>OX579634.1:9546275-10174775 GCA_951230915.1 Antitrichia curtipendula
TATGGTTGTTAGAGTTTTATTTGTCAAATCTCTTAGAATTTAGTTAAGCCTCCCTCAATGAATTGGAGAAGAAAAAAACTTTTAAAATCTGACAAAACATTAGAATAAATTGTAAACCATAAAGTGCTTGAAATGAGGGACCATGAGCTAGAGTTTGAGAATTTTAGAAAAAAAACCATGATGGAACTCCTTGAAGCATCAAAGCTGGGATTTGATGGAATTTGGTGCTTTGCTTAATTGTTTCTTTTATAATAATCCTAGTTAAGCCTTTCTTTAGCAACCCTTGTACAAAGGAGAACTTTACAATTAACTCTATTATCTACTTTGGTTATGTAGGATTCCAAATAAACTTAAACCATGCTTATATCTCCTTGGATCTCTTCACTTGTCCACCAATCATTTCTTTGATAGTCCTTGAGTTCGGCCCTGGTGTAAATTGTAAACCAACCCTAATTAGATGCTCTCTTGCAATTATTGATAATTATTGGTGTGCAAACCTAAACTCCAAATCAAGGGACTAAGGTAGTTTGGTCTAAAAGTGCGTGTGCTCTGAAATTGGTACAATTTACTTTCTTCAACGTACCAATGGTGTACATTTCAGGAGGTGGTTGCTTCTAGTGACCATTGCATTTCAACTTTAAAAAGTCATACCTAATTGGCTAATTCCATGAAGTTCCAAAAAATATGAAACAACTTGGGTTCGATGCCAATTCCATTTTTCTTCGTATGAAAATTTACAAGGAGTTTTAGCTTCCTCGAAAAGGCAATCAGCTCTTAAGATGGTCGCTTTAGGAGCATACTACCTTAGAGCATCCCCACTCCAACACGGGGAAGCCACACTTCAAATGGTCTGAACCATTGATCTTAGAAGATTTTCTAAGATCAATGGTTCAGACCATTTGAAGTGTGGCTTCCCCGTGTTGGAGTGGGGATGCTCTTACCTACCAGACAGGTCCAGGTCCAGGTCCAGCGGCATGGTAGCACCCCGGAGCATCAACAAGCACCAAAGTGCAGCTCCGGACGGAGGGCCGGGATAAAAAATTCCAAACTAATCATCAAACTAATCACGCCAAAGGCTAGACCAATGGAAGCCCCTCCAGGCGCGCCTACCTGAGGGGTAATCTGGGGTCCACCGTCTGTCTTATTAGGCCGATAGCGGCTAACAAATGGCAAAAGGGGAAAGATAGCCCCCGTCACCAGTGGAGATGCAGGCACGGAATTGGCCAGGAACAAACGGAGCTTCTTTCAATTCTTAAATACGGGCGATCTCGTGCTGCAGCTAGCCAGGGTACTGTAGTGTAGACTAGGCAAGCTACAGTGCAACAACTAGCTACTGTAGCTTCTTCGACAGGAAGGGACTACAGTGCTCGGCTGTTACTTGTCGAAGGCGAAGAACTGAAGGTGGCGATAGAAGAGAGCCAGGGCGGGCAGGCTAGGCGGGGGATCGTCCGAGGAATCTCTGGCGTCTCGCAAACCGAGAAGATCAAAGGGCCAACTTAAATGGCCCCCGGACAACTGCCTCGGGTAATCATTCGGACATGCACGAAGCCGATGATGAATCATCGAAGTATCGATATCAGTCCGTCGAATATCAAACCAAGCCTTCCTCGCTTGCCTTGCGCGCTTGTCTGGTCTTCGTCTTCGTCTTCGTCTTCGTCTTGTACCTTTCTCTCTCTAGGATTGATATGTTAGTGGTGATCCGGGTGGAGAGTTGAAGAAGGACGAGTCAACGTACGTACGAGAGGCTCGCGGTTGGGAGGTATGAAATATTCGGGGGTGCCTGTGCCGGGGCGGAGACTAGAGTAATATGAGTCGTCCTCCCCAGGCGAGGAAAGGGAAGGGGGATTGTAGACGACGTTCAGGCTGGCGACTCCAGGTGGGATCACGCTGCGGCGAGACGAAGGCGACGGTGCGGCGGCGGCTGCTGCTGGGTGGGGAGCACACGACGTCGCGGGCACGCTGGCCGGCCAAGAGCAGCGAGGCAAGCGGCAGCCGTCGCAAGAGAGCGACGACGCTCTCCGGGACCGGCAGGAGCTAGAGACGTGGAACCGCGAGGCCAGCCGCGAGGACCTCGGGGGTTGGGCGAACTCCAAGGATCTGGAGCAGCCGTGGGACAGTAATAACAACAACAGTCACAACAAGCAGGAAAAGGATCGCCTGGAGAATTGGGGCCAGGCCGATTCGTCGAGATCGGAAGGCGGGCTCCATCTAGACAGTCGGGAGCCCGCGGCCAGGACGGATTCCGGCGCGACCGATGCGGCTGGGGAGTTGGATAAGGCGGCGAGGAACGCATCAGAGGCCGCTGCGGCCGCGGCGCGGGCGCGGGGGACGAGTTTGGGAGCGGGTGCAGGAGCGCAGCAGGCGGACTTCGGAGGTCGCCGCACCGTCGCGGCTGGTGGTGGATACAACGCCGGCTCCATGAGCAGCACTGGAGCCGGAAGTGGAGCCCCGTGCGGGGCCTGCAAGTTCCTGCGCCGGAAGTGCGTGCGGGGCTGTATCTTCGCACCGTACTTCGGCGCAGAGCAAGGCGCGGCCAAGTTCGCCGCCGTGCATAAGGTGTTCGGCGCCAGTAATGTGGCCAAGTTGCTGTTGCATATCCCGGCGCCGCGACGGAGCGATGCTGTCCTTACCATTAGTTACGAAGCGCAGGCGAGGCTGTCGGATCCCGTCTATGGGTGCGTCGCGACCATTTTCGCTCTCCAGCAACAGGTGCGCTAATTCTTCTCCCCTCCCTCTCATTTCCTTTCGTCGATCAAACCCTTGAGCTTCCGCAATCGTAGGAGTTATGACTGGCACCTGCTTGTGCTCGGGCTTCATTGCGATTGTCATGGGCTAGCAATTTCTACACCTTGAAATGAATTTTCGTGCGGAACGTTTATCGCCGTCTCTCACTGCCCAAGTGCCGATTATTCGGGGATGTCGTGACGTACTCAGTCAATGCAGCGGGATCATAATTAGTGATTACTTGGGATGGGAAGCCTGCAAGTTGTCGTGAGAACCGTTCTGACGGGAACTTATGACAATCTTGGGGAGCGCTTTCAAAAGGATTACTAGTCTAGGGGAACCCACAGTTTTCGGAGTGATTATAAAAAATGGGTCTCAGAAAATATGCGGTATAATCGTACTCGTTTGTTGTAGAACGGTCTCTAGCCACCTTTTATTCCTCAGGAAACTTTGAACTTGAACTTCTTGAGCGCTAGAGAATGACCCTTACACAATTGGGTTCTTGGTGCTGTAAGTCAAGGCTACTCACCGCAATATTCGATTCCCTATTCCCCGGTTCAATGAATGGTGGCGTTACAGTCCTGGACCGCAAGTGAACATAATAAACGCTGGGATGCATTAGTGATCGAACTTCGAAGCCCTCCTATTACCGCACTCCACAGATTTTATGAGTTAGGCGGTGCCAATTAGATTCAAGCTCTGGGCAAAATATATGTACCCTTTCTAGTGTAGCAGTCGCAAAATGGCTGCATCCCAAAGCAAATAGTGGAGGTGATCAATTGGTCTGGAAGCATGCAAGCGATCAACTCCTTGGCTGTTTCGTTTCAGTTTACCTTCCCGGCAATCGATGTTAGCGTCTGGGAAATGATTACAGCTGACAGATAGAGTCTCCGGGCGTTGAGATTTTTGATCAATCGCCTGCTGTTTGAGCGTACTGGATCCATGGTTTCCGGATATTCAAACATTGATTACTAGTGGAAGAAAGTGGCAGTAGCTTGAGAAAGTGGCAGTAGCTTGAGTAGCTTAGAATCTCACCAGACCGGACTAACCCTCGTAATTCATCCCCAGCATTGGTGTGAGAATCTAGATTAGAGACTACTTCGATTGCAATGTCGTCGAAGTTTGTGGAACTAGCCCAATAACAGGCTAGCTATGAGGATTCGGAGCGCAGGCAACTCACAGGTCTCAGCGACTGTTTTATCGCACATTCGTCGCCCTGGAACTTTGCTTGAGCTCAATCACGGATGCACAAAATGCGGTTCAAATGGACCTTAAGCAAACCTATGAGCGAGTTTAAGGGACGTAGGGATCACTGTTTGTGATTCTGACACCCAAATACCGTTGCTAGCATTAAGCGAAGGAGTCCGAGTCCAGGGAGTTTGATCACTGACTAGGGACTGAGGTAATAATATTGATGGACACAGGTTACCGTACTGAGCTGTACCTGCAGAAGCTAGGTTGCTAGGTTGACACCCTAGCTTTATTCGGTTCTCTATACGGTTACAGATCGCATCTGCTGGAAACCTTGCAACTAGTAAGCACAACATGGCATTATCCAGATTTTACTGACCAGATAATAAATGGATACAGCAGCTGTGCGCGTACTGGGCTTAAAATGATCCGATTCGATCTTTTGCAAGCTCTAAGAGCTGGTTGCAACGAACATGGAGGAGCCGTGAATTGTGAAAAACTTCGGGACTTGCAGTAACATTCATTCTACATATAGTAAACCCATGTCTAGACTTTCCAGATCGAGGTCCAGGTCATGATTGACTAGCAGTACAGGAGAATATCCTGCAGTTGAGTGCGGAACCATCAAACCGACCTGTGATTTTAGAGAAGTTCACACAAGTTCACACAGCAATACTAGAATTATGTACTCATGGACCATCTTCGCGGCCGACGTGATTAGTAGCCTTGATTGATCATACCGTGTAATTTCCCCCTTTATACCAACTGGAATGTCTTTCAGGACATATGGCGTTTGCCGCTGGATTCCCGACCGGATCAATTATAGAAGGATTTCAAGTCTCCAACTCTCTGTTAGAAATCAAAAGTCCCCCCAAGCAGTGTGTAATGCGTGACTACTTCAAGAAACATATGGCGCTAGGTGGTTTAGTAGCTCGGAACTTACAAGAGCAGGTCGTATTGGTCGAAATTAACATGACAACCGCTTTTGGTTGGATTTACGGTCGCCACAGGTGTAGAAAACTCATCACAAAGCTTGCTTCGGCAATTACAAGTATTGATATGAAGCACACGTCGTAGTATACTCATTTCTTATCTATGGCAAAATGGATTCAAGCTAGTTCGCGAATTAAGATCTAACGAGGGGGTGAGTTACTCGTAGAGACATCGATTAGAATTGCTAATGCAAAGATCAACATAGGAGCTAGCACTTGACCGCTAGCAAGGGCTCTAGCATTTAGTAGGAGTTGGAGCACCCACAGTGTAAATTCTCTGATAGTACTACCGTTGAGTACTTCTCAAAGTGTACATTGTCAAAATCGTTCACGTGGAGATGGTAACCGATGTAATGCTAGAACGCAACGTTACCCTAGATCGTACATTTCGTGCGTCCCTAAATCAATGGCAGGCAACAGCTGATTGAACCTGGTGACAGTTGGTTGATGACAGTTGGTCGAACCTGGTGCGCTGTAATTTGTTGAGTAACGGGATCTCAGACTCGAAGCTTTCTGGTGGTAGTGTCCGTTTCCTCACTGAAATCTGAAGCTTCTACAGTGGTCTTCAAATCGACCTATGCTAGGATTTGCTAGCTAGTCCTCAACGTCAATGATTGCCAAAACCTGTCTAGAGGACAGATCTTTCCTCGCTGGAGATGGGCTTTTCTAAATCAGAAACGAATAGAACAGTTTTCTTTACGTTCCAAATGCCATGATAAATCCTAATCGTGATTGACTCTTGATTGAACACTGTATTTCTTTCTACGTCGTAAGTAGTTGACGTTACGCAACCAACCAACCAGAGTTTTTAGCACTGCAGTGATCTGTAGAAGATCAGCAGCCTCGTTAGATGTGTCGCATGCCCACATTGTTCCGAAGTTCCAAAGTTCTCAGAGCCATTTAGCTCATGATTGAACCTTTGATTTCCTATGGTATATTCGGGGAACTGTCCAACTTATAGTGATCTCATTTTGTGACGATTTCTTATTTAATGTGCTCATTATTGTAATTTTTGGTCCTTCGATGACTTCCTGCTGTAATTATGATGTGTCGAGAGCCTTTCAAAAACTAATCATGCGTGATATGATCATATGCGTTATGATGGCGTGTTCCAGAGTCCAAAAGTCGTGACGTGTCAAAGTCACATGCAGAAACCAGGACTAGTGTAGATCTGAGGTTTCAGCCGGATAAAGTCATTGAAATTCGCCATTCTAACGAACACAAGATTTGATGCCTGATCGAAATAACGCCCCATGCCAGAGTGCCAGACTCTGACACTGTGAATTGTCCCCGTCATTCATTCGTGCAGGTTGCCAGTTTGCAGCAAGAGTTAGCGATGGTGCAAACCCAACTAGCGGATCGCCACACCCATCTGCATCAACCGCACCACCAGCAGCATCACCAGCAACAACGCATGGTGGCGTTCGGTTCTCCGGCCACGCAAGCCCCGGACTACATGCAGCAGCATCACCTGGGCGAGCCTTCGCACCTGTCGCCCACGGCGGGCCTGTCGATGGGCATGCCCGGGGGGTCCAGTGCCGGTCCCTATTCCCGAGTGAAAGAGGAGGGCAGTTACTTCCAGGGCATGCAGCACCACTACGACATGGGCATGCCGTCCAGCAGTTTGGAGCCCATGGCCACGGAGCAGAGCCTCCTGGAGTCCCTGCAAAAGTCTCGTACCGGGGGAATGGGAGACCAACCTGAAGAGGGGGAGCTGCAAGCGCTGGCTTCCCTCCTTCGCAGGAAATAGGGACCCCCTTTCTCATCCAGCTTACCATGGTTGACTGTGTATTAGCTAGATTGCTTTGAATTTCTTCAGAGAGAGTTACTGTTTAGAAAATGCCTTTGGCAGTTGGGCACCGGAGCGAGCTGCAGGGATTGGCGGGAACGGCGGTCAGTCTATGATATCTGGAGACGTCACTTTATTGGATTCGGAATTTTGGAGCTGCTGCATAGATGAACGACTGTGAAGGATCTGACCTCCGTTCTGGCCGTCATAGTTTCATCACCGTATATGAAACTGCACTGCAAGTAACGCTACAGTGTCGACAATAGCAATAGGAAGCTGTCACATGGAATGGATCGATAGCACAGACGAAGTTCAAGCCTAGTGGAATCAACAACGAGGTACCTTAGTAGTCAGTCACGAGGTGGGCTAGCTTCCTGTCCTTGAAGATCGATTCGGAGCTGGACCAGAGTTTTTCATGAGCACGATCAGAACCGAATGTATCAAGAATCTACGATATTGGATGGCGTTATGAGAACATGGAAACAAGACTTTGGGAGTTTGGTTACTGCTTCGAGTGTGGGACTTCATTAGACACTGTGGATGCCGAAGAACTTACGGGTCCTGTGTGGCGCTTTGAAGGACCCGCCGTCTTACTCATCGCTGAAGGCTGTGGTATGTTTCACATTGGAACTGAAAATCTGCAATAAGATCACCCAGATGCATGGACGGGCCCAAGAGAAGCTAGCTTAATTTTTAGTTGATAAGTAGAAATAGGCAGGAAGGTTTACGTAGGCAAGCGTGATCAAAATCTGCAGTCGTGTTGTGGCGTGCGTGGCTCGGGATTGGAATCAGGTACTTAGTAAGTAGGCAGACTAACGAGTAGCTTCGATCAGGCATTCAGGCAGCATGGTTTTTCATTTCTTCCGTGTCTCCGCATTTGAGGGGTTGGCAACAGACTGTCAGTAAGGGTTTTAGCAAACCCGCGCCTCCCTTGGACATAACTCCACGCTTCATGATCATGTGGATGTGGTCTTTACTTTCCTCCCTCAGTAGTCTAGCTCATTAGAATTGCAGTGCAGTAGCTAGAGATAGGGTCTCCCTTGCTTGCACCCAGCCACACTAACTCCAGCCTTTGACGTTGTAGTATGGCACTAAGACTGTGCTTCATGCTTTGGGTTCTCTGACTGGCAAGTGGTTTAAAATGCTCAATTTTTGCATTTATTATGTTTTTTACAACTCAAATTATTGCCTCGGAATGCATTGCGTGATTCGATTGTCAAATTTGTTTTAAATGGTGAGTGGCGGAGTAAGCGTAAGTTGCTGAGACCTAGATGCAGGTTCGAGCTGAGCTAGTCTTGACCAGGTCTCACCAACATCAGACTGATCAAGAGCGACAAGACATAAGACTGATAAGAGAAATCAGACTATCAGAGAGCCTCAGCACAATTGTCACATTTCTCATTTTACTGGTAGCTCATATTGAATCCCATGTGAAAAATGTACACGCAATGTAGATGTTCCCACACATTAACTAAGGTAGTATACTAGTATGTTCTAAAAGTGACCATTTAAGGGCTGGTCTGCCTTTTTCATAGGTGTTTGTGGATAAAAAATATTTTTAGATCATTTTTCAGAGAAAGAAAAATAGATGTGGAACCTAACACAAGTGGTTTTGTATTTTTCCAATCATTTTTGAATTACTTATAAATTTTCAAAGATTTGGGACTTAGGCACCTATTTGTGACCGCTTAGGTCTCCCAAAATCCGTCCACTTGCAACTTGTAAAGAGATGTGAGGAAATCAAACACAATGATTGGTTCTTGGCCTCTTGCAATAGAAAAAAAAAATTCCTCAATTCATTAAATGGCTAAAATAGTCCATTTAAGAATCACCTCTTCTCCATTCTCTAGCTAAAAATAGGGGCGGTTTTATAATAGATTACTTTAGTAGATACATTTTTTATACCAAGGATTCAATTTGAGCTGCCAATGTTTGTATAGCCGGATAGCCCTTCTACAACAATGGATTGATGAATCTCTAAATCAGTAGTCAATTTTCACAATAGAGTTTTAAGAATTTACCATCATGGTAATAAAATAGAATTTATCATTTAGAAGAGAAGTGGTAATGGTTCAATTGAGATGATAAAACTTGTATCATTTTCTCCATGATAAACTCTTAAAACTTCCTTGTCTTTGTTAAATTGGTGCAATTTAATTGTCCAAAATTGTGACATACACCTATAGTCTACACAATGCTTTATTAACTAGTGCAAGTAATGATTTAAGTTTCAAGCTACACATCCTAATTTTATTTTATTTAAATAGAATTTGGTATGGAATAATACCAACTCAATGAAGAGTATTGGTCATCAAATTGATATTTTAAATGAGTCACTATTCAATATTTTTGTGCTACAAAATTACATGCCAATGAAACATTAGTTTTTGGTGTTTTCTTTGGAAACAAAGACAAAAAAACAACATTAGTTTTGAGTTCTTTTAGACCATTCATGTTTATAAGTATCACCCAATTTTTTTAATAGTATCATTGTAAAATACTAAAATGTATGGCAAAATAGAGATGAACATTGTTGATTCCCACAACATCTTTAGATTAACTAGAATGGTCATTAAAATAACTTAATCAATAATCACGCTACATGTATTCCTTCTAAGACATTTTGAGATTGAAAAAATAAAGTTCACAATGAACTTTTTTTGAATCCCCTGAATCCCCTGTTGATATCGTATTGAAGATTCCCTCTAAAGAAACATACAAGTATAACAAATTGATATTCACAAGGAATGTAGTCATCAGAGGGAAAGGTGAAACAAAGAATTTTATTACAAAGAAAATTTGTGCATTTTTCAATATTATTTGAAGAATGATGTCCCCACCTCCAAATCAACTTAATTTATGAAATTCAATATTCTGGAATGTAGATTTATGCCTCTAAAGTCTAACTTTAATGTAGATTTTAGTGTACATAATCAATACAATTCATAGATTTTGGAGTCTCAATCTAATTCATATATAGATATTGAATTTCAAATTTTCAATCTCATTGATTTGTACATTTCAAATTTTTTTGTCTAAATCCTTTTTTAGATTTGAGGAATTCAAAATTTTAGTAGTATGCAAATTTGATTTGTTTAAACATTTTTCAATTTTATATATTATAAAATTTTGTAGGTTTCTAAATGTACAAATTCTAAAAATGTTAGATTTTTGTGAATAAAGTTCATTGTCATGGAGATTGATAACTTACAAGTCTTATGTGTCCAACCTCACAGTACCCTTGACAATCGATATGAGACAATTGCATCTTGTAAAATCTACCAAATATTAGGTGGAAACAACATTGAAGTGTAAGATGTGTCAATGTGTTGAAAAATCTACCAATTTGGATTGTACACGGGGATTTGGGAAGAGTTTATAAAAATCCCTGCAAATAAAACCTTTAGAAGAAAATGAAGGGTTTTGCAACTACATTATGCAACTAGTTTTTCAATTGCATAGGACACTTGTGACTAATTTGTGATTGGTGATAATTTGGAGACTTGTAGTTGCAATGGACACCCTAAAATCTAGGAAAAAAGTGTGGCAATTGCAAAAGTCACACCTCATGTGTGACTCATTTGCAAATTGTTTGAGACTTGTAGACTTGTAGGTTTTAAAATATTAATTTCATTAATTTGTAGATTTTTAAAATTTAATATCTACTTTTGTCTAGATTTTTGAATTTCAAATCTAAATTTTTTTAGAATTCAAAATTTCAGATCTACTTTCTTCCTAGATTTCAAAAATTCAAATACTAGTATTTAATAGATTTCATTGGTTTATGATACCTTAAATTTCATAGATTTAAAAAAAAATTGGATTTTAAATATTTTTTAAATTTCTATAGGTTGTAGAAATCTATACTCTATATAAATCTACAAATTATAGAAATTTATAAATTGTAGAAGTCTTAGAATTCTATCAACAAAATTCATTGCATAAGACTACAACAACTTACAAGTCTTATATGTCAAACCTAATGGTACTCTTTAAAAATTACAATTGATATGGGACAATTGATATAAGACAATTGGAAATGACTTTTGGAAGCAACTAGAAACCGACTAAGAAATAACTAGTGTACAACTTAAGAGCAACTAGGAAAAGATTAGCTTCACTACTAGAAAATTTAGCTTTTTTGTTTATTTGGTCGCATTTTTTTGGTTCACCTTTCTATGGATTTCTATCCAAATCAACAAATTGCTCTCCAAATCAATAGAAAAGTGAATCAAATCTTTACAACCAAATCAACACAAAAGTTGAATTTTCTAGTACTGTAAGAAATGACTAGAAAACAACTATGGTCATTTTACAATTGCAATCTTTTCCTAGTTGTTTCCTAGTTGTTTTTTGCAACTATAGATTGACTGCTTTGCGACTAAAACAATGTATCAATGTTATAAAACAACAACATAAAATAATTACATTAGATTTGGTGCATATAGAGAGGATTATAGTCGTAAGATAGTTGTATAGGACACTAGTTGCATAGTAGTTGGTTGTGCCAAACACTTTTTTCTTCTAGTGAACCCACTCAATTTCCTTATGTATAGGAATTTTTGAAGATCTCCCCAGGATGACATTAGAATACAGGAAACATAGAAATTGGCAAAAACTAATAGGGACAAACTACAAAATCTCCAAATTGGTCATAGAGAATTCCAAACAAGTTTATTGTGTTTTTTACTGTGAATCAATATAGAAAAAATAAAATAAATAAAGATGATATGATTAGATAAAATTCATTTTGGACAAAAATATTATATGTTATATATGCCAATTTGTCTTCCCCCCTAATTTCACAAATTAATCATTTGATCACATGTCATGATTGTCAAAGGAATGTGTATTTAAGATATTTAACAAAAATAAATAGTTGTATTATTATTATAAATTTGTATTGAGGTATCTTAGTGGTTTTAAAATTAAGATATATTGAAACCAAAGTCCTTTTTGATGTTCTACAAATGAATATTTTATGAGATTTCCAATAAAATATCAATTATAACAAAATATCAAACTAGATGATAAATTTTTTGAATTAAGTATCATAAATTTACTATAAATTGATATTCCTTTCCAAAATTAATTAAGTTTTATATTTATATTTTTATAGTATTTCAATCATAATAATGAAACTCCCTCTTGAATTCACATAAGCAGAAATTGTAAACCTTCCAAAATGCATTGGATGACCATAAAAATGACAAATTTTTGTTTTATAAGGCATTCATTTTCAGTATTCAATATCCAAACCATTTCTAAAACAAATAATTTACATAACTATCTGTGATATCATAGGGAATACAACTTGGTATAAAAAAACATATTCTATTGCACATCTTAGTTTTGTCAAGTAGCCCTAGGACACTTAGAAGATAAACATTACAAATTATCTCAAAAAAAAATTTATTTATGATTCTTCTATTCTAGTTTTTGTGTGAGTAGAGGTTCACTCCAAAATGTGCTTATTTAGTTTTATGAGCTCAAAGCCAAGATGAGCTTCAAGTATAATTAAATTCAGAAAAAAATCACATTACAAAATCATTTTAAAATCATTCAAGAATATATTTTGAAATAGGACAATTGGTTATTGTGTTATATATATAAACTTCTTTAAACTCACATATTTTACATTATCATAATTTTAGACTTGACATGTAAACAAGGAACTAAGTTCAAAAACCTATAATACAACATGATTATAATCTTTCAATTCATATGTGATATTCTTTTTTTTATTGTCCTTGTAATCTATAACATTTATTTGTAGCTCATATAGTTAAAATTTGAATAATTTTGTTGACACAAATACACTACAGTTACCATTTCATGATGTTGTAATGACTTTGAGAAGGATGATTAATTGATTCTCATCCATTCTTGTCTCAATAGTTGCTTGAATGGAAGTTGCTTGGATGGTGTTGAAAATTTGCTTGTTTGAGGTATTTATGACTTTTCATTACAAGATTCTAAAAAAACAAATCACAAAAATCAACTTCTTCATATATTTTCGCAATTTGTAACTCCTTGCCCTACTCTTCAATTAAATCCATAGAAATATTGTTGTTGTTTATAGTTTTTATTTATAGAATGACACAAAAAACTTGTGAACATTATGATGATCTTTACTATAACTATAATATGCACCTGTGCTAAAATTTTCACAGTTTTTGAGCTAAACTTGTATTTGATATGAATTTTATTCACTTTTTCATGTATAAATTCACAGTAATTTCAAATTATCACAAAAAAATATGTAAATTTTATAATGTAAAAAACACTTGATTTCATCTTAAAAAATTAAATATAAATTTTTTTAATCATATGTAGTTGTAAAGTGGGAGCTTCTAGAGTGAATGGTTTCGAAGTCCGAATCAATGATCATAGGGCAAAGATTTCAAGGTTAAAACTTACCAAAGCTCAAGTTTTTGTTTTATTTAGAACATGCTCCAAAAAAAGGTCAAAAATTCTTCAGCAGTCAGCAGTTAAATACAATTGTTCTTATTTTCATTCTAAATAAGGAAATTGACCTTGTTTTCCAAAGTAGAGGTGAATTTATTGAATAAATTAAATAATGCTTAGTATAGGAATTGACAAGCCTTTTTTTTAATGGTTCAAATATGAATTAAAAATAGTCCACGATTTAAAAATAACTCTAATGATATTAAAAAGTCCAATTGTAACAAGACTTCATTGTTGTGATATGTTGAAATGAAAATTGGAAATACAGAAAGATGTCCAAAAAGAGTATTGAATCACAAATGTATTATGGGTTGCAAAGCCCTGAAGTTATGATTTCTTCAGATTTTATGGATTTCTTTCATTTATGTCAAACAATTTATTAGGAAGAAATAAATTAATTCTAATCAATAGCACCCACAGTCTGAATTAGCGTCGAAGGAAAGTTGAGTAACCCAGATTGTCATGTATGTCTTCGCTATCTCTGATTGAGCAGAGTAGGATACTGTATGCTGACAACAATAATGATTAAAGAAAACTGGCCACACTTGAGAAACTTGAAAAAGAATAATAAAAATTGACAACATCGTTGCTCCAATTCTGTTGTTCAGCTCGATCTTGGTCGCATCCTAAATGCTCATGAAATTTGAGAAACATTACAACGAGTCAACTCGCTTGCAGTGGGGTTTTGTCCACAACAGCCTTCTCTACTTGCCTTAAATTCTTGCACATCGACTACAAAGAAACAGATAGGATTGCCATGAAAAGAGATATAGTTAACCTAACAAACACGATCGTGTCTGTAAGGCCATGTGCATCACAAACCTCATCTAGACATCCCCTGGATCCAATCCATGGTTCAGATGAGATTACAGATAGTATGGACCTACTAAGGTATCGAACCCAGCTCATTAAGGCAAAGAAAATAGCCCCTACTTACACAATAGTAAGGTAGAAACAAGATTTGGAGATCTTACAGGGGTTTCTTCCTACTTGTGTGTTGCAGCAATCTAAACCCTAAACCCTAAAACCCTAACCCTAAATCCAGCTCATCTTTTCTTCGACTTTATTTTCATAAGTGTTGCACATTTGTCTAAAATTGTGCGCTCACCAATCCTCAGAGAAAGCGCATGGTAGAGCATAGGGTCCATATCTTTGTCCCTAGTTTTTAGGAGCTCCCTGTCATCTTGCAAAGTGGAGCTTCGGGAACCACCACCTAATAACTTCTCACTAGTCATTGACCTCACCTCAGGGTATATGCTGTCCCTTTCCGCCACTACAGCCAACAAGCTTGAACACACCGACTTTGTGAGGAGCCATTTGTCAAAGTCAGTGAGAAAATTGAAATCCTCTTTTCTCGGTAAAACAGAGGTTCTTTGAGGTGTCATCCGTTTGGTGTTGCTTCCATTTGGTGTGCCATTTGCAAGACTATCCCTGCTTCTCTTGCGACTGCCAAAAGACGAGCATTAGTATCCAAGACCATGACAATTGCCAGATCCAAAACCATGCAACTCATTAGACAAGGAAATACTCTCGCAAAACATTGAAAGATCAAATTGAGATAGGTATCAAAAAATGGAACCCTAAAATCTTGCACGATGAGTACATGTTGATATCAAGATGAACACCACCTTAACATTAAAAATTGTGTTGGTTTCAGGTCATCTACCAATAAAACTTTGAACCCTAATGACTTCTTGCATCCTTTCCAAAAAATTCATTATCTGGTGCATTGGGGGAACCTCTTCGATTTGCCAACAAAATAAAAGTAACCAACACTTCAAGTAATCACAAGCAGAAGGTATGGTTACCTCACGTGCAATGTCAATCTCAATGACCAGTGAGAAGCTAGGTGTGGTTACTGCACGTGCTATTACAACCTCAAAGGTCTGAAATGGTTTCAAAAGAAACATAATGAAAACTGGAAGGGCAAAAAACAGGACAATGTACCTGCCAGAATTCTTAAGTTTCGTTGTCCACCCTAGCGCTTTAGCAAGCTTGTCCACAGCAGCAGACGAAGCTCTCTCAATTTCCTTGTCATCTAACAAATCAACTTCATCTGCATTCCAATGAAGAGATTGTTGTTCCACATTGTCCTGAGTGGCGTCTGGCGCATGGATGAGATACAACAACAACAAAAGCTCCGATTGAGGCTTCCCATCCACTGAGAATTCGAAATATTCCGTTCCTTGGGACAAGCAAGGAGCACATCCAGCTTGTCACCAAAGCGTCAAACATCTCCAAACATGTCGTTTTGAGGATAATCTTCCACAGACATGAATTACAAGCGCAAGGTCGACGTTGACGATGTCAAAGGGATTATCAGGTTCAGTTATCCATAGCGGTGGAGCAATGCTGCATTGCTGAGTAAACCATACGTATTATAGATCTGAAAATGTAATCAAAACTCAGTGGATTTTAAGAATGGAGAATTTCAGAAAGTAAAGCGCAAAATTGAAACCGAACATTTTAGAACGACCAGTTACAAGCTAGGACTTCAACTGGTAGGCCCTGTGGTTTGCAGGGGTTTTACACCATATGGAGGAGTAATGCCACATGTGGATATAATTGCATGCTAGGAAAAAAGTTCAGGAGAAATGAGATGTCAAAGTTCAGACCATAGTGTACAATATTATTAGACGATTTCAGGAAATTTTAGACAGCATCATGTAATGAAAATTTTCCCATAGCTATCCCAATGGATACAATGATTTTAAAGAGGCCTGCTCACTATAAATGGGGAGGCCTCCGTACAATAGGAAGAGCTCTTCTTGAATCGTGGGAAAATTTTCATTATATGATATCTGATAGTTCCTGAATCAGTCTCTTTTTCTAAAATTTTAGTTTCAGAATGATGATATCCTACCTCGGTGCCTTTCGCAACATCTTTCACCATGATCATCTCAAGAACTTCATTGCTTTCCTCCCAATTCGATAGCAAACCTATTGCATCGTTTTCTTCAGCACCTGGGTCACCCTCCTTGGCTAGTTCTGCCTCCTCTTCAATTGAATTAGGCTTGCTTTTCTTCTTATAAGCTGCTTCTTCGGGCTTAGGACTCTCAGCTGATGCAAACTCATCTCTTTTTATGATTGCTTCTTTAGATATTTCGGGGCTCTCATCAACAGTTGGATTGAATTTGCCCCTTCTCTTAGGTTTAGGGCTGTCATCAACACCAATATTGGGCTTGCCCTTTCTTTTAGTTGCTTCTTTAGGTTGAAGGCTACGATTAATACCATTATTGGACTTGCCCATCTCCTTAGTTGCTTCTTTTAGATTATTTTTGTCATCAACAATGGACGTAAACTTGCGTCCCCTCTTAGTTGCTTCTTCAAGAGTCTCATCAGCACTATCTCGCGTGCTGGGTTCTGGCTCCTCGGAATTTGAATCAGAGTCACTGAATACAGATGTAAAATGCACATCTTCAGCACCAGTCTTGTGGTTAAATCTGCAAAAGACACCAAGAACAAGACTTAACAATCATCTGATCACGGAGAGCACTGGAAGAAAAATATTACATGTTCAGGAAACGAGAGGGAGAAACAGAGATGGATTATTATGGCGTACAAGTCAGCCAAAGGTACCATGCCATAACCATGAACGTCATTGACTTGAAATGCACGTGAAGCCACCAGAGTTTTGGCTGCCATGTAGTGCTCAAATGAGACAACTTGGCAAGAAATTTGCTTTCTCCAAAGAGATCAACAAGGATTCCATAGCACTCCTTCCAATCTGACTTCATCAGACGCCTGTCCTCCTTTACCACCTATCTAGATGCAATCCAAGGCAAAAGCAATTCAGGGCAAACAATTTCACCTCTGCATTAAGGTAACCGCAGCTAAAAGCGATAGTTTGAGACCAGGGTTGACAAATTGGAACGTCCGGGGGCAAATCACGTCCAAAATCCGGACGCAGCGGACGTGGGGGTCACCGTCCGATGGACGCCAACTATAGGATAGGCGGACGGTGCGGACGGGTGGACGGTGCGGACAGGCGGACGGGCGGACGATGCGGATGGTTCGGTCGGGCAACTTTTCGAACGGGCGGACGGGCGGATGGTGAGGACAGTTTGGTCGGGCGGATGTATGGGCAGTCGGACGGTTAGTCAGCTGTCCGCCCGTCCGAAGACTAAAATATGGCTCATAATATACCATTGGAAAGGTATTGTGGAGAGCTTTCCAATGGTATATTATGCGTCCAATTTGGACAAAAGCTCCGATGATGAGATCCTTCCAAAGATTGTAGTCGGACGCATGGTCGGTCGCGAGGTCGGATGGGCCGTCAGACTCCGGACAGTCGAGCGGACAGGCCGTCCGACCGTCTGAATGTCCGACGATTAAATATGGCTCATAATATACCATTGAAAAGGTATTGTAGAGAGCTTTCCAATGGTATATTATGCGTCTAATTTGGACAAAAACTCCGACAGTGAGATCCTTCCAAAGATTGAGGTCTAGCTAGCTGTCTATCCATATGACCGACCGTCTAACTGACCGTCCGACGACTTAAATATGCCTTATAATATACCATTGGAAAGGTATTGTCGAGAGCTTTTCAATGGTATATCATGCGTTCAATTTGGACAAAAAATTCGACGGTGCGATCCTTCCAAGGATTAGGTGCTAATTATTAGTGTAATTCTTGTAATCTTGTAATCTTTTTTTGTACTTAAAAAGGTCAAGTTCGTCAAGATTTAGTTAGATGGGTGGCTTGCTTGCAATTGGATTATCAAAACCTTTGTATGCTTGATTTAAATTATATATTACCAAGACTCTAACCATATTTTTTTTCCACCTTTCAATTAAATCAATATTAAAATCGTCAATGTAATTAATATTGTAATCTCCAAGATTAAAAAAGTATTTTAACTTTCTAATTATAAAATCATTTGTACATGCATTATTTCTTATTGATACCACATTTCTTTGGCTTTAAGATTGTGGCATATATTGATAATTCTATTTATGTTAAGATTTTTGGTCCTATTAGTTGATATTGACAATAGTATTTAAATTTTTTTGTGAAGTTAAGAAAATTATTTCTTAAGATGAAATCTACTTGTAATCATTAAAGTATGACCTACTTACTCCAATCATTAATTTCAAAGTATCCATTCTACAAAATAACATTGTTTAAGATTTTAGAATATAACATTGCCTTAAATGTCAAATTTAGGTGTGACGACATTAATATATGTTAAAACGTGTGTCGTAAAATCTTAAACAAATCCACAACGTATGTAAAATGAGTTGCAATGAGTTACAATACATTGCCCAAGGTAGAATAAATCACTTATTGTGGTAGGTAGTATATGGCCAGGATACCCACCCTTGATTTTCGACATCATCTTCAATAAAGAAAGTCATAAATTAATTTTGGACCAAGAATCCCCCCGTCCTTAGAAAAATCCACATTATAAATCCAACATTTTACCTAGACCTTTGAATAGACTCATAAATTTCTCTCTGACAACATATTCCAAAATACAAATATTAATTATTTATATGAACGATATTCAATGCCATCATTATTTAGATTACAAGCATTCAAGCACTTTTCTTTATTCAATTATAATCCACTAATTTACTCCAATGAAATCCATATTCTCCTTTGAAGCACAAGAATGCAATTGTTTTGAAAAATCAATCAATATTACATAATGTACATGTTTGGTCTTGAAAAAATTCACAAGATCATGTGGAGATGGGTGATTCTCCATTTCACCAATATAACACCATCTAATAAAAGTATAAAATTGATTGTACAATTGTAGTTTAATAATACTGATCCTTTGAATTTGATATGCATCCTAAGCCCAAATTTAAAGTAACCCTTCAAATCAAAATTGCATGTTTCACATTTGCATATTACAACAAGATGAATTGATGATATTATTTTTGATGTAAAAGTACATAACAAATATGTACATAAATGAGGTCCATAATTATCATACATGAAGGGTTATCGTATTTAAAGGTCAATCACCTTCTTTACTATCAAAGCACCAATATTTCAGGTATGAGATATATTGTTGACGGTTTACAATTTAGGATGTAGGAAAATAACTTCAATTATATTTTGGTTGTATGAATGCAATATTTAATTTTGAGCTACATTAAACTACATTAAATTACATTGAAGTGCTTAAAGCATTTTTAATAGTATCCCCTAATAGAATAATAAAATAATATAACTGATTGTACTGTATTTAGATTGTTTATTTTGGTGTTTCAAACTATGAATGCATTTTACAACAAAACTTAAAGAAATACTTTAGGTTATAATTACATATTCTACTTTGTACATTGGTACATAATAATTGATGAAGAAAACAGAGAACACATTGGAAACATAAATGCATAAACTCGTGAGGTTCATATGTGCTATATTTTGATAATGATATTTAAAGGGAATTGAAGGCCAAATATATTTTGCTCATTGCACCAATGTTTTTGGTAAATAATGTAAGGGTTCAAAGTTTAGACTTTAGGGTATAGGATTTAGGATATAAGATTTAAGATATAGCATTTAGATTATAGGCTTACATTCGTAGAAGAACAACTTCAATTATCCTTTTTTGCATACATTAATGTATAGTAGATGCTTATAGCATTTAATAGCAGTCTTTGAAAGCAAATTTGTACTTTTGAGAATCCAATGTTTTCAGTAGAGGGGGACAGCTGGGCGAACGGCAAAATAGTTGTTATGCAGAAGGTTGGGCAGATGGACAAGCCAAGAAGTCGAACGCAAAGCTGGGCGGGTGAACACGGGGTCGGACGGGTGGTCGGACAGGTGGGCTGAGGCGGACGGGCGGTCAGCCGTTTGACCATCTAACCGTCCCACGACTAAAATATGGCTCATAATATACCATTGGAAAGGTATTGTCAAGAGCTTTCCAATGGTATATTATGCGTCTAATTTGGACAAAAACTCCGACAGTGAGATCCTTCCAAAGATTGAGGTCGACCGAGCCGTCCGTCCATCTGGCCGACCGATCGTCTGACCGTCCGACGACTTAAATATGTCTTATAATACATCATTGGAAAGGTATTGTCGAGAGCTTTTTAATGAAATGTCATGCGCCTAATTTGGACAAAATTTCGACGGTGAAATCCCTCCAAGGATTAGTTGATGATCATTAGTCTAATTCCTCTAATTTTCTGCATTCTTGGAGTTATTATCTTCACTTAAGAAGATTGACTTCATCATTTTTCAATTAGGTAGGTGAATTTTATTAGTCTATTCAAATTTCTAGATAGAATATTTAATTTATATTGCTAGTTTTTTGAAAATATACAAAAGTAAATTATGACTTTCTTTATTGAAGATGATGTCGAAAATCAAGGGTGGGTATCCTGGCCATATACTACCTACCACAATAAGTGATTTATTCTACCTTGGGCAATGTATTGTAACTCATTGCAACTCATTTTACATACGTTGTGGATTTGTTTAAGATTTTACGACACACGTTTTAACATATATTAATGTCGTCACACCTAAATTTGACATTTAAGGCAATGTTATATTCTAAAATCTTAAACAATGTTATTTTGTAGAATGGATACTTTGAAATTAATGATTGGAGTAAGTAGGTCATACTTTAATGATTACAAGTAGATTTCATCTTAAGAAATAATTTTCTTAACTTCACAAAAAAATTTAAATACTATTGTCAATATCAACTAATAGGACCAAAAATCTTAACATAAATAGAATTATCAATATATGCCACAATCTTAAAGCCAAAGAAATGTGGTATCAATAAGAAATAATGCATGTACAAATGATTTTATAATTAGAAAGTTAAAATACTTTTTTAATCTTGGAGATTACAATATTAATTACATTGACGATTTTAATATTGATTTAATTGAAAGGTGGAAAAAAAATATGGTTAGAGTCTTGGTAATATATAATTTAAATCAAGCATACAAAGGTTTTGATAATCCAATTGCAAGCAAGCCACCCATCTAACTAAATCTTGACGAACTTGACCTTTTTAAGTACAAAAAAAGATTACAAGATTACAAGAATTACACTAATAATTAGCACCTAATCCTTGGAAGGATCGCACCGTCGAATTTTTTGTCCAAATTGAACGCATGATATACCATTGAAAAGCTCTCGACAATACCTTTCCAATGGTATATTATGAGCCATATTTAGTCGTCGGACGTTCATACGGTCGTACGACCTGTCTGCTCGACCGTCCGGAGTTCGACCACTATAACAAA
The DNA here is from genome assembly GCA_951230915.1 of Antitrichia curtipendula. Lineage (NCBI taxonomy): Eukaryota > Viridiplantae > Streptophyta > Bryopsida > Hypnales > Leucodontaceae > Antitrichia > Antitrichia curtipendula. The sequence continues at coordinate 9,567,672 of OX579634.1, forward strand.
ACATGGTAAAAAAGACCGCACTCAAAATCGAGTGTGGTTCTTTTCGCCACGTTTTTGTGCAGACCCACTACGCGCGAAATCAGCTTCTTTTGCAATTTCCCACTGCAATTTTTAGAATTTGGGAATGTGTAATATACCATTGGAAAGGTCTTAAAAATACCTTTTCAACGGTATATTACACGCTTTCAAGTTTCAAAAATTGCAGTGGGAAATTGCAAAAGAAGTTGACTACCCACTATGCGCGCCTACACATAAACGTGGCAAAAAGAACCGCACTCGATTTTGAGTGCGGTTTTTTTTACCATGTTTTGTTATAGTGGATGGCCCGTCTGCGCGGACGTCCTGTTCGCTCGATCGTCCGGAGTCCGACGGCCTATCCGCGCGGACGGGCCGTCCGATTTCCCGTCCAACCTCAAATTGGGTACATATTATACTTTTGGAAAGCTTTCAATAAGAGCTTTCCAATGGTATATTATAAGGCATATTTAAGTCGTCGGAAGGTCAGATGATCAGACGAGCACTTAGACGGTCGGTCAGATGGATAGACAGCTGGCTTGACTTTAATCTTTGGAAGGATCTCAACGTCGGAGTTTTTGTCCAAATTGGACGCATAATATATCATTGGAAAGCTCTCCACAATACCTTTCCAATGGTATATTATTAGCCATATTTAGTCGTCGGACATTCATACGGTCGGACGACCTGTCCGCTCGACCGTCCGGAGTCCGACGGCCTGTCCGCTCGACTGTCCGGAGTCCGACGGCCCATCCGACCTCAAGACCGACCATGCGTCCGACTCCAATCTTTGGAAGGATCTCACCATCGGAGTTTTTGTCTAAATTGAACGCATAATATACCATTGGAAAGCTCTCCACAATACCTTTCCAATGGTATATTATGAGCTATATTTTAGTCGTCAGACGGTCGGACAGCTGACAAACCGTCCGACTGCCCATACGTCCGCTTGTTCGCCAGTCCGCGCATCCGATGGTCTGACCGTCCACTGGACGGTTCGATGGCCCGTCGAGGAATGTCATAGGACGTCCGGGGGTCATCGCCCACGTCCTCCGGACGTCCTGTCAACCCTATTTGAGACCAGAATCGAAAGTTCTTAAATGTGAAACTGAAAAATCATTAGCTAATAGTAAAGAGAGCCTTAGAAATCAGCTCATTCTGAGTGAGTTACTCACAGATAAATGTAGAAGCTGTAGACAACTACTTTTGCTACAGTCAAAATGAAAAGAATAATTGTGCAATAGAAGATCACAGACGAGTACAATTTGAGCAAGTAAATTATCAAATGAAACAAACTCATACCCCCAAAGCACTTTAGATTTTATCATAAATGGACTATTGTTCACGCATGAACATAATTGTCACATCATGAGTCTCTGCCAAAGCCAACATAGCATGTCACTTCATACATCCTTTTCTATGTAACCCAAAAAGATATTTCACTGTGGATGATGATTTTGAATCCTTCTGTCAGTTCATCCCTCTAATATACCTATCATAATTATAGGTGCAGCCATAATAAGGTGTTGTTACCTTACTCGCACATTTAGGGTATTAATTAATCCGGAAAACAAACCTAATTGATATACAAACAAAAAGGTAAAGACTTCCACATCTGCATTACCCGCACACTTAAAGTATGTTTCTACAAAATGTACATTTATCCAAGGTCCACAGTAAGACGAACAAACTCATGCACTGCATATAAGAAACGAACAGTTCAAGATAAATTTTCTAGTTCACATTTGGACGACATTACTCTTGACCTAATTCGAACAATTGAATAACAACGACTACAAAGCAGACATACATTGATGTACATAATAGTGCAAAAAATGTTGGCACGTGCATTCTCTCCCACACGCACCTTGTGGAGTTCAGTGCCCGTAAGCAATCGATCGATGTCCGTCAAGCTCCACACAATTGGCAAGCATTGCTGAAACGGGACAAATCACAAGTACCCATCCCATTTGGAAAGCTCTCCGAGGCTCCGCTCATACATCAAAGCCACCACCAGCCCTAGCCCCCCGCCCAATTCCGCCTCACTGATCATCGTCTCCGCTTCGCTGGTGATGATTGTGAAGCACGCCTGCTTGGGAATGGTGGCAATCATCTCCCCCTTGTGCAAGTCTACACGTGCTTTCACCCCAATGTCCGCCACAGTACTGTCCCCGATGTGAAAGGACAAGCCGGCACTGTACTCCACGTTGTTGTCACGCATCCATCGGAGAAACCCTCGCAGATTCCTGCCAAGGACACACGCACAGGGGATAGGAATCAAAACTGTTAGCGCAATCACAACAAGGATATATACCAGTGCCGCATTTGTGGGATTGCAAAATCTTGGAATGAGAAGACCGATTGAAGATCGAGGAGTGTGGCAATGGCGTTACCTGGAGGATTGAACTGGTGATAGGGCTACCATAGCTGGTAGACTGTGCTGGTGCTTCTAGCAATGGAAGTTTAAGTGACAGAGTACTCATTGGCAACCATAGCTGGTGGCAGTGAACAACACGAGGGGAACGGTGGCGAAAACACTGTCGGCCATGTCGGGAATGGGAAGCATGACTACGTTATTGTAGACATGACGGATTAGACGTTTAGGGCACCAACATCATTTACAGCCATGTTCATGAAAAAGTTGGGGTATAAATTATTGCCTTTGTGAGTTAAACCCCTAAAAGGACATGGGGTAGTTCAGATTTCCAAAATTGTGAAGATGTATTGTAAAATGCAATTTATTAGAAGAAGAATTTAATGATGACTCTCAAACAATAGTTGTAAAGTATGATCCATAGATCATATCTATACAACTAGATCAACTAGTATACAAATCAATGTTTTTCAATAATATTTGAAGCCAAAATTTAATAATTCCTTCTAATATTGATTGTAGATTGAATATTCGTAATTTTTACAATGACTTTTTCCTTGTAAGCTCAAAATGTTAAATTCTAATCATAGCAATTTTTTGATATTTTTTATTTTTTATTTTAATTCAATAGGGACATTTTTTGAAATGAAAAAGTTATTTTTTGAGGCCAAACCTACAAATAGCCTCGAATTACAAAATATTTGCAAAGCAAAATCTCTAGAATCTATACCATACAAATGTTAAAGAACAAAGCACAAGAATCTTCAAAAAAATGATGGATGAAAAAATGTATTTTTGCGGATTTGGGATGTATTTTCATTCACATTAGATGATTTTTGGGGGGTCTGGAAGGCCATTTCACGCCTGTTCTCGGCGTTGTTCCTCCAACAGCAAAAGACCAGCCGTTGTCAGAAAAAAAAAGTTGAAAAAAAATTAAAAAATAAAAAATCCTAAAATCCTAAAATGGAAAAAATAGATGAACAAAAAAAGATTTGAATTTTTTGAATTTTTTTTTGTATAATGTGACAGTCGCTTGGCCACGTCACGCAACTGCTGCGGCGCAGTTCCAGACAGTTTCAGAGTCTAGGAACCTGGGGAACTCGCGGCCCTCCACAGGGGCTGAATAAATATGTAATGTCTGTTGTTCAAAACTTGAACACTTGGTCCTTCAGGGTTTAATTCCCAAAGGTTTATGACTATGTTTTATCAAAAAAAAACTTGAAAACTACTATTTCTAGTGCAAAGAACTACAATGGAGAAAAAAAATTGCATATCCAACACCAAGATCTTGTATAAGACTTGTATGAATGTGTGGAAAAAATTCAAAAACTTTGATCATTTCAATTGTAAGGTAAGAATATTCAAAGTGGAATTCTTTTTGGAATCTAGCAGTCCACAATTGCTAACATATAAACTTAGGAGCCTAGGCTCCTATATTATAGATATCTTCCATGGTTATAGGATATTTATATTATAGGTGCCCATATTATATGTATCTATGTTATAAACACCTTTCGTAGTTATGAAAAATTTATATTATAAGTGTCTATATCATAGGTACCTATGTTATAAGCACTTTCCATGTTCATAGGATACGTATGTTATAGATACATATGTTATAGGCACCTTCAATAATTGTAGAGTACCTACTTACACCCAGGTTCAAAACTCGTAGGCTCACATTTCTAGGCTCACAGCTAACGTCATTGTCTAGCAATCCTAAACTTTTAGGCTTCAAAGCCTTTTAACTTAAATTTTTTGCACTATAGAGTTTTGAGTTTTAAATCTTCATAATAGAGAATTGAGTTGAGGATTATATATATGTAATTTAAAATTATTTTTCATCCTTTAAAATTTATTAAAAATAAATAAATATAAGATGGAAGGGAAGATTTAATCTCAAATAGATCTAAAAAGGATTTGAAATATGTCAATCTTTAACCCATAAACGACATTGCAACCATTTTCTGGTCAATGAATGACAAAGAGTCTTTGTGTGTACGACAAAAGTGCAACTATTCATCCTTAATTTTGTATGAAAAGGAAAGGTCTTGTAATCTTGAATAGTGCTTTAAGATTTTTTTAAACCAACTATTCATACAATGCCAAAAGGGATGATTTCCACGGTTACATGCCCGTATTTTAAGGATTAAGTTGAATTTGTTGTAGCAAGTAATCTACGCAATATAGAATTTCTTATTTTGAAAATTTGTGAAAATTGAGTTTAGAAAAGAATCTTATACAATATTTTTCAAGAAGATGCCTTGATTGACAACAAAATAAGACTTGTCATAACTTTCACATGACTAATCCAAATAGAATGAATAAAAGCTTTTCAAGTAGATATGAATATAATTTATAAGGAAAAGTAATCAAAACTAATTTTGAATTTTAGAATATTTTTGTTGCCCAAAGTTGAGTGCTTTGAGCTTAGGAGGGCATATAAACATTATATTTCCCTAAATCAAATACATTCTCTTACCTACAAAAGAAGTTTCAAAAAATTATTGTAGAATTCGACATCATAGGAACCTACTTGAAATTATTTAAAATCCATTCCACCACTCTGAGCCTATGACCACTTTTTTTTAAGATTCAAAGTTTTTCTCTTTATATGCTCCCATTTTGCAACTATATATGATTGACCTTTTTTTTTTATAGATATAATTACATACCTTCAATAAGCTCTAAAAATTTAGAATTCCTATAAAAAATTGAATTTTTATGATTTTTTGAATAAAAAGTGAAAAAAATTCATATCAAATATCCAAAATCCTCAAAAAATTTGAAATTTTCTTTAAAGTGCATATGATAGTTTAAGACATTATAGTGCAAAAATGTTTATCATGTCATTCTAAAATTTGAAAACCAACATTCTATGTAGTAGGCCCAAAGTTTTAGTTACAATAAAATATTGAATCTTTGGAATTTTCAAATTGAAGTAGGAACTAGAGTTGTTAAAATTCATTTTGTCAATTGAGATCAAATTCAAAAAGATCATTTTCATGACTCAAATTTATGAATCAAAAGCAAGGATTTTGAAAATGTCAAAATACAGTACATGGCTATCCATGGATAAGCATCCTAACATGTAGAATAGTTAAAAATACCACAATGAAACAATATTCAACACCATTCTCAAATATGTGTTCAAGGGTGAATGCAAGAAAGACCGTCCACTTTGCGTAGCGTTTTCCACAGTACTCATGTTTTTTTGGGAGTACTGTATAATTAGAAAAACAATTTTAAAAAAATCTGAAAAATTTGTTTAATGTATACACCTTTAAGAAGAAGTTACCCTAGGAAGGAAAATCATAGAAAAATTCTCTAAGTAGGAGAACTGGAAAAGTGCAAAATCTCATGAAAATAGGTACTTTCACATTTTAATTTGTAAAAAATAGGGAAAACAATTTTTAAGGAAAATAAAAAGTGGCCATTTGGTAGGACTTTATAGGAAAGACATTTCCCCAAAAAAATGATCTTGAAACAATTTTGAATGTTCAGAATTGCGCGCGTAAGGGAGCCCTGTTTGCACGTATGTGGAGGGCATAAAATAAAATATTTTTAAATTTCCTTTGGTAGAAACATGACTTCCTACTATGGGAATAGACTATAGAAATTTCAGATTTAGATCATTAAGTTTGGATACTCCCTAGTACTAAAAAACCCTAAACTGCAAAGTGTGACAAATTAGCTAAATTTAAATTTAAATATAAAATGATTTTTAAATTTTTTTGAAAAATAAGGGATCTAAACAAGATCAGGTTAGCCATCTCCAAAAAAAATTCAAATTAATTGGATTCATTCTTCAAAAGTTATAGCCGATAACAAGTCCGACACGTCAAGTGTGACAAAAAATAGTACTAGTCTTTCTTGCATTCACCCTCAAGCACCTTCCACAAAAGGAATTGGATGAAAAATTGATTCTTTTTCATCCACTAGGCCCCTACAAAGTCATCCACCAACATGTAACTGGTTGTCAATTTAGCATTACAGGATTGACCTTAAAAGAGCAAGATCTATCATCATGGTAGTAAGCCAAGAAATGATTCAATTATTGAATGCATAGGTGCATTATTGGAATCAGGTATTTAATATAAAGATACCTAATCTTGCAAATCTAGCCAATTATGCCTAATATTTGAGCCTTTGGAAATATTTTTTTCTTCAATTTTGCATACAATTTAAGAAGATTGACATTGTGGCGTACTTGAGTGGATAGTTGATACACCATCCAAAGCAAATACACTCCTAGGGCTTAATATTTTTGAAAATATTCTAAGTGCATAATGTGTCAAATTCTGATTGGTAGTTAAAATTTTCTAAAATAATATCATTTATGAAACCTTTTATATTTGAATTTCAATATATGAATTTTTAGAATCCTCAATTTGACAACCAATATGATATTACATATATGCATTCATGCATCTACATTTCTATTCATATTTGTGTTTATATATATTCTATTTATATTATTTGGTACTTATATACATTTTTTAGAGGTGGCTCTAATTGTTTTTGCAAAGGAGACTAATGTTTTTATTGAATGGTTTTGGCTAGTGTTTTTGGGCGGAGAGTTGGCTTCAAGTGAAAGGTTTTGCGCCTTTTTGAAGATATTCAAAGATGCACCTACGTACATAATACTTAAATTATTTATGGATATTTTTGAGTCCCAACTTTTAAAATTCATAAAAGACTTCCAAAAAACACAATTTTTTGGCAATTAGAATTTTCAATTGAGTACTTATATATATTTGTGTGTGTATGTATGTATATATAAATAAAGTAGACATGTTAATCACCACACTCCCTAGAATTGAACACTTACCGCATGCTAAGGAAACACTTTTTTCCAACTAATGCACAATATGCAGTGAAGGGTTGCTCATTTTTTTGTAATAAAAATCAGACCTTTCTTCACAAGGTTTACAATTGCATCAAAAGTATATGTTCTCATAGCTTGGTTTTATTACTTCCAAAGTTTGCATTCAATATGGATTCAGTTCACCAAATTTCAAGGAAAATAGAGTTGAAATTTGTTCACAAGAAGGTTTCAAAGTTTGTTTGTGCAATGATTATCACTTCTACCTTTTATATGAAAATAAAATTTAAATGACAATTTTAGAGCAACCCTCCTAAAGTTGATTGGTTTACTTAGTTTTTTACAACATTGCAACTAGGATTTTAAAAGATTACATGAAGAAACTCAAGAATTGCTTGGGAATGAATAATGTAAGGTAGAAGGACCTTATCTATTTCCTACTACAATTTCCTTCCTAATAAAGAGTACTTGAACCATCCCTTTGATGTTCCTTTCCAATGCCAAATCCAAATATATTTAACAATCATATTATTTGGGAGGGGGGCACGTTTAGGCACCTCGCAAGGACAAATGACAGTTGAGAAGGTTTTTATAGGTATAATTAAACTTTATCCTTTGTAGTTTTTTTTAAATACATATATAATAAAATTTTATTTATTTATTTTATGAAAATCAATCATTCTTAACTTCTTATGTTGCTTAAAATTTTAAGATTTTTTATATTGATTCATGGCCTAAATTCATTAAAGTATCAAAATTAGATCCTTTAATCTTCAAATTGAACATGGAATAAAAGTGAAGTAGTAGGGATGGGAGAGTTGTCTATAAATGAGCAAAATGGATGGAAATTGCTTGATTTTTAGTCTCTAAAGGCCATTTTCTGGTCAAAAACCACTCAAAATTTTCATTTTCAATACAAACAAACAAAATTATAACATTTATATTTTTTGCATATCCAACCATAGGATCTTGCATTGGACTAGTATGAAAATGGTCTAAAAGAAATTTCAAAAACTTTGACCATATTGATCATAAGATATAAGTGTTTAAAGTAAGAAAAATGGCAAGTTTTTTTGTCCATAATTTGACTAGATTGTAAGGCTTTGAATCGTCTTAACTAAATTTTATTTTGTATTATAGATTGTGACTTTAAACTTCTCTCTGTTGAAGAATTGAGTTAAGAATTTGAAAACAAAAAAAACAAAAAACTCTATGATTTTGATTCTTTAAAAAATTACTAAGTCAAAGAAGATAGAAAAGATAATGAAAAACTAAATTGTTGATAGTTCTAATATGGAATTGAAAAACACTAATTCCAAACATTAGATTTTTTTAAAGAGAAATTTAAATTATGTGCAACTATTCTTTTTGAAAAATTGTTAAAATTGAGTTCATAGATGGATCTAATCCAAATGAAGTGATTCAAATCTTTCCACACAAAAAAATATAATCTATAAGAAATAAATTTAAAAAAATATTATTTCAATTTTTATTTTCCTATTGCCCAGACTCACTTATTTTAGCCTTATTGTGGCATAATTTTTGTTCGCAAGCACCAATTGCAATGAAAATTACATTCTCAAGAAGCTAATATGTTTTTTTATCTTCAATTTTTTTTTTAAGAAACCTTGCCAAAAATTGAAATCATAGATACTTGCCCGAACCTTTAAGAGTCCCTAAGGGGACTATTGAGATTATAGAGGTTAAGACAGTGCAAGCAAATATGTACAAAATCATAGGTAGGTGATGAATAATCCCAATTTACAACAATACTCCCCTGACAAGTTCCTATGGTGGTTGTGTGCTACATTAGAATCTATTTAAAATAAAAGGGTCAAAACTGTGTTGATTATATTACATTACAAAGGCTATTACATTAGGGAGGGTCATTATATTAATGAAGTTTGTATGTGTCCAAGGGCGGGATCGGAAAATCAATATTATCTTAGGGATGTTATTACTTTTAATTAGAGAGTATTACTTTGAAGAGGTCCTATTATAGTGCACTCGGAACATCAAAGAGTGTTTGAAATGAAGGGAATAGGACAATTATTTTTTATACTCTCACCAATAGGGCTTATGGAGGTATTAAATGTAGCATTGATAAAGAAAGATGAAGGGCATTATAATTTATTTATTTTTAATGTTTTTTTGTATCATATACAGAGGTTCTATAGGCCTATCTAATTGCCTAAAATACTAAATTCCTTGACAAATTATAAATTCAAAACCTCCAATTTTGATCATATGCAATAAATAATAATTTCATGCAGTTCTCCAAGGTGAAAATTTGGAGTTGTGCATGTTGGATCTACAACCAGTTATGAGCAATGAATAAATTACTCAAAGAGCATTTCTACCATTGCTCTTTAAAGGAGGTTTACAAGACACAATTTTTGAAGAGTGGACCAACAAGATAAAAAGAACCGTTAGTATTGCACCAAATTCCAAAATTAGATGGATGTTGGATTCAATATCAACAAACACTTAGTTGTTGGATGGGCAAGCTTCTTTTAGGCTTGTTGAAGATGCAAAAATACAATAAGCATACAAATTGAGACAAAAAGCACAAAACAAATGACAAATTTTAGGCAAGTTCAAGATTCATTGCCATATTACATTTTGACATTGTAGGAGGCAAATTTGATGTGGCTAAGAAGACTTTGTCTATTTGTCATGTAATCGTGGGACAACAAGATGAATTTGAAGAGTCAGTTGAAAGCCTTCCCATGACCAAAATAATGTGCAACAATGAAGATGCTTTGAGACGGATTGAAGAAGGAGATATGGCCCAAAGGCAAAGCAAAGGCCTCTAATGATTTAATCCCCCAAGTAGAAACACTTATTCCCATTCATTTAAGATGATGTGTATAGACGGGGTCATATCACAATTAAGTGTTATTTTTACCCCATAGACAAATTATGGACATAATTAATATTCTAAAATAAATAAAAACTAAGGCTCTGTTGCTCTCCGCACTACCAATGATGCCCAAGTGAAGGTTTTGAGGTTGGAAGACCTTGGCGATGGGAAGTTTTTCAAGGATTTGGAGCCTAAAAAACAATAAATTTCTATTGGAAATTGATTTTTCATTGATGTTCTTTGGCTATTCATTTGTAATTATATTTTTAATATATAATTATTTTTGAAATATAAACTAAAAATTTTGAAAAATGAATTTGCAACAATGGAGTGCTAATTTTCTAATGACTCAATAAAAAAATATGCACCATGATGTTCAACACAATAGTATAAACATGAAGAGATTCTCAAAACTTTTGAGCATCAATTGCATTTGATATGAATGGTTTCACTTTTTATTTTTAAAATTCATATTAATTTAAAAAAAGAATCCAAAATAATGTAAATTTTCAACTACCATAATAGAAGACATGTAATCATGTCTCCAAAAACAAATACAAAAAAACACATTTATAGATACTTGTAAAATGAAGTTTGAAAGCATAATCATAGGCTTATACTTTGAGGGTTAGAAGTCTCTAAAATTCAATTGACATAGAAATCTTGGCAACTATAAACTCATTATATTGGACTTTGGAAGTGTGTTAACCAATAGACATCATTGAATTTTATATTTGTCAATATAAAAATCCTAAAGATCTAGGACCTATGGCTAATGCATGGACAACCTTTTCAACTATCATATTTTTTTGAATCCAAGTTTGAATCCAAATTTATATGGCCTTTGTTTTGGGAAATAATTAAAACCCAAAGGTTTCTATTGGTTCTTTCAATTTATTTTTCAACTCCCTCAATTGAAATGAAATACATTGGATTCTTTGTGGGCTTCAATTTTAGTTGTGAAACTTTGAAATTTCATTATTTTTATTGTCACTTCATGCCACCATTTTCTTAGTCATGACTTCAAACATACCCAATGGTTACCAAGTAAACTCTGTATTTGTGTCAGTACAAAAATTCTATTGGTTGACTCAAAAAACTTTCAACCTTCATATTTAATTTTTCTTAATTCTAAATTCTTTTGACCTTGATTTGCAAAAAACAATTAATTGAAACCTAAAACTCCTAAAAGTAGTTATTGGTTCCCTCCAAAAAATTTGAACTTCTTCAATTGAAAAAGACACATACAATACTATGGGCTTCAATTTTAGTCTTGAGACTTCAAAATTCCATTATTTTTTGTCTTGGATTCATTTCAACAATTTTGTCTTGGCTTCATTCCACCATTTTTTTCCCTAGCATTTCATAGTTGCAAACCAAACCCTACATATATCATTACAAAATACCCTAGGCTTAATTTAAAAATTATCTAAATTGGTTCCGATCCAAAGGTCATCAATTAAATTTAGGGAATTTTATATTTTAGATGGATTTTCAAAGCCGACACTTTGAAGTGTTCAATATGCGCATGTTTGAAGCGTCTTGAAAAAGACCCAAAACCATTCACTGAAAGTTTGTCACTTTATAAACATGAAGCGCCATTTATAATGTAGGAGTCATTCAAAATGAACGGCTTGAGGTCATATTGGTCAAAAGTGTTGGAGTTTCTTCTCTCATATTGATGAAACTTCAATAGACACTTATTTGACTTAAATGGGGGGCAAACAAGAATCAAGTATATTTAAAATTTGAGCAAATTAACCCTAAAACATTGCTAAGGATGCCCATTATATGACTTCAATTGCCTACATTTGTAGGATGAAAAAAAAAACATTTTTTCATCCTTTTTTAAAAAAGTTGCTTGAATACATTTTTAGTGAATAGTATTGAAAATTTCCTTATTATGGTATTATTGACGTTTCTAAAGAGGAAGATGTTTAACCCTAGAAGGACATCCTAGAATAGAGTGATCCATTAGATCACTTCATTATCATTGTTAATTGTAGAGAAATAGAATGCACCTATTGGTCCAATAATCAAAGTCTTTTGGTGACTACCTTGGTCATGGAGATCTCTGTCTTTATAGGTTAATCTACGGATCACCCTTGCAATGTATTTTGGCCATTTCTTGTTTTTTACTCTTGATATGAATTTTAGCCACAAAAAATGATTTTATTGAGTATAAGAGAAACTAATGAAATTAATCTTACCAAGGGAAGTTTCTTCTCCAATTGAAAATTTTGAAAAAATTATAAATCTCGATATTTTATAGCAATATGAACTTTGGGTCTATAACCATGGTTTTTTATTTTCAAATTTTAGATTGACACAATAAATTTGATTTATACCATGATGTTATACACTATAATATACATCTATTTGCATATACTGTGTGATTGATATGAATTTTCTTCTTCTTTTTCTTCACCCATAAACGAGATTGAGGACGTTTTTCAACCAATGAATGTCAAAGAATCTCTCCATTCATGAGAGAAGTGCAACTATTCATCCTCCGAATTTCGTGTAAAAAGGGAAGGTCTTCTATTGTAGTTTCACTTCTATTGAGTTACTTTTGCATTTTTTTAAGCCGACAATTCACACGGGTCCAATTCAAATGATTTCTGCATTGACCAGCTCGTCATTTAACCCCTAATTGACGGACCCATGACCATTGATTTCAAACCTCACTGTCCATCACTCAATTTGTTGCCATTTTGCAACTAGATATGTATGAAAAGTTTTATATTTATTTTTCAGAGATGAAATTACATGTCTTCTTTACTCTACAAAAATTTTAGATTTTTTTTGTGGAAAACTGATTTTTTTGAGAATTTTTGAAGAGAAAGTGAAGAAAAATCATATTAAATAGAAAATTATTTCAAAAAATCTGAAAATTTCACCATGTGTGTATATTACAATGACAAACATCATGGTGTAAATTCAATTTCCGAGTCATTCTATAATTAGAAAATAATAGACATTGAAAATACACCCAAAGTTCAAAATGCAATAAAATATTCAATATTAGGATTTTTTTCAAAATTCAAATTGGAGTAGAAATTAGAATAGATGACCTTTATTTTGTTAGTTGGTCTCGAATTCAAAAAATATCATTTTTGTGGAGAAATTTCAGATTCAGAGCAAGGAGCAACAACTTCCCAAAATACACTAAAATCGCATATTTGGTGATCTGTTTTTTTTAATAACTTCTCATTTAAATGAAGACAAACATTGGAAAGACTACAAACTCAATTGGATACTCTTCATAACCCAACATGAAAGGTCAATAGAGAAAAGGAGGATGAAAAACTACTTTTGAATTCTTTCTAGTTAAGAGTATTGTCATTGGAACGCCACAGAATGACGTCCGTGGCGCTCCAGGGTTAAGGGTTAATGAATTCACAGTAATTTCAAATGTTCCCCAAAATGATTTAAAAAAAAATTATGACTTGTAGCAGACATATGGTTTCATCTCTCCGAGAAATAAATATCCAAAATTTCATCTGCAAAATGCAAACAGAGTGATGGAGCAGAGTGAGACTTGGAATCAGTGGTCAAGTGGTCATCGGACCGTCCTTCCAGGGTTAAGAAAGGCCCACAAAGTAGCCGAAGGCCGGTTGGGCGAAGCAACGTGGGGCCGTGTGGGGCGGCTCTGGTTGACTGAATCCACTTCTGCGAACTCCCCGGGCTCCCTGCATGCCTTCTCTCGAACCTCTCAGTCAGTCACTTCCCTTTTGTGTCCCTCCTTCTCTCTTTGCTCTTCTCTTGCTCTTCCCGTCACTTCCTCTTTTGTGAGTCCTCGCGCGTGGCATTCAAGCCCTGCACTGCTCTCCCCACCACGACCGAACCCAAAACTCTTTCCTTTCACCCCGCCTGTCTGGTGGTGAGAATCCACCTGGTGGTGGTAAGTTTTATATTGCCGCTTCCCCGCTCTTGCTTGCGCCGCTTCTCGTGCTCGCTCGTCCAGCTTTCGGGTGCTTCCGACGACCCGACAACCAGCTGCTGCGGGCGCTCAATTGGAGGCAAAGCTTGGGAAGAGCATCAGAATCTATCAGAAAAGTGTCGCCTTGGGGACCCGGGTGGGGGTGGTACGCTGGAGGGCGCTCCTTGTGGACTGGAGTTTCATTGTGCGCAGGTATTTGTAGGTTGGGGAGATTGAAAAGACAAGCAGGGATCGATTGGCGTCTGCGTGCTGATCAGGTACGCCACGATTCGCTCTCTTGGAGTCGTGTCTGTTGCTGGGACGTTCGAGGATTGAGCAGCAGCTTGTTCGGAGGACAAACTTGAGATTGAGAGAGAGAGAGAGAGAGAGAGAGAGAGAGGAGAGCAATTGAGAGAGGGGAGTCTTACGGGGTGTGGAAAGGGCGTGGGCAATGGTAGGGATTGCGGAAGCCATCGCTGCAAGGCAGATGATGCATAGCCTGACTTGGATTCCGGTGCTGTAACAGAAGTGCTGTCCAGGCCCGTGTTTCTGTCATTTTTAAATTAAAATTTGGGGTTCCGCGTGAGCAGGGCACGAAGTGGCAAACCTGTTTTCGTTCTAAAAATCCGTCGGGAGTTGACGAGGAAGGACTGGCGAAATGTCCGTATCTGTGTGCGTAATCCGCAGTACTTCCTGTGGATCAATTTCGGTTGCGTCTCCACAAATTGCGTGGTCCGCTTTGTCCGTCTTTGCAGACATTTTGTTTAGAAGCTTTAAAAAATTAGAATTTGGCGTAGCTTTGGAATTTGTTGGGAACGAATTCGTGTCATCCAAGGAGGATCCGAGGAAGTGTCACTGCGTGCCATGATGGCCGTGTTTCCAATTCCTCGTGGTGCCTGCTTCGCTTCGCTTGTGTGGTAGCGAAAGCGACTGAAGCTCCGGCTTGGTGTCCCGTCTGTGGTGTTTTGTTGTAGGGTTTTGCCGTGGAAGATTGTTGGGCGTCCATTCGCCGTGGTCCCATGACCACCCCGGGTCCGCACGGTCCCCCGGCGCCGGACAGTCCCATGACCCTCGCGTCCAGTTTCCTGAACGACCAGGTCGCCGTGGACTCGGAGCATGAATTGAAGTCGTTCTCGCACCTTCTCGCAGGTGCCATGTCTCCCCCTTCGCCGTTGCCCGCCGAGGCCGCGAAGCCCAGCATCTCGTCGGAGTCTTCGAAGCTGACAGGAGGAGTCGACAGCGGCGCTGGCGTGCCGGGGAGCAATTCTTCCGCGCGGAGCTTCGCCGAGCGCTTGGCAGCTCGCGGCGCGGCCGCGAACAAGAGCGACAGCGAGGTGGGCAACGCGCCACGCCCTCCGCCCTCCAGCAATGGCAATGGCAGCGGCAGTCGCTACAACCACCTTCCTCCCCCGTCCAGCCTCCCCAACCCTCGCACCAGCAATGGCGTAGCGGGAGGCTACTTGACCATCCCCGCTGGCTTGAGCCCTACCACGCTCTTCGACGCTTCCCCGGTCATGTTGAGCAATGCTCAGGTAGGTTCCTACCTCTTGAATCGATCTCAGCAAGTCTTTTGGGTCTCAGCCTTGCCTCGACCCCGTTGGACTGAATGTAGAAGAAGTGTGCTCCACTCGACGGTGGCGTAGCCGATGTGTTGTGCATGTCATTTTCCAGAAGCACGGTCGTAGCGCAGGGGATGGAGTGTCCGTGTGGAATCCAGGGGCCAATGCGTCCTCTAGGGTATGGGTTCGCGATTGTGTGTGGATCCCAGTGAGTGTGTTGACAAGTTTAGGTCATGGGGGGATGTCGATGGGTGCAGTCGGAGCCGTCGCCAACGACGGGCTCGTACTCGTACTACAACGGCATGCGCGGGGTCTCCCCGCTCAAGGACAGCGGCTCCGACCAAGGGTTCGTGTTCAAGCCTTTGGGTGTGAAGACGGCGTCGCACAACCGTCTGTCTCCCCTGAGCCTGCAACACTACAGCGGGATGCAAGCGCAGGCCCTCGCGCACATGCAACAGCAAGGTAGCCAGTCGTCGTCGCAGAGAGGTGCAGTGGAGTCCGGGAACTCGCAAGATTCGGAGCCCGACCAGGCGCCTGCCGCTGCCGCTGCCGCTTCCGCGGCGTCGGCCTCGGCTCCCGTGACCGTGCCGACGTTCATGGACCGTCCCTCCGAGGATGGCTACAACTGGCGTAAATACGGTCAGAAGCAGGTGAAGGGCAGCGAGTACCCGCGGAGCTACTACAAGTGCACGCAGACGAATTGTCCCATGAAGAAGAAGGTGGAGCGTTCGCACGACGGTCAGGTGACCGAGATTGTGTACAAGGGGGATCACAACCACCCGAAGCCGCAGCCGACGCGTCGAATGGCCCTGAGTGGCGCGCACCTGCTGAATGACAGCCGCGATACGGATGGCAACGACAGGCCGGATCACGCGTGGCCGGGTTTCCCGAGCGGCGGGGGTGGAGCGCAGTCCGGTCCCCCGGACGCGTCCGGGAGCGACGACGAGGACGGGAGCAAACTGTCGAACGAAGACGGCGACGACGACGAGCACGACTCGAAGCGAAGGAAGCGTGGTCCCGAAAGCTCCAGGGACGTCTCTGCCGCCGCGCCGCGGACCATTCGCGAGCCGCGCGTGGTGGTGCAAACCACCAGCGACGTGGACATCCTGGACGATGGTTACCGGTGGCGCAAGTATGGGCAGAAGGTGGTGAAAGGCAACCCGCATCCCAGGTTGGTTTCCCATCTGAATGGCATCCCAGCCCATTCCATCCCAGGTCCGACCTTCGCGTTTTTCTGTGACCATTTCTGTGACCTTTGTTTTGACCTTCGAAATGTTGTGTTTCCAGGAGCTACTACAAGTGCACGAACGTGGGTTGCCAAGTGCGGAAGCACGTGGAGCGCGCGTCCAACGACATCAAAGCCGTGATCACGACCTACGAAGGCAAGCACAACCACGACGTTCCCGCCGCGCGCAACAGCGGCCACGAGATGGCCGCGCCTGCGAATCCGCCTCCTTCTCCCGCGACCTCTCTGCAAGACCAGGGCCTGCGTTTCGGTCGGGGTCTGTCCGGTGCGTATGGTCCAGGTCTGGGACGTATGCGGAAAGACGAGGACGACGTGTACATCCCGGCTCCGATCACCATGGGCTTGGGAAGGGAAAACGGCGAGCACCGCCAAGCCCTGGACGGGTACCGTGCGCAGCTGATGTCCCGTCCGAAGCAGGAGCAGGGCGGCGACTCCAGCAGCAGCGTCAACCGTCCTCCGTCGCATCTGAACCCGAACTCCTCTTTGTACCAACAGAACTTGGCGCATGTCGGCATGGGCCGACGTTGACGATGCCGCAGACGTTTTCCTTGGCATCCCCTTTACTGCCCTCCCAACAGGCTCACAGCGTCGCTCCTGGCGATTGGGTTGTAGCGCTTCCTGTGATTCCTTTGTACAGTTTCCGGGTTAGGTAGCCAGGATCGTTCTCCCTGTGATCTGGAGAGCTTATATTAATTTTTGATCAGGGTAGCGCTATCCCTTTGTGGGGTTTGAGTTAGCACACAGCCTTTTGGATGCAATGTAGACTAATCTCATACATGAAGACAGACAGTCACAGACAGAGACAGACACACAAGCAGACAGGATCGACTCATAGAGGACTTGTACATGCAGCAGCTTGTAATGGCTCCTTTTTGTATCTGTTGTCAAGTGGTAGACTGATCCTTGAGTTTTCAGTTTTTTCCCTCTTGATGGTTTTCGAATTTACAAAGATGATACAGCAGTGGCTTAGTTTTCGAGGAGACTGGTCGTGCACCGGGGTGTGGAACTGTGTTGTGGAGATTTGGATGGACCTTTTGGATGAGTCGGCTCTTGTAACTGCTTGTATGTGATTTTATGTTGTCAGTTGGAGTGAGTGTGTGTCTAGTCGGGAGCTCGTTTCAGTTGGTCGCTGTGTTTTTGTTGATTGCGTTGTGGCTCCATGTTCTGTGCTGAGTTCGTGAGGCTGTTTTTTTTCATGAGCCAGGTTTGATTTCTGATGTGGATTTACGTTATGGCTTGTGTGTGTGAGGGAAGCTTGAAACCTGCGAATTGAATTCTGCGTTTTTGCTGCAGTTCCGGCGGCACAAAATTACTCGGCAGAAGGTTCTTGTAAACGGCGTGCTGTTGTATGCAGAAAGTCCTTCAGGTCTTTGACTGCGCGTAGGGCAGAGTCTACTGTTGCTTTTCTCCAGCGACGAAATTCGGGGCTCTCATTCTATGACAGGATGCGAATGCTGAGAGCTTCCTTTCCCATTTCTTCTTTTTTGGTTTCAACTTCAGTGTCGAGTAGTGCAACTTTAATTGGCACTCCGACTGCCATTCGGATGCTTGAAGAGCTGATTCATTGTCTGCATCATTACATGATCCATACCTTAACCCATTATCGCCGCCAAGGACGTTTTCTGGCCGATGAACAACAAAGAATCTGTCCTTATAGGACAGAAGTGCAACTATTCATCCTCCCAATTTTGTGCAAAAAGGGAAGATCATCAACAGTAGTTTGTCTTCCAATAAGTGCTTTTACATTATTTTAATCCAACAATTCACATGGTGACAAAACAAATTATTTCCACAGCTATGAGCCCATCGTTTAAGGATTAAGTTTTTGTTTTTGTTTGTTTATTACAATCAGATGTGAGTCCCCCAACCACGTTCTTGTTACCATCAGAAAGCTCTCTGTAAGGAGGGGTGCATGGGCTTTGTTTCGTGGCGTTTGAACCTACATTGCATTGTGAAAGATATTGAATTTCAAAGTTTTAGAAAATTAGAAAATTACTTTCACTTTTATTATTTGGCTGTGACAATGGCACAGGGCACATTAGTTCATGTGAAAATAGTGTTGATGACAGACCTGCTTGCTCTCGGAGACAGATTTTAAAGCTACTATTTGCTCTTTATTTTAGGTAGTTCAACAATGATAAAGGAATCTTGTAACCCAACCGGTACTTGAGGTAGGTATTTTCCAGTGCTTTTCGAGGGTTAAGCCCTCGGACTTGACTGCAGACTTTGAAAACCACGGAAGAATATATTGCTCGATGCCCAGTCATTTCGGCAACAATTTAGTTTTATATTTCTTTTTATTCATTGTGTACGGTGGTCGTTACATACTTGCCGAATTTTAAAAGTGGAGGACTGTAGTACAAGATATCCAAAAGTCATTTTATTTCTTAATATGAGGTCATTTGTGAGTGTTATAATTTGAATTGAGAATGTTTTGAAGTGCATAACATTCAAGAGCTGTGAGAGCAGCTGCCTTCCCTCTGACGGAATAATGTGGAATATTCCACACCCAACATTAGCTAATAAGCCACGCGTCAATAATGTCAGACTTCTGCTCAGTGCCAAGGTCATGACTGCACAATCGGGTTATTGGGGCGGTAAGAAGTAGAACAAAATATACAAAACATATAATTATTAAGATAGATGGTCTGTCAAAATCCGAAAGAATTCATTGAGTATTATATCAATGAAATCTCACCATTTGCCATCAATAACTTAATTTGATTTCTATATAGGAAAGAGAATCTCTTTATGTACATATGGGGTGGTAGGAGGTAGAACAACCCATCTGGGATATGTAATTTAGAGTTTGTAATTTCTCAACCGCTCATAGTTAAGTCTAAAGTAGGAATTGTGTTAAAACTATAATTTCAGACCTCATTTAGGCATAGTAAAATAACTTTTTCCAAAATACTTTGAACTAAAATAAGTTGGAGAATCAAGTTAAATTTCATCTCCAAAAATCCGTTTGAGATTTAATCTTCCAATCAAAAGTTATAGACAAATTTCATAGAGGGGTTTGAAAGGATTTTTTTTTGACATTTTCATACGTCCTCTCTGAAATTTATCCATAACTTTTGAGTGGAAGATCTAAGTCTAAAACGGATTTTTGGAGAAGAAACTTAGCTTGATTCCACAACTTTTTTTAGTTCAAATTATTTTGAAAAAAGGTATTCCACTATGCCTAAATGAGGTCTGAAATTATAATTTTAACACAATTCCTACTTTAGACTTAACTATGAGTGGTTGAGAAACTACAAACTCTAAATTACAATATCCCACATGGGTTGTTCTATCTCCTACCACCCCAAGTGTACATAAAGAGCTTCTCTTCTCAGCGAAAACTCAAGATAAATTATTGATGACAAATGGTTAAATTTCATTGGTATAATACTCAAAAACTTCTTTGGATTTTGACAGACCATCTATCTCTATAATTATTTGTTTGTATATTTTGTCCTAAAATTTGCCAAAAAAATAGATCGCACCATAAATGTACTGCCATTGTCTCGGTCCTGAAGCTTACATTAATAATATGTGGATGAATTTCGTGGATGAAGACTTCAGAGAGGCAAAGGCAGCCTCTCTGAAGGCTCTTGAATGTTATGTGAAGCTCACTTTGAATTCATGGCTATTAACCCTGTAAAGTCCCAAAGCCTTTTTTCCATCAAAGACCACTCAAAACTGCCATTTCTATTGCAAAGAGCAAAAAAAATTTAAGTTTTTTTTTTTTTCCATATCTAACCATATAATCATGTATTGAAACAGTATAAGAGTGCACAGAAGAAATTTAAAAAAAATTGACAAAAATGGGATATTTGAGGATTTGTTTTGTTTTGTCTTAAATCAATTTTTTGTGATTTTTTTTGAGCTGCCCCCCTAGATGCTTTTTGGACTTAAGTTGGCATAACTTTTTCTCCCGGGCATTGATTGAAATAAAAATTATGTTCCCACAAAGCTAATCTACTTTCCCATCTTTAAAAAAAGTTTCAGAAAAATGTGTGAAAAATTGAGATCACACAAGCCTACTCAAAATCTCAAGAGTCCCTTGTCAAGACTTTGGGACTTTAGGGTTAAAAATGATTTTTATAAACTCTAAAATCATTATTTGCGACTAGTAGTGTCCAGCCCTTTTTTTTTGGGCGATATGGGGCCAGAAAGCACCATTCTAACGTAAATGTCTTTTTTTCGCCAGATAAAAGTAATCTTTTTTCGCCAATTTTTTTTCATTTCTATAAAAAATGTAGATGAAATCGCCAAATTTGGATGAAAAAGTGTATGAATATAATGAAAAAGTGTTTTTTGGTCCAAAAGATGGATGAGTGTAGAAATGCAATGCTTCACCAAATTTTAAGTGATCGCCACCCTGGCACTTTCTCAAAAAGCAAAAAAAAAGGGTTGGTAGTGTCATATTAAGTATAAAATAATTCATTGTGGTCGTGATAGTTCAAGACACTTTAATTCATTGTATTTGTATTACTTTATCTCTTTAAAATTTAGGATAATAGTATGCTCAATTTATCTTAATCCCTAAAAGACCAAACATTGTTTTTTGACAACATAGTGATTTTAGGCAACTCACTACAACCGGAATTTTTATTTCTTTTCTTTGAAATTTTCACACAAGATGTGCTTGAGGAGTAGCTTCAAGGCCCAAAAAATTTCCTAACTTTTGACTACGTGGTTAAAAATTTATTGCATGATATGTCATTTTCATTGGTCAACGGGTAGCCCGAGTAGCTAAAGAAACTTCTTTAAAATCACTTTTTTTTAAATAAAAATTTGAAATTGGTTCTTTAGATTTATGCACACATGGGAAGCTTTGAATCATTCCATTTTGATTAATGAGATGAAAGTTATGAGGAATTTTAGTTTGAGGGTAGTTATAGAATCTCGACTCTAAAATAAACTTTGAAGTCCTTTATTTAACTCAATTTTCAATATATTTTGAAAAAAAATGGAAAAAAAATGGGTGTAGATTGTTTATTACAAAATTACAACCATTGGGGATTGGCATTTTTCAATTCCATGTTTAAATTCTTAACAATTTAGTGTTTGAACATTCTCTACCTCTTTCTACTTACTATTTTTTTCCTATATGTTTTACAATTCCAAATGATCTAAAAAATTTTAAGCATGTAGCCAACTTGCCTTGAAGAATGAATCCAAAGAGTAACCACCATTTTGGATATATTTTCATACAAATGTGACTTTGTGAAGTGCAGCTGCCCAGATTTTCGCAGGGACAAAGAAAGGATTTTTGTCAATTCAAACGCTATTATTTAGCAATCTACATGGTGGAAATTTCTGAAATTTTTTCCACAACTTCTCAAACTAGCTTAATACAAAATCCTACGGTTACATTTATTTATTTTTTAATTTCAAAAATTTGTTACTTGTATTAGAAATAGCAGTTTTGGAGCGATTTTGGTGAAAACATAGTCTCTAACCTTTAGGGGTTAAAGAAACCACTATCGTTCAAGCTTGTTATTTCAAATGTAACTTAGCATTCTACATTAGAGCCATATTATTGCCTCCTTTTAATTATCATTCTTTCCATGGTTCCAATCCAAACTAATGGACTTCCAATCAATCTAAGAATATTTTTGAAATTTTCTATAATTATGCTTGAGTAATCAATTATATATATATATATATATATATATATATATATATATATATATATATATACAAAATACATTATGGATTAACAGCATCAATCATTTGATAATTAAAATATAATTAACTAATTTTTAAGAACCAATTTTTTAGAATTACCCCTCTAAAAGACCATACATTCAAATATGGAACAATGGATGAACGCAAACATGTTATGGGCATACATCGGGAAAGTACCCCTCATTGCTTCAACATTGTTGCAATATTGTTTCAATGGGTTATTATAACAGTATAGTATTGAAAATATATTGTTGCATTAGTGCAAATAATAATGCAACAATATTGAAGCAATGGGAGCCTTGCATTTTTATTAAAAGTATATTGTTTCAATACTGCAACAATAGACTTTCAATATTATATTGTTAACCCATTGAAATAGTACTGCAACAATAGGTGGCTTTTTCCCGATGTACATAATTTTTATTTTTTCATTCATCTAATTATTTATTGATATTTGTGCTAATTCTCTTACATTTGGTATGATACAACTTAAGATGCATAAGTATGTCTTGACAACAAAACCTAATTTTTTTAAAGGGCCCCGTTTAAGAAAGGTGACGCTCCCAATGTTGGGAACTCTGTAGGGAACATTGTGAGACATTTTCAAACATCTTCTCTGAATTTTGTTCATAACTTTTGATTGGAGAGTTTAAATTGCAAACGGATTTTTGGAGATGAAAGTTAGATTCATTTGACAACTTCGTTTAGTTCAAAGTGTTTTGAGAAAAGTTATTCTACTATGTCAAAAGTAGCTGAAGTTTACTAACTTAACAAACCAAATGGAAAAAACTAATAAAGACCAAATAAATATAAACTTTAACTACACATATACATGTAAGTCATTGCATGGTGCAATGGACAAGGGCCTTCCCCCACCAAGCAAGGGGTGCAAAGTTTGAATCCCTTTGGCATCCGGGGTGGCCTAGGTGGCCTATCCATGTGGCACCTACCTAGGTGGCTTGTTAGTGTAGCACTTTTTATCCTAAGTTTTGATGTGGTACTTGCCACGTGGCGGGTGCCAATTGATCGGTGTTGTAAATTTATTTTTAAAATCCTTTTTGTACTTGTCCAAATTAACAACCAAATTAACACTTTTTTGTTTCGTAGTGTCCAAGTCAACACGTCCAAATCAACAAAAAATACACAAATAAAATCAAGACTTTCTTTTCCATATTCTGTTGATTTGGACACAATCTTTCTACTAGTGGATCACTTCCATTTGTGCTGGCGATTAGGTGTAGCAATTGAGATACTTTGGTTTGAAAATTGTCTTATATGATTCCTCAACCAATCCAATCCTTGAATTAATTGAAAGTCTCTCCCATACATCTAAAGAGACAATTTCTTCCTAGTACAGGGAAGACCATTGCCTAGTCATACAATTATAGTTATATGGATACCCTATAGTTTGTAATGGATGCTAAACTTGTTGGACAAAGTGGGCCATGTAAGGTGAATTTTGTATTCAGCATAGTAATTATAAAAGGAAAGCCTCATATTTTGTGCCATACTAAATGTATATTCTTCACCTATCCTAGTTAATTTGGGGCCTCTAATTGCAAATATGTATTCAAAATTTCCAATTTTTTTTCATGTGTGGCAAATAAAAAATTCTTGTATTTTTTTCCAAGGGTAAATTCACCATGCATGGCCCACTTCATGAGACGGGTTTAGCATCCTACAATCACTATGGCTTGTTGCTCTGTGACACCATGATATGCATTTATTACATGGCAACTTGTGTAACTTATCGCATGCAATCCAAATTTGTCAATGTTGCAAGAGTACTTTGTAGGGCTCCTATTGCTCGCTCATGCAAATTACATGCTTTGATACTAACTCAATACCGTGAGTCATTGCAATTTTGATTCAAGTCTTCAAGTGTAGGTGAAGCTTTTGAATGGAACATCACATGCATACTCTTAGTTGGGATTGCTGTAAAATCTTAAAACTTGAGAGATATCTATATCTCTAACATGTCTAGTCTTGATTTGGTTGTACTTGATCTCTAACATGTCTAGTTTTGATTTGGCTGTTTGTTGTATTTGCTGTTTTTTTGATAGCGAAGATTAATTCACTTGATTTCTATCGAACCAAAGATCTCTAAATTTTTTATGATGATTCTATACATCTTTATGATACAACTACTGCCTTGTAAGTTTTCTCTCTTTTGTCCACTGGAAAAAGTTTTCATGTTATTCTCATGTTATTTTCCTATCATGTTTTTCTTCATACACTGATATCACTTGTAGTTGTGAATTATAGTCTTTTGTTGATCTTTAGATGAGATCGCTTGTGGAATTTAGAGATTATGTTTGCTTATGCCTATTGCCGAAGCACGTCGTTGAAAACAATTCACAATAAAAAGTATGGAGTAGACCAAATTTGTTTCACACATCACACTAGTTTGATAATTTACTCCTCTAAAAAGGAAGGGGATGGTAAGGTCACTATTGTCCATCTCAATGTTGTTAGAGGATGGCAATCTTGTGAGGGCAATTGTCTATAAAGGAGAATTTTTGTTGAGCTGACTTTGTCAATTGGGGATTTTGTAAAGTCTAATGATGATTGTCTAAATGGGGGAATGGGAGAGAACTAATCTTGCCATTAGCACACAACTCTCCTATTAAAATTACTTTTTGTTGTCAAAGAAGCTTGCACTAGATGTAGATGCAAGAGGGACTCATCAAATGTAAGTACTAAATAAGTAACCAGATAGTTCAAGTTATGCAATTATACACCTTCTCTGTTTTATAGGGTTCAATGAATTTTTCTGCGAGTGCGACACATTTGCAACTTGCTTCAATATATGATTTTGTAGATGATTCTTTAAGGCCTACACGTCTTGTTGTGTTAAAAAAATGACCCTTCAAAAATGACTTCAATAAATAAGTAAAATAATAAAATAAAAACCTTAAAATCAACACAATTGAAACTTAACATTTTGAACTCAAAGAAAAAAAAAAACTTGTGAAAATTACAAATGTTCAATTTATTATTGATTTTAGAAGGAGTTTTCAATTTTTGGTTTCAAGTTTTATTGAAAAATGTTGGTTAGTATAGTAGTTGATCCAACTACATGAATATGGAAACATTTTATATCTTTTGCTTAAAAGTCATCTTTAAATTATTATTCTAGTAAAATTGCATTTCATAATACGTCTCCACAATTTTTGGAAATGTGGACTATCCTCTAGTCCTTAAGGAGCTAAGAGTGGCTATCTTCTTTCACCAATTTGTTTACATGAAAATAGGAGAACATTCTTTTTAGTATTATTAGACTATTTCCACTTCAAAGGTATACTCCCTCCATCTCAAAATGATCTTCCAATTCACATTAATTTTATTGCAATAAGTTTCATACTACATATTGAAAAGGGCTCCAAAAATTCTCTTTGAAACAGGTTGAAATCAAACTCTCCTCGCTTGAAACAAGTTGAAATAATGTTATTTTCAAGGTTTAGGACCAAACATTTTGTCCAAATAAAGTTATTTTCAGGGTTTAGGGCTGAACATTTTGTCCAATTGGAAGATCATTTTGGAACAATGTTATTTTCAGGGTTTAAGACCGAACATTTTGACCAACTGGAAGATCATTTTGGGACAGAGGGAGTATTATACACTGTAAACACTAATAGAATATATTCTTACTATTCTCACATGGCCCTTGTGGAACCTTATTTGGGAAAATAGTAGTAGCACATCACCATTTTATTGTAAAATTGATTTTTTGGATCGATTAATAAAATGTGGATGCTTCAATAAACAAAATAGTTTATGCAATGTGATGACAGACCTTCTATTCCTCTTGACAATGGAAACTTTCCAGTGCTAAAAAATACATACGACGCATAATTCTTCAACGTCATCCGAGCACCACCAATCTTGGCTCTTGACTGAGGGAGGGACGAAACTCTGAAGTCTGTCGGCGTTGGGACACACTGGAATCAAGAACCGAGAGCCCTGAAGCAAATCGCCGGGCTCGTCGCCGGGAGGCCAAACTGGGATTGCGCTCCGTCAATATAGGCTAACTCTGACCACTACAAATCAGTCAAGCACTTACTGCCATGTAACCAAGCAAAGTGCTGTGGAAAACTGGGTCTCCTTGCATCCTGCACAAATTTGTATCAAAAACTGCACTGCATTTCTACACTGTCATAAAAGTCAATAGAGAAGGTGATCGATGGACAATTAGTCTGTTTCCACAAAGCTTTGGGCTTCAGTTGAAAATGGCCCTCTTCGTAGAGGCAGATCAGTTGAAATTGTGAGTTGAGAAACGCAACCAACTTTATGCTGAAAATTCTTTAAGTAGGCTTGCTTTTCAGGCTTGTTGAGCTTAAAGGCTCGAATGGATAAGAGAAGGTTCTAATGGGTCATCAAAACCGTCATTCTTACGCAAAGATTAATAAGACAAAGGACCCATATTCAACGAATCTGTTTGCAATTGAGCTTTGTAAAGTGTAACGATGCGTGTGGGAATCAGCAAAAGAATACCCTTGGGGACCTGTTTTCGAACTCAATTGTATCGGCAGAGAACGCAATTAATGGTAACTCACTACTGTAATTCTTCACAAGCCTTGCAAAAGACTCTACTAGAATCCACTTTCATCAACCCTCTACAGGTGCACTTGCCTTGGGAAAATGGCACTTGTCACATGTGCAGACAATTTGACATTTCCAATGAAATCATCCAATCGAATTTGCGCTCATAGGAAAATCCCAAAATACATCTGGAACAAGCAATTACAAAATAAGCTAATGGACAGGATTAGGTTTAATATAAAACTGCTTGTTGCCGCGTGAGCATATACCGAAACCTGAGTAAAAGAAGAAAAGTTCAGGCACAAGAGGGAGCAGCTGCTCTCAACAGCACTATTTTCATATGAATCATATCATGCCGCAGATAGTTATGCAACTCGTCAAGCATCCAGACAGCAATCGCACTGCTAGTTGAAGTGGCATTACTCAATAGTAAAATTGAAAGAAATTAGGAATTTTTTTAGAAAGGAAGCTCTCAGCATTCGCACTGTTGAGAACTAATTCATCCGGTGCCTTCATAGAAAGTGAGCCCCGACGTCCAAATTTCTTCGCTGGACAAAAGCAACAGTAGACTCTGCCCTACGCGCAGTCAAAGACCTGAAGGACTTTCTGCATACAACAGCACGTCGTTTACAAGAACCTTCTGCCGAGTAATTTTGTGCCGCCGGAACTGCAGCAAAAACGCAGAATTCAATTCGCAGGTTTCAAGCTTCCCTCACACACACAAGCCATAACGTAAATCCACATCAGAAATCAAACCTGGCTCATGAAAAAAAACAGCCTCACGAACTCAGCACAGAACATGGAGCCACAACGCAATCAACAAAAACACAGCGACCAACTGAAACGAGCTCCCGACTAGACACACACTCACTCCAACTGACAACATAAAATCACATACAAGCAGTTACAAGAGCCGACTCATCCAAAAGGTCCATCCAAATCTCCACAACACAGTTCCACACCCCGGTGCACGACCAGTCTCCTCGAAAACTAAGCCACTGCTGTATCATCTTTGTAAATTCGAAAACCATCAAGAGGGAAAAAACTGAAAACTCAAGGATCAGTCTACCACTTGACAACAGATACAAAAAGGAGCCATTACAAGCTGCTGCATGTACAAGTCCTCTATGAGTCGATCCTGTCTGCTTGTGTGTCTGTCTCTGTCTGTGACTGTCTGTCTTCATGTATGAGATTAGTCTACATTGCATCCAAAAGGCTGTGTGCTAACTCAAACCCCACAAAGGGATAGCGCTACCCTGATCAAAAATTAATATAAGCTCTCCAGATCACAGGGAGAACGATCCTGGCTACCTAACCCGGAAACTGTACAAAGGAATCACAGGAAGCGCTACAACCCAATCGCCAGGAGCGACGCTGTGAGCCTGTTGGGAGGGCAGTAAAGGGGATGCCAAG
The DNA here is from genome assembly GCA_951230915.1 of Antitrichia curtipendula. Lineage (NCBI taxonomy): Eukaryota > Viridiplantae > Streptophyta > Bryopsida > Hypnales > Leucodontaceae > Antitrichia > Antitrichia curtipendula. The sequence goes on from OX579634.1 coordinate 9,596,110, forward strand.
GAAAACGTCTGCGGCATCGTCAACGTCGGCCCATGCCGACATGCGCCAAGTTCTGTTGGTACAAAGAGGAGTTCGGGTTCAGATGCGACGGAGGACGGTTGACGCTGCTGCTGGAGTCGCCGCCCTGCTCCTGCTTCGGACGGGACATCAGCTGCGCACGGTACCCGTCCAGGGCTTGGCGGTGCTCGCCGTTTTCCCTTCCCAAGCCCATGGTGATCGGAGCCGGGATGTACACGTCGTCCTCGTCTTTCCGCATACGTCCCAGACCTGGACCATACGCACCGGACAGACCCCGACCGAAACGCAGGCCCTGGTCTTGCAGAGAGGTCGCGGGAGAAGGAGGCGGATTCGCAGGCGCGGCCATCTCGTGGCCGCTGTTGCGCGCGGCGGGAACGTCGTGGTTGTGCTTGCCTTCGTAGGTCGTGATCACGGCTTTGATGTCGTTGGACGCGCGCTCCACGTGCTTCCGCACTTGGCAACCCACGTTCGTGCACTTGTAGTAGCTCCTGGAAACACAACATTTCGAAGGTCAAAACAAAGGTCACAGAAATGGTCACAGAAAAACGCGAAGGTCGGACCTGGGATGGAATGGGCTGGGATGCCATTCAGATGGGAAACCAACCTGGGATGCGGGTTGCCTTTCACCACCTTCTGCCCATACTTGCGCCACCGGTAACCATCGTCCAGGATGTCCACGTCGCTGGTGGTTTGCACCACCACGCGCGGCTCGCGAATGGTCCGCGGCGCGGCGGCAGAGACGTCCCTGGAGCTTTCGGGACCACGCTTCCTTCGCTTCGAGTCGTGCTCGTCGTCGTCGCCGTCTTCGTTCGACAGTTTGCTCCCGTCCTCGTCGTCGCTCCCGGACGCGTCCGGGGGACCGGACTGCGCTCCACCCCCGCCGCTCGGGAAACCCGGCCACGCGTGATCCGGCCTGTCGTTGCCATCCGTATCGCGGCTGTCATTCAGCAGGTGCGCGCCACTCAGGGCCATTCGACGCGTCGGCTGCGGCTTCGGGTGGTTGTGATCCCCCTTGTACACAATCTCGGTCACCTGACCGTCGTGCGAACGCTCCACCTTCTTCTTCATGGGACAATTCGTCTGCGTGCACTTGTAGTAGCTCCGCGGGTACTCGCTGCCCTTCACCTGCTTCTGACCGTATTTACGCCAGTTGTAGCCATCCTCGGAGGGACGGTCCATGAACGTCGGCACGGTCACGGGAGCCGAGGCCGACGCCGCGGAAGCGGCAGCGGCAGCGGCAGGCGCCTGGTCGGGCTCCGAATCTTGCGAGTTCCCGGACTCCACTGCACCTCTCTGCGACGACGACTGGCTACCCTGCTGTTGCATGTGCGCGAGGGCCTGCGCTTGCATCCCGCTGTAGTGTTGCAGGCTCAGGGGAGACAGACGGTTGTGCGACGCCGTCTTCACACCCAAAGGCTTGAACACGAACCCTTGGTCGGAGCCGCTGTCCTTGAGCGGGGAGACCCCGCGCATGCCGTTGTAGTACGAGTACGAGCCCGTCGTTGGCGACGGCTCCGACTGCACCCATCGACATCCCCCCATGACCTAAACTTGTCAACACACTCACTGGGATCCACACACAATCGCGAACCCATACCCTAGAGGACGCACTGGCCCCTGGATTCCACACGGACACTCCATCCCCTTCGCTACGACCGTGCTTCTGGAAAATGACATGCACAACACATCGGCTACGCCACCGTCGAGTGGAGCACACTTCTGCTACATTCAGTCCAACGGGGTCGAGGCAAGGCTGGGACCCAAAAGACTTGCTGAGATCGATTCAAGAGGTAGGAACCTACCTGAGCATTGCTCAACATGACCGGGGAAGCGTCGAAGAGCGTGGTAGGGCTCAGGCCAGCGGGGATGGTCAAGTAGCCTCCCGCTACGCCATTGCTGGTGCGAGGGTTGGGGAGGCTGGACGGGGGAGGAAGGTGGTTGTAGCGACTGCCGCTGCCATTGCCATTGCTGGAGGGCGGAGGGCGTGGCGCGTTGCCCACCTCGCTGTCGCTCTTGTTCGCGGCCGCACCGCGAGCTGCCAAGCGCTCGGCGAAGCTCCGCGCGGACGAATTGCTCCCCGGCACGCCAGCGCCGCTGTCGACTCCTCCTGTCAGCTTCGAAGACTCCGACGAGATGCTGGGCTTCGCGGCCTCGGCGGGCAACGGCGAAGGGGGAGACATGGCATCTGCGAGAAAGTGCGAGAACGTCTTCAATTCATGCTCCGAGTCCACGGCGACCTGGTCGTTCAGGAAACTGGACGCGAGGGTCATGGGACTGTCCGGCGCCGGGGGACCGTGCGGACCCGGGGTGGTCATGGGACCACGGCGAATGGACGCCCAACAATCTTCCACGGCAAAACCCTACAACAAAATACCACAGACGGGACACCAAGCCGGAGCTTCAGTCGCTTTCGCTACCACACAAGCGAAGCGAAGCAGGCACCACGAGGAATTGGAAACACGGCCATCATGGCACGCAGCGACGCTTCCTCGGATCCTCCTTGGATGACACGAATTCGTCCCCAACAAATTCCAAAGCTACGCCAAATTCTAATTTTTCAAAACTTCTAAATAAATGTCTCCACGGATGGACAAAGCGGACCACGCAATTTGTGGAGACGCAACAGAAATTGATGCACAGGAAGTACTGCGGATTACGCACACCCTTCCTCGTCAACTCCCGACCGATTTTTAGAACGAAAACAGGTTTGCCACTCCGTGCCCTGCTCACGCGGAACCCCAAATTTTAATTTTAAAATGACAGAAACACGGCCTGAACAGCGCTTCTGTTACAGCACCGGAATCCAAGTCAGGCTATGCATCATCTACCTTGCAGCGATGGCTTCCGCAATCCCTACCATTGCCCACGCCCCTTTCCACACCCCGTAAGACTCCCCTCTCTCAATTGCTCTCCTCTGTCTCTCTCTCAATCTCAAGTTTGTCCTCCGAACAAGCTGCTGCTCAATCCTCGAACGTCCCAAGAACAGACACGACTCCAAGAGAGCGAATCGTGGCGTACCTGATCAGCACGCAGACGCCAATCGATCCCTGCTTGTCTTTCCAATCTCCCCAACCAGCAAATACCTCCGCCACTAACAATGAAACTCCAGTCCACAAGGAGCGCCCTCCAACCTGCCACCCCCACCTCCGTGAGCTGCACCCCACCCCACCTGGGTCCCCAAGGCGACACTTTTCTGATAGATTCTGATGCTCTTCCCAAGCTTTACCTCCAATTGAGCGCCTGCAGCAGCTGGTTGTCGGGTCGTCGGAAGCACCCGAAAGCTGGACGAGCGAGCACGAGAAGGGGCGCAAGCAAGAGCGGGGAAGCGGCAGTATAAAACTTACCACCACCAGGTGGAGGAGGAGGAACGATTCTCACCACCAGACGTCGAGGGGAAAGGAAACAGTGTTGGGTTTAGTGCAGCATGCGAAAGTGAGGAGTGACGGGAAGAGCGAGAGCAGACGCAAGAGCGAGAAGAGCGAGAAAAGGGAAAGAGGTTCGAGACAAGGCATTCAGTGCAGCGAGCCCGGGAGTTCGCGGAAGTGGATTCAGTCAACAAGAGCCGCCGCCCACGTTGCTTCGCCCAACCGGCCTTCGGCTACTTTGTGGGCCTTTCGTAACCCTTTCACCCTTAAAGAACAGTTTTATGTCTGGGCTTGGTCAAACTTCACTAGTTTTCTTTTTTAAAACAGACCTTTCATATTTTTCTCAGGAAGAATTATACATTTGATATTCATCATTATTTTTTTTTATTTTATAATTCAAAACATGCAAATGAATTTTATGTGATTTTTCTAAATAATTTCTTTATAAAAATTAGAGTAATTACTAAATCGCTTTTAAAAGTATAAAATGATGAACGTAAATGGAGATCATAGTAGACATCATTGCTAAATGGACATCATTGCTAATTGGTGTATCGGCCTTGAACTCACACCAAAAGAAATTGGATAAAAAAAGTGCAAAAGTGGTGTATTTTAAGCTTTCAAGATGCTACCTTCAACATATAACAAAATCTGCAATATTAAAAACTCATTCAAAAAAATATAAGATGAAATAAAAATAAAATTATTTAAATTACATTTATTTAATTAAAGCTTAAAATATTTAAAATAAAAAAATGTGTGAAAATTGAGGTGACTTTCACAATGTCCCTAATTTGTGAGGTCCTCTAAACATTAAGTTCTAGGCAACCATAAAGTAGTTTTCAAGGTCTCTGAATCATCAAAAACTAGCAATCCAAGAGGATATTGAAAGGTACTTGGTAGTGGAGGTTAGTAATTTTTTTGGTGGAAAATCATCCAGTGAAGTCAAATCTAGAAAGTACACTTCCCTATGGAAGATAAAGGCATTTATACAAGACCATGTTAGAGTTTGACCATAGAATATTTGGAAAGAAGTGGAAAAGATGATAGGAGTACATGCCACCATATTCTAATGTGTAAACATGTGGTAGCTCTTAGGGCTTGGTGGTACTTTTAGGGGAATGGGGCAAAAAGATGGGTATTATAGCATACAATCTTTTGAAAAAAAGAATGCAACAAAGACTGAAGTATTGCACATTCAATTGTGTATCTTAGTTTCAAACATATAAGGTTAATTTTCCCAACCCTTTGGAGGGTGATTAAAGTCATAGCAAACTTACATTAGACTTGCCCTTATAAATACTACCTATTGTACATTTCAATTGATAGAAAATCCAACACCTACAATTCTTTGTATAGTACAACATAAGGAAAAGATTTTATATATACAAAACAATTCCATGTCCTATATAAAGCTTGTATTTTGGTTATCAAACCTTGTATTTCCATAATGTTTCCATCCAACTAGTAACTTTAAGTGCAACTTCTATAAATACAAAGCTTGTTTGTTTCATTGTCATACTAATTACATCTATGTGTTTTGACATTTGTGTACAATCCATTATACATTGACTATCTTCTCTATTTTCTCCCAATTTCAACAATGGATCATCCTCTTCTAATAAAAGTTAACAAAGCATATGATTGAACATTGGTATTGTATAATTACATTATCCATTAGCACTCAACAAACTTTAGAGTCTTACCATGTTTGAAAGATTCTTACAATATTTATGTCCCCTTTCTAATAGGTATAAGACTTAAAGGAATAATTTCCTCCTATGTTTTCTATGTAATGGATGCACGTATGGACTTAAAGGGATAATTTTCTCCTATGTTCTCTATGAAATAGATGTAGGTGTGGAACTTAAAGGGATAATTTTCTCTTATGTTATCTATGTGATGGATGCAAGTATATACTTAAAGGGATAATTTCCTCCTATGTTATCTATGTGATGGATGCAAGTATGGACTCAAAGGGATAATTTTTTCCTATGTTATCTATGTGATGGGTGCCTCTGCTTCGCTTTCAGTCCAGCAACCCTTTCTACAAGAGCATCTCCAACAATGTGCTTTATGTTTGACTTAGAAGGGATATGTTGGGGTACTGGAAGAATCTTATCTCACCCAAAAATCTTCTTGTTGCCCTACCATTGCATGCCAAACAAGCAAAGTACATCTCCCCAATCACTTGACATTTATTCCTCAAGATGTCAAGATGAAATGTAGTAGTGAATCTTGAACTCATCCAAAATCATTAGATGTTATTTTAGAGAATTAGAGAGACATTTCAGGTTTGTTTTCCATGTTGTGAACCAACCAATGCTAACCAAAATAAATAATAATATTGTATATAAAAAATAAAATTTTAAATCTAATTAAAAACTTAAAAAATAAATTACTATTATTTAACGTAGTAATTGCTCTGCTACATTAGACTACTGATGTGGCTAAATTTCCACAATCTAGGAACTCAATGGAACTCACAGCTGTGTAGAATAGCTAAATTTCATTTAATGCTACCATTTGTTTTGTCCCTTTCATCTCAATTTGTATACTTATTGCATTTTCTCACTCTGGAGTGGAAAACAATTCCACCCATCCAACAATTCCTAACATGCTCAATTTAAACCTAACAACCATCCATTTTTGGAATTTGGCATGCCCAAGTTGGAAAATGATGACAGTTATCTTTCATCTTGTTGGTCTTCACTATAAAAATTCTCCCATCGAACCCCTCTTGGCTTGCCTCCTTTGATTTTGTTTTCAAGAACAACAATGGAGATGCCATTAGAATATGTTATTCATTGCTCATAATTGAGTGTGCACAATTTTAAATTTTCCACCTCAGAGAACTATATAGTCTTATTGTTTTCCACCACATAAGTAAGATTGTTTGGTTTTCTAAGGTGGAAAATAATTTGACCATGAATGTACAATTGCTCTGCTAAAGTCTAATTGCTATGAAAAAATATCTAATTTTCAAAATTTGGACATTGTCACCCCAACTTTTGAAACCTTTGTGAGAAAATTCTAAAACTTTTTGGAGATGCTTATTAAAGGAAAGATGTGCGTATGGATGTTTCCTACATATTGCCGCAGTCAAATTAAAAAAATTCATCACCAATTGTTTTTAATCAATTATCATGTAAAATTATGAATTTTAAATGAAATAATTCACCAAAAATGGAGTTTTATTTTTTGAAACCCAAATTTAGTATGCTTGATTGGAATTGTGTAAGATTATAACGTTAATTATGTAAGACAAAAAAATGTCAATTATATAATATATTATGTAAAAAAAATTAAATGACAAAATAGGATAGACAATTGAGAGTTGTTGGATATTGTACATCTTTTCAATGTTAAAATTGAATAGAATCAATGTGGAACCCTAAATGCCTAAGGCGTTTCTTGATCTTCTTGGAATTTAATCAAAACTTCTTTTTTTAACTTTTAATAATTATTATTAATATTTTAAAAAATGCAACCATATGAATTCAAGCTAGAGTGTTATTGATTATATAGGAAAATAAAATACAAAAGTAACACTTATAAATAGAAAGAGTATATATATTTTTATCCAAAGGGTGTTAAAACTATATTAAAAAAATGATTTGAAGTCTTTTAATACTTTCTTTTACATGTCAAATCTAAAATTGAGGTCATGAACACAACATGCATAACCATAATCGCTTTAAGCCCTCAAGGATCAAAGGGACACAATGTGACATCTTCAAATTTTCAATGGCAAATTCTCAGTAGGATGAAACAAATCTCAAGATTTTGTAAATTAGGATCTTGTAGAGTAACAAGTTGATATACATATTGTATATTTTGATTTCTAAAACCTTAATAAAAGAAGTACTTAAAATATTTGTTTAAGAAATACAGTGTATTAAAAAAAGAGAACAAATATAACGTTTTTCCAATGAAAGGAATAGTAGGGATGGAAAATAAAATTGGGGACATTTTTAGTCTTTACTCTACAAAAATAAATTGGATTTAGAGATTTTTTTTTAAATTTGTATTTTTAGCAGTTTTAAAATACAAGGTTCAATCTGGTGTGATTATAAATACAAAATAATTAGAATGATTCCAAATTTTTGAAGATGTTCTAAACAATATTATAATAAAAAACACAATGCTTTTATAAATTAAAAAATCCATTTGATAGGATCCAATTTGGTTAATTTGGGCTTTCTAATCCTTCTGTTTGAAAATGTGTACAAATTTGAGAGAGTTTTTTATTTTTCAAATCTTTAATCTAAAAAATATTGTATTTGCCTAAAATTCCAATAAATTGGAGGGGAGGGGGTGGGGGTGGTTAAAAGAACATTATTCATTTTCTTAAGAAAATTCTTCCCTCAAAGCTGTGTTTTTTGCCTACAAAGTTGATCATCAATAATTGTTATAATCTAAAAATCCAATTGTCAATATTTTCCACAATTAATTCCATACATAATTGACAAAACAATCTTTATTTTTGTTTATTTTTGTACGGTTTAAATTAAAATTTTTAAGGACATCCATGTGCAAATTAATATCAAAGTAGGACAATCCATTCAAAATATACTTTGAAGGGTTATATTCAATTTAAAAAAAAATACCAATAATAACATTTTGGTAAGATTTTATTTAACTTCCAAATTTAATTGACACCAAATATGATGCCTTGAACATTCAAGGATTAAAATATTCTATTATTTTATTCCTTAATTTTTTGGAATTGGAATTGATCTTATATCAAATCAATATTATCCTTTCAAATAATAGACTTTGGCGGAGTGTGCATATCAAATAGAAAATAATCATAATAAAATTCAATAATTTCTCAAAGTAGTACAAACTAAAGAGTGTTCCTACATGCCACAATGTAGAGGTTAATTATGCCAATTTTTCAAAATTTTGATTGGGCATCCTATTTTTTTACTATTATTGAATGAATTAGGAATGGCTTCTGTGCTAAAAAAATTAGGTTGAGTCATAGTTTGGATACTTTGGCAAAAACAACATTACATAATAATTTCATATTTGGAAACTAAAATTTCCTAGGTACTCAGTATACTCTCATTATTTGTTACCTAAATTATTGTTGATTTTAGAAATATTTTGCTCCATATTAATTATAAAAATCAAGATGCTTTCAAATAGTGTAATTGACATTATTTGAATAAGAAGGGGTCAAATGAATCATAAATTGTCTTGCCGCCATATGCTGAGTAATGACCGACACAATAATATTGCCAAAATATATTTCAATCAAATGCAGCAATGACAAGTTGCAATGCAACTCTGAGATTAAGATTGCTATCCAAGGGTTTAAATACTTAATTTTTTGGAATCTAGGTGGATTTAACATTATTTTGGGTAATAAAATATTTCAACAGTTTATTTACATTTCAATATTACTAGTATCCCTGTGCCGTTGCCACAGCCAAATAAAAAATAAAGTAATTTTTTTTTAATTTATAAAAACTTCAAAATTCAATATATTATATGTTATAGGTCCAAATGTCATGAAACAAAGCCCGTGCACCCATCCTTGCAAAGAGCTTTTCAACGGTACTAAGAACACGACTAGGAGACACATGATTCCAGAGATCTCACTATATCAAATAAAACAAACATCATGATTTAAATTATGGATATCTTTCAATGCACAAGAAAGCTATGTAGTTTTTAGAAGTAGTTTTATATATTTAATTCAAAAAAATATTCTATATTATTGTGAAATTTTTCTTATAATTTTGGGCAATCAGGTGTACAATGTCATTTGATTTTTAGATTAGATTTTTAGATTTTTACAAAAGTTTTTTTTGTTGCCGAGGCTGCCTGCCGAGCAATGAAAATTGCGTATCATTCAACAACTTTTTGACAATGTAGTCAAAAGTTATGAAAATTATTGGGCCTTAAAGCTACTCCTCAAGAAAATGTTGTGTTAAAATTTCAAAGAAAAAAAATAAAAATCTCATTTATAGTGAGCTACCCAAAATCACTATGTTACCAAAAAACGCAATTTGATCCTTTAGGGTTTAAACCATACGTCGTAATTAATAAAGAGGACTATTAACACACTCCTTGTTTCTTATAATCCAAAGCCAAAATTACTTTTCTCATCCTTCTCCAAATTTTTGAATGTTGGGATGAGAATCTTATTGGAACCAAGTTTTCTTAACTAAAAGCTTTCACTTCAACCCATGTAAAAATCAGCTCAAGTTCTCTCTTGCATATTATTTTGAGGAAATAGCCTTGCAGTTCACCACCCAAAGTGGATACACTACCAAAGTTGAATATTTTAGAAAAAAATTCAAGGAGGACAAATGCATGTCAAAATTTAGTTAGTGGTCAAGAAAATCCAAGATTCATTTAAAATATCTCTCACATCCAAAATTTCTGAAATTTCAATACATGAATTTCAAAAAACTCATTTTGACCCAACAATATGGGATTACAAATCTACAATTGTATCCGCACTTGTATTCACATCCATATATGTGTTTCTACCTGTATAAATAATCATGCTTATAATTGTCATACATTATATTTGTATTTGTACTTACATTTATATTTGGGGGACAAAACACATGGCATTGATTCTCACATAAGCTATGATATGAGCTTTCAAATTCTATCTACAACTGCATTCACACTACACAACACGGTTAGGATTTAGTCAAAGGAGAGGTTAATTAGTTGGATGCCCATTATTTGTTTAATTGGTCGAATGGTGGGGTATGATTATTTATTTTTGCATTATTGTTACTATTAATTTTTTCTTGCATATCATTGATTCATTGTTCATTTTGTTAAATTTCCCCACTATCCACTATCAATAAACCACTTTTGTTGTTAGAGCCTCACAATCACACTGTTCTTATTTATTTTTAGCTGGAGTGATGTTTGGTTCTCTAAAAGAAGGGATAGAGTTAAGGTATGTGCACCTAAAAGAGACACTCTCCTAATTGCGCCACCTATCTTCAACTATCTGAGACTTTGATCTTGAAATCTTGGACTGTTGAAGATAAGTGGCACAATAATAAAAGGAGAGTGTCTCTTTTAGGTGAACACACCTAAATTTTGCCCACTCAAGTCAATCTCCCCTCCCTTTTGAGGTTGATTTTTTTTTTTCGAAAAAAAAATAGTTGGAATTCCGGTGCATGATGACATGGAATTTGAAGCACATGATTGTGTCTCTCCCGGTCTGCATTCCACAGATGGTGACTTTTGGTTTGACTCATTTTGACTTGCGGGGTCTCCGAAAGCAAACTTTTGAGTCAATGGACTGCAAGCAAAAGTGTGGAGAGTCTGAGGAATTAGGGTGAACGAATGAATGTGGGAGTGACTGACTGAGCAGGGTTTACTTTTTACTTTTTTTTTATTTTTTATTTTTATATATTTTTATTTTTTCATTCTTTCATATTTTCTTTTTTTTTAATTGCAAACTGACAGAGGAGTTCGAGTGTCTCCAGCTTCACTTTTTCCTTCTACTCCCTTTATCATGCATTTTTTTATTTTTTTTATTTGTTTAAATTAATTGTTGGCTGTTTAGTTCAGTCAGTCGCAGGCATCACACTATTAACATTATTAGCATTATTAACATTTGGCGGGCGGGGGGCCAGTTTCCCCTTTCAGTTCATCTCTTCCCTGCAATCCAGGCTTTGATTGACATTTCTGACACCTTTGGATCCCCTCCTAGCTCAACAACTCCTTTGGGCACTTTGAGAGTCAAGACTCTTTAAATTCAAAGTTAGCTAAAAGACAAAAATGCACTTTGCACTCCAAATTGGTGCAATTGGAAGTGAAATTGCAGTGGAACTCATGATTTTTCAATATCACTGTTATTTTATTTTATTTTAGCTAGTTTACGAAACGATTTATTTTTCTTTGTACAATGCCTAAATCTGAATTCTCTAGTACCTATCCAAAGTATTTTTGAACGTGCTTTAAGAGATAGAGATTTCAACTTTTAATTCCAAAACAATGAAAAATTAGATTTATATTTGGCGGGTCACAATCCGAGCTGCATTGGTGGGGTACTTTAATTGTAGAGGATTTTTTTTGAAATTTTAACTGAGAAATTTACATCAACAAGTTGGGATTACAAAAATTTCATTAACCGTAGAGTGTTAGTTTGGTTACCATGGGAATCAGCTTTTGGTGCACCATGGGAATCATTTGTTTAAAAAAAACTAGAACACTCATTGGAGGTCAAACTACTATGCAATACCTCCTTTTTTCATACAAAATTCTAAAGATGAACATTTGCACTTCTCTCTTGCATAGAAGGATTATTTGTCATGTATAGGGCACTTTTAGGCCGCCAAGTTTATATAGGGTTAACTTCTAAGTGCTCCAACGTCCATATTCTAAACAGTGAACAGACAACTTGGAGGCGCTATTCTGTCCAACCAACTTCTCATTCATCCAATGTAATATTTGAGAAGACAACCTTCCTAAGTGAGCAATTTCATGAAATTGCGGTAATTGATATTTTTGTACAAAGACTTAAAACAAAAATGTGCAAAAATTCAAAAAATGATTGAGGTGTGAAAGGATTAAAGACTTGCAAGTTTTAAAATTTCATAACAATCTTTGCCAAAAACTACATACGTTTATACTATTAGTGAGGGATTTTTCCTCAAAATTTGAAAGAGGTTACAAATTCTCAAGCATCTAAGGAAGGTATTATTTCCTAAAACTTTTGAACAACAAATGAAAGGGAATGTATCCCACATACATAGAAAATGGTCATTATTCCATCCATCCAAATATGTAAAAGATCTGTGGTTCAAGAAGTATAAATGTTGTTTCACTTTCGAAAGTTACATTTTTAGTTCAAGACATGGACTTTACAAAATGACTTCCAAATGAACATCATGTAATTAAAGTTTTAGAAAAAAAAATTATACTTAGAACTTAGCCTTCTAAATTGAAAGGAAAAAAAAATTCTTGAGAATCCTTCCAGGTCAATCCATAAAAAAAGCTTAAAGGAGTTTCCAGTTTCTACTTAAATTTTTTATTAATAAATGTTGGTCAATGCAATGATAGTTTTAATTGTATGGATGTGCTCTGTAAGCCTTTGTTAATAAACTTTGTTCAAAAGTTATTAGTGAGTTGTATTTTAATTTTTTTTTCTTAATAACATATCTTTGCATTTTTAAACATTTAGTTAACCCGGGGTCTTTCAAAGCGATGAGCCCTTATAAGTTAGACCTATTGTAAGGGGTTTACATCTCTAAGATTCTTGAGGATAACATCTCCAATCCACAACTAGTGAAAAATTGTGGGAGTACTGTGAATTTCTTTTGAAATAGAAAGAGCAAGATTTATGTACAATCTATTTTCCCCATTGCCTTTAGGAAGGTAGAAGTTCATCAACGATTGGTCATTTGTACAAGCTTCATGATGTTTATATAAAAAAGATTCCCAAATCCAAGTTGGAGTTGCCAAACAACGCATGGATTTTTTTTTCATTTAACTTAGACAGTCTAGAAAGTGATCTTTGTTAGAGTGATGCAGTTGTTTACATCTATATAAATGGGTGAAATGGGTGAAATGTGGATGAAACTTAAATTATTCATCCAAAAGAATATACATTCATCTCCCCAACAATATTATCTTTAGAACATATAGCAAATCAATGATTTCATCCACTAAAAAGAAAAGAAAATTTTGTTTGATATTCCTTCAAAAAAATTGTGTCGCTTTCAAAATTCCTTCACTTGATTTAAGTTTTGACTTTTGAGCACTATTTCATTTAATTCCCCTCTTACAAAATTATAAATTAGAATTAAAGATAAAGTAGTGAAAAAACAAGTTAAAAATGAGTAAATACAAACGTTCCACACAAAAAATGTGTTTCCCAAAAATGATGGCTTACACACTTTAATATTTGACCTTCAATCCAATAGAATTCAATTCTTCAAATTAATATATAATCAATTGTAAAACCTATAAAAACATACCCAGAAGATGTTTACATCTATTGGAAACATAGGTGAAACATTGTCAATTTAAAAGGAAACCACACATGGTTTCCAAAAGGAATACATGTGGCATTATCTCATTGGATGTCAAGCTTTTACATAATTTCTAAAGAGGTTTTACATGTAATTTTCCTACTGGTTGTAAACTTTTTGAGCAAATCCCTTGTGTGAAATGAATTCATGAATTCGACATGTAAAACCCACCCCAACTACTTATATTTGTATTCTTGAGGAATGTGTGGAACTTGAAAACCATGTAGGATAAATTTTGTATTTTTGTCTTGTAAATATGCATGTTATTTGTATCCATATTTTATAATCTTTTTTGTAAGCGTATCCATATCTATGCCTTGTATTTCAAAGTCTAAAACCATATCAATATTCTTGTGAATATGTATGTATTCCATATCCACATTTTGTATTGTATGTTGTATCTATATTATGTATCCAAATTTGGACGGACAAGATCGTTTGTTCCACAAGCATGAACGGCTTTGATTTTTTAGATGATCAATGGCATTTAGGAAGGGACCTAAACTCGTATCAATGGCTCTTGATTTTTCCAAGGGAAAGGGGGAGGAATTAAAACACAAACATTTTGTTGCCATCTTCTGGGTACATAGTCACTGACGTACTAGATCCTATAATTAATCATTAAACAATTATGACAAGGTTAGAGGCACTAGCCATTTTTAGAGAATCATGCTCCACCACAACCAATTCAGAAAATGAGACCTTTCTCATCATCCATTTGGGGTTATAATTGTTGGAAAAATAGAAGCAATAAGTCTCTCAATGAAGGACTGATGCATGTAGAGTTCCATACTTCTACATACAATTTAGTGTTTTGTAGTCAATCAACGAAAATTATATATTTTTTAAATGGTATGAGACCACAAGGGCTAAGGAACTTTAGGAATTAAAGTTACAATTTATTCAAATTACTTTCTTCTCAGTAAAACAAACCAAACCCTCTGAAAATAGGGTGATAATATAACCCTTTAGGTCCTAGAGCAATTTGGGTGAAAACAATAATATAGACAAATTTTTTAGTAAATATAGGATTATTGAGGACAAATAAATCCAAGTACAGATAGTAACCATACCAAATTAGAGAATGAGTGATAGATAATGGGTGTGCAAAAAATAAAGACAATCCATTGTTGGTATTGTGAGACTTTAGCATTTTGTGACAATGTATACAACAACTTACGAAGAATGCACAAATGTAGGCCTAAAGCATTAGTAAACTCATGAAAGATTCACTTTAAGGACCTTCAGATTTGTATTGGTAGACATATCTTTTATAATTCACACAAAGTAATTAGCACTAAAAGTACACCTTCAATGTATGAAAATACATGGTTTGTACAAGAAGCATTAGATATGAATGTATTCAAAATTGAAACAAGTTCAATTATGCTTCTAACTCAGTTGATAATCACTTATATTGGGATAGTTGAAGCTAGTGCTTACAACAAAAGATTGAAAAAAGACCAAAAAAATAAGCATATAGTTGACTATAGTATATGAAGGTACAAAAAATATTTATGTATCCAATTTTGTTTGCCATATTTCTTCATCATGACCTACTCTCCTAAAAGTGTCTATCCATTTGTGCCATTTTTGTATTTGTCCATCCCCTCCCAACCACCAATGTTATTCAAAATGCAAGAGAGACACATCTTTTACGTATCTTTCTATGCATTATTCAAAGACATGTCTATGTATAAAAGCACATAACTACTGTTTGCAATTGCAATTTTGAAATCTAATTGTTTCAATTCATTTTCTGTCAATTGAATCAAGCTAAGGTAACCACACCTAAAATCAACCACTTCTGAAAACCAACCTCTGTTTTTGAAGGGAAATTGAAGAAGGAGGATATCCCAAATGGTGAACATTAGAAGGATAAGTGTAAGGTGGAATTGGGGACCATTTTGGATAGTGAGCAACTCCATTTATAGTACTATGGAGGTGATGACCTTACAAGTGGTCGATTTTATGTACACTTCTTTAGCTTTAACTTCTTCTTGTATGACATGTTATAATACTACTAGTGTCATTTATTATTAAGCATTAAATGAATTTTGGCATCACCTACATGACACTTTTAGCATGCTACACCTTGCATCTTTGAAAATTTGTATTTAATTCACAATACTTCCAAAAAATTATGAAACCACTTGCATTTTGATTTGTAGTCCTTTACCAATATGCAAAAATTGTTGTTCATTTCCCAAAGTATATCAGTTATGCTACAATGCTCATTGGAGCAATTTGAGGTGTAGTTACTTTAGTAACCTCCACTGACTAATTCACTCTCCCAGTTCCTCTCACATTAACTCTTTAGGGCCTAAGGTGCCCCTTTCAAAAGTGAAATCATTGGAGGTGGGGGTACATGAATTTATAGACAAATGGAATTTTTTGCGAGATTCAGATTCTTTCATGACTCGCTTAGATTCCCTCAATGTAAGGTCAATATTCATTCAAAATCATTGTATATGGGCTCATCAGATGCACAATTTTCGTGCCCTCCTACTTCATTCAAACCTCACTTATAAGTGGAGAATTGATTTTATGCTATTTCCGATTTTTGAATTAAATCAACCAAAATGGACAGATTCGGCTCTAAAGGGTTCAAAGTTTTTTTTCTTCTGTTTTTTTTTGTATTTTTGATTAAGAGTTAAGGTAGTGTGCTCTAAAAGCGCCCATCTTCTTGAAACTGCCCCTATTTTTAGATGAAGAATGGAGATGGAGTGATCCTTAAATGGACCAGTTTAGCAATTGAACGCATTGAGGAAAAATTGTTTTTCTATTGCAAGAGCCAATCATTGTCTTTGATTTCTGCACATCTCTTTACAAGTTGCAAGCGGACAGATTTTGGAAGACCTATGGTCACAAATAGGTGCCTATGCCTTGAATCTTTGAAAATTCATAAGTAATTCAAAATGCTTGGAAAAATACAAAACCACTTGTGTTAGGTACCACATCTAAGGTAAACCTGCCTATGACAAGCAAATCTCCCATGACATGCACCTAGAAAATTGTCCATTACAGTCTAATATTAACTCATGACAGACTTTTCCTAATAATTCGAATTAGGACTACATTAGGTTCATTTGTGACCATAATTAAAGCCTTGGGAGATGGTCATAGAATTATTAGTGACTGTCATAGGACACTTACACCTTTCTAGTGTAAACTGGTAGTAAAATGTTATTTTTTTATTCCTTCAATGTCATGTCTATGATAGGAAATCTTGTAGCCATGTTAGAAAATGTTGTGACTGATTTAGGTGACAAGATGACCATCATAGAAACACTTTTTTGCTGATTTGGGGTAGTCTATAGACTCATTTGGGCCAACTGGACAGGATATTTCAAAAATTCATTAAAAATTCATACTTTGTCCAAAAAATAAAATTCCAGTTGCTTCCTTCATTTCTCAAATTTGTCTTTGTATGAAAAAAAATCAGATTTTTTTTGATAATGACAACATGACAAATCAATTATTTTGCTTGTCATAGGCAGGTTTACCTTATTTTTCTTTCTCTGAAAAATGATCTAAAAATATTTTCGTCCACGAAAGCCTGTGAAAAAGGCAGACCAGCCCTTAAATGGTCGCTTTAAGAGCATACTACCTTACACCACGGAAACATTTTTTTTGGTTCCTTGGGGTCAAAAAAAAGGGTCGAGCACTCTTGGATTCAACACGAAGCACGAGTCAACATTCAATCTAAAAGAGTCCTTGTGAATATCGTTACAAACAGATGCACGCAACGATGGTGACCTCTGTCTTGACGAGGCTCTGTCATTACCAAGTTGGTTTCACCTCCAAATTGACCCAACCCGAAATAAAAGTGACATTTCACAAAAAACAAAGTCACTTGCCATGGGGCAGGACAATTTCAATGACCATTCAATCATATTGCAGTCGGATCATGAAAGAGATGGCTGTGCTACCCATTTCAATTTCATTTGTCCCTGGATGGTGCAATTATCAGTAGTTTAGAGTGGGTGCCTCTGTCACTATTGCTCATTTATCCGGCACAAAAGGAAGAGGACATTAACCCTTAACCCCAGAATGACCCCGAGGACAGAATGTGTCCTCAACCAATTTTTGAAGTTAAATAAAACCTTATCAAATTACTATTTTTAGTAGTTTATAAATATATAATTTTATTTTTAGTAGTTTATAAATATATAATTTTATTTTTAGTAGTTTATAAATATATAATTTTATTTTTAGTAGTTTATAAATATATAATTTTATTTTAGAAGTTTAATTTTAGCTTCAAAAATCTGATTTTGAAAATGATTGATTATGATTTTTCTATTCAAGATTTTGGGCATGGGTGTCTAGTGCAATCTTGACCTTTTGTAGTGTTGAAGGCTCTTGGGAATGAGCCTCAAATACACTAGATCTTTGAGAAAAAATCAAATTAGAAATTCATTTAAAAAAAATGTAGAATAGATTTTGAGAAGTCATAAATTGGTTGGGGTTATGTATGTTAGGCCCTTTAACCTCATATTTTTTTGGTGACCAACTTTTTAGATTTGACATGTAAAAAGAGGATTGAAAGACTTCAAATCATTTTTACAATTTTAACATCCTCTTGTTAAAACATTATAATCTTTTAATCCATAAGAGACATTGTTGTGTTTTCTTTTCTAATGTGATCTCTAACATGTCTAATTTGATTTTGTACGGTTTCAATTCAAAAATAATTGATATAACTTATCCAAATGTTGTTTTTTTGTTCAATTTAGAGCAAATTTCTTGAAGCTCAGGAAAATCCAGGGTCATTTTGGGGTTAAAAGGACCATTGTCCCTTCGGGGGACAAATTGGATTTTGGGCATGTATCTACAGGTCCTGATTTTTGTCCTAATTTTTTGAATTTTTTTTTCAAGATAGGAAAATTGATTATCTGCAACGGGAATAAATATATTTTACCATAAAGAAAAAGCTATGCATGATAAACTCAAAATAAGGAAAACCAGGCAACAAAAGTTATGCCTAGATAAGCTCAAAATAAGGGAGACCAAGCAACCCCCCAAAAATTCAAAAATTTGAATTAAATGTTTTTTTTTCCCTCATAGATTGTATTCTTGTCTACATGCAAAGCTTTGGTTCATTTCATTTACATAAGTGATGTGAAACTTATGGACAATCTTGTTTATTGGGCAATCAAAAAAACTTTTTGAAAAAATAACTTGTAGAATGCAATTTTGAATGCAATTTTCATATTAAGAAAAGAAAAGAAAGTTTCACATGCTTTAATTTGCTTTCTAGAACAATCTCACCATTGAGACTAGTGCATTTTAATTCCATCTTAGAGATATTAACAATTTAAAATTTCCTTCTATCTTGTACGGCTACTTAGCAATTCTTTAAAGAATTAATATTAAAAAAAATTTAATTTTTTCCCTAGACTCTCAACTCAATTCTCCACCAGAAAAAATAAACCTTAGAAATTTGTAGTACAAAAAGTTTAAGTTAAGAAGGTTCAATGTCAAATAATCTAGTCATGCAATGTACACCAAAAATTGGTTTCTTTATTTTAAATTCAAATATCTTGCAATCCGTGCAGTCAAAAGTTTTGAATTTTATTCCACACATCTTTAAACTAGTTAAGTGTAAGATCCTATGGTTAGATGTGCAAAAAAAGAAAATTTCAAATTTTTACTCTTTGCAATAGAAATGGCAATTTTGAGTTTTTTTGGAAAAAAAGGCCTTAGTCCTTTAGGGGTCAGTACAATTTAGATTTACACTATAGACAAAATGTACTCAAAGAGCAGGTATGAATTAAGAGAATTCAAAAAATCTTATGTCAATTTTTTGGAAGTTACAGGGAAAAATGTGGGAAAATGTTAAAAGTGTTAATTTTTGAAAATCACGTATAATATGGTGGAAAAATTCAGAATTTGTTACTCTTGAAGCTTTAAGGGTTTAAGTCCATCACACTATTTGGATTTACAACCTCCACCTCTTTTTCATTCCAAAATCCAAGTAAGGTATGCATACCCATTATGGTCCCTCTCCTAATCGCTTCACCTATTTACATTTATTTTACATTTTTATTAGCTCACATGTCTTAAACTATTGCAGATAAGAGACACAATTGGAAGAAGGGACAAAATAAATATGCATACCTTAGTCTATGTACCAAATTATCATTTTTCACTTTATTAACACCTAAAAGGATTCGGTGTTTTTAGGCCCAAAATTGCTTTAAAGTACTGAAGTCCAAAGCAAGGCTTAAATCTTCATCTATATTTATTCATTAACAAATTCAATTGTAGGATACTTTAGTTAACTTGCTAGAGTACACCCTTCTAAAATATTAGAATAAGGAACCTTGCCAATTGCAAGATTATAACATTGGGGTTTCAAAAAGAAGTATTTTCAATTCTTTCTAAATGGTTAGGTTTCATTTTTCAAACGTTTTACACAAAAATATGTAGATCCTAAAACTTGTTACTTTTCATAATATGTTGAAGACATAAGTTGGGAATATATATTAAAAATTTCAACAAAAAACATTTCATATTCATGCTTGAAAAAAATAGTAAGTAGAAAGAGATGGAGTATGATTTAAAATGTTAAATTGTTAAAAATTTAGTTATGGAACTGAAAAATTCCAATCCCAATGGTTGTAATTTTTTTATGAAC
Organism: Antitrichia curtipendula; assembly: GCA_951230915.1. Classification (NCBI taxonomy): domain Eukaryota; kingdom Viridiplantae; phylum Streptophyta; class Bryopsida; order Hypnales; family Leucodontaceae; genus Antitrichia; species Antitrichia curtipendula. The sequence goes on from OX579634.1 coordinate 9,616,158, forward strand.
AATCTGCATGACCAATGCTTTTATTTTTTTTCAAAAATATTGGAAATCAAGTTAAAAAAAGAACTTCAAAGTTTATTTTAGAGTAGAGATTCTATAGTTGCCCACAATCTAAAACTCCTCATAACTTTCATCTTGTCAATCAAATGGGATGATTCAAAGTTTTCTACATATATGCAAATCTAAAAAATCAAGTTCAAATTTTTATTTAACCTCTAAAGTCCCAAGGCCATTTTTTTGGTCAAAAATCACTCAAAACTACCACTTTTCCTACATTCACCTACAAAATTTTAATTTCTTAAAATTTTTAGAATCTAACTATAAGATCTTCTTTACACTTGTCTTAGATCATGTGGTAAAATTTTTGTGATTTTTGACCGTATAGATTGAAAGATATTAGCATTCAAAGTGAAAGAATTTTTTTCTTCAAGAAATTGTTCTAGTTGCCCGCAAAACAAGAAGCTTCATAACTTTCACATCACCAATCCAAATGGAATGAATCAAAGCTCTCCATTTAGACAAAAATATAATCTACAAGAAAAAAAATATTGCAATTTTTATTGCAATTTTTCGTGGGTATTTTTGCCTGCCCGGTCTCCCCCATTTTGAGGTTATTGTGGCATAACTTTTGCTTCCAAGCACCGGCTGAAATAAAAACCATATTCCTAGAAAGCTAATAAGATTTTTTTTATCATATGAGAAAGCTTCAAAAAATTTCAGTATAAATTGAGATCATAGGAGCCTGCCTGAAATCCATTTTGTCCCTCGAAGGACAATGGGACTTTAGGGGTTAAAAATAATCATTTTTTTAAGTTGCTCGGGGAGCAACAAAAAATTTATATTATACAATCATTTTTTAATCATATAGTCAAAAGTTATGAAAATTATTGCACCTTAAATCTACTTCTTGGGTACATGTTGTGGAACAATTTTAAAGGAAAAAAAATGAAAATTTCATTTGTAGTGAGTTGTCCACAATTCTTATATTGCCGCAAAATGCAATGTGGTCGTGTAGGGGATAACCAACTGCAATATTTGGCATCAATGTACCAAAGTTGCTACCAACTTAGAGTCTATAGCACCAAGTAACTAGAATCGACAAAAAAATGATTTAAAAATAAATTCCAAAGTTCTTTGGAACATAATTTTTAGTTTAAATAATTTTATTTTTAGAACTGATTGAACCATTTTTTACATCTTTAATTCATTATTCAGCAAAAAAATGCCAATAGGAACCACTAGATACGATGTCACAAAGTTGTGCAAATAGGTCCGGAATAGCTTAAGGCCTTCATTGTGAAAATGCTCTATATATAATTTCTTTATACCTTTGACCTCCCTAAATAATCCTAAACTTATTCTCAAATTTCCTTTAAAAAGAATTCCTATCCTATAGAACCCATAATAATCTAAAAATTGCCAAGCTAGCTTTGATTTAGCATAAATGATGGACAATCATTCCCAATGTACAACTTTGGTAGACATTTTTTCATTACTAACTTTCTAATCCTTTCCAAAATAACCTAGAAATTGTTGTAGCTAGCTTTGACCTAATATAATTGATGGACAATCACTCTAAATGTCTTGTAACTTTTCCACAATGTAGATCAATTAGTCAAACAGTTACATATTAATTTTCATCCCGGTTAAAGATATTGTTCAATTTTTGTGAATATTTTTCCAATACTAGTTTTTTGCAAAGTCACACCCTAGTTGTATTTTATACATAACCAATAGGTCCTATATCCATTGTAGCCAAGATTTGATACAATGTAGTAGATAAGTTTAAGATATTACCCTCTAAATTTCATGACCATATTGCAAAAACTCAATAAAATTAAAATTCCCAAATACACCTTTCATAGTTGCATTAGATTATAAACACTTCTTTTTTGAAGGCTCATATATCTTCTCTATGATAGATCTAGATTTGAAAATTGGTATCATGGTAGATAAACTATCAAAAAATTTAGATCCAAAAGTTTGCCTTGATCCAACACTTTATGAAATACAAATCTAAAATTCCTCATATTGATGCTTTTTTCAATAATAAATCACTAACGAACGTACAACTTAACACCCAAGTGCATCCTACACCTCAAACCCACTAAGAACCAAGACTAAGACAAGGAATCATTCTTTGCTTATAAGTAACAAACCACACCTCTAAAATGCTAGCATTGGGCTAATCTTATTTCTCCAAATTCTAACATCAACTATTGACCAATCAATTATCAACCGACAACTAACAATAAGTCCTAGCATTATACACATCCTTTTAACATATGAAGATGCCTATTTCAACCAATAGATGGTCTACATCATGACAACAACATTAGCACATCACTATAAATATTCTATAAGGTTTGTTTGAGACCAAAAATAATAATAACAATTATAATACATATGTTGTTTATATGAATTTAATCATCAAAATTCAAAATTTATATCTATTGGTTTACTTTCATACATGAAGTTTTGATAAATTATTTAATTCCTATTCACAATATAGTATCCATTTGTAATAACTAATTCTTAAACATCGATAAGGGCGTTCGACATTTAATAGATGACAAATAATCCTGCTACACTAGAAGAAAAAGAGGGGTTCTGCGACTTCAAAGAGCAACTGTTTTTTGAATTGTATAACTAATTTGCAACATGTGATAGTCTAGAGGTCTGAAGTTGCAGTGGACAAGTTGCATAAAAAATTAGAGTTGCAAAATGAAGTGAATCTGTTTTTCATCTGGCAGCGTAGTTTGAACTTCGTCGACGGCTTTTTTTGACGTGGTCGCTTACGTGTACTCGCTGCCACGTGACGTCGGTCATTCAATCGATGAGTTGTGCGACTTGTTTGCAACTTATCTGTGACTCCAGTGCAACTTGTTGGCGACTCATTTGTGACTTGTTTGTAACTTGTTTGTGACTTGTAGATTTTAAAATTCTAATCTTAATGATTTGTAGATTCTGGATATTACAAATCTAAATTCTATTTTAGATTTCAGATATTTAGATTTAAAAGATTTCAGTGGTTTAGGAAATTATGTAATTTAAAAATTCTTGGATTTTACAAATTGTAGAAATCTACAATTTGTAGAAATCTACAAACTGTAGAAATCTTCAAATTGTAGAAATCTACAAACCGTAGAAATCTACACCTAATAGAAATCTTAAAATTCTACTAAGGGAGTTCATTACATAAGAATACAACAACTTACAAGTCTTATATGTCTAACCTAATGGTACTCTTGACAATTGATATGGGACAATTGCTATAAGACAAATAATCGAGAAACAAATTAGAAAACGACTAGAAAATGACTACAAAACAACCAAAAAAATTCTAGAAAATTCTAGTTGTTTTCTAGTCATTCTGTAGTTGCAATCTATTCACAGAGAAGCTCTGTAATAGTGTAGGGTTACAAGAGTGTAACAGAGTTGTCATTTACAAATTCTAGTTGTTTCTAGTTGCAATCTAGTCGTTTTTTAGTCGAACTATAGTTGTTTTCTAGTTGCAGTCTAGTCGTTTTCTAATCAAACTATAGTTGTTTCTAGTCGCAAACTAGTTGTTTTCTAGTCGAATTGTGGTCAAATTTAGATAATATGTGATTGTGGTTTGCCACAGTGGACTCCACGATGCGTAGAGTTTTCCACATCGACAACTGTGATGAAAACTGGATGTAGAATACCTCACAGTAATTTTAATTGCCAACTTTGTTACAATCCTGTAACCCTACACTTCATTCTACGACTACTTTGCAACTAAACAACCTAGTTGTCAAATTTGGTGCATATAGAGAGGATTATAGTTGCAGGATAGTTCTATAGGACAACTAGTTGCATGTAGGTGGTTGTGCCGGACACGTTTTTCTTCTAGTGCTAGTAGGAGAGTAGTGCAACTATTCATCTTCCAAAAAATTGTTGTGAAAAAGAAAGGTCTTCTACAATAGTTTGACTTTTAATGAGTGGTTTTGCAATATTTTAAGCTAATGATTGATACGGTAACCGAAGAGAATGATTTCATGGTCACCAGTTCGTCCTTTAACCCCTAAAGGACCAAGTGTCCGTTCAACGTACGCAAGAAATCTCGGGTAGGTTCCTACAAAGTCATTTTGGGTTGGATGTTTATGAAATTTGAACACAATGTGTAAACACATACTTCTTTCACGTAAAACTAAATTTTTTTCCAATCGAGTGCCCGGATCAAAAGTTATGTTGCCCTGAACTTTTTGGGCAACTTGGGCAATTTGGAAATCTTTGGAGAATCTTTTGCAAAAAAGATCATCAAGTTCTAAAATTTGGCTTGTACGTAACTAATAAAATATGGCATACAATTGTCCCAAAATATGTATGTTTTAGTTGTCCAATCACATTCTACGAGGAGTCAAACTTTGTTAGCTATGTTGGGGTAGTTTCAAGAAAAAATATTTTCTTCTAACTTCAAACCCTAGTATCTTGCAATTAGTGAAGTCAAAATTCTTGAAATTTTTGCGAAATATTCCAAATGTTAGTCTCTAATTTTTCACCATTCGGATTTCAAATAAAATATCTCCTCATTGCACAAAAAAATGACTAGTGTATTGCCAATTCACTAAACCTCCTTGCACTGCAGGGTGATTTAGAATAAGCTAGACTCTATATTTTCTTCTAAATTTTTTTGTTAGTGAACCTAATATCATATACTGATGAATGGTAAAAAATATCATGTTTGCGTAGAAATTTTTTTTACTCCAAATGAGCCCAAAGTCTGCTGACCCTGTTTCGCAGGATTGAAAAAAAGGTTTTTTTCTCTCTTCAAATGCTATAATCTTTTAATCCGCACGGTGAAAAGGGATGAAATTTTTTCTATAATTTGGTAAAACAATTTACTTTATTTTTGTACGGTTGAAGTTCCAAAAAAAAGTTTTGATTTTCTTTTTTGAACAACATACCAAAAAGTCGCAGTTTTTGGAATTTCTCCCTGGAAAACCCCCATGGTCCTTTAGGGGTTAAAGGTTAATGGCTGCCACAAGTTTGTTCTAATGTTAAGATTTATGTTTCAATTTGTGCAATGATAAGCACTTATATTGGATTGGGAATACGGCACGCACTTGCTAAAAACAAATGTAAGAGCGTTTGCAATTCGTTCGTTATTGGGTCCAATATTGGCATTGTATCATGCGCAAAATTATTTTAAATTAAAATTGTGCTCCACTGCAAACCTTATTGGGGCCTCCAATTCCATAGCCTTGGTATGCGACCACTCGGGACTAGACAAATTGCAACATGTGAAGGGACCGCAAGTTGGTTCATTATAGGAATAGTCATTATTGTCAAGGCTTTTCAAGCATTGATATGTGTGCTAATCAATTCAACCTTCTCTTGTTCTATGATAAGTCTTTTTTTTTAATATAGATTATTTTATTTCTTTCTTTTTATAATACAAAAAAATCCATTTGACATTTGGATTGTCGACTATGCATTGGGTCAATTTTTCCAAAGAAAAAAACGGCAATATGTGGGCCTTGTGGAATGGCCCTCCATTTGCCATCACAATACTTGTATGCCGAATATGCATTGCAAATGTCCTAAGGTGGTATGTAGGAAGTCCAAAAAGCGACCATCTAAGAGCTGAAACCTGAAATTGGGAAGGTGAAACTTCTTAAAATATTTTATAGTAAATTTTCTTTGAAAACAAAAGGATTTGGCATCTAATCCAAGTCGGTTCATATTTTTTGGAGCTTTGTGGAATTAGTTTTGAGTTTTTGAAGTTGAATGACATAGGGCTCTAAAATTGCCCACCTCCTCAAATGTGCTAGTTTATACATTGCTGGTAAAATAAAAAAGCAACATATACAAATAGTATATATTTGAGAGATGGGCAATTTTAGAGCCTAAGCAATTTAAAAACCTCCTACCCCCAAATTGACACCTTTTGCTATTGTGCCTAGTTACTATTATCATTAGACAAGTCCAATTTTCATTGATTTTCTCGTTGGCAAGTGAAAGGAAGTTCTAATGCACCATAGAACACTACCATTTGGATATCATATGCAAAAATTATGATGGGTCGATGTCTTTTTTGGTAGATGTTTTAAAACCATTTCTCCAACACACAAACATATTGATTTTGGAGATATACACATAGTGATGATGGTGGTTTTAGGCAGGGGACAATTTGGGATGTAAAGGAGTCGACCCATTTCCAACCGTCAACCCATTCTTACAATTTAGACTTCTCCATTTCTGATCAGTTGTATTGTAGGCGCCAGCTCACACATAGTATGGCCAACAAGGGCAACAACTGTGTCCAGGAGGTGTTCATTGAAAGCAAAAAATGATCACAACATGTACATTGAAAGTCACAATGATCACCTGCATTGGTTTTGTAAGGAACCTATGCGTGAGAATGGGACATACAAAATCTTCACAAAAAAAACTCATGATAATTTTGTTTCTAAAGGAAAAAATGTCAAAAATCATGAAATCCTTCTTAAATCTATTTTTCTCTACACGATTTTTTCCCTCCCCCAACCTTTCCCACCCCATACCACATTTAGGCTGAATTACTTAAATGCTTGAAAATAGGTCATCAACCTTACCCACCTTAGTTTTGCATCCAAGGGCAGACATGGACATTACCGTCTCAAACACAAATCCAACACTCTTATGGTATGTTTGCAAATGGTGTGAAAAGTGTTATTACTGAGGATCTTAGGAATGAATTTACACCTATTTTTGGACCAGATTCACAAACACCTCTAACACTGAGTGGGAACATACCTGAAGATCACCACCACAGACACCCTTCAGTTGTACTAACTTAACTACTAGAGTGTGTCTGTTTACTGTACTGTACTTTAGTGCTGTATTTTGTAAGTGTCTGTATTTGTGCGTACTCTGTAACAGCCTGACTGATCACCCTGCTTACCTTAGTTAGCGGGTGTCTGTCACAGCAGCCTGTCAGTGTTGAGGCAGCGAAACCTGTTGAAATTACCACGCCCCAATGATCGAATGTGCAGGGGACGCAGCATTAAAAACAGGGCAGCAGGGCCAACTTCATGGAGATTGGCAGGAAGTGTACAAGTGGAATTTCTGTCATCATTCACCAACATGGAAGCGTAATGGTAACCATGCCGAGAGGTCTCGACACACGACGCTGTTGTTAAATGCGCAAATGAATGGAATAGGCTGCATTTGGTACGTAGGGATAAATTGGGGAGTAATGAAAACGCAACTTTGTCAATGGGGAAATGATAACCTGCTCCTCGGGGCCCTGGAGGTCCCGGCCCTCCTTCCTTCCCCGTCCTGGCTGCCAAGTTTTCATGACTTCCATCTGGTGAAGTTTGGGCAGTCCCACCTTTTAGGGAATTGAAGGACACCATTTCAGTGGGATATCCACAATGATCATGTGTAAGAAGGTTAACCAGCTGATGACAGGAAGAGTGACTGGTTTGGGTTTGCCCTGCTGGCTGTTGGAATTTAATTTTTAATTTTTAATTTTTAATTTTTAATTTTTAATTTTTAATTTTTAATTTTTAATTTTTAATTTTTAATTTTTAATTTTTAATTTTTAATTTTTAATTTTTAATTTTTAATTTTTAATTTTTAATTTTTAATTTTTAATTTTTAATTTTTAATTTTTAATTTTTAATTTTTAATTTTTTATGTTTTTATTTTTATTTTTTATTTTTTATTTTTTATTTTTTATTTTTTATTTTTTATTTTTTTATTTTTTATTTTTTATTTTTTATTTTTTATTTTTTATTTTTTATTTTTTATTTTTTTATTTTTTATTTTTTATTTTTTATTTTTTTATTTTTTATTTTTTTATTTTTTATTTTTTATTTTTTATTTTTTATTTTTTATTTTTTTATTTTTTATTTTTTATTTTTTATTTTTTATTTTTTATTTTTTATTTTTACTCCACATTAAAGACAAATGGGAGGGATGGGGAGAGCAGTTGGAAATTTCGTGTTTGGACAAAGTATGGATTTTTGAAATGTGCTGCAGAATTGGACCCCGAATGGAGTCCTCTACAGTACAGTATCCCCAAACCAACAAAAAGTATATCTATGATGGTCATCTCACTAGCCTAAAGTAGTCACACTATTTTTTTTTAACATGGCCACAACATGAAGGCCTAAAAAAGTCAATTTTTGTGATGAATTTACACTCAAAAGGTGGAAGTGTTCCTGTTGCAATCACAAGTCACTCCATCACCATCATCTAGGACAGAGATTGTGGCCATCAATACAACCTAATATACCCCAAATCTCATTTATTGAAAAAGTTTGTTATGGGTTGATGCAAGACTCTAATGGGTCATTCCCTAGGTGGCATGTGATGAGTCTTCTGCCTACCATAGAATGGTTCACCTTAATGCCCCTAAATGAAGTTGACCATGGAACTTATAGTAAATTGAAGAGTCCCTTAACCCCTAAAACCCCGAGGCCTTTTCTCCATCAAAACACACTCAAAACTGCCACTTCTATTGCAAAGAGAAAAAAACTATAAAAACTATATTTTTTTGCATATCTAACCATAGGATCTTATACTAGACTAGTATGAGAATGTGTGCAAGAAATTTCAGAAACTTTGAACAAATAGATTGCAAGATATTTGCATTCAAAGTGAAGAAAACAAGTTTTTTTGCACCTTGCTTGACTAGATTTTTGGGCTTTGAACCTATTTAACTTAAACTTTTTGTATTGTTGATTTTGATTTTCTAAGTTTATATGTTGAATACTTCAATTGAGAATCTAGGAAAAAAGATTCAAAAAAAAAACACTAAATTTTTACTCATTAAAAAATTGTTAAGTAGAAGTAGGTTCAAGATTGAAGGAATAACTAAATCGTTAATAGCTCTAAGAAAAAATTGAAATACCATAATCCCAACGGTGAGATTGTTCTAGAAAGCAAATTCAACCTTGTCTAAGAAAAAAATTCTGAAAATTGTAAAAATTGCATTCGAAAATGAATCCTAAAAGTTATTTTTTCAAGAAGATGCTTCAATTGCCCGAAAAACTAAGATTGTCCATAACTTTTTCATTATTAGTCCAAATAGAATTAATCAAAGCTTCAAATGTAGACAAAAAGACAAAGATTTTGAAAAAAATATTTAAGAAATTTATTTTGACTTTCTGTGATTTTTTTGTGTTGCCCGCCAAACTCTATTTTGGGCATAACTTTTTCTCTCGGGCACCAATTGAAATAAAAATTATATATCCACAAAGCTCTCGCAAAACCGCACAACCTCAAAAAATCCCAAAAAAATTCTCTACAAATTGAGGTCACAGGAACCTACCCGGACCCAAATTGTCCCCCAAGGGGACAAACGGGGTTTTAGGGGTTAACTCTAAAAGCTCTAGAAAGCCCAATCATAAACATAACATGTTTTTTTTTGTAGTTGACAATGAGGTATAGTTACATCAAAGACAAAGATTTGTATTCATGATGAGTCAAATCCAATGGCACATGGCACTTCCAATTTGGATCACTCCTACATGCTTGAAAAACAATAACATAGATATATAATTCTAAGTAAAAGGTGCCGTGCATGAACTTGATAAGGTTCAAATGTTAACATGATATCCAAATGAGAGATGCCAATTGCTGAAATGTCAATTCAATGGTGGAAGCCTTTCCATATTTTGGTACATAATTTGTATTATAGAAAGTCAAATATGGCAATGTATATTTAAATTTTCACATACCTTCAATCTTGAGTTAATCTCTGAGCATAGCAAAGTTTTTATTTTGGAGGATGAAAAGAGTGCTTTTAGAAGGTGTTCTATCCATATAACTTCTCATTAATGCTCGAACCTTAAAAATTTGACCTCTTTTCACAACCAATTTTATGAATTTGAGAGAATTATGTATTTGTATATAAAGATATACTCAAAAATATCACTAAATAGTTTTGGATGTTAAAAGGATTAAGTTTGCCTACCACAAAAGAATGAATGGAGTTTTATCCTCTTATACCCTTTAAACTTCCATAAAATCCATAAAGTGTAGAGAATAGAGTGGCAAACAGTTATTTCACCTTACTATGTCATGTGACCTCAAAAGTGGCTTATAAATTATTTTAGACAAAAAAATTTAGAGGATGAAGAATTGTGAATAATCATTCATTTTTACGGAACTTCTTTGAATGCATTTATAGTAAATGGAGATGAAAATTCCTTCATTGAAGTATTATTGATTATTCTATAGAGGAATAGGCTTAATCCATGAATCTCAAATTAATGTTGTCTATCCTTGAGTATGTATTTTGGGAACTTCCAACTCTTTGATCTAGATATGAATCTTCACCCATGAAAATCATCTTTTGGAATTTAAGCCCAACTAGGAAAATGATGTTTAACAAGTCTAGTTTCTACTCCAATATGAAATTTTCACAAATAATCAAAATTTGATATGACTTATTGAAAACATGTGATTTCATTTCTATATTCAAAGCTTACAAAAGCAAATCGTGCCAATTGCATTCCAAAATGACATTGACACTTTGTAAGTTTAAATTTGCCAAAACTTCTAATTTTATTTTTTTTGTCTTTTAGCTTACTTTTGAAGCGGTTTATTTTCATCTTCAAATGTATAAATTTTTTTTTTTTTTTTTTACTTGTTCAAAGTACTTGGGGATGCACTTCTAATGATAGAAATTTCAAGATCTAATTATAAATTGGTAAAAAGTTAGATAACATTCCCATATATCTTCTTCTTTTTCTTCTATTTTTCGAATGGGGGAAGGCACACAAAGAACATTTAATTTTAGGTGGTTACACCCAAAATTACAACCTGACTATAATTGCCATCATCACTCTGTGTATATTTCCAAAATCAATGTATATGATATGATGAAGAAATGATTTCAGAATTTATGCTGAAGAAAACTTTGACCCTCCGTAACTTTTGCATCTGGTATCCAAACGTCTTGTTCTTTGGTACGTTGGAACTTCCTTTCACTTGCAAACAAGAAAGTTTGCAAAGTTGGCTAGGCCCAGTAGCAAAGAGTGTCAGTTTGGGGCGTACCCACCTTCTATCTTTTGACACCCACACTCATAATGTTGAATACTTTGAATTGCGATGCTGTGAACTTGGGAAGTTTGCCACAAACAGAGTCAACAGGCGTTTTTCATGTGCAAACAGCAATGCAGAGGTCTCCAGATTCCAGACCACTTGTCTGCATTTGCAGGTTGGAAATCATTGGAACACCAGGGATTGGCTGTCATTTCTTTCCAGCAAGCACCAAGAGGTCAAAGGCTCATCAATATTCCACTTTTGCCGGTATTCAGGATTTCAGTCATGTTTCTAACCTACTGTATATTAAGTCATGTGGTTCAGAACATGGCCAATGGCTCAATGCAACATGGGCACAGCAGCCGTGCTGCATAAGGGGAGTGAGTTACCCACTTCTTGCTACTGTGCCTAGTTACTATTGTTACTATTATTAGACTGTTCAACCTTTTTGTATTTTCTTATTGGCACTTGGAAGGAGACTCTGACGAACCAAAGGACGTGGCATTTGGATACAGTATGCAAAAGTTATGAAGGAACAAAGTTTGGTCAAAAACAATTTTTTTTCACTTAGGTACATATTCTGATTGATTTTAGAGATGTACACAAAGTGAAGATGATGGATTAGGGTCAATGGTGCATTTGGGGATGCCTAAGGTAGGAGGTCCATAAACCGCTCATGTAAGAGCTGAAGCTGACTTTGGGGGAGGTAGAACTTCTTAAAATATTTTTCAGTAAATTTTCCTTGAAAGGCAAGAGAAATTGACATCTAACCCAAGTTCTTTCATATTTTTTGAAGCTTTGTAGAATTAGTTATGAATTTCAGAAGTTGCAGAAAAGTGCATTTTTGTGGGCTCTAAAACCGACCACCTCCTCAAATGCACACCACTTGTACATTGAAAAGTGCACAATGTACCTCTAGAGCCTGATTGGTTTTAGAATCCGCTCCATTTTAGGACCTCCTACCTTACCTTATTATTTTATGACTCATGTTGGGGTCCTTGAATTTCTAGCGGGCTCTGGAGGCTAGAAGTTTCCATTGGTTGGCTAGTTGGTTGTCTTTCAGGGCCCTAAAATTGTCAGCATTGAATGGAAAGAGCTCATGTAGCACATGGTGTGTGACTTTTCTCTAGCTCTTTATACACGGGGCTACACTATGACTATAAGGTGAAAACATCTAAAACCATTAAAAGAAGCAATTCAATATAATTGGAGGTATCGTTTTATAGGATTTTTTTTTGTAGTATTAATAATTGAAAATTATGATTAAAAAAACATATAATTTATAGATATGACAGGTAATTACTATGAATTTCAAAGTGAAATTCTCTAGACCACTAAAACCATCACATGGCTAGGTTATGATACTAAAATCTAAATAATCAATAGTCAACCAATTACAATTAAGTATGGAGACTATTTAATTGCACTTTGGGGGACATTTTCAATGGAAGTCTAATTGTCAATGAAATGGGTGCACAAACAATTTTGGGTGTTTTCACCTTAGAGAAAGATAGGATGAGATCCTTCTTAAAGGGTCCACTACTTCTGAAAAATGTAGTGCAAGGAAGGGATAATATGCCACAACTTCTAAAAAAATTCTTCATGCACTGAGACCATTGGGCCTGCTTTTGCTTCTCTTATTGGCCTTCACTATAATTTTATAATTTTACCGTTCTTGGCTTACGTAGTGCAACCCATTAGCGATGCTCTTAGTATATCAAACTAACAAGGTACATGCCTTGGAAACCACTGCTTAGAAGTTAGAAACACGTAAATGGTACATTTTAACCCCTAAAGCACTAAACAATATTTTTTAGCAACATAGTAATTTGGGGTAGTTCACTGTGAATGGAAATTTTTTTCTTTGAAATTTTCACAAAATATGTGCCTAAGGAGTAACTTTAAGGCTCAAATTTTTTCATAACTTTTGACTACATGGTTAAAAAGTTATTGTATGATATGTAGTTTTCATTACTTGGCAAGCAACCTAGGCAACAAAAAAACTTATTTAAAATTATATATATATATATATATATATATATATATATATATATATATATATATATATATATATATATATATATAATTCCAATGCTAATATCTTGCAATCCACATGGGGGAAGTTTCTAAAAAATTTCCACAAATTCTCAAATTATTTTACTACAAGATCGTGTTTTTACATGTGTCCAAAAATGTTTTTTTTCCTAAAATTTGGTACTTGTATTAGAAATGGCAGTTTTGGAGCATTTTTGGTGAAAACATAGTCAAGTGATTAGATTTAACCGGCCCTAATTTTATAACTAAGCTATGTGATCATTTCAATGGCTTCCCAAACTTCCACTTAAATTTTTTATAGTAATTACATGTCTTATTCAATTTTCAATTTTTTTATTTATGAGAATTCATGATTTTCAATTGCTAATACTACAAAAATATTTTTTTCCTTCTTAAATAAGGTGCCTCCAACTATGTTGAATTGCTTATTCTGACATTTTTGGATGTTTTCATTTTAGAAAAAGATGCTTGAGCAAATACTACCTATCCAAGTTTATTCTTAATCATTAGGTTCCATCACATAAATTTAACCCTTCAATGTCACTGAAGTCACAAAGTGGCTTTTGAATGATACTGAATGAACAATAGTGAATGGAAGATTGCAAATTTTCATCCATTTTATATTTCTAACTTTTTGAGTATGTTTGGTGGAAATAGTGGTGGAAATTTCCTCAATGAGTTGTTGTTGATTTTGGAAAATGATGCTTCAAATTCTACATATCACAAATGAAAAGTGGAAATTCTACTTTATTTTGGCAACTTCCAACTCCTTGCTTTAGATTTGGATTTTCACCCATATAAAGGGTCAATTTTGAATTTGAGCCCAATTAATGAAACAAAGTTTATCAAGTCTAGTTTCTACTCTAATTTGCAAAATCTCTAAAACTTCTAAATTTCTAAGCTTCTAATTGTATAATGATAAAAAAACAAACTATACTTACACTATGATGTTTTAAACTATAATTTTACACATGGTGAAATTTTCAGATATTTGGAGCATACTTTATTTTTGATTTGAATTTTTTTTAAATATTAAAAAATTTGTACTAATTTAAATCATCACAAAAACATTAAAAAATTTCATGAGATTTCAAAAGCAAAGAATAGAAATAAATAATAAATGATTCACTAAAAGTGGAAATTTAATTTTGAATCATTTTTGCTAAATCAAACTCTAATGTATTGTAGTCTCCCAAAGTAAGAAGAATCGGATCTCTCACCTGCTTACTAATAATATTGTTAAGGTAGTATGCTCTAAAAGCAACCCTCTCCTTCAAATCGACCCTATTTTCAATTGAAGAATGGAAATGAGGTGATCCTTAAATGGACCACTTTAGCAATTGAATGAATCAAAAAAAAAATATATTTTTCTATTGCAAGAGCCAATCATTGTCTCTGATTTCCGCACATCTCTTTACAAGTTGCAAGTGGATGGATTTTAGGAGCCCTACGGTCACAAATAGCTACCTATGTCCCTCCCCCATCTTTGAAATTTTTTTTAAGTAATTCAAAAAAACTTGGAAAAAATACAAAACCACTTGTGTTAGGTTCCGCATGTATTTTTTTCTTTCTCTGAAAAACGGTCTAAAAAATAATTTTGTCGACGGAAACCTACGAAAAAGGCGGACCAGCCCAACTTTGCTTTGAGAGCAGACTACCTTAACCCCTAAAGCCCCGAGGGTGTTTTCTTCCAAAACCCACTCAAAACTACCACTTCTGTTGTATTCACTTAAGGAAACCAATTTTTTTGTTTTTTCTGTAATTTAACCGTAGGATCTTGTACTTAACTTGTCTGAGATCATGTAGTAAAAATTTCATCAAATTTCACCGTATGGATTGGAAGATATTAGCATTCAAAGTTGAACAACAAGTTTTCTTTCAAGAAGATGCTTAAATTGCCCGAAAAACTAAGATTGTCCATAACTTTCTCATCCCTAGTCCAAATAGAATGAATCAAAGCTTCATGTATAGGTAAAAACATAATATTTTAGGAAAAAAATTCAAAAAGAATAATTTTGACTTTCTGTAATTTTTTTTGGACTGCCTGCCAATCTCCATTTCTTGCTCATTGTGCCATATTTTTTTCATCCGGCATCCGATTGAAACAAAAATTATATATCCACAAAGCTCTTGCAAAGCTACACAACCTCAAAAAATCTCAAAAAATTTCACTCCAAATTGAAACAATAGGAACCTACCCGGACCCAAATTGTCCCCTGAGGGGACAAGCGGGACTTTTGGGGTTAATATATGTCCATTCCTGTTCAGTTCTGAACCAAAATTTACAAAGTCCATTTTGGATTTTTTTTTTTTTTGCTGTTCTCGCATGTGTGAATAGGGACATGTGGGGGGACGGACGTGTGAGGGATTAAAAAAAAACCCGAATCGCCGTAGTGCCAAGACATCAGGTCCGCCATGTTCCGTCATCCGACACCTGACCAATTGAAAGTGGAAATAAAATATGCCTCAACAAAAGGACAGAGCCCCCTTCCCCTACACGCCATTGAGTTGACAAGACAGGGTTTTCTATGGAAGTTGGTGAACAGAGAAGCTGGCTAGAGCCCGCTAGCGTACAAGCAAAGGAAGAAGTCGGTTGCCGTATTCTATGCTTACAGGAAGTCAGCCCCCCACCCCCACCCTGCCCCTGCCCTTCCCCCTCCACGATGCTCCTGCCAGGCAAGTCAGTTCATATGCAGGGGCAGTACTACATGAGGTTCACATGAGCCCTGTAAGATATACGACTTGTTTCTGACAATGCTAAGCATCAGTTTTTAGCATGTGTCCAATTGAGCAATGGTGGTGGTGGTGGTAATTTTCTCTGGTTAGGGAATAGAAGTAATGAAGATATCACTATGTTTCTGCTCATTTTTCCATCAAGTTTGGAAATAGAGAGTCTGACTTGTTCTTGAATGTGTAGGCAAACCTATTTCTAAGAAGCGCAAAACTAAAAAATCTGTTCTTAGCAACTTCATTAGGTGTCAATGTGCTATTTTATCACACATTTATTAATGAAGTTGTTGAGACCACATCAAATTCTCTCTCGTTATTCATGAAATTGAAAGGTCACCCTATCTTGCACAAATGGGGTCCTAGTTGGAAACAAGTCCTATACCTTAATGCTTGAGACTTAGAAGTAGTTAACTTAAATGGGTTGCCTACGAGACACACTCACATCACATAAGGTAGACCAACCCATTTCCACCAACAACCTAACTCCATCATCCTACTTTTGACCCCGATTCCACCACATGACATAAGGTAGACCAGCCCATTTTTGCCAACAACCGAATTCCATCATCCTACCATTGGTCCCAATTCCACCACAAAAAACTCATCCAAATTTGACAAAAGTAGTGCATTAATGCCAACAAGAGATAATGTGTCAATCCTTTATTGGTAAACATTTAATAAGTGCCATTAGATACATGGAAAGGCGGTTACAGATTTTTTTATGGGACGTTTATGACTACACTCCATGGGCAATTCTGTAATTTCAGTGCATACCACTTTTTAGAAATTTACAGAAATGACAATTTTTATCGAAAATTTATAATTCCACTTGGGTATGATTCACAAAAGGAACGCACACCTCTAGAAAATCAATGTGCCCCTCTTTGGGTTGTCCCCAAGATATTCAGATTGCAAATCATGGGTGGTAATAGGTTTAACTGTCTGGTTTACCTTAGAAGCTGAGTACCCTACTAACTTAGTTCCATGGCGAAATGTAATTGGGCATTTCCAGATATGGAGTCTCTGGCAGAGACAAGGATGGGTTGGAAAAGTGACCTCCGCTGTGCCCAGTCCTGTTTATTCTATTCTCCACCCTGCCGGAGTTGCGTCCTATTCTCGAAGGTGTACTTGCTATGGAGATCCTCAAGTTCAGATAGAATTTTAGAGGGACCAGGTAAGGGTGTCTTTTGGTGGATTCCAGGGGTGTGTGTGGGGGTATGGGACACATGCAACCATGTTACATTCATTCAGCCACAGGACAAGAAAACAGCAACCATTTGTCATTTGTACCACTCAAGGAATAAACGTAATATCAAGTCTACCAAACTGAATATCAATATCAAGTCTACCAAACTCAAACTCAAACTCAATATCAAGTCTACCAAAAAACCCTCCTAAGGATATTGTGGCTCTGTTTTGATGTCAATTTGTGAGTAAATTGCTCAATGACAATAACCACAAAAAGACCAGAGCTGGAAACTCACACTCGCTGATGTCCTTCCCATTCAAGACATTTGAGGATTGTAGGTTTGCCTTTGGCAATTTGCTTTTGTTCTTCTTCACCCCCCAAAGAAGTCAGTCACCTTCAAATGAGAAAGAAAACGATGATCAACTTTGTGTTTGTGTGATTCAAAGAAAAAAGAAGGAATACCTGCCTTGGGAGATGGATATTTCCATGTGCTTTGAGGGTTTGCATTGTGCCCTGCTGTGTGCAAAGTTTTGAAGGTACTCCAGACACATCCAGATGGAGACTGAAGTAGAGATGTGCTGATTATGGAACAATGACTACTACTCTTTGATATGCACTCACCCTCTCTAATTGCACTGCCTTGCAGAACAAATTGTCTTCTAATGCACTCGCATGGGTTCCTCAACTTGACATATACGTGCAAGTTGTCAAATTAGATTTGTAGAAAACAGGAAAAAAAAAACCCTTCTCAGGATGTACATGGAATGTGCAATTATAGAGTCTGTGCAAGGAGATAGCTTGTGTGCTCAAGGATCATACTGAAATGAGGTGCGGTATTTGTAAATATTGTTCAGCTGCACACACATTGAACATCTGGTTAGGTTAGACCATCCACACGATGAAAACGTGAAAACGGAAAATGAAGAGGACGGAATAGGCTCGACGTGACCATTTGCCACACAAAACTAAAACTAATTGGCCCTGACTGTGACCCAGAATGCCAAATCAATTTACCTGAGAAGTCACAACTTCCGCAGACAGACTTTCTTCCTCGCTCCTTCCCTGTTTTTGTTTCTCAGTTTTGTGAGTTTGTTTTCTTGTGAATCAATGCAGAAACCGACCAAAATCTTGCCGTAAGAAGGGTGCGTTGGAATCTTGAGCGGGCATGGAAATTTTGTGTAAGAAAGTATGAAATTTGGTGAGGTCGGGGCTTCCCTATTCCGTTGGTGACCAAATGGTGGGGGCGTGGAAGACAACCTGGCCCTGGCCAAATGCATTCCGGGATGCTATTCTGTGTCACGGTGCGGGTGCTCTTAGGGAATGGTATTCGAAGTGAACAAACCAACCGGAAATGGTCCCTTTCCGAACATAGAAATGGATTACACCTTAATATTTCAAACTATAATATAAAACTACATAGGAATTTTCAGAAAAGAATATTTGAACATTTTATGACTTATAGAAAAATACATGAAGTGAAAATTGTACAGTACGCTGGACTCCAAAACACAAATTAAAGTGGAATGCTAAATATGCTCTGGTAACTACTGCTTATAATCCTTCCTCAAAGGGTAGCACTTTTAATCTAGGTCCACGTGGCTTAGCAAGGACTGAATTAATCACTCTTGAATTCTCAGAGCGAAAGTTAATCTTGTTCTAGTTTTGCCAACTTGGCTAGACAATACAAATGTCTTATCAATAAGTTTTCTTTGGTTCAGAGCGAGAGGATTGAGATATAAGAAAAGAAAGAAGAAGGGGGTGTTGGGGGGGGGGGGTTGGGGGGCTAATATTTTCCAAAAAGGATTTGCACACTGAGGGCCAATTTCAGAGCAGGTATTCTCAAGTGTCAATATTACTATTATTAGCATAAACTTGAACGTGGCAACAAACATCTCCCTCTCATTTCCAGAACCGTTCTTTTCACAATTGCTTTTCCTACCTACAGTGTCCAAAATTTAGAGAAAATGTTAAGTACCGATGTGGGTCCCTTTCGCAATGGCATCCCTTATCTCCATTAACCCCTCACCGCCCAAGGCCTAACCATGTCAAAAAACAACCTTGCTTTTCAAGTGTTATAAGTCTAAATGTGAGTAAGGTATGAAAATCTCAACCGTACAATCTTGTAGTGTGCATGTTGTAGATGGTGTAAATTAAATTTGGGATCATTTGACCGTATAGATTGAAAGATTATAATGTTCTAGTGTTGAAAAAAGATGCTGAAATTTTCCTAAAAACACATTTGGAGGTGCAATTCGATTTCTAAACCTACTCAAATGAAAAAACTTTAAACTAAAAAGTGATTCAAAACCAAAAGACAAACACTTGGGTAGAAAAAAAATTCATTCAATTGACTCATTGTGTTTGCAAAATTGTTTTGAAATGTCAAAAAACAGTGAAAAAAGTAGCAGAAAAACACATCTATGGCTGAACCTACCTCTACTAAAATGCTTCTCAGTTAATCATAACTTCTTAGATTGATATGAAATTTTTACCACAATATCTAGTCTAGTATGCGCAACTTTTACAACAAAAATTATTGAAAACAAACCCTATCTAGAGAAGTTATAAGCTGCCGAAGTTCACTGTAATGCAAAAATGTCTGAAATTTGAACTTCGAATTGCTCCCAAGCATTCAAAACAACTTGGATTGACATGAAAATTTTACCACAATAAGTAGACTTTATGGGGAACATAACACAACAAATTTTATTGAAAACGAACATTGGATGAAAAAGATACAAGCCCCCGAAGTTGCATCCATCTCAATGCAGTGTGGTGAACTCAAATTGAACCTGCGAACTTCGAATGGCTTTCAAAAACTCAATACATATTTGATAGATCTGAAAATTTTACCACAAAAAATAGACTAGTATGCGCAACTTTCCCAACAAGTTTTATTGAATTTAGACATTGGATGCAAAAGTTACAGCACTTTGAAGTTGACTGCTAGACTGTGTGAGGACACTTTTGGTCCCCTTGGGCGGTGAGGGGTTAAGGTATGAGGTCCATAAAGCAATTGGGCTCTAAAATTGTCCACCTCCTCAAATGTACACTATTTGAGTATGTTTCTTTTTCATTGTACCATTAAATTATAGCCAATTTTCATTTCAGGAGGTGGATCCATTTGGTGACCACTACATTTAAACTTCAGAAATTCATAACAAATTTCATGAAGCTCAAAAAAATATAAAACTACTTGCGGTAGATGCCAATTCCATTTTTCTTTCAAGGAACATTTACTGAAAAAATGTTTCAAGAAATTTCACCTCCCCAAATTCAGTTTCAGCTTTCAAGTGGGCACTTTATGGACCTCCTACCTTAATCCAAGTTGAAATGTTGTGTAGCTGTAAGGAGACGCAGTTGGAAAGGGGAAGCTTTAGGGTTTAAGGTAGAACAACCCATTGTGGTTAGATGATCCATAGTAGACACCTAGGGAATGACTCCATTATGGTTTTTTGCAATATGTGAGATTTTAGTTATAATACATATCTTACATGAAAATAATGGAGTGATTAGTGACTTCAATAGGAACTTCCAACTTTTTAGTGTGAATTCATTGTAAGAATTGACATTTTAGGCCTTCCATGTTAAAAAAACATTTTGAATGCTTTAGGTGAACAAAAGGAGCATGATGGATTCAGATTTTGTTGGTTCTAGTGTAGTCTAAAGACTCTTTTGGGCCCTTCAAAAATTCATAGCAATTTCATATTTTGTCAAAAAAAACATAATTTCAATTGCTCTCATTGTTTCTCACACTTGTACTAAATAAATGTGGGAAAAAAATTGAAAATTTTCAGCAGCAACATGAAGTCAAGCTCCTAATTCTGACCACAATGGGCTGTTTTACTTATCAGAGCTCATTCTAATGTTTGGCCTCCCAGTTGGGTTTGTTGAAGTAGAACATGAAAACAGAGTCGATGGCCAAACTAGTTGTTGAACGGCCTTTATGTACAGTACATCAATGTGAGCACGAAGTCTACACGTTTCGACAGTGAGCTCGTGGCGGTCAAAATCGGTTACAAGTCGAGTGGGAATTCTATTGCTCATTGAAATCTCTTCATTTTAATTATAAAAATAAAGAAGGTGACGCTGCCGTGCCGTTCCAAGAAACAACAGGAAAGTCGCAGTTCTTTCACCTTATCTCATCATTCTCAATGAATTTGATTCAAAAGCCTAGTGCTCTATGTATTCTAGGATTTGAAGGATTTCACACTAGTAGAAGCATTGTGTGCCTAGTCCAAGGAAATGATCCCGAGAAGACCCACATTATTAAATAGACCAAATTTAGGGTATTTTTGGTCATTTCCCTAGTCAAAACAGACTATTAGTGTGAGTGAATTTTAGGATTTGAGCATCAGGGTATTTGAGCCCCAAACCCTAAAACTCATCGAGCCCACTGGAACCCTCTGGGGAGCACGGAGTAACTCTAACGATGACATGTTCTTGGGGAGTAAGTGTGACTTCCACCTGCAATCCTCTGTAGTTGCAACACATTATGAAATTACTGACATTTGAAGCATTTCTTACCTGTGCAAGTACCGTTACATTGAATAGATTACTGTCCACAAGAGATAGTGGAAGATTTCCTCTACTCTATATAAGCAACAAAACAAGGTTCCGCAAATCTTGCTACGTTGACGACGCGCTAGCTGCTAACTTTTACTCGAGCACAATCTCTCTACGATGTACAAATCAATCATCTGTCCAACTGAAACTACGAACTCATGAGCACGATTTCCTGCACTGTCTCCACTAAACACAAAACACCAAGCTGAATTCATGGGCCACAACTTGCTTGAGCCCTATTAGAGTAGACGCCGAAAACATATCGCCCTCGATCCAGCATGGGGCCTTTTGTATCTCCCCTACTATCTACAACCATTTCCTGAATTATCAAGCGACTGGTTATGTCACAGACCTTGCTGAATTCCCTTCTCACTCTTTCCAATGCGTGAACAGAGATCACCATGAGCCTACAAAGCCAATGAAGAACTTATTCTGACACCCCAAGTATCCTTAAAGGCTCTGAGCTCCATAGACACAAAAGTCAGAGTGATCGATGCCAAGCTGGGGAAACATACCAGCTTGAGGTAAAGCTCGAAGAAATCAAAGAGAGAATTGTCTTAAAAAAGTGCTCAGTCTGTAGGAGTACGTTGCTTTGCTTCAATTGTCTTTCGGTGGAGGTGGAGGAGCCTTGTAAAAGGAAGGAATGGCATTGAAAATGGTGTTAGCATCCACTCCCTTTGTCGTTGCGGTGGAGAGAGATACTAAAGCTCCCACCAGCGCTGCATTGGCAGCTAACGTCGGCTCTGCTTGATTGTAATTCGTGCGCCGGTCGGTATATTTGTCGTTCTTGTCTGGTCCCATGACCATTCCCCCTTCAAGAACGTGAGGGTTCGGGGTGTTGGCATTCCGGAACTTGAGACCTTGAGAACAGCCCACTCGGCCTGCCGATTTGGGGATCGAGGCACCTCGGTGGTGCACTTGCTTCGGATACTTCTTGCCCCAGCCGACCATGTAGCTCATGTTCTTCGGGTTGTGGCCAAGCACGTAATTTATCTGGCACAGTTTTAGCATGATTAGCCAATGTCGTAAGCCTTCAGTGACTTCGATATTTGTTTTAACTCTCCAAAGACCAAGGATCCATGTCTTTTCCACAGTAGAATCAATCATACTGTGGAAAATTTAATTCAGATGAGGCCAAATTTTTTATCACCGGAATCAGTGAAGAATATTTATTGCGAGTGTCGGTCATGAAATAAATAAAAATGGACATAAGAAAGTCTCCAAATGCTCTACAAGAAAACAGGAAGCTATCTGGATTTGGGATTTTATTGGTACTTCAGGGGATAAGTCTTAAGCGTGATAGATGTGTACTGACTTGAAGAGGAAGAACTGGACACTGGTCAGGGTCTCAATACCTGTGACCTTGCGTAGTCGTTCAAGGTTTCTGCGGGGTAGAACACGCCTTTGCAGCTCCATCCAGGAACATCAGCAGCCTTCAAATACTCAGCATACAACGACGCTAGCATCGAATTGGCTACTGCGTATTGCAATTGCTGTGGCTGCCCGTTCAGAAATATCGTCAACCCCCCTGTGCCCATCCGGAAAACAACAAGACTTTCAGATATTGGTGACAATTGTTTTTCCAATTGATCAATATTATGAACCCCAATTTTCGAGAAAGCAGAGCCTGGACTGTCTACATGTCACTTCTTCATGCTCGACAAATACTTCTGAAAACGATTCACGAGGTGCTTAATTGGAGTGCATGCACAGGAAGAGGAGCAAGCTTGAGTGGAACCTTTTGTAACATTCCATCTCTTGTATTGCGGAAGATAGCCGCACATCACAGTATCAGTCTGATTCTTGTACTCGCGGAGTTCCATTTCGTAAGGATATCCTGGACTTTTCATAATATAAAGCCTTGACAACAGCACCTGCACAAAAAGGAGAATAAGCTATGATTTACATCAGGAGCTCATCTTGACAACCGAATTCACTACCTCAGTTCGAAGCCCAGGACTTCTGTTGCCTCAAACGTAAAACAAAGAAGGGCAGAATAGTGTTGAAGTGCCACGTTGCAATTAGCAGGCGTCCCCTACTTTTAGAAAAAACAGCAAACTTTACCTGGGCACCAATGAGCTTGTTGTCCCAGCTGAATGTGCCGTAATATGGACTGCCACCTTTGGCTTGTGCATTCTTAGCGAGGTCTGGGTTGGTAGCCAACTGCAGGTAAGTGGAGTTTCCCGTTGCATAGTACATCCAAGCGCCACCCCACATGAACTCATCCCAGTAACTCGTGGAATTGTAGAACGGGACTTCCCCTTCTGGCAGGCCAGCAACATACCGAGCTCGGCTCCCCTTTTTCCTTGCAAATGTCCAGATGTTGGTAGCTCCCGTGACCAGCTTGCGAGAGTACACTGGGGAGTCTTTGAAAACAATGGAGGCTGCGGCAAGAGCAGCGGCCATTTCTGCACCCAGATCTGGAGCAGTGTTGACGGCGTATGCGGGACGAGGGTAGTCCATGTCCTCGGGCCTTTCCCAGCAGGAGTGGTCGTTGGGCACGGACGTATTTGCATTGCCAACCTGGTCAAGAAGAAAATAAAATTCAATTTTAGATGATGCATCAAATGGATCTCCATATCTCAACAGAAGCTTGAATGTCATGGTCAATTTGTCATCAATTGGACTTGGTTTTGAACGTCTTTCGTCACTACAGGTTGACAGCCTTGGCAGAATTGTCGAAGGAAGAGGATACTAAAACTGTTAAGAACCTGATACTGTCTCCTATTGACTGACCCTTGTCACCAAAGCGAACTCATCTATTCATACTCATCTGTTGGACTTCTCAGCCATTGATCTTTAAATGAACATGAGATTATGTACAATCCTCCCACTTTCAACGATTGCAGAAGAAATCTAATAAATCGTGACAAAGAATTTGAATTCAGCAGATTTGACTCCAGTACTGAAAGATCTTTCCTCAGCTTCATACCGGTCTCCCAGAAATCACACCAATAAAATAGTTTAAGTGCTTACTGTAACGCAAAAATCTACAGGTGCTAGATGGAATGGGATATGAGCGCCATCAAACAAATCTATCACGGGAAAAAAAAAGTGTTGACACAAGACGAACGCAGAATTATCCAAACTAGGCCAGTTTTCCAGTGCAGCGCAATTTGGAGTAGACACAAACCTGAGCAAACACATATTCCACATTCGGTGAGGTGTAGTTGAAGGTCTTCAACAAGTAATCAGTACCCCACTTGATGATTTTCTTGACGTGATCGAGCTCCCCGGCAGCAACGTATTTCTCTTTATACTCGATCACACTCCAACTCAGCAGGGTCATGGCATAGGCTCCTGGGAAATTGAACTTGATATTGTCGCCCGCATCGTAGAAACCGCCGGAGAGATTACTGGACGGTCCACCGATTGCATCTCGTCCATCTCTTAAGCCAGATGTCGATCTCCAGGAAATGTTGTTGGATTTATCCAGTCGCCCAGCTGCAACCAAAGTGGGTTCAGAGGTAGCATCAGAACTGTGGACCTCACGACTTTATATCAAATTGCAACTATTTAAGGTCGAGGATATAGAGACTTTGAAAACCCTGGTGCCAAGAGCAGGTCATCTCTTTGATTTATGTCTCTGACCACTTGAACGAGAAAGCATCCAATACATGGGCACTGATAAACAATTTGACCTCACGAGAGTGTTTGCCTCTTGCAGTACCCGGAGTGATCTCTCCGGTGAGTTACATTAAGTGATCTCCCAATGAAAGCTCACCCCTACAAATTGGTTAAAATGCTTAAAGTGATGGACAAGAGTGTCCTCTACCGTATGTTAAAGCAAAAGGCAAGGCTTCTCTGAGCACAACAGTTGCAAGAGGCAATACGAAAATTCATAAATCTAGATAGCAAGTGGATCTCAACAGAATTAGCTCTCCTCCCCAAGGATCTCAGTACATGTCCCCAAACCATGCATAGAACGACACAGATAGAAGAAGGCATGGCTGGTCATCTCTGCAAGCGAGGCCAAGGGGGAGCTTACATTTCTGGGCATCGAAGAATTTGAGCGCCATCTTGAAGGCCATGGTGTAGTTGTCGAGCGGCGGCGGGTGATGGTGCTTGCGAGGCGCATATTTCCAGATGACGATGGACAAGCCCACGATGGCGCCGGCGGCGAGCAGAGTCCCGAAGATGATGGTGAAGAGCTTGTAACTGCACACCATGCATCCCAAGTCGATCTGCTTCTTTTTCTTCTTGGTCTGCGGCTCCAGCAACCAGCTCTGCTGCGTCTCCTCCAAGCTCTTCACCGAAGCATGGTCCACGTCCTGGGGGTGACGCCGACTGCGCGTGTGGTCGTCTCCGGCGTCGGAGTCCGTGGCCATCTCCATGGGACCTCCCCACGTGTTGCTATACATGGCTGCTACTGTTCCTCTTCACCCCCTTTCACTCAATTTTGAGCTTCACTCTCCACCCAAGTCGGCACTCTGGTTCCTAAGATCGAATCCTAACCCAAATGCAGTCTCACCATGGTTCCAGAAACAGAGCCCCTGCAGCAGATGAGCAAGGGCGCGATCTCAAACCCAAACCGTCAAGAAAACAAGCAAGCAGGCTCACTCCAATCCCACAGCAATGCCTCTTCGGAAGCTCAAGGTTTGGCAGTGGAACCTTCTGCCTCGGACTCCTCAGCTGTAAGACACAAGTTACACTAGGCTACCCCCGATCCGGCAGTCGCATGGAAATCGAAATGCTGCGAGGGTTTTGTTGCGTGACATGCAGGAAAAAACAAAGATTGAAGGAATGTTGTACTTGAGAGTGCGAGGAAAACTAAGTGCAGGGGAGGAAGAGGAAACCCTCTGGAGAGAGGCAATCACTGAGCTAGGCTATGGCGATGGAGGATCATAATGCAGGAGCTGATGTGTGTGCATGAGTGAGGGAGTGCGCTTGTTGCTTGCTGCCTGCCTGGTAGCAGCATAATGCAGCCATGGCCTGGGACCTACAGCCATGAACACTCGACTCCACTGACACAACACTCCTTGGCCTACGCCCAAGAGAAAGCGGCCAGCAACTCACTCCCCGGTTCTGACAACACGGCCCCAGTCGTTCTCCCTGCACTTTTCTATTGAGATTTTCCTTCTTCTACCATTAACATTAAGCTTAGTAGCTTGCACCGACCTGAGTGCACACCCAAACCTCTTTAATATCACATTCTGTAATATCACACAGAACCGAGCATGAATTCATTGAAAACATTGATGGTGATCCTCTGCTCTTTTCACTAACCGAATGATCCACCCATTTCCTTTCACTGGGTATTCTCAATAACTTACCACAAGACATTATATACTGGTATAACTTACATGTGATACCAGTATGAACTTAACACAAGACGCTGTCATACTGGAATTTTGAAACAGGTCTCAAAACTCACTGGGTATTCTCAATAACTTGCCACAAGAAATTCTGCATACATATGATAATCAAGGTTTTTTCCAATCGTTTTTTTCCAATCAATTTCCTCCTTTTTGAGTATAATTTTAATGTCATTTCTGTTTCTTTCTGACACAAATGACGATTTTATTTCCCTTGCAAAAGCATCACAGCAAACACCACCGCGGTACACGTAATAGTGTCATTTTTACACGGTGCAACACTATTCTAGACTGCAGACCGTCTCTAACGTACACTATCACATCATTTGGGGCTCCTTGGCTGTGACGTTGAAGAGATCGATCTGGTTGTCCCTCTAAGCCACGTTTTAGTTTGATTGATTGAGCTTAGAATGCAATCTTGCGTGGAAAGGTCGGCCAATATAGAGTAGACTATGGACCCCCACTCTGACACACTTCTCTGTACGTTCCTCTCTTTCCACAAGAACGAGGTTTTATGAGCAAGTAGTCGCAGCAATTATTGCAGCAAATTCATGCCGCAGTTGCTTGTAGCTAATCCGCAACTGTAATGAATCTCCTAATGCAGGTAGATTATCATAACTGATTGTTGTAACTAGCTTAATAAGCTTTGCTAATCTGCACATCATCAATCTAACATAAGCTTAAGTTACAGTACAGTATGACTGTGATTGCATCCAGTTCCCATTAGAACATCAGTAGCGGAAGAACTTGCAGATTTTGGATTCTGTGATAAGCCTGGGTGACTAGAATATTTGTTTGTACGGAACTGCATTAGGTCAAGGAGTCAATCATCCAAGAAATTCTTGACAGGCATTTGACGGGAATGGACGGTCAATCTCACAAAGGAAAGGCAATAATGAGATGTGGGTTGTGTGCAATAGTCACGTAGTACCAAAAAAAAGGGAGACTCTCTCTCGCCCCAATCAAAGCTCTCTAGTTGCAGACTAGTTGTCCCATATGCAAACTAAGTGTAGATCTGCCAACACGCACGCTTATAGGAGAGTATATTCTGGATCCATTCATCCATAAATTCATCCATAAATTCATCCATAGAGTTTTTGTTCATGAATGTGGACCCAGGTGCTGCCACTGATGTGAAGTACAACGTAAAGTGCTGTTCTGATTTTATGCCCTCACAATCCTTGCTGCTAGCGCAATCATTCAGTTGGTTTCTGAAGGATTTTTTGCAGCAAAGGAAAAAATAATGAAGTGGAAGCGTGTCATTGGTCTATAAGAGCAAGTGACATCACGCTGGACAAGCAATAAAAATGATTGCCACTGTTGTTAAAAAGGATTTATGTTGAAGAATTGAGTTGAATAGACTAGGAGAAAAAAAATTCAAAAGGGACTAACGTAATCTGATTTTTTATTATTATTTAAAAACATATTAAGTTGAAGTGGGTATGAGATTGAAGGAAGGATTAAATTGTTAATAGCTCTAAGATGGAAATGAAACAGACTACTCTGAGTAAGCATATGTTAACCTCGTGGAACTTTTTCAAATGAATCTCAGATGTTATTTTCTTAAGAAGATGCTGTGATGGCCCACAAAACAATAAATTCTATAACATTCAGAAGACTAATTAATCCAAATGGAATGGTTAAAATATTTGTATGTAGAGTATTGCAAAATGCTTGAGTCAATTCTTGCCAAATAAAATACAAATTTCTCCCCTTTATGATGGAATTACATAACTCTATACCATACCTTTAGGGCTGCTTCACCATTGCTCAAGCAAATTGATTAATTTGAAAATTTAAGGTTTTCCACCTAGTGAAGGAAATTTTCTTATTTTGACTTTTTGGATAAATAAATAATTAGATTTTCACCTTTTGTCCAACCTTAACCTAGATTGTTTATCCTAACACAACTGCTCACTTCATGCACAAGCCTCTAGCACAATTTTAAGAGCCATTTGACGTGTGCAATGAAATGAAAAGACAAGCTATTTATACAAGTGGGGTGGTAGGAGGTAAAACAAACCAAGTGGGATAGGTATGTAAATTAGTATTAATAAGAGCTCAACTGCTTATAGTCAAATCAAAAGCAAAAATTGTATTCAAAGTAAGAATTTAGGCTTCATAGTAGAATAATATTTTTCAAAAAACTTTGAATTAAATTAATTTGGAAAATCAAGCTATATTTTGTTTCCAAAAATTCATTTGAGATTTCGATTGTCCAATCAAAAATTATGGACAAAGTTTTGAAAATGAGAGGTCAAGCTCTCATCTTCAAATTATCCCATACCCATTATTCTCACATAATGTCAATGAAGTAATTCCTTTATTTGGTAACCAAAAAAACTCTTGATGGTAGATGGCCAAATGATAAATTGGAACTTGCACATTGATTTTCTATTTTTACCTTTAAGTCTACAATTATTTGATTTTTTGCTCATGTGCTGTAATTTCGAAATATTTTGCCATTCTTTTTATGTTTTTTTAATGGATTTTTTCCAAATGTTAGGCAAAATTTTCAAAATAATTCACCATCAATTTTTTGAATTATTTTTAGCAAAGCTGCCCTAAAGGTACAGTAGTTTGCAAAAAGCATCTCCATATCTATCCTTTCTAAGTATATGAGGATTTAATCCCTAATTCCCTGATCGATCATATATAGTTGATCCAAAATTTCAACTCATTTGTGTGTGGTCAATTAAATTTCTTTGACCATTTAAAAAATTTATATAAAGGTTTCAAGGTCAACTATTAGAAGTTTTTATTTTTAATCAAAAAAAATAAATATTTGATTTTTGAGAGGTTCTCAAAGGCATATATGTACCATTAGTACATTGTACTTTGTGCCTTTGTAGGTCACTCCCATTATTTAGACAAGTTTGCGAATTTTAATTGATTTTGAGATCTAAAAAATTGTACTTATCTATTTGCTTTGAAAGTAGTCCCAATGGAAAGTTTAAAGAGTTTTAATGATTTTCACCGTTGAAAATTTTAACATGCAAGTGTTGATTTGGATTTATTTGCAATATCTACTCATAATTTTTTTTTGCATTTCAATAACAATTGCAAGGTGGATTGCATGTACTAATTTTGATAGTTGTTTGTAGGAACTTAAATTTTTGTGTGCTAAGACAATTTCTAGAAATTCATGTTACCTCCAATTCCCCAAAATTCTTTTATGTAAATTTTTCAAACATTGTGGGGAGGGACACATTACTAAAAATAGAATATATATTCTTTTCTTGTTATAATCTCACAACTCCTATGCAATTTCACACTCAAAAGTGGTATGCATACTAATAAGCAAGCTCTTTAAGCATCTATATTATTAGATTTTGAAAGAAAAAAATTGGCTTTATTGGAAATAATTATAAGTCCATGCTTTTTTTTCATAGGAAAAACACACTTAGAAAGGCTTAGACAATTGGGGATTAAACATGTAGAGTAATATGAGAAAGAAGTAGAGAATTTTTTTGAGAATATAAAATACACTCCAAGAGTTAGTGGACATTCCAAAAACAAAAACAAAAAATTGTGAAGTTAGTGAGGATGGAATAAGTGTCTTTAGTGCACATATGCTTGTTACTGCTTTCACAACGAGCAAAAAATCATACTAGCAAATTTAAGAATACTACATTTTTTTCGTTAATAAAATTATAAACCTGGTTGCATGTTGGATATCAAGATGAAGTTGCCATATTGCTCTTGTTCCAAATGAACTACAAAATCCATAAAGTTTGGAATATTGCAACCAGTGTAATACACTATTAGAAAAATCTTCCACCAAAACAATTGAAAAATGTTGTTTGCGCTTTTTATTTTGGTCGCGTTGTCTCGGTCAAAATTACAATGAAATTTGTTGATTCATCAAATCCTGAAAAAAACCACAAAATTCTTTCTGATACCAAATTTCTAGGTAGCAAAAATAAATAAAAATTCTACTACTCGAGATTTCCAAGTAGCCACACAATGAACTCATTGCTACTTGACCTCAAGACCTCGTGCTTGAGAGTCCAAGACTCCAACCATCACACTCCCTTTGCAATTATATGTATAATTTCAACATATATTTTTTACTTATCTATTTGCAATTTGCAATTTGGTTAACTCAACAAACTTTGGTCTTCATTTTGGAAAGTAGAATACCTTTTTTCAAAACAACTTGAACTAAGAAAAGTTGGAAAATAAAACTAAATTTCATCTACAAAAATATATTTGTAATTGTGAGTCTCTAATAAAAAATTATGGATAAATTCAATGAGGCTATTTGAAAATGTCAAAGAAGTGTCCCTTGCAACCCCTCTTTGAACTTTGTCCATAATTTTTGATTGGAGGCTCCAAGGGAGGCTCAAAATCACCAAAATTTTTTTACCTAGTACCCTGAAGTGAAAAATAGTTTGAAATTGAGCCTTAGGACAATAAGGGTTAATTAATTACTCAACATCAATATACCAACCTTGCTTTATTGCTATAATACAAGAACATTCCAAACTATTTCAAACTATTATAAATATGTTAGGTAGAGTCCAAAGGCTCCACAAGATTCCAAAAAAGATTCCAAAAAGATTTTAGATTTCCTAAATTTTTGTTGATTTGGTCATTTTACTATTAAAATCAACAAAAAGTTGGTAGCCATTTTGTTGTTTTTTACAAAACGTTCAAAAATAAGTGAAAACAGTCATTCATTTGTAGTGTCCTAAACAACAAAAATTAGTTGATTTTTGTTGATTTGATCATGGTTTTCTAGTAGTGATTAGAATGAAACTCATGTCCCATGCCATTGGATATGCCTAAAGAAACTAGCATACACAAGTCACAACTGCAATCCTATAATTTGGTGTCTTTAATTTATTGACCTAGATTATGTTGAATTTGAAAGTGGTTCTTGCACGAGATGAATGGAGAATTAGAAATTGAAAACATTATGATGGCATTTTAGGCACAAAATAAACTATGTTGTCACCTTAATTAAAGAGATTGCATCTGGCATTAATCTCTGAAAATGAGCCCTTCTTTGATCTAATTCACTGAAGGCAACAAATTTTGCTACAATTTTAGGTACGAAAACTACATCTCAAATGCATTCTACATTGATTTTGACAAAAATAGGCATCAACTATGGGCGTTTACCATCACTATAACAAAACTTGGTAAAAAATAATCATTCAAAATTGAGTACTTTCTTACCACCATTTCATGTAGTTCCGAAAGGACTAAAGATTTTTTTCTTTTTCTTTTTGATTTTCCATTGTAGTTTTTTAAATTTGGGGATGTGTGAGCGCTTTTTTACCCACCCTTGGTAAATTAGCATGCACAACTAGGTTCTAGTTCTATGTGAATTTTTATCTTAAAGGGTGCCTAAGCGTTGGTCCATTGTGCCTTCCAAACAATGGATCTTTTCTAGTATCTAAGTGACTCAAGTAGTAGAATGAACTCAAAACATAGGCTTAAACTAGTTTTAATTGAGTTTCTTGGCAATTACTAAGGTCACTGCAGTTTTTCCATGAAAGTTAGGTTAGAAGCCACAAAACTTGTCGGAACGCATTATTAACATCAAAAAAGCTATTCTAATTTTTAGTGAGATTTTACCGCACCCCAAGTAATTTTCATGAATTTTCCATCGTAAATTTTGGCGGTTGACCGTCTGGAAAAATATCTTCTACCTATCAAAAAATCCCGAGACTTTTTGTGGAGCCTCTCATGGAATCCCACAGCATATGTGCAACTTTATATTTTTTACCTTGCATCTTCACTAAGGAGAATCAAATCCCAGTATCTCCTTTAACTTTCGGTAAATTGGGAATCTTTCAAACAACGGAGAATCTTGGCGAACCGATTGCACTGCTGGATTTTTGGCATGACTTCCACCTCTAATCACCGTACTTAGGCTGTGGATGCCCTTCACTGGTCCGTCTTGAGTTTTCTTCACCTGCGAGCTAACAATTGGAGGTTTTACTATTTTGTCAATGGAATGGGGAAATTGAAACCTTTATTTGGGAATCTATTCTAGGATTTTCACATAGTTCCTTTAGACCAATCTAGCCAATATGTGTCTACATGCACAATAGGTTTAGACAATAAGGCATCTCTACTAAAATACATGAACTATGTAG
This sequence comes from Antitrichia curtipendula, assembly GCA_951230915.1. Lineage (NCBI taxonomy): Eukaryota > Viridiplantae > Streptophyta > Bryopsida > Hypnales > Leucodontaceae > Antitrichia > Antitrichia curtipendula. The sequence goes on from OX579634.1 coordinate 9,649,124, forward strand.
AAGTTGTGGGTTTCTACCCTATTTACATGCGGAATTAGGTTGCTATTGTAGGAAAACATACTAAATAGGCCCTTATGCCATATTGGTATGTGACATAGGTGGTTGGGTCCAACACTCTTTTTAAGTCTTTTTGTTTTATAAATAATATTCAAACTGTAAAAAATCCAAAAATAAACAAATAATGAGTCCCAAGTGACGAATATGGGACTCAAAAGATGAGTAGCATATTAATTAGAAAGGTCTTGAAAATACCTTTTGAATGGTATATCACATGTTCCAAAAAAAGAAAAATTTGTAGTCCTTTTGGGACTACGCAAAATGGTGGTGAAAGGAACCACACTTGATTTTGAGCAGTTTTTTTTACCAAGTTTATAGTGCATCTTGTCATCTATCATTTTGTATCTATCTTTTCATATCCTCCTATTTTCATTCACCATTTTAACTTGTTTTTGAACTATTTTGCGACGTTCTTGTTGCTTTTGTGTCATTTCATCTACTTTTGTGCCATTCAATTTTGCCATTAATTAACTTTGTATCTAAAGTTCACATTCATCAACTTTGTCTACAAAGTATTACCATTGGTTGTTTAGATGTCCATCCTTTGATGATTGCTTTGGCGGACATTTGGAGGTTCGGGTCTTTGACATCTACTTTGGACACCAATTGCTAGGTAGATGGTTGGGCATCTTATATAAATTTTTATTTAACAATTTAAAAAAAATAAGTTTTCATAGATGGTTGTAGACAATTGTCTTTGGATAGGACTTGCTCGCATGCTATACTATTATTTGTACTTTCTAGAATCCTAGCCTTATTTGGATAGGCCTTGTAGTAAACAAATCTCGAAAAAGTCTAATGACACTCTTCAACTCACAAGGTTCTTCATGCTTTGTATTTTATTTTTGCAACAAAAAAACTCTTGAACATCTAAAATGGCAAGACCAAGTTGTAGCAATGGCAATTGATGCCCTACTCCACAAATTATCACAAATGTCAAGCCTTCAATTCTAGTACGCCCTTGCTCACTTGCTACACAATGATCATCTTAAGGTTCATATATTCTTAAATTAGAGTAAGGTTCATAAATTCTTAGATTGTCAAAATTTGCAAAACAAAAATATAAGATAATATTAATCCATCCACATCTCTTTGAATAATATCTTGCTACTTGAAGTTAACCATATACAAGCCCTCTTTGAAGTAAAAGCCACCTATATTATCTTAGGGTCACCTAAACAAATAGAAAAAAGTTGCACCGCATGACTCCATTCTCCATTGTTGTAGTCCATCTTTTGAGTCAGATGCACATAGGACCAATGATTATGTTCCAATCATGAATATCCCCATTTAACATTGAATACACGTTACGCTTTTATAATGTCTACTGCTTCAAATTAGTCTCTTAAAACCAACAAAATGAAAATGGAACTTCTTGACTTAGAAAATTCTTTCACCATGAAGAATATAGATATGAACTCAGAATCTCAATATGCAAACAATATTACCAATGTACTGCCCACAATAGACATATATCATTGAAATGCACCAATCTAAGTAGGAAATCTTGTTGTCCATTCCTTGGTGTCCAATCTTATTGCCCTTCATAAACTCCCCCTTTCACTCACTATTATAATATCATTTGAACTACTTTGTGTCTTCTTGTCACTTTTGTGTCATTTCATCTACTTGTTTGCAATTTATCTTCTCTTTCCATTCTTAGCTTCCACCATTTGTTGTCTACCAAATATTGTTTGAAGTACATTTTAATTCACTCTCTACTTACTATTTGTACTTGATTTTTGGAGTAACACATATACCAAAATCACTTGGCGACCTCTACCAAGTATTGACTGACTATGTCTAATTTATATGGATTTTCAAATCATATTTGAATTTTATACCAATACTAATTAGCACTATAAGAAACCCACGTTTTTTGGGGTGCTAGCAAAAAACGTGCCTTGTTTGTATAGATATCTCAGCGTTGGTCGGGATACGGGCTGTTTTATGCAAATTTTGTTGGATGTTGCGGGGAACGTGTACATGTTATTCGAAAAACGCATGAACGTCAACTATGACAGGCATGTCGTGAGTGACGTCAAAGAAAACATAGACTTGTTTTTTTTGACATCCAGGAAGACATGAGGAGTCCACGTCAGCAAATAGACCAATTTTGCCTATGGGTAAGTTAGTAAAATTTACTACAATCTATGGTAAAATGTTGACCATATGTGAAAATTTTAGGCAAAGGGCAACTACATGGCATGCTTTGCAAAAAAAAAGAAATGGATGGATGAGCACCATGGATGAAAAGAGATGATCTTTATGCAAGTAGGGTGGTAAAAAGTGAAACAATCCATATGGGATATACACAACAAGAATTGTATTCAATGTAAAATGTCTGAAACAACATGATGCAGATGTCAGAAACAACGTCTAGATGTTTGAAACAATGTCAAGATGTACATGGCCAAGTTTCTATATTCTAGTTATCCCATATTTTTTGTCTCACCATGGACAAAAGAATGGATACAAATATGACCTTTGTAATCTAATTTTCAATAAAGGAATTTTTTCATTTGGCCATCAAAAATTCTCTTGATGGTAGATGGTAAGTTTTCTTTAATTCTTGGTGAATTCAACATTCTTTTTTGTTTATTTTATTTTATAATTTATTTTAACTAATTATTTTTTTGTTGATCTTGCCTGATGGATAGGGTATGCACCAATTGATGTCTCAAAAAACGTCTAAATTGACGATTCAAAAAACAACATTAAAATTTTCAAACAAAATAAAAATATGTTGACTAGGCAAACCACGTCAGATTTTCCCGCGACCTTGTCACTGCCCACGTCATTAAGGGCCCGGATGAAAAATTGTCCCACGTGGCACTGCCCGGATGAAAAACGATGACATGTCGCCATCGTGGCATCCACATGTCATGTTTTCTGAATCCCAAAAGACCACGTTTTCTGTGATGTCAAAGCATAACAAGCACAAATTAGGCCCGTTTTTTGAAAACATGGTCATGTTTTTTGCCCGTCAATTATAACGAATTTTAGGTGACATCTACGAAAACACACGTGATGTCATGAAAAACATAATCTAACGTTTTTTGTGACATTTCAAAAAACATGGGTTTCTTATAGTGTAGTATAATGCATTGGAAAGGGGGATACGTGGATTTTTCAATAATTTAGTGGAATTGAGAATAGCACAGATTGTAGTCATAGGGAGAAAAAGAAAGAGGTTGGTTGTCGAGTTCTTTTCTTTTCTTTGACACCAATGAAAAAAATTGTTTCTTTTCACATAACGTTGTTATGTACAGAGTCTTGAAGTAGTCATCAGCATTTGAAAAAATTATGATTAACACTAACATTCGGAGATAGACACCAAGAGAGAAAGTAGATTTATAGTAACACAATCTTGCGCATTGTCAAAAAAAATCGAAGAAAATTGGTGAGTCTATTCTAGCAAATTGCAATCATACAAAAGAAAAAAAAAGGGCTAGGAGTCTATTCTTTAGAATTTGACCATTTGGCCCCCCTTGATGTCCACCTTTTGGTGAACGCCCTTCATGTCTACTTCTAAGCTTTTCATTCACTATTTTAACATCATTTGAATTATTTTGTATCTTTTCATTGTTTCATTTCATCTCATTGTCATTTTATCTTGTTTTTTCATCCCTAGCTTGCTTTTCACCACATTGTCAGTAAAATGTAGTTTGATGTGAATTTCAATTTACCAAAACAATTATGAATCATCCTTGTAGACACTCTACAAATGGTCATCTATTGAATTGGATTTTCTTAAGGAAGATATTGTTTGCACATCCTTCAAAAAATGTCATGTAGTCAAAGCAAGATTTATTTAGAAAGAATCAAAATTGCCAATATCACTCATAAGTGTGAACAATATCAAAAGTCTTTAGAAGCAAAGGGAGGAAACAAAACTACTCCACCAAACAACACTACACTCACAAATTCTCTAATCTCTTATAATTTATCAATTTCTTATAGAAGGACATTGTTGTATCTCTTTAGTCTATTAATGTCTTCATAGATTGTGTACTTCTTATTTGTTGCTACTAATATCATGTTTGAAGTTGCTCACCTCATTCTTTCATCCTCGACAAATTCTTCCACTAGTTTATGGAGACATCTAATGCAATTAGAGATGTAGAAATTGCAATTGTGTAGATATTCATGTTGTTAATTCAAAAGTAGTGTCAACTGAATTGATAAAATCTCCAAATGCTTTGCTTCCTCCAATTTCACTAGCATCATCACAATTGCCTCAAATATCGGTTTGAGTTTTCTAAGCTCAATTCCTAAACATGTCGTTGTCGTTGTCGATTGTGTAGAAATAAAAATAAAGATAAAAAATATATTAAAAAATCAAAATCAAAATCTAGATAAAAATATTAATGCATTATCACTAGTAGAAAAAGGACTATCAATGACTAAAATTTATAACTACAAAACTAGTCATTTGAAAACTTATAACTAGACAATAATTGAAGCCCAATTTTAGGGTTAGAGTTGTTTTGGACAAATAATTCATTTTCATTAGTAATTTATTTGTAACGATTTATTTCTCACCTAGTTGTTGATGTAAAAGTTCATCAAGCTATGCTGCTAATGGAGTTGCTAATAGGGACTTAATTACTGATGTAGGGTGTGACATCCAACGTGTTTTATGAGGTGGACATGATGGATGAATAGGCACTGTTGATGTAGTTTACAATATTCAATGTGGTTGCTAATGTGGATATAATTGCTGATGGGGAATGGTTAATATGGACATATGGTGTGTGCCATCCAATTTAGGAGGGAGAGAACCATGCATTGTTTAGTCATTTACAAATTTGATATTGTTTATGGAATCTACTTTAAATAATGTGGCAGAATGTAACTCAAAAAACACATGTAAATATTATTTGTTTCAAAATCATATGTTGGTTGCATAGTAGTTGTGTATATGACTATTGTAGTCATTGATTAGTCATTTTGTAGTTGCAAATATAGAAACATGAAATATGAAGATTTCAGAATAGTTGTTTTGAGTCATTTTTTATATTTATTACCAAGATATGATTACAACAAAGATGATTTGGTCATCTTTGTTGTAGTGATTTCTAGTAATAAATATAGTATGCATGTAAGACTCTTGTATATCACTATAATGCGATTGAAATAAGTGACTGAAGCAGTTGTTTTTATAGCTAGATTATAATTGCATTATGTTTCTATGACTCATTATATTTCTATGATTGCACTACTACTACACTATGACTTTACGCCATAAATTCCAAGCCAAATATTCTAACTATAAACTCTTTTTGCCTTGTGGTCTATTAAAAACTACAGCCAACCACCAACTAAAAATGAATCAGGCTTATCTAATAAAAAATACGTAACCAAACAAAAGAAAGCAACAATTATCAAGGAACTACCATACTCACCTAATGCAAAACTAACTACTTGCACTTGTTGTCTTCTATTAGTCTTGTATTATGTGCAATTCTTTCATTAAGAATTGTTGTATATGTACAAAATCAAAATTAACCTAATTGAGACAATTGTCTTAATTGTGCTAACTTTTATTTTGTATATGTAAACTATAAAGTAAGAAAAATAGCCATCAATGAAAAGCACAAAAAAAATCCAACCAACAACCATTAACAAAACAAAAACACAAAACAAAAACAACCAATAAACAACCAATAGCAAAAAACAAGAAGAAATGTAAACTACTGCAGTTAGGAGGCGGTGACTGATTGGAATCTTCACTTAGAAAACTTGAAGCAAAAAATGAGAGAAGAAGAATGTAAATTGTTGCACTTACAAGGAGGTGATTGACCTAAATTCAAATTGTGAAAGAGAGACATAAAATCTCCATTGTTTATCTTCAATAGTTGTAGATGGAACTTCAAGCTGTCACATTACAATCATTACAATATATTATATGACTACACTATGATTATTCTATAACTAATCAATTATTAGTAAGATGCACTCACACCATAGCACATGTTAGACGGCACATAAGTGGAATGGTGGATGCCCTAAACTATGGTCTAAGTTTTTTTTGCCTCAAAAAAATGCAATCTGGGTGGTCCATATGTTGCCAAGATGCATATCATATATTGCCATGTGTTAGATGCCTCTAGCTTAGTGACATATGATTAATTTTGTGACTGGCCAACACAACTCAAAAATGACTACATTATATTTATAATGATTGTTAAACAATGATTACATGACAACTATACTTCGACAAATCCTAGTAAAAAGTTCCCAAGTTTGAATTATAAGTATTCCATTTGTATATTGTGAATTGTTGTCAATTGTTTACCGAGTTGTTTATAACCCTCAAAAAAAAGATACTCCACCTTAGACAATTCTCCAACACTATCAAGAATAACTCGCAATCCCTACCGTACAATAATAAGTCTCTTGAGATTTGTCAATTTACCTATAGTGTCTAGCAAGCTTTGAAGATTGGAAAAATCAATCATCTCAATTTCCACCAAGTTGATTAATTTGCCAATATCCTCTGGAAGTTCCACAATGTTACAATGTTATAGCAATTGAAAATTTGCAACACATGTAGGTCTCCAACTAAACAAAACTTTTGTATGCAAATTTCTATGATTTTTGAGCAATTTTTAAAATGAAGCCTTGTCAAATCTCCATGCCAAAGCATTGAGAAAGGCATTCATCTACTAAAGAAGGTGTGTAACACCAAGTCTCATTCAACAACCTTAGCTTGGAATCCTGATGCAAGTTTTTTCCTACTTCTTCTTCAACACTTGTAATATATGGCATGCACAACTCCGTGAATTTTTTGCATCACATACAAACTTTAATGAATTTTACCAACAAACTACTAAAACATGAATGTTTTTTGTAATCACATGATTGTTACAAATTGACTATTAAATAATATAATAAACAATTCATGATACATTATAGAAGTATGCATTTACCTTGAATTCCATATATGTTTTTGAAAGATACTCATTTATCTTCTATAAGTAGATCGGATGTTAGTAACCCTTCAAAGCCTCCTTCAATAACATATGTCAACTTATATCATGCAATTGGTCGTGCATGATTGCATAACAAAATGCCCATTTTCCACTTTGAAGAGCAACTTGTTTACCAATGTTGGAACCCTAAATCCAATCAACAAGTCTTTTTTCAACCTCAACAATCTTTAAAAATATGTAAGCAAAGTCCGAAAATATTTTTTGCTCAAGATCATACTACTCCAAAGCTTATTGCCATTGGCTGACCAAAAATTTGTCCGCCGATGGTTGATGGATAAGTTATCCAAGCCTTCTAAAACTAGAATAAACTAAACTAAAATTGGACAGACGTGAATCTTGACACGTTAGGATGTGTTTCGATAGACGCCAATAGAGATCTTCATATGTTAGGCCAACGAAGATCTTGACACGTTAGATGTGTTCCGACGGACGCCGATGGAGATCTTGACAAGAGAAACCAACATCACGTCACCATAGAAAACCTTAACTACAAAGATATATGCTAAGCACTTCAAGACTCAAAGGTAATCCATTACAAAGTTGCAGAAACTTTTTGGCTCACTAAAAAGCTTAGTATTGATTTATTCTTTGTTGACCTTATCAACTTTCTCAAAAGCATATCAAAGAAACAATTGCAAATTGGAGCCTTTAGCATCCATACCAGGGGAGCTTCCCTATCCAGATAGGAAACAGAAAAAACCCACAATTTTCTATTCCTAAAAATTTAGGGAAGGAGGGTCTGAATTTTCCATAGGGGATGATGGATAGGGAACTTGAATGTAGTAACTTGTATCCTTGTTTTATCCAAAAAGTGCCTCGTTTCTCTCCTCTTGTTGATTGTATTTGATCGTGCTAACCAGTAAATGTACCATTAGAAGCTTCCTTTACTACCCTTGGGTTATGCATTGTTGTCATTATGTTGTGTTTGTTTAGGTATTGTTTGAGGTCAAGTGGTCTCAATTAATTAACTTACTAATTAAGGCACCATTGTTCCTAATTAAAATGAATTAAATTGAATTACAATCAATTGAAAATAAATTAATGGGAGAATAATTCAATAGCTGAACTTTTTTTAAAAGAATGTTAAGGACAAATTTGGCCTTCACAGTTACATAAAAGCATTTTCTTTTTTGTTACAATAAAAATACATTTTGCCAACAAAAATGTGCAATGACTAAAATGACTGGAAAATATACTTCATTACATGTCATGTGCTTATTCAACATATTGGGTGAAAGCTAGCAATGTTTTAATATTGAATTATATGACTATAAATACTTATTTCACTCCAATGAACTATAATTTAATAGGTGCCCTTGTACTTTTCAATTAGATGTAAATGAATCATTATGAAGGTATAGACATATATTCATAAAAATAGGTAACATACTAACATTACATGAGTTTCAACCCCTAGAGAAGGCTGCGAGTTCCCCAAGGTTCCTAGCCCTTGAAAAAGCGTCATAGTAGCTGGTTGACGTGGCAAAGTGACTTCCATGTTATATTAAAAAAAATTCAAATTTTTTTTTAATTTTTTTTCTTCATTCAAAATTTATTTTTTTTCAATTTTTTTTCCTGACATCGGCGTTTTTAAATTGCCGGGGGAACAATGCCAGGAATGGACCTAAAGCGGACCGTCCAGCCTCCCCGAATCTCATGTAATATTTCATAGATAGCATATCAAATCAACTATATTTGTATAATATAAAATATTTTAATAGGAATGAGAATATTTTTATAACCCCTTGCATCTCTCTCCAGATTGCACTTTTATAAATTACCACAATAATTATTGTTTTCAATATGGTTACTTATAATATTTATTTTTGTCAACATGGCGACATACAATAACAATTTTTTTAAGCATGAAAACAAAGATGATGTATTCAAGCTCATTGATAACAATGGTGACAATTACATCAACAATTTGTTCTAGCCAAACTAGTAACAATGAAGGTAATTACATTAAGTTTGGTGAAATGTTTAAGTTATAGGGAAGAATTGGTAGGGCCTCACATTCCCTATCCCCATATTTTTTCTTTCTTCATCTGCATGGGGATAGATAAGAATTGGTGGGAAACTCTCATGATCCTTAATCATGTTTATAATCACAATTTCAATTACAACCCTCAGGGCGGGGGGGGGGGGGGGGGCACTTAATTCTACTTCAATAAACCACGTGCGAATAAGTGGTTTCTAATAAACTATAATTCCAACCTAAAATTTTGAGCATTGTTTAACGATGACTATAGGTTTCTATTGCCAAATTTTCCAACTCAAACAAAATATGAAATGATTTTTAGAAGAGGTTGAAAATAAACTAAAATGGCATGTTTTTCAACTCAAATAATTATAGAGAACACATTTAGATGACCATTAAATCAATATTAAACTCAAAATGAGCTTTCAATAGAGAGTTATTTTCAGGAATTTTTGTTCATTTTTTAGACAATTTTTTCTTATATAATACAGGGATGTGAAAGTTATCTTTCAGTTCTACAATGTATTTTTTTACTTCAAAAATGTGTAACTAATTATTATTAACAAATAAAAATATCAATAATTCAAAACATAAACTTTCAAAGAAGAAAAATCTATTCATATTTTTATTTAATTTTTAATTTAAAATTCAAAAAGTAAATAGGGGGTCCAAAGTTTTGTTTGTATGTGATTTCTAATGGACACTCTAAGTGAATTCCTCGTGTTAAAGCCTTGTTTAAATTCAAATACTTCTTGAGTAGAATGACTTTGTGTCGACTAATCATTGTAACACTTTGCTCTTGTTCTCAATCTACATAGCATGAAAGACCTACAATGCTTGAAGGCAATCTCTCGAGCTCATACCGTTAATTACCACTAAGACTTTTTTCTCTAGAAAACAATTCTTGATCATGTCTAGATGTCTCTTCTCCGTACATTCATCTTAATCAAGTTACCTATTACAAAATCCTTGAAGTAGTTCCTTTCGAGCATCTGGAACCCGTTCTTTATTTTACATTTTCAAGATATTATGACTTGACATACTTAAATGCCTTTAGGTTGTAAATCACTTTATTCAAGGTTGTCTTTCCAAATTGGCATAAATTTCCATGTTGTCCTAGTGGTTGTCAAAAGGCAGTTATTCAAGAGTCACTGATTTCATAGAAATAATTATTTGATAACTACAATATGACTATGCGTAGTCCACATTATCCATAGCAATGGACAACATATAATAAAAGGTTGATGAAGAACTTAATGTTCTTAATCTCGTCCTCTTATCATCTATGATTGATCAATGACTACAACGTTCATCACATCAGCTTTGGCACCATTTCAATTATTGACAATCATTGTTTAGTTGTTTTTGAGCTTCAATCATTGTTTCACTGGTTACAAAACATGTTCTTTTCTACTAGTGTGCCAAAGTATTCAATACCTTGTCGACCTATAAGCTTGATGTTCCAATAGCTCAATAGGTCCCCACTATTGTAATGCAAATTATTTTGTCATGCAAAAATATTTATTGTTGTTATTTTGATTGGATTTGACTAAGCTCTTTTGAAGAAAACAAAAGGTTGTTTATTATATTGATTTTCAAAAATATAATTTTTATTTCAATTAGAGCTTATGAGCAAAAGTTATGGCACAATAAGCCCCTTTTTAGTTTAGCGGGTAGAAAAAAACTTCATAAAACCTTAAATTAAAAAATTCTAAATTTTTTTTGGTACAGATTGTATTTTTATGTATATAGGAAGCTTTGATTTATTCCATTTATAGCTTGAATTTGGTATATGAAAGTTATGGACAATTTTGTTTTTTGGGCAATCAAAGCATCTTCTTGAAAAAATAACTTGTAGGATTCATTTTTGACTTCAATTTTGACAATTAAAAAAAAATTCATAAGGTTAAGATCTCTTGTTAGAACAATCTCACTGTTGAGATTAGTTTATTTCAATTCCATCTTAGAGCTATTAACAATTTAGATTTCCCTTCATCTTGAAGTTGCTTCTACTTAATAATTTTTTAATGAGTAAAAATTAAGTGTGTATTTTTTAAATTCTTTTTACTAGACTCTCAATTCAAATCTTTATCATATAAAATTAGAAATTCAAAACCAATAGAGAAAATATTATAAGTTATGAAGGTTCAAAGCCAAAAAAATGTAGTTGACAAGGTGCAAAAAAATTTGTTTCCTTCACTTTAAACACAAAATATCTTGCAATTTACACGGTCAAAGTTTGTAAAATTTCTTCCATACATTTCTATACTAGCCTAGTTTAATATCCTATGGTAAAATATGCAAAAAAAACATTAAATTTTTTTTTTGCTCTATGCTATAGAAATGGCAATCTTGAATGGGTTTTTTTTATGGAAAAGAGGCCTTGGGACTTTAGGGATTAAAGGCAAAAACTTTGAGCGCTTGTAAATAATTGACTAAAAGATATTCAATTTTGAAATTTAAAGAAGTTATAGATGATAATGCTGGATTTACAAAAATTATTGTGTTTCATATTTGAAGTTTATATGCAACCTTAACGTGCTTGGAAATGACAAAGTGTTGGGCTACCACTAAATTTAGGAGTGCCAACTTTAGCAAGGCATAGAAAACAAATTCTAAGATATTTGAATTTAAAGTTTATAAAATTTACAAAAATGAAGTTAATTTTTCAAAAAGCTATGTTATAATATATTTGGAGTTTATATGCAACCTTAGATTTATGCTTGGAAGTGAAGAAGTGTTGGGTTGCCGCCAAATCTAGGAGTGTCAACTTTAGCATGCCATAGATAACAAACAGTAAGAATTTAGAGGCTAGAATTTAGAGGGTTTGTGCAAAATAGCCTTTCTAAAAGCTATAGAACACTTGATTTGAGTTTTTCATGTGGTTGTGGTACTCGTTTAAATATTGAATGTGTTCTTACGAGTTGGTAAAGACTTTTAACTAATATACTATGCAATATTTTTGATACTCAAACATATTGAAATACAACCATGGATGTACATCCACATACAGATACAATACATGTATTATTGTATGATATGATATATTGATATAGATTGTATATGGATCTTATACATATGGATACCACTATTATATACAATCCATGCCTATGGTATTTGAACTAAATAATATTTTTCAACTTTTTATGTAAATCAAAGATCCTTCAAATGGATATGGGATTGGTACTTGAAGAGTGATTTTGTGGCTCCATGGAGTTTTCCTATGCTCTCGACTAAATCTAATTGTAATAAAATAATCCAACCATTTTCTTAAGACAACTCTCACTACCTAACATTGCAACCAATTTTCAAATTTCTGGTGTAGTAAAAACTTTGAAATTCAATATTTTTCATCCAATAAGTTGAAATAAGTTCATCCCATAAGTTGAAACTTAGTTTGTGCACATCTCTTCCTAGGCAACTTTTTGACAGCACAAAAGGTACCTTCTGTAGCCTAATGGTTTAGGTGATTTTGAAGTATATTACAAACAAACAAATAAACAAAACAAAATATAGCAAGTTTTTACTTTAAAAGTATAAACTAGTATGCTTTGTGCCATTGCAACACATTTAACCCTAAAGGACCATTGTCCTTCGGGGGACAAATGGGATTTTGGGTAGGTACCTATGGGCCGAATTTTTGTCATGATTTTTTGAAACTTTTTTTGAAGATAGAAAAATTGATTAGCTTCATGAGAATATAATTTTTTCTTCAACTAGTGCCTAGAAACAAAAACTATGCCCAAATAAGCTCAAAACAAGGGACGGGGGGCAACAACAACAAATTCCAAAATTTAAATTTTCATTTTTGAATTTTTTTTCTCATATATTATATTTTTTTCTATATAAGAAGATTTGATTCATTCCATTTGGATTTGTTTTATTGCATTCCTATGAACATGACAAGAGATATTGGATTTCTAAGTATTTATCAACACCTAATATTATAAAGTTGAATGAAAATTTGAAAATTGATTGTAGCAAGTCTTCTAGCTAACATATTGATGAGCCATAGAATGCATTAGATGTTTTTTTGGGGGTTTGGAGATCCATTTCAGGCCTATTTCTGGCGTTGTTCCCCCAAAAGTCAAAGAACGACCAATGTCAGAATTTTATTTTTTTGAAAAAAAAAAAAAAATCGTAAAATTTTAAAATGAAAAAACAAGATGAACAAAGAATTTTTTCTTAAAAATCTTTTTATATGATGTGGCAGTCCCTTTGCCACATCACGCAGCTGCTACAGCATAGTTCTAGACAATTCCAGAGTTTGAGAACCCTGGGGAACTTGCAGCCCTCCACAGGGGCTGAAAAACGTGTAATGCTTTAGCCGCTACAACATCATGTCAATACTCTTATTTAATCTTCTTTTCACTTCACTTTTATTTTAACCCCTGAAGGACCAAGGAGCCATTTGGGGCATTTTGAGAACTTCAGCATGTTATGTTGACTTTGTAATTTGGAAGTTCGGCATGAAATTCTTAGAATGGATGCTAACGTGACAGGCTCAGAAATGGATCATTTAAGGGCAAAAACAAGTCTGTACAAGAATGTGGTAAAGGAAATATGATAAAAAATATTTTTCTGACAAATGGAAATGAAGAACACGTCCAAGGCAATTTTAAGAATAATTTTTTGATCTATAATTAATTATTTACTCATTTTGCAAGTGTCAATAACGTAGGTCCCTATATTGACTCCCAGACTGCATTAGATATGAATGCAGATAATGCTGAGAACAGAGAAAGTCAATGCAAAAAATGATGCATAAGAAGCTTTGGATGCTCATGCCAGTCTCCAATGCATGACCTCTAATAAATTAGAAATGGAGCAATACAAACTTGAAGGCATTCCCTTTATAACAAAAATGGAGCACTTGAATTTAGTAGCGCCCTTTGTACAAAGTTTGACAAGTCACTAATTACGCCTAGTGAATCTACCGAAATAGAGTGCTTTCATTTAAAACCTACACCACTATTACAAAGAAATTGGCCTGCTGCATTCAGAAAATGGCATAGAAGGGAATCCAAAATTGTCCATCCCTTCACTGGTTGTAGTGGACCAAATTTGAACTCAAAAAATGAACCGTTGTTGTGTAGCCATGTTGCCGCGTCTAGGGCTCCTCCCATGGTGCCATCTCCTTCACCTGCATTGCCAATGTTCATCAATGGCAACGGACCTTCTCTTTACAAGAACTGCAGCGCCAACCCTTCTTGTGGTTGCATTTGGTGCTGACCTTCCTTCTTCGTCCACCACTGCCTTCTTGCATGAGTTCCAACGACGGTGACCTCCAATCAAAGTGATCGACAAGGTCGTGCATCACGAGGAGCATTGATAGCTTGCAGGAGGCGGAACATCGATAGACCAGTACTATTGTAGTACATTCCTTGCATTTTTTGTGCACCCTTGGGCGGACACAAGGTTGGACCTCGATCATCACTAGCTTTGTTCATGTCATTCCAGTGCATGCGATGGGGTGCATGGAAGCAATTGTTTCTATATGCTAATGGTTTGTGTTCATTCGTTGCAGGGTGAAGTTTTGGCAGGTAACTTGTTTCCAAGTGTCGGCGGGAATATTTTGAAGTTTTTGATTTCTAATGTTGGTCTAAATAGAATAATTCAAGCTAGAGAAGTCATTGTTTGATCTGGCATGGTTCATGCAGAGGGATGGCGCCATGATGTCTTCCATAGAGGCCATCTTTTGAATCTTCAAGCCTCCTTGGAGTTTTTGATCAACCCTGCTAGCTAACTCTCCAAAGGACTTAATTCAACTCTATAGACAATTAGACTAGACTACAAAGTCCTAGTCCTTCTAGCCTATAAGGTTAGAGAGTGTCTTTGGTTGCAATTTCCGCATTTTCTTGCAAACTAAAACTCGGTTGTTGGAAATGGAATGTAAAAATCAACCAACTGAATGTAGTTGCAAATTTGTGGTTTCAGATTAGGAACGTCTTTGTACGTTCGAATGAAACTCGTTGCTGTGTGAATCGAAGAATACAGTTGGAGCTTTCTGAGATGAAGAATTGGAATTGTGGAGATCTGTATTTGTAGGCGGACACAATGGGGCACACACAATGCCGCCAGTTAGCTCGGTAGACAACGACAATGTGGACCAAAGGCCGAAATAGGGAAAGTTCTCGATGGATGTGAGGTCCCTGGACGTCCTACGCACGCAATTTGAACTGCCTTGCACACTAACTTTCTGTTCGTTGGGTATATGTTCCTTGTTGTTGTTGTGTGTTGCACTGTGATGTCTAAGCGTGAAATTGTGATTATGATGGTTGTCGATGAAGTTGCTTTAGTTGTTGGTTTTGATCTGTGAACATATTTGTATTGAAGCTTTGTCTCAGTATGCCAAGATGTGCTACGTTTCAGTGTGTTTCAGTCTGGTAGCATGTGATTGAATGCCTGTTTTTTTCGTTGTTGGATATTGGTGAACGTACTTATCGGTGTTGATCTGTGACGTATCCATTTGTTCACAAGCAATTTCTGAATGTACCTTTGGACATTTGCAGGTCATACATTTGATATGCTATTATGCTAATAGAATAATTATGCCATTACATACATAATTTTGATCGACCATTTTGGTTTGAATGCACTCAGGTTACCGATAAGGAAACAATGTGCTTGGACGATGGGAGGGCGCCATCACTAGTGAAGATCGCTACAAAAAAGCCTCTGCCATGGTGGACCAGGTTTATTGAAGAAATTTAGAGTTGATATCCAAGTGATTAATTTTCTGCCGAAATTATCTATCTGCTCTGTCAGTTATGGTGTATCAATTGCACATCTGAAGGGAACTTGAGACGGTGATGCAGCAATGCTTGATTATCCCATGAAAGCAATAGCATGTTTTGTACGTGAAACTCTATTCATTATCCTTCTTGTAAATTTTGGAACATGACTGATTAAACTGGAAGTTGTGACCCCAAATCCGAATTTGTACTTTTGGAACCGAATATGCTTAAAGAGATGTGGACATTGAGTTTTACCACTTCTTATAATAAGGTTTGTGGCATGACAATATGATGTACGAAATGAACAACAATTTTTTGTTGTAGGGAATGGCTCAAAGTCCATCGAATGCATGGTGAATGGACCTAAGGTGCTCTCCCTTGTTATATAGTGAAGAGAGACTATCCATTTTGTTACATGGGGTTTCAAATTAGACTCGTGATTTTTTACAAATCTTGTTGTTGCTAAGTGCAGGCTGAACAAAGAGTGGGGTTACCAGTGAAGGTGCTGAGTCAATCCAACTTTGCGTATGCTGCAAATCTCTTCTATTGGTTCATCAAACTCAACCCAATTTGGGCTCTCAATCTTGTTGTGCTTCTGGTGCTCAACTTCTTCAAGGTGAGACAATTCTCCGTGCACAGGGAAAAATAGTACAACAGTATTCTCTAACCTCATTAACTTGAATGAATCAATTCTTGATCAACACTATTGAACGACAAAGTCTGTTCACTTTCATTTGACAATGCAACCTGAATACAAAGTAGACGAAATTTTTGTCTTTTTGGTGGACCCGATCAATATCGATATCCTCGTAAGCTAACTAGCTAGGCCCCCCATCTCTTTTGGTCGTAAAAACTCTTCCTATGATAGTATCTACAACTTATATTTGATGTTCAGCTTCTACTTCACTACTTAACTAATTGTTTCAATGACTAGTTCCACTCTAACTTCTTGACTATCTGTCTTCTTGTGCAAGTGGTGTTCGTTGTGACCTTGTCTCCAAACTCGTCCACTGCCTTTGTGCGCAGGTAATGTCATTGTCCTTATTTTTTATTTTCTTGATTTCATTGGTATTACGGGGGCTTGTAGAAAGTGATTGCGGGTCCGCTTGTTGCCACTGACCCTAGCATTGGTTGCATTCTGGAAGATATGTAAGTGGGAAAGAATGCACTATACTATTGGAGTTGTTCTTGACTATAACTACTGCCCTTCAAGTGCGGCCACACTTCTTGCACAGCAAGTATGCTTCTAGGATCTTCCTCCCTTTTCTTCACTTTCCTCCTCTCTATTGCTAGTCGTTGGTTTTGTTTGCGTATTATAGGGATAGTGCCACAATATGGGGCCTTGTAGCCTACGACAGAAACATTGGCTCTTATAACAGCATGAAGCTTGTCCCCTTGTGCTTTGACGTTTTTCAAACTTCATTGCTCCCTATGCCTCTTCTTAGACTTTGCAAGAGCTGCCCTTGCCATTTTTGCTTTTAGCCTCTCTTGTTTTTCCACATTTTTTTGCTCTTTAGTAGCTTCTTTTTCTATCTACCTTCTTTTTTTCTCTACAGCAACTGCTTCTTTTTTCTCCGCCACTTCCTCTAGGTATCTCACATGTTGCCTTGGGTTAGAAGTTTAGAATTTTGATAATCCACTCGCGGTTCCACTATGTTATTGGACAAGCGGGGTACCTCTACACATGGTAGTTGCAGCAAATCACAGAAACTGCTACTTTGGGAATGTTGATGAATTCTAGTTGATTTTTGTCCGCCTAGTCTCCCTACTTCACCATCTGCTAGCACTCCAAAACCTTCACTTTTTTATTGCATTCTACGTGTTCTCTCTTCCTCATCCTCTAACATATCTGTAGCTCCTCCTATCTCTGTTGCACTATCTGTTTTGTCATCTGAATCAATATCCATATAATATTAAATATATTTAGAAAGGTCAGATGAAATCTCATCATAAATTTCTTGAACTTCCCATTTGTCAAGTTGGCAATTCGATTCAAATGCAGAGGGACTGTTTACAATGTGTGAATCACTGATTTGTCTTTCGGTTATAACATAAATCTGACTGGGACCCATTTTATAGTTCATGGCACTAGGGTCTGTTGGATATATGTCAATAATCTTGAATCTTTTAGTAATATTGTCAACAAATAAAGCTCTTCTCAGTTCATGTGCTATCCATTGGACTAAATCTTACTTTTCAGGCATTTGACCTTTGTAACTTATTATCCATTTATCCCAATATGCCCTAAATGCAAGCTTGAATGGCTTAAAACAAGTAACGTCCAAGGGATGTAAAGCATGTGATGTGTAAGATGGAAAAGTAAGTAAGTCTAAAACCTTGCTCATAGCTAATTTTATAACCTCCAAAGTGACGTGGAACTCATGCCCATCTAATATTAAAAAGTGTCTACTTGTAGGAGATAGATCATATGACTCTTCCAAAACAAAGAGAAAGTGATGCATCCAAGCTTTTAACAAAGCATTTGTCATCCATGCCTTGGGCTGCATTGTCAGTGCAGTCCCTTGTTGACCTATTTTCTTAAGATAATTTTTTGTTTTCTTCTTCTCCTTGAAAATGTAAAAGTGGGGGATTGTTTTACCCTTGGCATTAATGCAAGCCAAAACTGTAATCTACTCTCTTTGATATGGAGTCACCATGTGCACGTTTTTGGAACTTCTTTGTGCAATAACATAGCCTCCACTATTCTTTCTTGCTTGAGCGCCACTCTCATCATAGTTCTAGATCTGATGGAACTGGTAAATGTGACTATCATAAAGCATTTGTAGATTTTTGTAGAAGGACGCTACTATTTTAGGACATAAATTTTTTGCTCGTTTTTGTTCTAAGGCTTGGACTTTTCTTATTATTAATTCTGTGTGTCTTCCCTTCAAGCACTTTACCCATCTAGGACCATGGACACCATTTTTGAAAGGAGTCACTCTAGATTGAGTGAGAATTCCTACCTTTTTTCTCAACTGGCCTATAGTCAAAGGAAAACCAAGGGTCTGCATTTTCAATAAGTATTCTATTAATTGTGATTCCTCTTCATCTATAAGAACACCCATTTTCCCCCTCTTTCTTTGTATGGTGGTTCCAAAAATGTGACCTTTAAAATAGTAGTAGGTATTTTGTTCTCTCTAGCAGCACCTCTAATGGACATGCCCTCATCAAAATCAGCTATGGCAGATTTTAAATCCTCATTTGTCCAGTTGCCATTTTTCTTCCGCTTCACATTTGAAATTCTTTGTACAAGTTCTGAAGAAGTGAGCATGTCTAAAGTTTGATTGGACCCATACCTTCACCAAATTTGGCGTTGGAGTTGTGATGGGCGATGTTGGAAGCCTGCCTGCGCTCTTGAGGTGCCCCTGCTTGTTTCATCTGCGGCCCCAGCGCATGCCTTGGGGTGATCATGGCTGGTTGTAATTTCTTTACTGCCTTGGCAAACCGAATGGGTCCCATTTGGACTGATGCTTGCTGGCTAATCCTCCTGCGGCGCGCCCTCCTAATGTGATCTTCCTTCTGGACCTCTCTTACATGACTGTCGCCGACCTTCAAGGCCAACGACTCGGCCACCCTCTGTTCCTCCGGTGAACTGCAGGTGCCCCCTTCCTCCGATGAATCCTCTTGAGCAGCCACCCTCTCCTCCGATAAATTGCAGCTCGCAGCTTGCTCCTGAGCAGTTGACAGCCGCGACAAACAAACTTGCTGACAAAAATCAAAATCAAAAGTTACTTCTTTTCTGGCCCACCGAATGCTTGGATCATGGCGCACCAACCATGGGGTCCCCAAAATACACGGATACCTGCCTGTATTAGTAAGGTCAGCTACAAGTAACTCTCGATGACCTCCCACTTCCAATATGAATGTAGCCTCGTGAGTTATGAGTCCTGAGTTAATCACCCGGCCATCTATCACACGAACTTCCCGCGGAAGATCCTTGAGTCTAATTTTAGCTTTGCATTGTTGGGCAAAATGGGGGTGCATGAACACCCCGGTAGCCCCAGAGTCTACCAAAGTGGTAGCTCTGATAGAATTGATTTGAGCCTGCAATGTCAAGTGCGCCCCCGGGTCGATAGTGGCGCGCATGCATAAAGGTGCTACGGCTTCAGTATCGGGCTTCACAGATTGCTCACAATCCTTTATCATCTCCCACCGTGGAGTTGTAACGGACGTGGTTTGGAATATGCCCGGGTACGGAATTAATTCATTCAGTCCCGGGCTTTTTCTTTTCCCGATCCGCTAGCTCCTCTCTCTTCCTCTTCTAGAACTGCCAATGATAATGGTTTGGAAGGGTTGGTTGGGCACCTTGCTCGAATGTGTCCAAGTAAACCGCAACCCCAACACCGCCCTTGCCGTTGATATTCAAGGCGTTCATTGGCCGTCTTTGCCAATGCGGTGGAAACATGGACCGCATCCAATTCCATAGGGGTGGGGCCCGTTGCCCCGGAGGGTGTTGAAAATCGCCCAACATGTTCTCGGTTATTGGAATGATTGAATGGAACATACTCACGGTTATTGGAATGATTGGAGGGTCGTCGATTTTGACGTCGTAACCACAATCGCTCATCAATCCTGGAAGCCATCGCCATCCACTCTTGGAGGCTCTGTGGTTGAGTCTCGGCTGTGGCGATAGAATCAAGAACTTCATCTTTGAGCCCTCCTCGGAAACGTGCTACTAAACTTGATTCATTCCAATCAACTTGGGCCGCACTTTCATTAAACGTGGAGATATAAGTGGCTACGGACCCCGTTTGTCTAATTTTTCCAAGACGGTCCTCTGCGTTACTCCGCCAATCCATATCGCCGTAAACCAATATCACTGCCTCTCTAAATGCATCATAATTGCTCAATAATTCATGTGGCCGTCCTTCATCTAAGGCTTGCAAAATCGGCATTGCCCAGTTTTGTGCAGCTCCAGTCATGTAGGAAAGCGCACATGCTATCTTATCTTCCTCGCAACGATAGCCACGAGGATTACCCCGAAATACAAGGCGGAGTTGAGCGAACCATTTATACACCTCTCCACCTTTCTTTCCTAAAATTTTTTCAGGTTTCGCCACCTTGGACTCTCTGCCACCAAAATTCTCATCGTGATATCCCTCTGCACGGGTCGAAACTTGATTAGCCATCCGTATGACCGAAGGAGAAGATGCCCTCCGTGGAAGCGCCGCGGCATGTCCTGAAATTTGTTGCACGATGTGCGGGAGCGCTGCTTGAAGCGCCAACTGAATCTGCTGCTGGATAAATGGGGCCCATTCCGGTCCCATACCTTCTGGTATTGGAGTTCCCTCCTCCGCGGCCAATCTCTCTGGATCCATAATGTTTTCTTACCAAAATTCTCGCATGACCTCGTTCAAATCTCCAATCGGACCCGCACCTACCACTGCCATCCTTTGAGAACCTTTCCCACCAATCACTTGATCATACATCTCGTCACCCTCCTAGTTCACGGAATCGGCAAACCTCATTCGCGGAGCGTGGACAATCTGTGACGTCACATTATGTCAGGATTCAACCTCAGAAACCAATTCTTGTCGACGCTCCTCCCTGGATTCCGTTCCACAGGTCCCACCGCACTGCACCATGATTCAGCAATCTCCTTGTTTTCCCAACCAATCCCGCCTCTCTACACCTGCAATCAAAGAACAAAGGCTACTCTAACATCAACCCACTCAACCAGCACAAAACTTGATCTCACTCGAGACACACAACGAGAATTACTTAGGAATCGATATCAACAGCAGTCTGTGGATTTAACAGAATGTGACGTGAGGAACAATGCCTTCCCCACTAGGCTTTATAGTGGAATGCTCTGTAACTGCCCTTCCTAAGTAACCGTCGTCATGCCACCCGGAAAGTCCAGAAGTTACAACATGGTCGTAACAGGCCCCCATGCTGCATGTTCCTTTTGGGGCTACACTTGCTTCTTGCCTTGCATTCTTCTACCCTTTGCGAAGTTGTGGCTAGCATTTGCAAAGCCACCCCTCTGCCTTGGTGGTCGACTTTATTGTCTTTCGCTGGGGCTGCTAGGCAGGTCGGGGAATTCTGGTGCTTGGCCCTTGTCATCTATTGTATTTGCTGCCATTAGTTTCCCTCCGCCTTTGTTTGCCTCAATAGAGCATAAATGAAGATCAGAAGTAGGATCAATATGTTCGAGGCTAGGCTCATCCTGGAAGAAATCCACTGCTTCTTGTAGTCTACTGCGCTTGCTAATTCCCTTACGTTGCTCTCTATGAAACATGCAACCCTCTTCAAAAACAACTCCTTTTGTATCCTCCTTTTCAAATGTTTTCATTTCATAGAACCAATCCACATCTTCTTCCCTCATTGCATAGGCAAATTGCTCAGCCTCTTCCTCCTCTCCAAATTCATCTTCATCCTCATCAAAGTTTGAATGACTACTTCCACAACTCCTCCCTCTTCTCCAACTCTCCCCGTCTTCTTCACTGCCTTCTTCAGAGTGACTGCTATCACTCATCTTGTTAGGATAGAGGTCAATCTAATTTGCTCTGAATTGAATGTCACTTGATGAAAATCGTTCTAGCAATGTGTAAAATCCTAATCTAAATTGGTCACACTTGTATTGCATTACTCTAAAAAATTCTACAAGCACTGCAGATTCATTTCCCTACCATGGAGCTTTTCCATGGGCTATGAGAATGGAGGCTCAATGGTCATCTCTTGATAATAAATTTTTTAATATTTTTTTAATGGATGTATTCTTTTCAATGAAGTTGTTCATGAGAATTTCTTAAATTGATGGCTAAAAGACTATAAATGCAACCCTCATAGTTTAAGAAAGTTCAGCCACCATCGAGGTATTGAATGCATACAACTTTTAAATTATTCTTTAACTTCACAAAAATAATCTACAACCCATCTATATACAATTTAGCCCAAACCGTCAAAATGTTTGTTCTATAGACTATGATCTGCATTTATCAATTGCTTAGGGTACTTTCAAATTCATTCATGACATGAAACCACACTTTGCTGTCACCATTTTCACCTCATGACTGTTCAAAAAGCACCTGGAAAGGACTATATTTTATGTCCAAACAAAGTTTGGTCCATACAAATAACTCAATGCACTATTTTGGATGCTTATGTAGTGACGGTTGTTAGTGCCCAAACTGTTTTCAAGCCCTCTCCTATACTCATCATACCCTATGTGTGAAACTTTATTTCATGTCATTCCATTAAATATAGCAAAAGTTAGAAGGATTTGTCAATTTCAATGTCAAATTAGGCAGCAAAAAATATATTCTAAAAAAATATTTATTATTTTTTGAGATTGTATATATTAATACCTACTCAAAAAATATTGAACCATTCAATTATGTATAATGAAGTAAAATTTATGAGGAGTTTTATTTGCGGGCAATGAAGGTAAAAAAAACATACAATGTTGCATTTTGCTTTGAGTTTAAAAAAAAATTCAAATAAAAAAAATAATATAGGATATTATTTGCTTAAAAGAATATTTTTATTATTATGATTAACAATTCTCAATTTCTTATAAAAGTTATTAGCATATGAGTTTTTTCTTTCATTCGGTACCACCTTCCACATTATAGTTTTCTTAAAGATAAATATGAAATTTTTTTGGATTGAATTTTTTTTCACATATGAGTTTGTTAAAAAATTCACTATTTTCAACTTAACCATTTTTTCACAAGTTATAAGACATGAATCTTTTTCAAAAAATGCCAAAAAACAAAACCCTCACCTTTTAGAAGGGCTAGAAAAGCCTACATTTTGAAGTTTAGGCACATTAACTTGCAATTGCTAGGGATATTTGCTCTAAAATTTTAGGACATTGTATTTGAACAAGTCAACTAAAAGATCCTAGGGTTGGATTTGTTTAAAAATATTATTGATGAAGATTTTGACCTTGCTTTGGAAATGAGTATTTTGAAGTGGTTTTGGACCTCTAAACATGATGGTCTTTTAGGAGTTAATTTTTTCCTAGAATTTATGCCTATTCTAGCTTCTACTTAGACACAAGTAGTGGGTATATTAATAATGAATTTGAAAAAATGCGAAGGATAAGAGTTGCCATTAGAAATAAATATTGAACGATCCCCTCACTCCCACCATTGTTAAACAAGAAGAATTTTGAAGATCTAGTGGATCTTGAGGCTAATTTGCTTAAATGCTTAATGACACTCCATATGTCAATGCGACTTAGCCTCAAATTGAAGTTTTTGGTGATCATTAAAAATGGATCAAAAAACAATTCAACCATGTAATTAAAATTTAGAGCTAGAAATTGATTCATGTATTAACTCGTGTATACAAATGGAAATATCTATAGAAATATCTCTTGACTTTGATGGCTTATAAAGTGACTTTCTTGGCATAAGACAACTTAATTTTACTATTTAGTGTAGCTAATCTACAATTAAAGAGATTCACAGATCTTGTGTCCAGCTCCTTATAACTTTGTTCCTGTTTCCACATTGAAAAGAGTTTGTTTCTACTTTGAAAAACTAGTTTCTTTCCATTTTTTGTGCTGCAAATAACTTGTTGTGTATTTCTAGGCTCCATTTAGTTTGAACTACAATTTTGGATATTTTTTGCTTGACCTTGGAAAATTGATCTATGCTAGTAACTTGGAAGCAATAGTGACTACTGGGAACAAAAATATGGCTTTCTCTTTGTCACAATATCCTTACATCCAGGTATATAGATGAGTTCTTGATGTAGAGTTGCAAGTATTGTTTAGATTTTTACTCCTTGTGAAAGCAATAACAAGCATATGTAAAGTAAAGACATCTACTACATCTTTCACTAACATCACAATGTGTTCTTGTTTTTGAGATGGCTATAAGTGAAGTCTACTACCTCTTGTACGCCTCTTGAAGTGTTTTTGACAGACTTCAAAAATTTCTACACCAAATTCTCATACTTAACTTTGCAAGTTTTAAATCCTAGACTTCAATAGAGTAGATGGTGATAAGCTTTTTTACAAACTTGGGATGTCTTGACTCCAATCTTGGATACATATTAGACATATTGGTGGTGCTGATATATATGTATATATATATAATTAAAATTTTAAAACTAATGCATGCAATGATTCATGCATGTAACAAAACTCTAGTTTCGATCGTAAACATGCTTAAGTCTCGTTGAAACCAAATTTTTTGTTCTTAAAGCTCAACAACAATGAGGATACAAGTTAGACCAATTTAGATCTATTATTGATCTAAGTTTTGTACTCAATAAATATAGACTAGATCTTATTAATGTCTATTCTAAAGATGATCTACACTAAATAGTGAAATTAGGTTGCCCCTCACTAATTTTTCGACATTCCACACTATTTAAATATTTATTGTTTCTATACAAGAAAATACTACTTTTGAATTAGTTTTTTTAATATAGTTGGAACTCATGAACCTCCATGTATATAAATGGAAGTACTTGTAGAGATATTTTTGACTTTGATGGCTTACACAATAACTTTTGGGGGGTAAGGCAACCTAATTGTAAAGGCAACCTAATTTCACTATTTAGTGTAGATAAATAACTTTTACTTTTAAAACATATTGGACATACTATTTTTGAACGCCAAACAAATTTAAAAAAATAAATATAATACAAATGCATGATATCACATATGAAATCAAACATTAGTGCTACAAATAATTAAAAGAATAAAACAATGGTTACAAAAGGAGATTTAAGAATGGATTAGTCATTAGTATAATTGTAGCAATGACAAATGACATACTAATGGTTTTGGCAATGGCAAAGGGCTTATTAGTAGATTATTAATACTTCAAAGATATTGTGCACTTTGTAATAATTTCTTCATGTGTAAATCCCAAGCCTCTTTAGTAAAAACCTCTTAAAGTGTCATTCTTTGTTTTGAGGCTCCCAAGTTGTAGGCTTTGTTCTATTTATACCAAAACTATTTGACTCAAAACATCTCAACTAGTGCAACAAACTTTATCACTTGAAAAACAAAATAAAGTTTGATCCAAAATACCATAAATATCCTATATCCTTGTTGCCATCCTCTGGAAGAGGTTGATTTTTGGCGACAAACTACCAAAAATATTTACGCTAGGAGTAGCAGGATTGATACCTGGAGATTCCAATACCCATTCTCTATCACCCCAAACAATGCATTTGATTAAAATATGCTCAATGTCGTGTAAGTAGCTATAGCAATGCCAACATTGTCCATTCACTACAAGAAAACGGCCATAAATGTGATTGCAAAACGTGACTGCGCTGATTTTGCGACTAGAACGCCACTTGACCTCTCTAATTGCACCAACGGGCTGAGATCCAGAGCGCTGGAGTCATTCTGCAGTCGTGACTGTGACTGCCGGATGAACAGTGAACGCGCTGAAGTCTTCATCCATAGCATTCCGTTCACAGGGGCGACGATGCAGTGACGTGGTGAACTGGAACGCGACTGCAGGAGGCAAAGTCACGGCTGAGTTGTGTAGTTTCAATTTTTGCGATTGTAGGTGACTTCAAAGTCACTACAAAGTGACTACAAAATGACTGTAGCGCTAGGAGGAGTCACTTAGTTGGCGTTTTCTTTTACTAATGGACAAAGAAAAAGATGGGTCCTCGTGGTACAGGAAAGATAGGGTGAGGACAGTTTCGGGTATGTCACTATAGTATGACTGCAGTGGATTTTCTAACAAAATACAAAGAGGCATGCAATAGGAGCATCTTTTAGAATATTGGGGTTTAGAAATGTTTGAATGAATGCAAGTCAGCTCAGATGTAGTGCTAGGGTACCTTAAATGAATTAATTTTAGGAGAGCAAGGTGTACAAGCCTTATTGCACATGTTTTAGAAATTCAAAAACTAGTTGGAGAATGAAATAATTGCGTTTATTCCATTGGGCTGCCGTGACTTGGACACATGCTGTACGGAATCATTTTGAGGAAACCATGCTATGGATATCGTCATCAGTGTTTAAGGTGCTTCCATATCGGCTTGTTGTTAGGTTTAGGGTTTGCATTAGAGTACAAGGTATAGGGAAATGTTTAAAGTTGTTGAGGCCAGAACTTGTGGCAATTCAATAGAGCGTGAATGAAAAGACATGAACATGGCCCTCTGATTACCCAATACAGGGACAAGACGTTGAGGTTGCAATTGCAGGCGACATGACTGCAATATGACTGCGGTTGTTTGTCATGTAACTACACTATGACTGCAGCGAGTCTGTCACGTAACTACACAATGACTAGTACATGATTGCCCCCCCCCTCCATTCTCTCATTCCATGTTTTTCATTCTTTCATTCCCTGTTTTCTACTTCAAAAATTGAGACTATTTTTAGGAGTTAAACTTCCAATTTGAACTAAATCAATTCCATTGTGGAGGCCATAGTTAAAAGTGAGTAAACTATTGTCATATACTGTGACTGCAATTTACTCTAAGGTGACTACGTAATGACTTCCGCGTCACTATACTACTATGACATTAACATTTTACAAATCCCACATGGTTTGTCTTGTCTCCTATTACCCACTTCTATAAAAGGCTTGTCATTTGAACTCTTCATATTCACACACTAAATGGCTTGAGAAGCCATTTGACACATATGCAAAATTAAGTGTATTGTATATTATGTATTTGTATATGGTGTATTGTGCATTGTATATGGTACATTGTGTATTTGTATATTGTGTATGGTATATTGCTATGGAATTTTGAATGTATTCATATGCAAATATAGAATAATTAGTCATTGCACAATTATCATTACACTCATTTTGCACATTTCACCACAATTTGAAAATAATCTTCAAATTTTTTAGATTTTAGGAAATAATCCAAGATTTCAAAAAATAATATTCAAATTTCCTAGATTTCAAAATATAATCGTAGATTTCAGAAAATAATCCTAGATTTCAAAAATGTAATCCTAGATTTTGAAATGCAATCCTAGATTGTAGAAAATAATCCTAGATTTCAGAAGGGTTGGACGCAACTCTAGAATGACTTCACCGTGACTACACTTTCCTTGTCCACATCAGATTTATAAGGGGTGAAATCCTTATCCACCTAGTCCACAAAAGCCCTTCCTTTCCACATGGTAGTTGAAAACCATCTTTCTTTAGGCTGTCTTTCTTTATCTCAGTGAATGGAGCCTCTTTTCATCCAAAGTCTCATCCGTTCCCTCTTCGTTAGGTGATAATACCCCTGCAGTCATTCTTGTAAATGACTTGTCCGAAATGACTGCAGCGCCATGGAGTCATTCTTTTGTTTTGCGACTGTACTGCGACTGTTTTGCAGTCATTTGCGCAGTCACATTTTTCGCTGTTTTTTTGTAGTGATTGTTGTCAAGCACACAAGAGGAGCAACAATTGTGAACCTCTAAGCACCTCAACCTCCATAGTCGACTTTCTCTTGTGAAGGTCATTCCGCAAGCACTTTCTCATTACCACATTCCTATGCGAAGGCGCTCAAGTCTTGATTTGAGGATCATATGTGCTAGGGTTAGTGATTTCATTCCCTTCCTCCGCACCTCCAGGTATCTGTTGTTCAACTAGATTTTTTTGTGTCTCATTCTGTAACCGCTTGTGAAGAGATCTCTTGCTTGCGGTTGTTGGCTTGTAAATGCTTAGGGCTTGTTTTTTGATGGTATTGGTAGTTAGTTTAGGGTTTGATGGTGGAGGGGATAAATGCTACTATTTGTGGATGAATCTTGTTGTTGGTCTTTCTTCAATTTGTTGAGGTTGAGGAGTGAGCACCAAGTATGGGAGTTTGCACATGGAAGCGTAGTCAGGTTGTAATGTATAGGAAGGGTCTTGGTATTAATTGATTACATTGCTACGTGTTGTTGTTTTAGATTGGGCAATTGAGTGGTGGTCTTAATTCATGGCTTGCCGTTGTTGTAGATATGGTGACATTCTTTAGGAAGCTGATGTTTGTGAAAGTGGAGCAATTGTGACCAAGCACATCCGGTCACATGTTGACAATTAAAGTGGTGAGTGCAAAGCTGGTGCTGCAGAAGGTCCAGCCCAATGGAAACCAAGTCTGGCAAGTGCAAATTGTTGAATGCTTGGTGGATGACAAGACGGGCGTCATCGTTTTCACTACCAAAATGGATCAAGTCGACTTGATGAAGGAAGGGGTAACAATTATCTTGCGGAACGCAAAGATTGACATGTTCAAGGGCTCCATGCAATTGGCAATGGATAAATGGAGAAGAGTGGAGCCAGTCAATGCCACAGATTTTGTTGTGAAGGAAGACAACAATTTCTTGCTTATTGAATACGACCTTGTCAATGTCATCGATGAATAGAATACACGATAGGATGAAAAGACTCACGTGAGATTCTTCCATAACCAAAAGTTAGCATTTGAGGGAGCATCGTTGTTCAAATACATCATAACAGTGAATGCGGAAGGTTTATAAACCTTTTCATTATCCATAGTGTGGAGTGCCAGCAAACACTTTCTCCAACTCCAACGATTTTGAAGTGTGTCTTGTGAAATCTGCTCAAATTAAGCTGCCCAATACCAAATCATCCACTGTCAACTATAATTGTGCTCAATAATTGTGCTCAAGTCCTTGTCTATGAAGGCATCTATGTTGGGAGTAAGTTACCAATGTTAAGCCACCAAGTTCCAGTGCAGACTTTGGTTGGCAATGAATTTCTGATCCTAAGACTGCCTACATTATGTTGTCGTCATGTCGGAGGTATTTGCCCTTTCATGCTCTGTAAGGCAATTGTCACCTTGGAGTATTCATTTTGTTGCTTGAGCTTTCCCAGTTCTTCTTTTTTGACCTCATCTCCGTGGATGCAAGTTTAGGGTTGGTTGCGCTATGGCGTCTCTATGATGTAATGGTTCTCTGAATCTATAATCAAAGGCCACATTATAGCTTAATCAATCTTTTTGGCATTTGCCATGGAATGGAGGCATTTGTAAAGCTCATTAGATGTGGAATTCATATTAGATGTAATTTGGCACATTAAATGATGCTTTTTGGTAGTTGTATGCTTTTTTTGAGGGAATATAGCTTGTAACCAAGTGAAAATCATTGTCTGTACTTATATGCCATGGGCTTTCTCACCACTGACTGATTATCCCTTAAAAGGTCTGGGGAGTCCAATTTTGGATGCAACATGGTGTTTTTTTGTGCACTTCATACGGAATGTGCATAAATTGAGGTATGGTGTTTCTTTTGCACTTCACATGGAATGTGGATAAATTGAGGTATGGTAGCTAACCCATTTCTAACCACCTATAGGTTGCTCTCTTTCAAAGAAGTTGTGTCGTAGTTTAAAGAGCAGTTGTGGCACATTATAATTGGCTGCAAGGAGATTAATATTGCAATTAGTCTTTGGTCAATTTGCAATGAGTTTGTATGAAATAGAAAGGTCTATATCACCATTATAGGTTGAAGAGAATCTTTCACTAAAAAACTCATAGTAATTATATTATGTGTAATGAAATTCTAGAAAAATATGAAATCCTTCCAAACTCTATTTTTGTATACAAGAATTTTTTGCTCTTATAATAATTTGTATTCCAAATATGCATAATTGCTTAAGTGATTGGAAATGGGTTGGCTATCACTATATAATATTGACAAAAATTTGTATTTATGCTGATTTGGATCCAATTATATATGGCGATTCCAATTTGGATCATTAATACACTTTCTACATGTCTAGAAGCTACAAAGTGGTCATACATTCTACCGATACGGTGTTGTATAATTTGAACATGATAAGGTTTAACTCTTAACACGACATTTGAATGAAAGATGTTAATTGTTGATTTATCAACCCAATGGTATATGGCTTGCCATGTTTTAGTGCATGGTTTGTATTTTAGGAGTTAAATACAATACCGCTATAATTAGTCCCTTAATTTTTGCATTTGTCCCAAATTACTTGTCCCTTTATTTCAAACTTGATTTTAGGGTTGAAAATGAAGTTACCTATGCTATAGATATACTCAAGGCTATAACTGTGTTATACATATACTCAAGGCTCATCTTTAAACAACATGCTAATTTATTGTTGGATTTTTGATAGAATTAAAATATATTTGGATGTGAATTTAGGATATTCCATTGTCTTGTACTTCTGTAGATTTGTATTTAGATATTGATTTCATTTGTTTCATTTAAAGTAAAGAATATTTAACATGATTATGAGGTTGTTGATTTTGGATATGTTTACCAATTCAAATATTTTTAATCCCTTGTAACATTATGGAATAGAAGGAGTACAACATTTTGTGATTCTTTTGGTTAGTTATTAGAAGTTTGAAATAAATTCAAAAATTTGTGAAAATTAAGACTATGGTCACAAATGTTTTTTGTCCGTGAGCACTTTAATTCAGACTACCATTTTGCCGGAAAGGTGACATTTTTATGCCCCAAATTCTAGGAGGGGGTGGAATTCATACCCAGGATTTGACACCTCTCCATCAAATTAATTAGTTCCTGAAAAAACTCTACATCAATATTTCCCCCCCAACACGCATTCATCAACACCTGTATTTTACCAAAAAAATATTTAAAAAATCTCAAACAGTATGACGTGTGTTTATAGATTTACAGGCAACGAAAAAAAGAGACGAACGAACGATGAAATCATACTGAACTGAACTGAAGGCAACGCAAGGAGTCTGTCCAACTAACGAAAAGACGGTTCCACCGATGAACGCATACCAATATCTATTATACAATCCGGTGAAAAGAGGCTGGTTGAGTTTTGTTTGTTCATACCACCTCCCCTCACTGTGCTAAAAAATGACAGCCGTCGGTTAAAAAAAAAAAAATTCCCCTCCCCCCTTCCACACCGTTGATCTTAAAAAATTAAAAAATACAAATACGGATATTGACATGGATACGGATACTAGTATGAATACTGATATGAATACGGGATACGGTACGGGGTACATGATATGATATGTATTATACATATTTGGATACGGATACATACAAATATACGGATACGAAATACTATGGGATTTGTCCCATATCAATTGTCACCCCACCCTCCCCTGAAATTTATAAAGTGCGGGGGGGTTAAAAACTAAAAACTAAAAACTAAAAATAATTAATAATTAAAATAATTCATAATTAAATTAATTTTTAATTAATTGAGCTCAGCAGGGGGGATTGAAAAAAAAATTGATTTTTTTTTTCCTTGAGTGCATTGTGACATCCGTGTCACAATGCACAATGCACTCAAAAGTGGCTGTACCAGCCAGAGTACAGTACAATTGGACCCCGCAGGATTCCCAGGATTTTGTCCCCATATTCATCGAAGAGAAATCATCCAAACTCTGTTCCATTATCCACTTTTGCTCCTTCAGCGGGACTGGCACACAGCGAGCACGCCCCAAGCCCAACCATCACAAATTTCACAAGTCCAAATCAGATACTATGTCTCGCATTGAACGGAGGGCACGTGATTGAGCTGTGGCCAGAGAAAATCTCAGAAGCGAGCCATTTGGAGTTCAGTCTCGGGCTCATTCTGGAGTAGAGTGGGCGCCTTTGAGGGTCAAGCGGCTTCAAGCGGTGGCGATGTTTGTTGCTGGAATTTGAGGTGACGCATTCTCCGCTCTTGCCTTCATAATTTCTCGTTTTCAGGGTTTGTAATGGTTAGGCACGTTGTGACATTGGCAAGGGGAGCAGATTGGAGACTGCGCGTTTGGTGCACCAGTTTCATGAAGGTGGCTGTGAACTAGCTTCGGAGGCATAAACCCTAGCATAGTGTAGCTGGAACCGACTTTGTATTGCATTTTGAACGATGAATTTCGCGAAGAATTTAGTCCCAAAGTACGTGATGTCGTTCATTTATTCAAGCGTAGGCTTTTGTTTTCAACATATTCCAGCTCGACCGGATTGCTAGTTCCCAATCCCGCCGTGTTTGGGCAGTGCCGATTCCTCTCTATTAGGTGATTCTTGTGGACATTGTTTTCTCCGGATCTGTCTGTATTGATTGCGGAGCGCGTTGGACGTCGACGTGACGCCATATCTCTTGAACAGAGGTCTACTCTGGAAAATAACAGACAGACAGTACATTAAGAATTCTCCTTAAGTTTTGCATTTCCTTCAGAATTACATATTTACGGGGACGGAGGGAGTACAGCTTACGATGTTATCAACAAGTTTAGGGGACACTTGGAACTCATGGAAACCTGTCTGTCTGTTGTAGTGCTTTGGAGTCGCGATTCGTGAGAGTGTGGTGCAATGGCGACTGCTATGATGGCTTCTAGGGTTTGTTCCTGGAATTTGAGGACGGCCCAAGTTTCGACGTCGAAGCCGCAGCAACGTGCTCAGTCGTCGCTCCGGCCTCGCGCGACTTATTCCATTAGCAATGGTTTGATCTTTTACGGAGCTCTCCTTCTATGTTGATCACATTCATTAGAGGGCTGCTACATGAAACTTTTATCTCTCTCTCAGTTGTTCGATTCACTCTGAATTGGTCTATATCCTGCTAATAGTTTCTACATTTCAACCTAGCTAAAATATGTACCATATTGGCCGGACTTCCTACATTATTTCATTCATACATATTTAATCTTATGAGTGTGTTGAACAAGATTTTCTATAGGAATGTAGGATACAGGAGGTTTACTATAGGAATACTTGGATTTAGGTTGCAAAGGCTAATCTGTGACTGCCCTAATTTTGTTTGCATTTGCGTAGCAGATGACTGGGGAGAAGCCGCTCCTGACATTGCCAGCACTTCAAGCCCTCCCAGCATTCCGAGTCCGCCCAGCCTTTCAAGCCCCCCTAGAAGTCCAAGGAGGCGACGCAAGCCACCAAAGCCGGTTATGCCTTATGAAACGCAGCTGGAGCTTCTTGCTCAGGTTCAACGTCCTTGACATCTCTTCCTCATACGTATATGCTTTTTACCTTTTTCTTTTAGTCAAAATGATTCAAAATAATTTATCGGGGTTGTTCTCCATCATATCACGCTAGAGGATACTGAAACCATTTGGGACCGATTCCCGTCTCCTATACTGACCTTGTTGCTAAGAACAATTCATCTATTTATGCAGTTGGTAGGACTTATTTTGCACCTGTGCGAGTGTTGTAAGCATGATTCGGCTAAAGGTCTTCGGTCACTCAGTTTTAAATGGAAATGGGGTTTTCTGCTGTCACTCGTAGTGATTTACAACCTCCAGTTCGAAATTGCATGAGGAATCCATACATAGTGATAGCAGATTTGACTCTTGTACTCAAAGCGATCTCTCCCCAGCTCTATACTGATCACCCAAAAATCATACTCCTACATACATTATAATGCTCAAAGTGACGCTAACAGTATTCTCTACCTTATAGTCGATTCTTGCACAAGGCTAAGAGACGAAGTGCTGCGTTGGAATCAATTGATATGAGAGCTATGAGCTCATGTTAGTCTATAGGAGCAGTAGTCCTCACATGCTTCACGTGAATTGCAGGTAAGAAAGAGAAGAGAGCTGGAGATAATGGAGCGTGAGCGTGAATTGTTAAGTGCTGATGGGAATGAAGAGGAGAAAGCCTTTCCATTTTGGCGAAAGAAAGAGTTCAAGCTGCGTGAGCTGACGCGGAGGATCATGGAGCTAAGCAAGCGGCATCAACTTGATCTCGTAATATTTCTAGCCTTTTTGATTGCAAGGGAGTGCAGCTAAGCATGAGTTCGTTTGAGGATATTTTTCTGTGTAGATCTGCTTGCGTATATTCTGCTTTTGGCAGCATGAAGAATCGTGTGTTTTCGTGAGAATTCGCATGACTTTCAACTGTTCGTGATTGGATTTCTCTTGGTTTTTTGCTTTTCCCTTTATGGGTGTGATATTTTCATTCCTACTCCTGCATGCCAGGTGTTTGAGGAGTTAGAGCAAGCAAAGCAAGAGTATGGCAAGCTGAATCACGTCATCATGAATGCAGCCATGATGGCATGCGTTGCCTGTAAGGATATGGACCGTGCTTTAACGCTCTATGACGAAATGGTGAAACCTGATGGTTGTGGAGTGGATAATGTTACATATGGGACACTTTTGAAGGTAAAGAATCCAGAGTTGAGTGCCGAATGATGCTGAGTATGTGATGGTGCGGATCCTGAGTATTAGGTTATGCATGGTTCATTACAGAAGGATATACCAGAGTTAGTATATGACAGCTGGTCAGACACTGGTTGTACTGAGTTCTGCTTATGACTGCTATTTGTCGCTTATTGCTTGAGGGTTGACGACAGATTATTTCTCGCAGGGTTTGGGGGAGGCACGAAGGCTAGATGATGCATTTGACCTTGTAGAAGCGCTGGAGTCAGGAAGAGCTCCTGGACGACATGTGGAGCTCACAGATGTTCATCTCAATACATTGGTCAATGCATGTGCCCATGCAGGTCAGTCCCTGATCGCCACGTGTTTCATTGCATCATGGACAGGCATATATAAATTTGAAGAGATCATTCACTTTGCATAGCCGATATCACGATAATAGCTAAACTCCTACGGACTCGAGGTGTCCCGTCGAGAATTCACTGCCCGAGGTTTTCAGCCAAGAGAAGATATGAAATCATATAGAGACACAGAATCTGTTGTAGCTGTCAGTTTTGATTCTCAAATTTTCTGTCGTTTTGCAGGGGATGCACTCCGGGCTAGGGGTGTGCTGCTTCGATATAGATCTTCTGTGAGGAAGACAGGCCTTACAACTTTCACATTTAATCTGCTGATTAAGGTGCTCCCTTGTTATGCCTTTTAAATATAATCGATTTGAAATGACTATCAATATTTTCGTTTTGGACTTTTTTTCCTGCCTAAATGGTAACATTCGTTTCGAAATCCAACTTATGTTCGCTGTAATTTGACAGGGTTACTCGCGGTCTGATAATCCACTCGAGGCGTTGAAGCTAATGGACGAGATGCGCTCACATAACCTACAGCCGCAGCGGGTCACCTTTAACTCTCTCATATTAGCGTGTGTGCGTGGCGGTGATCTCCAAAGAGCCTTAAAACTACTATCTGCCATGAAGGTTCGTATTCAACTCAGGATCACCTCTTTTTATCTTTGTGGAGGTGTCAGTTGACGCTAGTTGAGAGTTCAGTTTATTCAAGTGATCAAGGAAGATTGGAATTTATTTCACAACCCTGAAAATGCTGTCGGATTAGTGCAAGCAATCTTCATGGCCTTGGGATGTGTGTATAGTTGTCAATACCTGAGGTATCTATGGGTGAACATTGGGGCAGGAAGAAGCTAAGAGATTGAACACGTCAAGGTTGCTGCCGGATGTCGTGACGTATACAACGCTCTTACGGGTATCAGTTCGCTACCTTTCTGTAACTTCTATAGGTTTATCCTGATGTTTAGAATGGCGTGGTTGATGATTTCTAAAGATTTCTATCAAGTGCATGTACTTCGATAAATTTGCAGCTTTGTAATGTGGATTTCGGCCACAAGTTGTTCAAACTTGCTGGTTAGCTCAATTATTATCTCCGTGTATTTTGTAATCAGTGTTTATAAAGTATCTGGTGATTGTTGCATCACTGTGAGGTCATTGTATAATGATTTTTGACACCAAGCTTATTGATCGCCTTTGGCAGGGACTAGCAGATGTAGGAGATTTGCGAGGTGTATGTGGCATGGTGGATGACATGAAAGCAACCCCAACGTGTGTGTTAGATCGAGTTGCGTACACTGCCATTATTGATGCTTGCATTGCAGCTGGATCACCTCAACGTGAGTCTTTCCGTTTCCTTGGTTATGTTTAATGGAGCATACCTCACTGTGCTATTCTTGTGCTGATATGTGACCCTTTTTGACTCATGCTTGACTATGATATTCATGATTCCAGAAGGACGCATGTACATGGATGAGATGCAAAGTAGTGCAAAGCAAGATGGGCAGTTCAAGCCACGAGCTCATGTGTTCTTATCACTGATGAGAGCATTTGCTGAGAGAGGGAACTTAGAATCCGTGGGATCACTTCGGACACGAATGGTAGCTGAAGCTGGAGGTCATGTGTGGGCAGAAGATCGTGCTGAAGCAGATGAGCTTTACATAGAAGCTGCTGTACTTGCTGGCAAAGTAAGTTTCATATATCTGAAATCGATCTAGTTGTTTTGACACTGATTACTACTCTTAGCTGTGAATGTGTTGCCTGACCTCATTTTTCTCTGGCCGCAGCTGGGTGAAGCGAAACAGACGTTAAAAAACATGGTCGGACTGAAGAAGGGTATTCCTTTGAGCAGACGCGCATACATGGTCCGTAGTTTGACTCCCTTCCACATCGCTATTTTGGTCTCCATTATCCTGGTCATATTACTTCATTTCCTTGCCTCTTTTCCCTGTTATATATGATAAAGGATAGAAGGTCGAAGCAAACGCTGATGGGGGGTGACATCATTGCCAGGCTGTTGTTCGCTTGCAGGCCTTAACCAGATTCAATGAGGATATTTTCAGCCCTTACAAACTGAAGCCAGGGGTGAGCATTCTTAGGCAATGATTTACATCGAGAATTTGTCTTGAAGTATGTCATAGTAACGAAGTTGAGCCTATTCGTGTGCTTGGTTTCTTCGGAGAGAACAGAGTCTTTGCAATCAATACTGATGACGGTGTATGTGTGCCAATGGTTAAGATAGTCTAACCCTATCTGAACAACTTGCAGTCAAGATCACAAATGTTTTACCCACTTCTTCTTTTTTGTAAGCGATGCGTTTGAAA
Organism: Antitrichia curtipendula; assembly: GCA_951230915.1. Classification (NCBI taxonomy): domain Eukaryota; kingdom Viridiplantae; phylum Streptophyta; class Bryopsida; order Hypnales; family Leucodontaceae; genus Antitrichia; species Antitrichia curtipendula. Next base: position 9,686,555 of record OX579634.1, read on the forward strand.
GTTCTTAACAAGGTCTTCTTTCTTGCTGATGGTGCGCAGGTATCCCAAAATGACAAAGTGGAAAATTTGATGATTTCCCCCGAGGAGATTAGACCACTTTCAGTGGATGTTGAAATCCGTAAAGTGGTGATGAGATTCTTCGAAAGTGACGCCATCCCTGTCGTTAACGAACGGGGCTCTTGTGTTGGCGTTGTCTACGCATCAGACTGCAAGGAGGTAATTCCTATTTTTCTCATCGACTCATATAACACTATGTTAGGGACAGTGTTCTACATATTAACTCAAACCGAGAATGCTTAAATTACCAAGTTCTACAAAGCATGTTGCCAATTGCTGAAAGTGTCGTCATATCCTACGTGTCACCTTGTAGATAATTATCATGCCATCTGGGTGTCCAAACAAGTGACTTATATACGGTATGTGTCTCAGTAAAATTAGACTATTTCAAGAATTGCCATGATTCATGGCGAGGCCTCTGGCAAGAGTTATCTATATAGAGACCTCTTGATCTTTTCAGCTTCTCTTTCAAGATAGGACACCTTGCAATTCAGAGCAACACTCCAATGAAGGGTTTTCAGTCCAATTAGACTGTTCCAGGAACTTCTAGACAACATCATATAGAGAACCTCCGCTATGATTATGATTCATAGGGAGGTCAATAGTTATCTATATAGAGGCCTGTTGATCACTTTGATCATTTGGGGTACCCCTATTACCTGCACTTTGAAAATTCATATTTATTCATGTGGCATCCAAAAAATTTAGACTAAAGTTTATTGGAATTGTCTTTCAATTATCAACAAGACTGAACAGAAATTAAGGCAGTCTAACAGTAAGAACCATGATCAATGCTTCTATGGTGTACATACGCTAGTGTTTAGTTGTCAAATTTATCAGTTATCCTCTGACCATTGGAAGGAAATGTTGTGTGCAGATGACAGCTCGACTTGGAGACGTGATGAGAGAGCCGCCACCCTCGGTCACTGCGTCCACGCCAGTATCGAAGGCCATCACTATGCTGCTGCAGCCCAACATCAAGTTGCTCATGGTGATCAGTGATCGCACGGGGTATTCCTTGAACAAAGGCGAGTTCCAGGGCGAACGAGTGTTGGGCTTCTTGACACGGGAAGCCACTTTCATTTCTTCCCAGGCTCTGCCTTTCTCACTCTCATCAGATGACACAATAGAAGAAGACTAAACATTAGACTCGGCAGTTCTGCTTTCCCCTTTTTCTTTGTAACGTGCAACAATTCTGCCAGGAGTATGTAGACTACTATGTAGGTTCCAGAGATATTATGATCTGTACATTAGTGACTTTGTGGAAGCAAACACCGCAATCTGTGTGGGTGCTTCAAGATTTTTGTCAATCGAAGAATAGACTGACTGAGCCCCGAGATTTCATTCATGTATCACTTGTTACCCCACAACTTATAGAGTGGCAACCACTATGAAGCAAATTCATGTCAATTTAAGAAAAAAAAGTAAATGGTTCACTTTGTGTATATCGTAACTCTTCTTCGTTTAAAAGGTAGACGGTGCTATTGTGGTTATGTGTAACCATTTATTGTTCTCTTGAATTAATGAGATGTTGGGCTACAATGGAGTGACATTGTAACGACCTTATGATCTTGAGATTATGTGGATTTTAAACAAATATCATAGTTGGAATCAATGAGCAAGATGATCATTATAGAATTTTCTTAAATGTCTTCATAGGAGACTTTGTGGCACTTGTGGACAATGAGGACAACATTCAATAATTCATCACAAATCTATTTTACTAATTAGTGGTGGTAGAGTTGTTGAATTAAACATGGGTGAATGGAAAGAAATAACTGAAATTCACTTAGCATTTAGAGAATTCCATCACCCATGGGGCAATTAGAAAGATGGCTTGTGCTTGAGATGATATAGCTTCATCTCCCATTAGAAAAAATTTGGGGCCAAGGGAGGGCCGCGAGTTCCCATGAGTTCTCCACAAGTTCTGCGCAGTCCCCGACTGCTGAAACTGCGCCACCGCAGCAGGGTGACATGGCATGTCTTCGGCCACATAAGATTTAAAATTAAAAAAAAATTCACAAAAAAAAAAAATTATTTTTTTCTTAAAACGAAATTTGGGAAACAATTTTTTTTTTTTTTTTTTTTTTTTCCTGACAGCCCATATCACTGTTCACAGCATGGGGACAGATTGGGGAACGGGCCTGAAACGGCCCTCCCTTGGCCCCAAATTTTTTCTAATGCATTTGTAAGGGTTCTTTTCCACCTTGTAGGTCATTCAACCATTCTATTCACCAAGCCATCTTGCTTTCTTAACACCCACTAATAGAAAAATATGGTTGTACTTCCATTCTTCTTCATTTTCATTTGGATTTATTAAAAAAATAATTTATTTTCCTTTAAGCATGACAATGAAATCAAACCACTCATTTTGACTATTGAATATGTGCATCCAAAATGAAAAAGTTTTGTTGATGGACCTCTAACCCTTGAAGCACCCAAATGTCATGATTTTGAAATGACCAACTTGATTGATTGTATTATTATACCCAGTATATTACTACAATCAATGAAGAAGATTGAATGTTTCATGTAAAAAACAAGTGGCTACACTATGTGAAGCTTTGTCCTTGTAGCATTGGCATGATTTTTGAGTAGATTAGGTGTTCAAATTTCCTCCCATGTAGCTTTTGTCAATGCCAAGCTCTTTCCCTCTACTCTAGAATAAATAGATAGAAATTAAATGAAAGCCCCTCCCCCCCAATGTGACATCCTCAAAAGCACTAAAAATTCATGCTCATTACTTCATTAGGAGCTGCATTTAGCAATAAATTGAAACCATATACAACAAAAAGATCCGTGGACCCATATGTGACAAGTAGACTACTTTTGAAAGTGTCTCCCAAAGTGCAATTAAACAGTTCCCATACTTAATTGTGATTGGTTGATTGTTGATTCTCTAAATTTTGGTTTTGTGACCAGTTTATGTAACAATTTTAGTGGTTCAAGATCTCCCACTTTGAAAATTCATAGTAGTTACTACCTTTATTTGTGAAAAAGACCCATATTTCCTTTGTAAAACACAAACACAAGTATTTTTCAGAAACGTAGGGAGTAGATGTCTTATCCCAAAAAACATTTCGGTAGCATTAGCAATTGAAATGAATTCTGTTTGGAAAACTCCTGGTCTCTGTTGCATCTCGACGGCTGGCGGAATCCCAGCCAACCCAGCGTCAGGTACTCGGGTGACGCTCTTCGACAGTGAGAGCAGGGCAGCCACCAGTGAGAATCCATGTGCTCCCCTCCGTTGGGGCCACGACGGGCACATGCTCCCTTCTCCGACCGCTAGTCGGATACAAATCCTCCCCTGCGACCGAAGGACGAAAGGAGCGGTGAGGCATTCTTCGGTGAGGCTTCTTTCGGTGCGTGGTGCGTGGTGCGTGGTGATAGAACGAGTGCAGGCTCGCTTGCAAGGATTCGTCACTTGGCTTCCGCAATTTTCACTGTGGCCTAGTTTGATTTCTCCGGTACTGTGGCGCACGGAGTTTGGTTTCGCCGGTGACAAGCTAGAGCATATTTTTGAATTCGCACAACGAATTTCATGCTGGTTGGTCTTTGCGAGAGGAGGTGAGCACTAACACGCATTTAGCTGTCATTTTAGGGTTTAGGATGCAGAATGCCCTGTTTTATTCACTACTTCGGTTCAATTTCGGCGTACTTGTGTACAAATTTAGGGTTCCGTGCGCCACTCTGGAGATTTTCAAAACTCGTTCTTTTTGAGGTTCTCTAAAACGTCATTCTAGATTATCCTGCGCACTTCGCCACACTTTTGCCACACATTCAAACTATGCCCTAGTGAAAAGAGGTTTGATTTTACTGAATCCTGTCTAGGTCAATCACAACTTCCCGAATGCGGTGGTAAACGCTTGCATTTGAAAACCTCCTTGCAGAGGTGCAGGTGTTGGAATTTTTGTGTGAGAGTTAGGGTTGTGAGAGAATGCAGAGTTTGGGCAGCTGAAGAGGTTGCTGTTGTGGTTTATAGTATTGTGGAAGTGGATCATGACGACGGCCATAGCAGCCATATCGCAAGCGAATGCGGTGACTTCGCATCCGAGGGGCCAATTGGTGAAATTGGGAACACCCGGGAGTGGCCCAACTTCGACGTACATTTCTCGTAGTGTGTGGAGAAGTGACAGCCTTAGGAAGAAGCCATTTGTTGGTGTCAGAGTGCGGCGGGTCACGAGATGTGAAGCCTCGGGAAGCGGGTTCGATGGTCAGGTGGGGCGGATGGCGGAAGAAGCGCGTCGAAGGGCTGGCGAGGCAGCTCGTGCCGTTGGCACCAAAGCGGATCAGGTGTTCGCAGATGTCAAGAGAAAGGCCGTCGAGTTTCAGGAAAATAATGATGTACAGGGCAAGGTATGCATGACTGTCTTAACCTCAAATTTGTGAATGTAATTTACATATAAGTTAAGGTTGTGGTGACTCTTTCTGTTACTTTGACCATTTTAATCATGTAGGAGTGTGCAGAGACGTATCGTTACAGACCTGAAAAGAGATTACTTTGGGTACAAGAGTCAAATCTATCGAGATCAATTTTTTTATCAGTATGTATGGATTTCTTATGTATTCTCAACATGGGACATTGTAGACTGCTATTGAAGGGACAGGAGACAACGTTATGTCCATTTTAATGATCAGTGGCTATAGACATTTAGCCAAGTCAGGCTACTAATTGAAGACCAGCGGATTGTATGAATAGATGAGTTGCTGTTGTTAACAGCGGTCAGTGTAGGGGACCGGATCCGCTCCCTATCGGTTTTATTATCCTCCATCTTAAACATGAACCTCTATTGCGTTTTCCTGTCCTTGGAAGGGTATTTTATACTTTGCGAGACCCTGCTCAGCTGAATTTATGCTATTTGTAACAATATAAACGATTAGAAAACTTAGAATTGGCTATTAGTGATGAAGCATTTTCTGAGTCATCTAGAGTCTTTCCAACGCGGTCCTTGGTTTTGTTCTTCTTGTGAAACTGCAGAATAGGAACTGTTTTTTATTTATTTTTGCAGTTTGGGCTGAGGAACTGCTAAATTTGACAGGCTCAGCAAGCAGCCAAAACTGCAAACTTAAAGTTTGAAGAGTTTGCATATGACTTCAAGAAGCAAGTGGGAAAGTGGGACCGGCAGTATCATGTAACAGAAAATGCTCAGAAGGCAAGAGACTATGCGACTGAGCAAGCCCAAAATGTGGACAGGCAGTATGGGTTACGGCAGAAGGCTCGAAATGCAACTGCAGATTTCCGTCTTAGGCTTCCTGCTGTATGTGTTTCTTCATTATCCTTTGTTTCATCACGGCGCGTCTTTCAGTTTAAATATAGTGGACGAATTGATACTTAAAGAGATCTGAATACTATCTCTGTCAATATCTCCTGAAATGAAGCTTAGTTCTGCACTGAATTGGATTTTAGGTGCCCTGAACGTGGACATGGTTGTAATCTACAGTATCGAAGACGAGTTGCTACTTTCATGGAGACTCCTATTGGCAAGACCGTGGTGGTACGTTGATGTTCTGAATCTTGACGCAAAATGAATTTGCAGGGCTTGGTGCATCAGATTCCACTAGAAACTCATATATGCGTATATTCATTGTCATGGATTGTGCGACTTTCCTTTTTTCCTGACTTTGTTTTAGGCAGTTTGGTTGGATCAATAGTCTTCTGCTAACTCTTGTGGTGTTACCTCTGCAGTCACTTCTCCTGCTATGGTTTATCGTATCCGGTTGGGCTTTCCGGGTCTTCTTCTTCTCGCTCTGGTTTCTGCCATTTGCAGGTCCCCTCCTAATAGGAACATTGTCAAAGGCTGCTGTTGTTGAGGTTAGTTTTTGTGCCCTCTTTCTGCATGTTAGACTGATTCACCAAGTAGATTTTGAAGTGTTCGAAATTCTAGTGATCTTATCACAACGTTTCCTGGATATTCGAAGGTAGAGGATACTACACTACTTGCGCTGCTTTAAGCATGTTAACCAATATGTAGGAGTGTGCTTTCATTGGGAGATCAGTACAGAGCTGGGGAGAGATCACTTTGGGTGTAAGAGCCGAATCTGTTTTAGATCAAATTTTCATAACCACATGAATTTTTTATGCAATCCATCAAAGTGGGAGGTTGTTGACCACTATTGAAGGAATACTAGACAATTCCATTTATATTCAAAGATCAGTGGCCATAGAGATTTTGCCAAGTCATGCTTGCACCGCTTGCTAATTGAAGGCACACCAAGTGGAAGAAAAAACGAGTTGCTGCTAGTAACTGCGGTCAGTATAGTAGACGGTACCAGGTTCCTAACGATTTGAGCACACTCCTTCACCGTACGTTGGACAGTGAATCAAAATCTTTACTAAGGATTTGAAGCTAACCCCTGCAATGGATTGACCGCATACTTGAATGCCTGATTGACCACAGGGTGCTTGTCCGAATTGTGGGGCTCGTTATGTGGGGGGTCGAAATCAAGTAGTGATGTGCCAACGGTGCAAGGGTGTGGTTTGGCAACCGCGGCAAGATTTTTCCAAGGGCCGGGAAGACAAAAACGACCCAACTATTATTGACATCAATATTGACAATGATTAGGCTTTTGCAATGCAGTCTAATTGATGCCCGACATATATCAAAGATTCTGTATCATATGTTCACAAGCACCATTGTCATGACGTGATGACTTTGCACTTGGAAATTACCTCAGTTTGTGCCCAGTTTGGGTTCTTGGGTGGACCAAGTTGCACGGCTAGCAGTACGATAACGAGTGAGAAGTCCCTCCAAAGTTAAGCAGAGATTATTGAGAGTGCTAAGATTTATTGCCATCGCTTTTATTTTGGCAACTGACGATGTCCTGGTTTCATTTCTTTGCAGTACCCGGAAAGTACTTTGTAGTAGTGTTACTCTGATAGTGAGATTTTTTTTGTTTTTGATTTAGCATTTCAGAGGGAAGACGCATACGTTAGAGGTTTGCCACTTGACTGTATACGCAAGTTCAATATACCAATGCAAGATATGATCATTTTCCGTGCTGAGTTTGTGCTGAATCTCTTTCAATCTGCTACCTCCTGTTATAGTCTTATGGTCTTATGTTTGTGTACTACACTGCTGGAAATTGGCTAGACCTCTTAACCCTTGAACTTCAACGCTTTTAGAGAAGAATTTAGATTCTTTTGTGCACGATTTGGAGCTCATGGCCGGTGGAAAGTATCAGAAGCTACTTAGGTGCTGACCACACGCTAAGCTGTACCAGTGAATGTCGATTTTTGAAGGCTTTTCAGATGCAATCTGCAGTGAAGAAGGGGGAGATATCCCAGCCTTCTAAAGAATCTTCTGAAGTAAGAAACTAAACATGAAGCACTTGCATGATTGGAAATGAGTTTTTTCACCTCTCTACACAACGAGTCCTGCCGCGTCAAACATCAGCAGAGAAATAACGAAATACAATCAAACACAGCCGGCTTGATCGCATCAATAGAAAACCCAGTTCATGGTTGATTACAGTTCATCAATAGGTTTCATTCGAACGGGCTCCAAAAATAAGTAGTAACAGCGTTTTCGGCCAGTCTAAACCCCAAAAATGAAGAGGCAGAGTTTCAATTGGATAGTAAAAACAAGCTGCAACAGCCTAGATGAAGGATATGCCACAATCAGATCCTCAGAAGCAGCAGAACAAGTCGTTCCGTGGGTCCAGCCACTCAACAAAGCCCTAAGAATCAAGAAAGGACCGAACGACCTTGTACACCAAGTAACAGCATAGACAAAGCGCATGCTTCAGTCCCAGTGTGAGCACCAAGTATCACACCAGAATCATCACGCACATCATGCACCGTAAGAAATGCGCCATGACGATAGAAATTATTCACTTGAAACTGTTTATTACAACATTACATCACGCAAATGATGCGCATGGGTTTGAACATCACATTTCATAAGGCACCATCTCTCTCCGCGAAACCACCAGGGAGTATGAATGCCTTTATTAGCTTCCTTGTTCTGCGTCTTGATCTGCAGAGCTCACAGACGAACTGGACGCTCCATCACTTACGATCTCGTTTGGGCTGGGTGGAACGGCTCGTCGTAAATTAGGCCACCAAAATTGCTCCAGGGACAGCCACGAACTCGGCTACGGATGCCAGCTTCGACTGGACGCTCCATCACTTATGATCTCGTTTGGGCTGGGTGGAGCGGCTCGTCGTAAAGTAGGCCACCAAAATTGCTCCAGGGACAGCTACGAACTCGGCTACGGACGCCAGCTTCGAAATCAAAGGCTTAGCCATACTGAACAACACTTCGAAGCAAATCTGCTGCACCCAAAACCCGCACACCACTCAAAAACCCTCCAACAGAGATAGGCTTTCCACCAAATACATTGCTGTGCACACAAGATAATTAAGAATTGCTGTAGTGATTATTGCATCATTAAAACACTAACATATCTGAAAACTCCACGTTCAATCGACCTAAGCCGCAGCAATTGGACATGCCAAAGACAACTCAGTGAAGCTCTTGGATTTTCTGATTACGCAATTAAAGTCGAAAAATCAGTAACCGGACATTCACTTCCGCACCAAGAAAATGTTCCTGATAATGTGAAGTTACATACTCGTCCTTTCTTGAAAAGCAAAGCGGACACTGAAGGAGGATCCACCGAACCCTAAGAAACAAAAATACTCGAGGAAAAAACGAGCTCTAAAAATTTGCAAACTCTGAAAACAGAAAAAACGAAACATCGAAATTCTTAGCTGCAGTCGCAAACCTGATCGCAGTAGGGAATTCTTGATAAATCTTCAACCTGTTGCTCCAACTTCAATGGCAATGCGAAATTTGCACAGGAGCTTGTGAGCACCACGCGTCTCTTCTTTTTCAATTCCGGAGGGGAGGATGGATGTTAGGGTCTCTGGATGAAAAACATCTTTAAGGTAAAAGATGAAAGATGAAAGACATCTTTAAGGTGAAAGGTGAAAGATGAAAGACATCTTTAAGTGAGTATGTATATCCAAAATTAACAATACATATTACAGTTGTACATTTGATATGTAGTTCTATTGTTATAAATATAATATTGAGGTACATAGCGGTAAGTTTCTTATTTGGTTGGTTTTGCGAGTATAATTATCTTAGAGTGAATGTAGCTCTTTCATTTAGGAATTTCTCCATTCTTCCATTCCCTTTTTTTTTCATTCAACTAGTCCATTTTCAATAGCAATTGTAGAGAATTCTTACATCAATGTACCCTCACACAATCTCAATCAAGTATACCAAATTTCAATTTCAAAAAAATAAAACTCTATATTTCATGATTTTTTAGTTAAATTTCATGATCTTACATAATAATTGAATGAAAAACATCGATAATGAAAATACAATATTCAAAGATGTGTACAAAACATCCATAAGCACATCTTTCCTTTTAGAAATAAACTTACAAACATTTCAAAATTCATACAATAGAGAATTCAATGTTAGGAGGTCATTTGCTCAATTTTATTAAATACATATATATATATATATATATATATATATATATGGTGTAACTAGATTTTGATAAACTAATCATACTATATTAAACATCATGCATCTATTGTCTCTTGTATCGATAACTTTGAAATATTGAGCCAATATAAAACTATCCTTTGTAAAACCAAGAACGCAACAAAATCCATTATTAGATGAAATTCAACTAGTCTACATAGTTGTGAGTTCCTAGATTGTCAGAACTCGGCCATAGTAACAAGTTGACATAGCAGAGCAACTACCACATTAGATTTGAATTTTTTAATAATTTTTATAATTTAAATTTGAATTTTATTATTATATTTTATTCTGCCCAGCATTGGCTAGTTCACAACATGGGCGATGGGCTTGAAATGGCCCTTCAATGCCCCCAAATAACATCTAATGCTACTTCAAAATACCAAGACCATTTGAAATCCATCTATGTACAATGCATCAAAAAAAATTTGCGAGGAAAAAAAAATTTAGGAAAAAAAGACAACATAGAGCTCCATAAAATTGCTTGTCAAATAAATGTCATTTACATGAGAAATTATCAACTTTTCAATGTTGGAGCTACATTACATTCATTCCCATCATGTATTTCATCCATCCGTTCACCCGTCCATGTCTTGAACGAAGATGCCAACGTCGTGAAATAACACAAGCTCGCTGAAGTTGAAGGAACAAGCGTCACCTCAATTTTTAGGATTCTCTATTCCAAATAGATATCTCAGTATATTATTTTTTGATTAGTTTACATTAAAAAAATTCCATGCTCAAAATTAGTTTTTAAAGATATGATAGATACTATTGGAGTATTCAATTGATATTTCAAGTGAAGAAAAGTAAATAGCCTTCCAACATTTTTTCACGACATAATTAAATTTTTGGTTTACTTAGTGATTTTTCAACTATGGATGCTTAATCAAAAAAATTATTGAATTTGACTTTGGCCAATTGTTAAGGCTTTGGTTGATTGGTTGTGGAATTCATAGAAATGCCACTTGTTATAATCACTATGTAGTTTCCAATGCATTCCATCATGTATTTGGTAGATAGATTATCTTTGTTATTGTAATTTTGAGTTGTGCAATGATTTGGTATAGAATAAGTTTGATTTGAGGTGTTTTTCAGTAGAATGGCTCAAGGTTTGCTTTCAAGATTGGCATCAATAGCCGAGTATGTGGTTGTCTCTGGAACAATTTTAATGGCCTACTTTACAACAAGCCACTCTACTGAATTCAAATGAGGTCGTAAATAATAACACTTCTAATTCATCTATGTACACACATGAATATGCAATCAATATGCTATTGTTTTCCTTACATTCATACTATTTTAGTGTTTCTACGAAGATTGTTTGCCTTGTATTCATACTATTTTTGTGTTTCTACAAAGAGGATGGTGGCTTATGAAATGAGATGTTCATTTGCAAATGCATCACATGCATTGTATAATGTGTCAATAAATGATTTCAGTTGACCAACTCTCTATAGTCTATTGTAATACTACATGTAAAAATTGACATGATTTGTGTGATGTACTTGATGCTTTTTGTATGATTCTTAGTGATCACATGGAATAAAATATGCTCTTGCGTATGTTGTGTCTTGATATGAAATAACGTTGGTTTCATCAGTTTTGTTCATCACTTTTTTGCTTTACAAGTTACAATTTATAGCTTCATTGACAGTAGGTGGAATATATGTTGCATTTTCTTCATTTCAATTGCTTTGGTGTATCTTGATTCTCAAATAGAGATTGCTCTTTTCTTTTAATTTTTTTGGGCACAAACAAGCAACGATAAGCCAAACACCTAGGGCAACAATTGAAATAATAATATTCAATCCTTAAATTCTTCTTCAAAATTTTCTAAGTCAGATTTGGAACGACCATGGAGACCCAAAGATATATGGTGGCAAATTTCTACAGTCATTGCTTAAATTCAAGTACAAGTTAAGTTTTAGCCATCTTTTCATTGTATTTGACTATTTTTGTTTCAATTTTTAATTAGATAATCAACCTTGTAAACTTCATTTTGGAAGAAAAATACTTCTCAAGTTTTTACAAGTTTTATGCCAATTTGATTCTATGAATTTGGAAGCTTCAGACTGGATGATGCCATTCTATACCAATTCTAAACATACAAACATTTTTTTCATGTTGTGCTTTCATTTGGAAGCTCCAAACTTGAGTCTTTAGTGACCTTAAATAATTATACTAATAATTTGATAGTTCAAAGGTATATTTTTATTTTTAAAATTATTTTTTATTTTTTTTAAATTATTACTATTAATTTGAATCTCAACTAGACAAAGCAAATCTAATAGAGGTTAGAATTTATTTATTTATTTTAAATTATTATTATTAATTTGAATCTCAACTAGACAAAACAAGTCGAATAGAGGTTAGAAATTTCTTTTTGCTTTATTGTTTTTTTATAGGTTTACTTTTTGGATTTGAAGAGACTTGATTGATCAAAGACTTTGATTATTGTAAACAATGTTCAAGTTGTTTTTATGAGTCTTTATTGTATATGAGCACTATGAAACAAATTGTATTAGAATAGATACATCAATTACTAGAAGCTTCTTTTTTAATAGATCATATGATCTCAAACAATTGTGGTGGAGACCTATTTTAATCCCAAAAGGATTGTAACTATGTTTTCATCAAAAACACTCCAAAATTGTTATTTCTAGTACAAGCACCAAATTTTAGAAAAAAATATTTTTGGACACATGTAACCATAGTCTCTTCTATTACAATGGTTTGAAAAGATGTGGAAAAAATTTCAGAAGTTTCCACCATGTAGATTGCAAGATATTAGCGTTGGAAGTGACAAAAACACTTTTTGTACATAGCCCTGTGAAAAATCGGGCAATTGCACTTCACAAGATCACATTTGTATGAAAAAATGTCCAAAATGATGGTGCTTCTTTGGATTCATTTTTCAAAGCAAGTTGTCTACATGCTAAAAACTTTCAGATCATTTGGAATCATACAACATATAGGAAAAAAGTAGTAAGTAGAAAGAAGCAGAGAATGATTCAAATTACAAAATTGTTAAGAATTTAGTTTTGGAATTGAAAAATGCCAATCCCAATGGTTGCAGTGTTTTAATAAACAATCTACATCATATGATTTTACTTTTTTTAAAGAATATTGAAAACTAAATTCAATAAAGGGCTTCAAAGTTCATTTTGGAGTAGAGAATCTATAACTGCATATAAACTAAAACTCCTCATAACTTTTGACTCATTGATCAAAATGAAATGATTCAAAGTTTTTCACATATATATAAATCTAGAAAATCAATTTTAAATTTTTATTTCTGAAAAAAATGATTTTTTAATCTGCCTGGACTGCTCGGTTGGGGGAAAAAACCCACATATTAGGCCATAACTTTTGACTCACATTTCCAAATGTTATGAAATTTAATGCATATGAAAGGTATTCCTCCTTCCCACCTTCTATTCAAATTTTAGCCTAAAATATGCAAATCTCCAATCACATGTACCTACCTAAAATTTCTATGTTGCCAAAAAATACATGTTGGTCCTTTAGGAGTTAAGTATCATCCATACTCAATCCATTCATACCTCTTGAATATGACTTTTTCTAAAAAAATATTATAAAATATCCTACAAACTTGCTTAAACCTATTCTTTACTGCACTACATTTATCCGAGCATTTGTCACACTTTTAAATCATATCACAATCATATTTGGGGATCTTAGGCAATCAATTTAGCCTCAACATGACCAAGTTAAAAATCAAAATTTATTTTAAATGATATTAGTTGCTTACCGTACATAGTAGTTAAGTTTGGCAAAACTATTTCTAAAACTAAATGCCGTAATGGGGTATTGTTTTTTTAGAAAAAAATGTATTGAAAAAAATCTAAAATATTCTATTTTTAGGTACATGCTTAATCACATATTCCTACTTTAATTAATTGCTCATAAGGGAATGTTGAACCTAACTAATGGATAGTATAGTAACTTGGAATTTTTTTTTTTGTTATTAAAACAAGGAATGATATTTTTCTTTTTGTATGTTTTGATACCTTCTTCAAAGCTTCTTAAATGCTTTATTTCAAGTTCTATAAATATTGAAGTAATGTGTTTGTAGCCATTCTAACACTTTGAAATGTAATAATGTTTAAAATCTTTGAAATGTGAAAGTTTATCATTTTAGTGTGTTGGTATTTGGATTTTAGATTTTTAAGCAAGATTTTGAAAAACACTCAAATTTCAGGCATGAAATTCATTTAAAAAAAAATTCTTTTTGAAGTACTTTGAAAACCTCGTTCATTTGTATAATTGTAGGTATAAAATTAGTACCACTAATTGTAACTTTCATTCAATTGCATGACAATGCTTACCATTCTTCCTTTTAGAACCTAAATCTAGGTTTGTCAATATAATCCTTTTTTCACTTTTGGAAAAAGTTTCAAGATGGCAAGATTTGATAAAAACACTATAATTCTACATTCATCCGTTTTTTGACCAAAACAACACTTTTCAATTGTATTCATGCACTTTTTAATCCAAAAATGGCAAATAGAAATGGAAAAAATTGGCAAAGAAAATCTATTTGGCAAAAAGTAGAGTTTTAAATGGTACAATTTGTTTCCATTGTGCCCCCAAAGAAAAGTTGTCTATCATTCACCTCTGCTTTATGTGGCTCAAATCTCATAATCCAAAATGTTTATCCCAAATTTAGATTGTGGAGTAAGGAGCTCATTGCTAGGGGAATGCAAACTTCCTTTAGATTCTCCTTTAGGGAATGGGATTAAGTTAGGAGGTCCCAAAAAGATGTCTATAAGAACTGATTTGCAACTTGAGGGTATTTGATTGTCAAAATATTTTTTATAAACTTTCCTTGAAAAACAAATGGAATTGGCCAAGTCATTTCATATTGTTCATAAGTTACCTTCAAGGAATTAGTTATGAATTTGAATTTGAAATCACATATGTCAATGAAAGCCTCCACCACTTGATATGTTCACTCTTGGTACATTGACAAATACAATTAGTACATTGAAGAAAGCAAAATGTACCTCTATGAGTTAGAGGATGGTTTAACCGCCCAAGTCGATTTATGGACCTCCTTTTATGGAGGCTCCTACATACCTCCCTCATAACTGGTGTTTCAGATGAATTTATGGGCCACCATTGATAGTGCCTTACTAATCCCTCCCTCTAACTAACTGAGCTTACTTCGTTTTCAACTGACATCTCTCTCGTCTCACCCGTCTTTCCCTTTCGGTGCCGGTCGCCATAGCCAGCCTTTCTCTTCTGCCCTTGCGGCACCTTCACATTCTCCATGGCCGCCATCGCCATCGCCACTACCTCTAACTTAGCCATCTCCATGCCAACACTCCGTTCCCACGGCTGCTTCTGCTCCCACTTAGTGCTTTGCAAATCTTAGTATGCACATTGTTCTACCACCATTCACATCAATTCTATTGGGGCTCATCATCTTGCATCTTTTTATCTTTTTCAGAATCCTCGCAGCATTCGGAGGATTCGGAGGATCCATTTGGCTTTGAGGATCCATTCTGTACCAGGGTGGTCAGAATGGGAGACCCATCCATGGTGGCCCTGGACGTGGACGTTCCAGGGACGTGTCACGGATTTCTGCGGAAGACAGGGAAGCGGTTGGTGCATCCTGTGATTTCTTCGCTGCGTGATTGGAGACGACAGTTACAGGTATGGAATGTGGCCGTGTGTGTAGACACACTATTCTTCTTCCTTGAGAGAAGATCTTGGATTGGGCAGAAAAGATTCATGCTGGGTTTTTCAAATTCATGTGAGCTTTGAGTTCGGGTGTAGATCCACAAGCAGGGACTATGGTACATAATGGTGACTGTCCACAATGTCTGCTCCGAAACGGAGTGGTGAACGACATCTCTGATGAGAATCAGACACAGAAGATTTAAGGGTGTTCTGATGGAGAAATTAATTGTTCAGATAATCGCAGAATGAAACTGACTTCAGATTTTATTCCTGATTCGGAAGCCCTAGTTCACCCTTCGTGAACTGAAACAGAAACAAGAGCAAGTAACGAGTGATTAAAACAAGGTTTTCAGGGACTTTTAGATAACATCATACAGAGACCTTTTCATGGATTATGGGCAATGTTCTCTTTATGATGTAATCTAAATGTTATGAAACAGTCTCATGTTACTGAATACCATGATCAGATTTAGATGACACAGAACAGGAGAGGTTCATTGCCTTAAACTGCAGGGCTTGAATCATTGGAAGGCCAGGGAAGTTGGTTCAATCATGCTCTGCATATTACAAAGCTTGATTTCCTTTCAGTTTGATTTGAAAGCAGGGGCAGTAAGGACGTGTGTATGTGATATCGAAGCCAAGGTGAATTCCTGGAGCCCAGATCCAGATGCAAGCAGCGCCATGTTTGGTCGGATCTTTTACCGAAAATGAAGATGTTGTGCGAACAGTTGTGAGTTTCCGGTCATGCATTTCAAAACTTTACTTTCTGTGTTAGGACGGGAACCAAATTTTCGTGGAAATTTTACGTATATGTGGTACTTTATGCAAAGTGGAAATTTACTTTTTGATGGTGATGTGAACGGGTGATGTTGATGTCTGGAGCATGCATAGATGAGTGATGATGATGAACTGGTGATGCTGTTTATTCTTATTATCCTCTCCTCTTGCACTTGTTTCTCGGTGGTGCATGCTTCATTTGAGGACTCTTTGTCAGTTATCTGATGGATTGTAAGGCCATAGTTGAATGTATCTAAATATGCCTAGACTGGTTTTCCACAGGGTGATGGAAGAAGGACGAAGTGAATGCGATAAATATGACGGGTAGCTGCGAGGGATACCAGAGGCGAGCGCGGTTTACATGAACATGGGATTGCAGACCAACTCCCCTTACGATTCTTGCACCAAACGGTCAAGCTACAAGGTAATTTTGTGCTCCGTTTTGTCACCTTGTACGCACTGTAGAGCAGTTTAAGTGCGATGAAACCGTACAATTTTGCTCGTCGTTAATCAATAAAAAATTTAGCAAGATTGTATGTCACCATAAGTTGAGTTGTGGAATCTGGGATTTGGTTTTATTTGAAAATTTTCGTCTGTGCAGCTAATGCACTTGTGGCTGCAGATAGATGTCTATGATAAATCCGAAGCTTTGGATCGGGAGAGATTGGATGTTGCATGTTTGCGCCAAGACATTATTGATGAGTATGAGAAGAAAAGTGCAGAGCTTCTGAAGTATCTGGATTCCATGGAATCTGCGTTTGACCATCAACGTTCGGAATATGAGAAGCGAGAAATAAACCTCCGAAGGGAAAATAAAGACCTCAGGCATGAATTGTCACATGGCTGCAGGTACTGTGGCTATACAGAGGAGCCCTAGTATATTTATGCCGCTGAGAAATTAGTACATTGTTACTAAGAAAATGTCTTAGGTTAAATGCTCAGACAGTGTTCAAAACTCCAAATATTTCTTAGTAGATCGCTCTATGTTGCCCTATCGGGTACTTCTTTACAATGTGCACGCAATCTCAGTTTTTAGTCACAAAAAGTCTTATACAAGAACGGATCCTTATTAGTCATGCAGGGCACATGTAGCTGAGCTCCTCGTGAAGGAGCAGGAGCGGGAGGAGAAAGCTCAGCAGGTAGTTCAAGCGGTGCAAGCTCTGAAAAGTGAGATGAAAGAGAAGGAAAGGATTTCCCAGAAGGAGCATAAGAAGGTCAAGGTTAGATGCCTTGCATTTATCTGTAGATCCATTACAGAATTCCATTAATGGTTTATGCAGACCAGGATGTAGAAGTTCTCATCGGGTTGAGAATCGCAAGTGAAAAAACAGCATCAAATAGAAATGTTAAATATATTGTTGGCAAGTTTAGAAGAGTGGATATCTTGTATGCGGTGGTGGCCGTTGCAGTCAAGCTGTTGAAAGCTGTTGACCGGAGGGACATACCCTTTTCTGATCTATAATTCTCTTGTTTTCAGAACGAGTAACAGAGAGTAAGGTAGGACTCCCTTAATTGCCACGTTTCGCTTATTAGACTGGTCAAATTTTACATGTTCTTGTTAAGAAATGAAAGTGAATATCAACACACCAAAGAATGCATTATTTGAATACTGTATGCCAAAGTTATGAATATTTCTGATGGATAACTCAAAATTGACTGTCAAAAGATGCTTAGTTAGTCGACATTCTCTTAATCATTAGAGTTATCCTTAAAGTCATTCGAAGGGGGTGGGGGTGGGGGTGGGGTGGGCTGTTCAGTGAAAAAGAAGAGGTGAAATTGATGAATAATGATGTGACTAGGTGCTGGCAAGCCTTTTTTTGGTGGTTCAATCTCAAATGTAAACAGTGTTGAGTTTTAAGGATTCTTCATAATAAAATCTTCGTTTTGGGAGTGACAGGAGCTGCAGGATCTGGTAGAAGACCTGCAGCTAACGCTAGAGAAAAAGGAGGAAGAGCGTGAAAGTGCGAAGAGGCGTGAGGAGAGAGCTCGAAAGCACATTGAGGATGAGAATGGCGAACTCAGGCGGAAAGCTGCCCTCGGTTGGATGCTCGGTTCCTTATCAGGTTTCTCCATCACACAACCCTAGAGACTTTCAAAGCGTATTTTTCTGCGCATTTAGTGCCGAAGACTGCTAGATACCCTATTATACAATCTAGTTCTCAAACATTAAGCCCTAACGGACTAGGATCCCAACTTGAGCCTTATATTTTTTATAGCAGTTTTGAGTAGGTCATAAGGGGATTTTTCTTTTTGTCCATTTTGTAATTTCTGACCAATGCATGAAGTGTTCTTCACTGATTCTGAAGATTTAAAAATTGGCTCCAAACTAAATTGTATTTTCCACAATATGATCAATCGGATTGGTCATACTCAAACGATGAATCCTTGGTTAACAAGGACGTGCTTGTGTTGTGGCAGAACTTTATTTGCGGCTGGATCCTGAGGTTGGAACTGGCGGAATAATAAAACTGGTGCGGAAAGTTCAGCGAGAGTTGGAGTGTGGGAATCATGTTTTCCGCACTGGAAGTATGATGCCTCCAAAGCTGGAATATGAGCTGATTCAAAGAGAGATCCGGAGGTTGATCAATGCTAGTGTCCCCGCACGACCTGATTTAACTGAGAAGCTACGTACCGGTACCTCCATGCTGAGGAATTCACAGCCAAAGGAATTCACAGGCGAGCTTCCAGGTGATCGTCGAAAGAAGCTCAGGCTCCACAAATATCTTCACGAGCAGGAGGCATCCCTGAGAAGCACTTCTGCACCTTCACAACTGTAAGTGTTGCAACTCTCATGTATGAACGGAAGGTGATGTATGTGAAAATGAAATGTGCAGGATATGAAGTGTGAAATTAAACTTCTATGTAGTGCTCCTGTCCAAATACCACAGCAATGAAATAGATGAAAACAAAACACTTGCAATCTGAGGAACTCACGTATCATCATCAGTCATTAATGATTCTCAAATTCGTTATTTGATGTTTCAATTCAATGTAATTAGCACATAATCAAGGTCGTATCTCACAAACCACATAAAGAAAATAAGGTATCTGCACCTTATTGAGACTCACCCAAAAGTGAACCGTATTGATTCTTGTTTAAACGTTCAGTCTGAACATGAGCCTCTACGGTTGGTTGATGTTTGGTACATGCATAATCAACACTTTGAAAATTCACAATTTATTCATATGGTGTCCAAAATGTACATGCTAAGAAGTGGTTGATTTGTCTTTCGCCTCTTTCACCTCTTCAGTTATACTTGTATGCTGCTGACCAGTTTGTAACATTTTTGTCCATCTATTTTGCAGGCCTCTGAGACGGGAGTCGACTGCGTGCCAAGGATGTATTCTGACAGACTACCCCAAACAAAATCATCATGTAGCATGTCACCAGGATGTTCAGAAAAGAGGACCTGGGACTTGGGCAGAGGTGAGGCTTGTGGAAGCGGATCAGGCGGCAGCCAAGGTCAAGCCAACTTCGTACCACGAGATCAAGAGAATTTTGCACGGTTTAGAGAGTAGCATGACTTACCTTTTGGGCCAAGAAAGGCGGCGCCGTTTGCATAATCAACGTAAGTTTTAGTGTCACAACTTTGCCATCTAGCTTCGATATTGTACATATTTGGGTTTACAAGTAAGCTCCAGAAGATTGTCTTGGGTTGGAATCGGTATCTGCTTCTGTGTGTATGTGGAGATTAAGCCAACAGGTCTCACCACACTAAAAGGAGTTGGAGGGATCTTTGGGTTTGAATGGTGGGAATACATAACCTGCTGACATCTTATGGTGAGTGATTTAATAACACAACCATAATGCCAAGTCTGACTTTCAAGGCAGATTTGTCACCATTCCATTGGATAGTCAGAAAAGCATTATAACTCATGATGTAGCCCCTCTTTCTATGCCCTTAGATTTGCAAAAAGTACAGATATGTACATATGTGATGAACAATTAGACTTGGCATTATGTCCCACAATGCTCTCAAGCCTCCTGGCACTTGAGCATTATCTAGTCCTTTTTGCCTTGATGGTTTCATGTAAGGTAGATGATATTGTTTGGGTCATTTTAATCTTTTCAATGTATGTAGTAGAGTGATTTTTGAGAGATCAATTAAGAGGTGTGTAAACTGTAAAGTTGTTAAGAGCACATTTTAATCTTTATTATTAATATATGATTCTCTTATGCAATTTCAATGTAGGAGGTTGTAGACTATTTTTAAAGGGATAGCATACAAACCTATTTTCATTTTCATTTAAAGCTCAATGGCATATAGACATTTATGCAAAGTTATTCTTAAATAGCTTACTATTAAGTCTATCCAAGTGTTTAAATAGGTGAGCTCAAGAAAAATAGAATTTTTTGTTTTGATTTGAAATTACATCTTGAGAGTCTTGTTATTTGAAGAGCATCTTAAAATTACATAAAATAGACACAAGAAAATAGATTCAAACATCAAATAAATGAAACATACCTTGGTTTGTATGATTTTTCTTATGTAAGGCATTTCTTGTTGTTGCCACTAAGTTTTTAAAAGAAGAAGTTTCTAATTGGATACATTTGAATTGTTTAATTTGCAGATTTGTAATTTTTTTGTATCTATTTCATATAATTCTATTGTGTTTTCATTCATGATACCCTCGAGTTCTAATTCTATGCCAATCAAGAATTTTTATTTTTATTTTTTGAACTGAATTGATGTTGTCAATATAAAAGATGGGATATCAAAAAGGCCAATCATACCATACAATTATCAATTTTTGCACTTGACCAAGTGCAATGATAATTGATCAAAATTGCAAATAAATAAATAAAAATTCAAAAAAAATGTAGTATAACATGGCAATCTACATTTGAAAATTTCACATTGCTAACCCTTCATATTCAAAAGTGATCACTCCAAGCATGCAATTTAGATCACATGAAATTGCTCTAAATTTTGAAACTTTATACAAACTAAATAAATGTTAGAAATCTTGCACCAAATGGTGCAAAAATTGCTACATCCTAAGTTGTGGTAGGTCTCCAAATATCACATATGTGATAATAATTAAAATATTATAAAGCAATGCACTAGAGCATATACAATGAAATTTGTATGTTTTGTTTTCTGGAGATTGTAAACATGATGTTGATTTATCACTATAACCTTTTTATTTTGTAATAAGAATGTGAGTCAATACTATCTACTATTGTGTACAAATCTACATTTTGAACCATAAATGGATTGTATATTTGAAATTTGAAATTCAATATAAATTAAGAAAAAAATTGAATGCATGCTTGCAATGGGTCATTGGAAAAGTTACTCCCTAAATGCCCAATCAACCAATTTATAGTAGCAGCCCATCTTCAAGCAATGTTTTTGGGTTGAAAAAATTAATTTTTCAAAAATTTATTTATTCTATGCAAAGTAGATTGTGTTGTTTATCTATATTTACATTCAAAACTAAGATGATTAAAGTCAAACAAAAATTATGAGGAAAATAGGGCAATATCTTTAGTATTTACCTATATTGGAAAATTTACTATTTGAAAAAGTATTGATGTTCTCATCATTAAATCTTATGGTTCTTTTCACAAATCAATTAAAACTACAATTTTGACCAATCATAGACATTTTCAAATGTTAAAGATAGAAAATAATTATAAATTTTGAAATAGTAATATTTAAATAGTTTAATAATATCAATGTACACATCTTTTCTTTGGGGGGAATTTATTTTTTAAAATGTTACTCACCTATATACAATTCAATGGCCTGGTGTTACTTACACAAATTTTGTAATGGCATTGTTATTCTATCTAATTAGATATCTTGAAAATCTTGCAATAGCATTTTGAACAAGCATTGAAGGGACTCAACAACACAATACTCTTTAATTGCACTAAAAGACTAGAATAAAGAGTATGAATTATAATTCTCTCATGACTAACTAAAACAATTAAAAAGTGACACCGAGTTGCCTTGAAGGTTTGAACAATATTTTGGGCATTATGTTTTGGAGCTTGTAAGGATGGGCTCACTACAATCTATCATGAAGTTCCAAGTCTTTGAAGAAGTATTGATGAATATCAACACTTCTTTAAAGACTTGGAACTTCATGATAGATTGTACCCATATTTTGTATTTGGTATATGTGTCTATATTATGTATCCATATATGTCTTTTGCACCATATTTGTATTCCAAAGCAACAACCATTGATTTTTGGCAAATCAATGGTGTGGGAATGGACGGCATTAGTGGTACTTTTGTTTATTTTTTGGCGAATGGGACGGCCATGGATTTTCAAGGCGGTGTGTGTGAGTTTGGTTGGGGCATTTGCATCTTTTTAGGTGATAGTCAATTCTATTGCAAAATCGATCACTTTAAATTTTTGTCTAAAATGTACACATGGAGAATACTAGAGCCTAGTTTAGGTCAATTTTTACTATGTTGATAATTAGTAATTCAAAAACTCATAATTTGATAATGTGGTGTCCCAAAAAATATATATACACTAAGACAATTTAGAATCCTCTTTCAATTATCAAAAAGACTTTGCCAAAAATAAAGGCAATTCAATTATAGGATTTAGATGTTGTTACATTATAGTCATCTAATCTTGCATTAACGTTGAAGGTCCATAAATTGTCCCTTTAAGCCTACCTACCTCATCAATGACAATAACTAGTAGATATTTCAAGGAACGTGTCACTCATTTCTAGATAGAAGACGCATTTATAACCTGGTCAATTTATGGACTTCCTGCCTTATTGCAAACTTGGGTTGCATAGACTAGGGAAATTACTCACAAAAAGAGTCACATGATGAACTTGATTACTAACGAGGTAGCTAGCCCGCTTCCAACACTTAAGCAGTTACGTGTATCTTGAGCACGCGCGTTTCTTCAGTGCATAAATTTTCATGTGTACAAAAATAGTGTTTGGAAGGATTCTTCCAAACACTATTTTTGTACACAGAATTTTATTTCTCAAAATATAATTACTATGAATGTTTTAGTTGATTTTGTTCGATCCATATTGGTCATATAGACCCTTTCTATTTCCAACCAAGGGCTGCCTACAAAATCCACCAAGGATTGATTGCAATACTAAGAGTCTTGTAGCCAATCATAATGCACCACAACTGCACTGGAACCACCATAATTGATCACTATTCATCTCTTCCTGCAACAAAAAGAGAGAAGCCTACAATTGCCCAAATGGGAGGTGATCAGAAATAGGTCGGCTACTAACTTGTAGTGTGTCATCTTCCCTCGTCTGCGCTGCCAAGTTTCCACCAGTGCTCAAAGGCATGGAGTTCCTGACTGCTTGCCAAGAATTCAGGGAACAGGTTGGGTTGGTGTGCTCTTCTTGAAAAAATGTTAAGCGTGATTTTGCAATGGAATTTCCATTCGTTCAAAAAATAAAAAAATTAAAAAAAATTAAAAAATAAAAATGTTCAGCGGAATCAAAGAGTTGTGTACCACTATACATGCAGGTCAGTCCAGATGGTGGAAATTTGATCAAGAAATTTGTGCCAAGCACACTCTGGCATGGTCGGTTGTTCTTGGTGCTTGCTCCAGCTTTGCAACATGGGCCACATACCTTCTCATGGTACTGCTAAAGAATGTCAATTTGTTTGTAAAATATGATCAAGAGATGGTCACTGTTGTGAATCACGTGGGCTCAATCATTGAGAATTGGGGAGCAGGGGAAGAAGAAGGAAGCTACACCTCGTTGCGTCCCAAATAAGCAAACTGGATCTAGATTGCTCAGAATATTGCTTCATTTTGAGTTGGATCTTGTTGTCACTCAAAAGAGTATTATTATGGATTCCATTCTTATGTATGTTTTGGACATCGTAAGAATGAACTACAGTGAATTTTCAAAGTGCTCAAAATAGGTGCATATACACAAAAAAAACAAAAACCCTATTGAATTGTAGGCTCTCATGAATAGAGACGATGCAGTTCAGGCAAGAATTTGTAGGGATTGGTTTTTAAAATGGGTCACAATTAGGAGGCGCAGTTGTCTTATGGTCATATTCCTTTAACCCTTTTCATGTGCAAGTGATTAACCCTTAAAAGGATAGGCTCCTTGAGCGTGGAAATCATCCCTTTTGTTACTGTGTGAATCATTGGTTTAACCCTAGAAAGGCTTGAAAGCCCTTTGCAACCGTATAGGTATAGTATATTATGAACACGGTGGTATTTGACCAGAAAAGCATTGACCAAATATTATTCAATACAAAGTAAATTAATGGTCATGGTAGTATGTATTACCATATACTATAGTAACAATGTATTACAATTCATATATTAAACCACAATTGAAGAGTTATAAAGTTAAATACGGGTTGTGTAGAGGGACCCCAAGGGCCTTTCAACAGTTAAAAAAAAATCCAAAAGCACTCATTGAAAGTCAAACTATTGTAGAAGACCTACCCATTTTACACAAAATTTTGAAGATGAATAATTACACTTTTATCCTATATATTAGAAGGATTCTTTGTCATTCATCGGCCAAGAATGGCCATGGTGTCCTTTAAGTGTTAACTCACCATTGAGCGGTGAATGGATCACTGGAAATTGGTGATTCAGTTGTGAAGTTCCAACTTGCTTAATTCTATGACACACAACTTGTACAAAATTGAGATTGTCATTACAAGAAGTTTCAGCCCTCGAAGAAGCTGTTAACAGATGATTTTTGGCACCCTTGTGGTGCAATTACAGGAACCTTAAAAAAATTAATATTTTTTATATTAAAAAAATATTTTTTTCTTAAAATAATAATAATTTTCTTAAAAATATTTTAAAAAATATTTAAAAATATTTAAAAATTAAAAAGTCTGACGTGGCACTGACGTGGCACAAGTAGTGCCACATCAGCACCCGATAGCAAAGCTTCGAGGGCTTCTGCAATTGCACCCAGGGGGTTCAAAACTCGCGGCCCCTTCCAGGGCTGAAAATTCTTGTAATGGATTTGGGAGTGTCCATCTCTTGGAAAACAGCACTATACATTTTGTTTAGTACACAAATCAAAGACCAAGGAAACTTATTATCCATTTAGATTTACTTGCCCTTGGTCACAAGGTTTGGTAGTTCCTGAGGATGTCATTCAGATTTGATATTTGCCAAGATGTGAGCAGGAAAGTTGAGGTTCAAAGGGAAATGCAGAATTTATGTTTCAAACTCTAGCATTTGGGGTACTAGATATTTTGAATGAGGAAAATATGATCTTTGCAATTTCAGTTTTCTCTGCTGTAATTTTACAGAGGCAATCTTGATTTTGCCGTAATCTTTGATTAAATGCACTTTTGGTGACTTTCTAGTGTCATTTTGGGGGTTGATAATTCAGCTCGTTGGATATGAGGAACTCATCATCACTTGAAAAGCCATCACTTATTCTAAAAAAGAACTCCTTTGGGCACTAGATGAATATGCATTTGAAGCACTTCATATGGACACAACTGAACTACAAAATTCAGCATCCTGAAAATTTATGGGAAAACTGCAAACAGTGTGCTACACACCCTCAGCACAAAAAGGTTAAGTGACATATTTCCAGAGTACCAACATTGAAATGCTCCAGTAAGTAGAATTTTAAAAAACTAGTACTTGTATAGATCTAAGGTTTTAGGCAGGTCATTGAAACAATATCAGTTTCATTGAAACAATATCAATTTCATTGAAACATGCCGTTTTAACTGAATGACTATGAGATTCACTAAGTATGTACAGGTCATTGTAATATACTGTTTGAGGGCCATGTGAATGACATTTTCCTCCATTTTCATGACGTTGGCCCAAATTCACGATATTTGTTTGTCTCAAAACTTACATCTATACCAATCCTTGTTTTCCGAGCTTTGTGCACAGAAAAGCCACAATTTTGGCACCAACCTAACAAAACCAATTAGTCTTATCAAGTGTGCTACATACTTTACTTGTGGTGCAATCCAATGGACAAGTGAACTAAGCAGAGCAGATTTTGGTTCAGCCTACAGTAGCAGGTCAAACACCCAAAATTGCTTGTGTTCTGTGTTACAGGCTCAATCATTTTCATACAATGTTCGGAAAAACCCAACAGCTAGTTCAAAGTCAGCAAGTGCAGTTGGGAAAAACACCAGTTGCAATTTGAAAACATCGGCAAAAATCCTGGTGAAAAAATATGTAAAATTTCTATTTAGGATTTAAAAAATAGAGAAAATAACCAAACTCAGTTCTTCAAAAACCAGTTCAATATGAGAATGGAAGGAAATTAGCAGGTAAAATTTATAAAAAATCCAAACACTGTAATCCGTAGCTACTTAAATTAACCAATCTAGGTACTTTGACCAGGAGTTGGACCAGGAGTTAGATTAGGAGCTTGACTATGAGTTGGACCAAGAGTTAGAGTTTGACCAACCCAGAATGTATGACCTTGACTTTTGACATGAAGTGATGGATGACAATCTGCAACTGCTGTAGCAACGATACAGAAGTCTCAACTCTCACCAGTTTCTTTCTTGTGTTGTTGAGATGGAGTCAATGGTAATTTCAGTGACAGAAGGGCTCTCCATATTACATGACTCCCAGTTATTTATCACATAAATTAGTGCTAAATGTGTGAAATACTATCTTAGGTTCTTCTGTGTTCTATTCATGTTGTTTTGCTCTGATCAGTAAGGTAGGTGCACCCAAATGTGCCACTGACCTTAAACCACCATCTATATTATGTGTATATCTTTGAAATCAGTTCTGTACCTATGTGGAAGAAATGCTTTTAGAGCCAAACTTTGTTTCTTAATAACTTTTGCATACAGTATCCAAATGTCATGTTCTCTGGTGCGTTGGAACCTCCTTTCACTTGCCTACAAGAATATACAAAAATTTGACTAGTCTAATAATAGTAACTAGGCTCGGTAGCAAAAAAGTGGCAGTTTTGGGTGTACCCACCTTACATTGTTGTGCTCAAATTTTGAAGTAACAGACTCCTTAATGAACAATGCATGTGAGCTTCAGGGACGGTTGGTTCAATAGGGGTAGTCACACCTTCTTCACCTTGGTTTCAATTCTTGGAGAAGGTGAACATGGCGCTTTTTGTCCATGGCTTGCAGAGCTCCCAACCTTCGAGAACTGAGAGTGCCGTTTCTTCTCCTTCAAAGTTGAAGAAATGGGCTTGAAGAGAAATGTCTCATAGATTTTTTGATCTTGCTCTCCATAGTTTCACCCCTCTACTACTGTACTTTCACCCCTATTGTTGTTATTGACTTCACCCGGTCAATTTCAACTTCTTTGATTGGATCCTTGAACCTTGTAGAGTTGCAGGTAACACATTCTCTAGTTTTCATTCTTTGTGCTCCACATGGCAAAAAGGGGTGTCACACCTTCTTGCACAACGGCTCCCCATTGGCTCCTCTTTCCTCTCACCAACTTCGCATTCTTCAAAAAAAATTGCTTTTTGGAAGAGGTGTGACTAGCCGTAATGCACCACACACGCAGGACTTCACTAACTAACCTCACTGCTGCTGCAAAGGATGGTCCATATTTTCTTCTTCCCTCAACAGATCAACCTTTTGAGCTCAACATGAATTAGTTGTTTCTGTTTAATTTGTTTTTTCAAATTTCAACTACTGAATATGGTTTGCAACTTAATAAGGTCTTGACAACACAGTTTGAGGGAAAAAATCTCATTCAGGCAGAGCCTGGTAGGGTCAAACTTTTCTATGCCAATGGTGTCTCTACCGCACCACAAATCTGAGTTACAAAGCAAAAGCCTTCATCACTCATTTTACGTACTTCTGTCCATTGAGCTTATGGTTTATAAAGCTTCTATTTCAATAATTAGCATGGTTATTTATTTATCTGCGGGTTTGGACACAAACATAACACTTCATAGCCATTGAAGTAGAGTACACTTATTCTATATACAAATACTAAGATATTCCTCTTACAAAGTTGTATCATTTTTTTATGATGTTGGACACTAACATTGCATATAACATTCAGTAGCATGCACTCCCATTGCCTTAGCTCTACATTAGATGGTGTAAAATATTCCACATCCAAGAATACTTCATTAGTAGCTAAGTGGACAAGTGAAGGCTCGATGTGATGAACATGGTGCATGAAGTAAAGGACAATGAGGATGAAGGTTACTAAATGCTATGCAATCCATAGCTATTGAAGTTGTATGACTTCATATTTGCAAATGGCCAAAGGTACTAGCAAATTATTGGTCCTTATTTTTCTGCCAACACACACACATGGCCCCATGTGTATTCACACTTCCATCCTAGTATGAACAAGACCCAATCCACCAAAGAGTTGGGAGTCATTTCGCTTCCATATCTATCCATGCTTCCTTCACATTTGTAGTTTTTTCACATTTGTAGTTTTTTCACATTTGTAGTTTTTTCACATTTCTCAACCTCCCTCTCAATGCATCTTTGCAAAAAGAACAGGAGAAATGGAACCCATGGATTACCAGGGTTCAGGGCATCATGGGCGATTCCAGAAGTGTCCACAAGCCTTCCTTCCTAAGAAGATGTTTTGGGTTTCACCAAGCTCGAAGTCAATTAAATACTCGAGCAGCTTACCAAGCGGCTACTGCCACTTTTGTCGCAAGGCAGGCCGGCAGAAAACAACGTGGTTGTGGCTTCCCTGAGCATGTTTCCGGCTGTGGACAATGAGAAAGGGACATGCATGGAGGCCACCAACTGAAGGAGCCTGAAGGAGCCTGTCTGACATTTCCAAAGCCTGCCTGTGCAGCTGTGGACACGGAAGTCATGAGAAAAAAACAGCGTTCAAGTGGGGTTAAGTTATTATTGACAAGAAGAATTCCAACTCAGGCCCTGCGGGAAGGGGCTTCAGTTCTGACTTGTGCAGGTCTCGAACCCAGAAAATCAGCTTCAAAGCGAACTGAACTCATCTGTGCTGGACGACTCATTTCTCTTGGTCCTTGGACACAAGACAAACAGAAAAGAAAAAAGAAAAGAAAAAGAAGATGTATGTCGCACTTCATAGCCCTAATTTAGTACTTTGGATTAATTCACGCAGCTTTTTGTGAAGTCCAAACAGTGAACATTTACTCAAATATTGTTAGTAGTCGAATTTATTTACTGATTAAAATGAGGGATTCAGGGCAGATTGCTTTGCTTTTCAACCACGGAGTTGTGACTGTATGAAATGTGACAACAATTTATGGAATCTAAAGGAACACCATGATTTCTGGACACCTCAGATGAGCCGTGTCCTCAAAATAGTTCCCACATATGAAGTTGGGATTTTCTTTAGGAAAGAACTAACTAAAGGTGGACTATAGTGTCTCCATGGTTTGCGGGACAGGGTCCAGATTTTTGCAAATTCTAGCTTTGACGAATCCTAGAGACTGAGGAGAAATCATGGCTTTGAACACTGAAGGGGGAAATATGTTAAACATGTATCTAGGTGTGTTTATTATTTATTGATGATTTTCTGTTTGAATTGCCACAATAGGGAGGACGTGTAGTATCAATGTGTGAGACTTCAACGCCAATATCCTCCTTGTTCTATTCTGAACCCTGAGTGATTTCTGAGCCCAAAATTCTCTTCCAAAATACCGGCCATCTCATAGAATTTTCAAGTCTCCCTTTTCCTCTTAGTTGTTTGGAAAAACAAGTCTTACACTTTTGACATCCCTTTTTCATTCTGTCTAAATCCGGAATTATGAGCAGTTTTTTCAGGGGTTCCATGAACACTGCTACATGGCTGCATTGTCAAGTGTGGCAGTAGTCATGTGCTCATGATTCACACACCACATGGACAGATGTGGCAGTGCCCACAGTGGTCTCAGAAGTCCAGATTTCCATCATTCAACGATTATGAAAAAGGTTTACCAATTGCAGCACTTGTTGTAAGCTACTAAATTTGTTGCTGAAAAATCTTTGGTGCAAGCTTGTGACCCCAGACTTTCCCAACATCAGTATGCATTGTTTTTTTTGGGTTAAGGTAGGAGGCTTTGAAATGGAGCAGGTGTTAAGAATGGACCCTACAAATGGGTGTGAAATGGACATGAGTTGGTTCTGAATGAATCAAGGAAAAAAGCATTATCAATTGCAAAAGCCAATCATTTACTTTGCTTTCCCCATCTTTCTTTAGAATTGCAAGTGAACCGTTTATGAAAGACCTAGGGTCATATATAGGGACCTATGACCCAACTCGTTTGAAAATTCATAAATAATTCAAAAATGCTTGAAAAAAAACACAAAACCACTTGGGTTAGATTCCTTGTCTATTTTTCCTTTGTTTGAAAAATGAGCTGAAATTATTCCCGTCCAATAAAATACACAAAAAAGGCAGACCAGCCTTTAGATGTGCCATTTATGCGCCTCCTACCTTACAGTAGAACCTCTCTAAACCAAAAGGCCCGGGACCGGGCTGACAAGATTACATCAATATGCATTTTTTTGTGTGTGTTACAGTAGAACCTCTCTAAATTAAACCAAAAAGTCCGGGACTGTTCTAACAAGATTACGTTAGAGAGGTTTATCTATTTACAGCGGGTCATTTTTAGTCATGACCTTTGTAATGGGGACAAGTCTGGGACCGGTCTGACAATACTATCATACAGAGGTTTGTTTATTTCTTTAGAGACGGAGGCTTTAGAGAGGTTCTACTGTACCTGGAAATTCTCCTGAACTCACAGCTCCCAGCCCCTCCCCCTGTGAAAGCTTGACTTTGGACACCAATTCAGCGAGCTCTGCTCTGTGCACATCCTACGTTTGTACTCCCCTGGCCTTGCACGGTGGTTTTCAAATCAGACGAAATATTGCAAATTGGCACAGTTGCTGTTTGCAAAGTCATCATGATCGAGTTTTGTGAGTTGTCACCCCAACCCAAATCTAAGAGGATTTTTGGTTCACAACAATGATGCACACAAGTGCAAGTGAAAGTACTGCCCAAGAGTGCCTCATCAACCTCCGTCCAGCTGACTATTTGGCTTCCTGCAT
Organism: Antitrichia curtipendula; assembly: GCA_951230915.1. Lineage (NCBI taxonomy): Eukaryota > Viridiplantae > Streptophyta > Bryopsida > Hypnales > Leucodontaceae > Antitrichia > Antitrichia curtipendula. Next base: position 9,717,551 of record OX579634.1, read on the forward strand.
CTCCTTGGTCTATGTCGTGTCATTCCAGGACACAGGTACGACGACCTTTTATTACGGCACTGCAAGTCTGAAACCCCTCAATCTCAGCTGTACACACCAGCTCCATTTCTCTCTCTTCCTTTTCTTTTTTTCCCTTTTTCAGGGGCCCCTTCTTCTATTGGATTAGAACAGGGGGAAAAAACGAAGGTGGGAAGTACACCGACATTCAAGTTCAGAGTGGTCAGTTGAGGAGCATTACCAGCTGTTCCCCGGCAGGGGGGTCAAGGCAGCGAAACTACAGCACCAGCTGTTGAATCCCCCCGCACAAGAGAGAGAGAGCGAGACCCCGTTTTTGAATCTTCTTCCATTTATTTATGGTGCGCGGCCAACATGATTGCACACTGGGGGAAATATGATGTTACACAAGCCCGACTGACCCGACCAGGGCTCTGAGTGGCTTCAGTTACAAGCACTCGAACAAGGGGAACGGAATGAAGGCAACAAACAAGAATCAGCAACAGGATCACAGGAGCAAAAAATCTTTGGAGCGAAGCAAGGACAGCCGCTGCCACCTGCCTTCTCTCCTGCGTAACTGAACTGCCTGCTTGACGTCTCAAATCTTCGCATTCATCCCGATCTCAATGCAGTTTCATTGCCTTTGGAATTGGAGACACATGGGGATCGATCCATCACCTGTCCCAACAGATGGCGCAAAGAGGTTGGGAAGGTAGGTAAACATAGGAAACAGGCTCTTTTTAGGTCGCAGGCTTGGCACTCAAACCATCCCCCATCACATGGGGAAGGCTGTCCAATCATATTGGGGAGACACCTCGGCAAGACATATTTGAAAAATGCATCATCAGAACATGATCAATACTAAAGTTAAGAGTGAGTGTGATAAATACGGGTAGTCACAACCCCTCCGAGAATCGTCCGCTTCTCGGAGATTGGACGCGTGGCTTTGTGTAACTGGTTTCCTGTTGTTTCGGGATTGCTCAACCTCCGAGGTCCAGAGTGTGCCATTCTTCTCCTCCGTAGGTGAAGAAAGGAACTACAAACGGCATTTTCTCCGACAAAACTTCACCTTCTGCTCCGTGATTGGTTTGCCATGGTTGCCATGGTGTTGTGCAAGTGAACCTTCTCGAAGCTTTCATTTTTGCTGCAAAAAGGGTGTCATAGCCCCTCCACAAAACAAGGCTCCCCATTAGCTCCCCATTTCATGCGCTTGAAGAAATTTCTCAGAGAAAAGCTCAACCTCGGAGGGGTTGTGACTACCCCTAATAAGGAGATTTGGGTGCACTGGGAAATTCAAGTTTCCATAATGACACTACCTTCATGGAAGAATTTGTTTCTAAATGCACCGAACTCTCACAAGTGTAGTATTCTTGATTGCCAATGTGGAAGTTTTTTCAATCATGTCTGTACAACAAAAAGAAAAAAAAATGTATGTTTAAATTATTTGGATGCACAGGGAATGTGCAATTACAAAGTTGATCAAACAAGTTTTTCAAGAACATTGGAGGATTAGGTTAATTTGACTTTGAACCTTCTTTAACTTTCATTTTTTGCCACTACAAAGTTTTGAGCTTTAAACCTATATGATGGAGAGAATTGAGTCAAGAGTCTAGCAAAAACAAAAAAACAAAACCCCTTAATTTTTATACTTAAAAGAATTATTAAATAGAAGTAAATACGAGGTAGAAGGAAAATATTAATATTAATATCTCTAATATGGAATTAAATTGCACTAATTTCAACGATGAGATTGTTTTAGCAAGCAAACTAAACCATGTGGAACTTTTTCTTGAAAAATTGTAATAATTGCATTCAGAAATGAATCCTACAAGTTATTTTTTCAAGAATGTACTCTAATTGCCCCAAAACAAGATTGTCCATAACTTTCTCATAACAAATCTAAATGGAATGAATCAAAGCTTTCCATGTAGAAATATAACCTATGAGAAAAAAAATCATTTAATTCAAATTTTTGACATTTTTTTTTTGCTACCCCTAACCTCCCACCCCCCTCCATTGTTTTGAATATAACTTTTGTTTCTAAGCAAAAATTAAGAAAATAATGATATTCCCACAAAGCTAATTATTTTTTCTATCTTCAAAAAAAGTTTCAAAAAATCAGGACAAAAAATGAGACCGTAAGTACCTATCCGAAATCCCACTCGTCCCCCCAAGGAACAAATGGTCCTTTAAGATTAAAGGCCTTTGAATGTATGCCACAAGTTGGTTTAGGTCCATTTTGAATTTAGGTCATACATACTATTGAACCACCAATGATTCCACAAGCATTTGAAAAACTAATTGTTGAACTTCCATATTCCAAATCCAAACTTTTGTTGAATGGCAATTCCTTGTGAAAATTGTGATGCCCTTAAGATCACTAAACTATCCTATAAGTGAAGGCACAAAATGAATATCACCTTTAAAAATAGTGCCACTATACATTTGTTTTTTGTTTTTTGTATGAAAATTAGTGTAATACAGTAATACTTCAGTCTACGATCTATTCTTTAAATGACCCCCCCCCTCCCCCCCTCCCCTTTGTAATGGTAAGATCTCTAGAACCGAACATCCCTAGTTTTGTTCTTGGTACCATCAAAAAGCCTTCTACGAAGAGAGGTGCATGGGATTTACTTCGTAGTGTTCCAACTTTGGGCATAAAAGATATTGATTTCTGAAGTTTTGATGAATTAGAAAATTAGAAAATTACTTTCCTTTCCTTTTCCTTTCCTTTTATACTGTGGCAATGGTACAGGGCACGCTAGTATAAATGAATGTCGCTTGCAATGGATGGGCTCATGACACGCGTACCACTCAAGCAGGAAGTGAGATCGAAAGGCTTGATATATGATGGATGCCTGAATCCGTGGGGCAATACAAAGCATGTGTGTTTTGTGGCAGTGTACTGTACAGTCCCAACAAACACAAGCCTCAGTCCGCATCTTTGAAGTGAGCATTGCTACGTTATTATTGAGAACCCCTGCCCCATGAGTTTCTACACCCCAAAATTGGAGACACCGTCATGCTGTGTGTCAGTCGTGGGTTTTTTTTCCGACTGTCATTTCCATCACAGTGGTGGGAGAATGTGGTGGCCGGGGTCTACGTGTTGATCTACTCGGACGCCACTTTGCAGATTCATGTCATGTGTCGCAGGCGGGCCGAGTATACAAAATAACCACCCTGTTCCTGTTTCGATTTCTGTTTCTTGTGTGCATGTTCTTGTGTCACTTATTACACACACTTGGAGAGCAAGACCAGAAGCCGGAATGGTTGTGGCTGAATCTTGACAGGGATGTGGAGTACTGGGTTGGCAGGGGAGAGTAAGTAATGGCCCCAACCATGGGTGAATGGCAAAGACTTCTGATAGTATAGTAGAACCACCCATTGTCGACCACTTAACCCCTTTAGGATGTTAGCAGCCCAAACTGGCCTACGAATTTTTATACAATACAGTATGCCTTGCCTTAATTGGGTCCTCTTTCCAATGTTTTAGCTTTCCATTAAATGTGTAGTGAGCTTTAATGTGTTTTGTTGTATGGTTTGAGGTGGGCAAATGTAAGTGGATGGCTCATTGCTTCTCTCCTTTTTTTCAACATGTGATTCTTCTCATTAATTACTGAAATTCAATTCAAGTCTTGGGATGTGAGACAAAAGTGCAAAATTTTGGATAAAATTATTAATCTACTGATGGAAAGTTGTGCACTATCACATTTTCAGATTTCAGAATTTAATGTGAGTCAAACTGTATTTTACGACGTAGTATACAAAAGCGTACACTTGCTAACATCCTAAAGGGGTTACGTGATTTGTGCATGTTTTTTAGCAGTATAAGGCATGTAAATTTTCTGCCACGTAGGAAGATAGAAATCAAGGGGATTGCAGTTTTTTCTGTAATTTTATGTCTGAACTGAAATTACTATGAATTTCGGAAGCCGATAATTGATCAACACCTATAGCTGACATGTAGAGTCTTCCGATGCTGATCATTCAAGAACTATTTTCTGCTCACTGTTTTGGGACATGTGTCATGACTTGATTAGTCTTAACTCTGAAAAGGAGAAAAAAAACACATTCAAAGCTTTGGTTGAAAATTTATTGCAGCCGTGGTTGGAAATAATACACCCTACAGGTTGGGGATGGATCCCTGGTCGACAATGGGTGGTTCTACTATACCTCCATTTACATGAGGCTTGAAGTTCCGGAAATAATTGGAGATTGGAGAGGATGAAAGACTCACTCTTTTGGTGTAGAGAAATTGGAGATTTTGATGCAGCGAAAAGTAACGGCTTCTTTAATAATAATAAGAAGAAGAAGAACCCACACAAAGGTAACAAGCTCTAAAATTGTATAGGCTCTATAATCGCTCACCTCCTCAAATGTACATTGTGTGTACATGTTTCTTTTTCATAGCTTTTAGCAATGTACAAACAATGTACATTTAAGGAGGTGGGCGATTTTTAGAGCCTTATGTCATTTCAACTTCAAAATTTTATAACTAATTTCACAAAGTTCCAAAAAACATGAAACAACTTGGGTTAGATGCCAAATTCCACTTTCCTTTCAAGAAAAATTTACTGAAAATTTATTTGAAGAACCTTCTCCTCTCCAAAATTTAGTTTTAGCTCTTAGGTGGGTGATTCTTTGAACTTGTTACTTGAACCCCTAAAGATCAAAGACTATGTTTTCACCAAAACTGGCTCCAAAACTGCTATTTTCAATACAAGTACCAAATTTTAGAAAAAAAAACATTTTAGAAAAAATGTAACCGTAGGATCTTGTATTAAACTATTTTGAGAAGTTTTGAAAAAAAATTCAAAAATTTCCACCATGTGGATTGCAAGATAAGAGTGTTTGAATTGACAAAAATCCTTTTTTTATCCTTGCGAAAATTCGGGCAGCTGCACTTCACAAGGTCACATTTGTATGAAAAAATGTCCAAAATGGTGGTCACTCTTTGGATTCATTCTTCAAGGCAGGTTGGCTACATGCTTGAAAATTTTCAAATCATTTGGAATTGTAAAACATATAGGAAAAAAACAGTAAGTAGAAAGAGGCAGGAATTGTTTAAAACACTAAATTGTTAAGAAATTAAATATGGAATTGAAAAATGCCAATTCCAACAATTGTAATGTTGTAATAAACAATCTACATCCAGTGTTCTTATTTTTTTTCAAAAATATTGAAAATTGAATTAAATAAAAGACTTCAAAGTTTATCTTAGAGTAGAGATTCCATAACTATCCTCAAACTAGAACTTCTCATAACTTTCATCTCATTAATCAAAATGGAGTAATTCAAAGCTTCCCACATAGACATAAATCTAAATAACCAATTTCAAATTTTTATTTTAAGAAAAATTGATTTTTAAAGAAGTTTTTCAGCTGCCCGCTGCCCAATTAAAATGACATATCATGCAATAACTTTTTAAGCACATAGTCAGAAGTTATGAAAATTGTTGGGCCTTGAAGCTACTCCTCAGGCCCATCTTGTGTGAAAATTTTAAAGAAAAAAAATAAAAATTCTAGTCGTAGCGAGCTACTCAAAATCGCTATGTTGTCAAAAAACCCGGTGTTTGGTCCTTTAGGGGTTAAGATAAACCAAACCATCACATACAGGATGACTAGTTTGCCTTGTTGGTATTGTGGATTTTTTAAAATAAATTTCACATAAAGACAAATGTGAGAAATGGGGAGAGCAATTGAAATTTCATTTTTTGGACAAAGTACGAATTTATTATGATTTTTTGAATTATGCTTCCAAATGATCCAAAAGAGTCTTTGGGCTACCTCGAAACCAACAAAAAAAGTGTATCCATAATGACCATATTACTCACCTAAAGCAAGTTACAATATTTCCTAACATGGCTACAATATAAAGGCCTGAAAAGTCACTTCCTATGATGAATTTACACTCAAAAGGTGGAAGTTCCTATTGCGCTCATTAATTGCCCCATCAATGTCATCCATGACATTGATTGTGGCTACTAACTCAATCTAATGTAGCCCAAAGCTCATTTTTTGAAAAAAAACTTGCATGGGTTGAAGCAAGACTTAGATGGGTCATTTCCTAAGTGATAGTGATAGGTGTTTTGCATGTGATGGAGTAGTTTACCTTATATATACTTGGATCATCATAAGAAACCTATTTAAACGAGGGCACTCAATCTAATGTAGACTATTCAAGTGCTTGTAACTCAAACATCTAGTCAAAAACAAAACCTACCTTTGGATGTACATTTCTCACATGTTTTCCATGGATATAATAAAATTTGTTCTTCTACATGCCAAAAAAAATGATAGTTTGTTTGTCAAAATCTAGTTACAATACAAATATTTGAAAGATGTGACACCACAACATTTTACATCCTCCAAGTGTGAATTTTGTTTGTATTAATTGACTTCTTCTTTTATAGAAAAGATGCACATATGGAAGTTTCCTACATATCAACGCAATTGAAGATTCTACAAATTTTTGTATTGATGTTTTTAAATCAATTGCCATATAGAACCATTAAAAGTAAAAAAAAGTATGATTTTTTGAAATTGAAATTCGGTTGGCTTGATTGAGATTGGGGTATGAATGCAACGTTTATTACGCATGACAAAAAGAATTCTGCTTTATGCAAAAATTCTTGAAGGCGGAGCTTTTGTAGCTCCTGTAAGGAGGGCACTCACATGGGGGCGGAGGGAAAAAAAAAAGGAAGGAAGAGGAAACATGAGTGGGACAAGCAGCGCTTATGATGGGATGTTACTGACAGCCTACCTTACTGGAGCTCTGCTGCGCTTTGCTGGGATTGCATATGCTCACTGTGCGCTGCCGTGCCGAATGTCATGATCATGTCCTTCGTGTCGCAACAAATAAAAATAAAAATAATGTTTTTGTGTGCAACTCTATCTGGTAAAAAAACTTATCTCATCGAAGCGACTATGAATGGCCAGGATTCCGTTCCATTCCATTCCGTTGCTTTTGCAATTGCAAATTGCGAACTGAAATCAATCCAATCCACACTGGAATTTTGCGGTTGCACCGATCGAAGCGACTGTGAATGGCCAGGATTCCATTCCTGTGCAATTGCGAACTGAATTCAATCCAAACAGGAATTTTGTGGTTGCACTGATCGAAGGGACTATGAATGGCCTGGATTCGGTTACTTCTGCAATTGCGAACTGAAATCAATCCAATCCAACCAGGAATTTTGTGGTTGCACCGATCGAAGCGGTGAATGGCCAGGATTCCATTCCGTTCCTTTGCAATTGCAATATCAATCCACTCTGGAATTTTGTGGTTGCACCAGAGAGGGAAAAGCCGGATTGAATGACTCATCAGCCTTCCCTGTCATTGGCCGCGAGCCCACCCACCCATTTGCACCTTTCTGGCATCCTTGATGGCTGCGCCTTTTCTATCCTCCTGTAAAGTACAGCAATTCTTTCAGCTGGCATGTTTCCATTACTTTCTGGAGACTGGTTTTAAGGGAAAGGGAAGAAGGGAAGGGAGGCCACTGCGCTTAAGCTTAACCCCTAAATGAAATGACGGACCCATGACCATTGATTTCAAACCTCACTGTCCATCACTCAATTTGCTGCCATTTTGCAACTAGATATGTATGAAAAAATTTATATTTATTTTTCAGAGATGAAATTACATGTTTTCTTTACTTCACAAAAATTTCAGATTTTTTTGTGGAATTTTTTTTTTTTTTTAGAATTTTTGAAGAGAAAGTGAAGAAAAATCATATTAAACAGAAAATAATTTCAAAAAATCTGAAAATTTCACCATGTGTGTATATTACAATGACAAACATCGTGGTGTAATCTCAATTTCCGTGTCATTATATAATTAGAAAATAATAGACATTGAATATACTCCCAAAGTTCAAATTGCAATAAAATATTCAATATTAGGATTTTCTTCAAAATTCGAATTGGAGTAGAAACTAGAGTAGATGACCTTCGTTTTGTTAGTTGGGTTCAAACTCAAAAAATATCATTTTTGTGGAGAAATTTCAGATTTAGAGCAAGGAGCAACAACTTTCCTAAATACACTAAAATAGCATATTTTGTGATCCGTTTTTTTTAATAACTTCTCATTTACGTGAAGACAAACATTGGAGAGACTACAAACTCAATTGGATTCTCTTCATAACCCAACATGAAAGGTCAACAAGGAAAAGGAGAATGAAAAATTGCTTTTGAATTCTATCCAACCTATAGTGTTGTCATCAGAACGCCACGGAATGGCGCCCGCGGCGCTCTAGTCTCACAAAAATTGCAGATTTCTGAAACGCCAACATACTGTAGCTTCTATTGAAACAATACTGAAAAGCTCCGAAAAAAGTTCAGGATACTTACAGGTTATGACTAATTCTAGATTGTGATGAGGCATTGAATCAGTAATCCATTTACAATTTGCATTTATGAAGGAACAGTAAGTTAGGAACTGAGAAACATGGAAAGATACGATTGGGCTGGTCAGCATTCTTTGTTTCTATAGTTTTTATAAGAAAGTCATTCATTGGACACTTTTAGTGCTCGGCACCTTCATTGGGTTCATCGTCAAAAGGACATTTGAGTTATGTCCCCTTGCAGTAAAGGTTCCCTTTACTTGTGTCAAAAAAAAAAAAGGAATAAATATATTTGAGGTCCTTGGAAGAGGTATCCCAATTTGGATTTCAATATCTTTCTTAAATGGGCATCATGTAAGGTAAACCAGCCTATGACAGGCAGAATGACTAATTTGGTATGTTGCCATTAGCAAAATAAAATCAGATTTTTTTCTAGCAGAGACAACTTTGAGAAATGAAAGAAGCAGTTAAAATTTTAGTTTTTGGACAAAGTAGGAATTTGTTATGAATTTTTTAAGTATTTTTCCAAAACAGTCTGTACACTATCTGAAATCAATAAAATATGTCTTCATGATGGTCATCTTACCACCTAATGCAGTCTTCAGATTTCCTAATACAACCACAAGAATTTTTAATGTGGCCATCACACAAAGGAATAAAAAAACAACTCTTTATGATGAGTTTACACTCACAATGTGTAAGTGTCCTATGACAGTCATTACTAATTCTATCACAATCACCTAATGCACTAATGTGGGCCACTAACCAACCTAATTAAATTGTAGAAGCAAAAATCTGAAATGGACTGTAATGGGGGGTTATGTAGATGTCTGCATTAGACAGTTGGCCTGTCATAGGCTGGTTTACCTTAGCTTGTTCAAATCATTGACCAATCAATGATGAATTTTTGCCTTCTTCAAGGCCACGGATGGGCAACCTCAAAGTCATTATTCAAATTTTTTTAATTCAAGCTTTGCATGCAAAAACTACCAAGTTCCAATTGTGATTCAAAAACCCAAGACTTAGATTGATTGATGCATCTTGTGAAGACAAACAAAATGGCACCAATTATTGAATTCACATATAGTTGAATATTGGAAGAATTTTCTTCAATATTCTAAGAATACCTAGTCCCTCATACTAAATATGTCATTTAAGGGTCAAAGAAGATTTATATCTTTTTTTACCACATAAATAAATAAATAAAATTTAAATTGTATCAATAATTTTAAATTAAAAAATAAACAAATTAAATTAAGTGTCTTGGTGAATAATATAGTTAATACTATTCATATACATAGTTAATAACTAGCTGGTGTGGCAAAAGTTTGTAGGAAACGCAAGGAAGAAAACTTGATTTAAATTTTATTGTTTCTTTTATTTAACCAAAATTCAACAATTCTTTTTTTGTGACACATCATCTTTAGTAGAATTGTGGCAATCAAAACAAAAAAAATATGATGCAATATTTATCCAAATTAGATGCACCAATCAATTTTGGGAAACCATCCTAATAAAAAAGAGGACATTAAACATATCATACAAAGTTTGTAGTTAGAGGGTAGCTAGGGGTTGTCTTCCCCAACCAAGGATAAATGTTAAAAATTACCTCTATTTCGTGGTTGGTTAGTGTTATGCATTCTTCACCTCTCCTACATATGTTCTTCACCTCTTGTAGGTGATTTGGGGTCTCTGATTCCCAAATAGAATTCAAAAATTCCAAATTTTATCTTGAGTAGCAAATAAAAAATCCTAGTGTTTTCCTAGGGGTAAAATCACAAGTTTTGTATGGTATGATGCATTCAACATCTTGCTTAAAACAAACTACAAATGAAAGGCCACAAAAATATCAACCAACACTGTGGCCAGTGGTCTTTCAAAAGCATTAACTGGAATCATTAACTCTATCATAACGCTGCCACCAAAAAGTGTCCAATGAATGACTTTCCAAATCACTATAGAAATGAAGAATGTACTTCATCCAAAAATCATATCATTTTCGACAAAGCAGCTTGCTTACAGATCCCATCCTTTTTCAGGATTAAAGTTTATAGGGGTTTATAGTTACTGCTGTAAATTAGACACATTCCATTCCACCTTTCTCTGCAACTTCTGTTACAGCAACCGGCTTCTTTATCTTGGAAAGAAATCCGTTTGTTGAATTTTAAGCCACTGGCTTTGCATCTGTACTCGGAGTTTGCAGAGTACTGTTTTGCAATTTTATTTTAGTTGAACAAATGGGGAAAACGCACTGCGTTAAAGAGAACCAGAACCAAGCAGCCAAGTCACCAGGGCTGGACAGTGAAGAGCTTAACGAGCGAAGACACAATAAACCAAAGAAACAAACAACTGACCCTACATGAACGAGCAGAGTGCACGCTCCATCCAAAAATGTTTTGCAATTTTAGGTCCCCCAATTAAGAAATTGATTGACGTAGTCCTCTGGAATGCGTACTGCTAGTAGATGCAAATGTTTAGTAACGAACAATTAATTAAAAAGGTATGGATAATTTAACCCGAAAAGGTAGTTGCAATAAAAAAAACAGTTTTCGGCTTTACGGTAGATACTCGAGTGTTGCCCGGGGCAGTCGTTCAGGTCCAGGGGACAAGCACTGGAGCAAATAATTGCACCGCAAACACCCTGTCGAGTTCAAATGTAAATATTCAAAAAGCTCACTGGGCAAGGTGATCAAGGCAGGCTCCTCTCGTCAGGCAAGGACGTGTCCGGTACTCCGGTTATCAAGTTTGACAGACCGAGTTTCGGCATCCTCAGAATTAGTTAACGGTCAACAGTGTAATATATAGAAGCTCCAAGTATGCGTGAGGGTAGTACCTTGTTACGAACTAACGATATCGGTACGGGCTACACAATCGCAACTACCCGTAAAAGATGACATATTCAATTTAAAATTCAGCACGTCAAAAATCAAACGAGACCAGCTTTTACACCAAGAGTACACCGGAATAGATTAGGAGGCATGTCCTGCTTCAGATAATAACCTGCGAAGGACCAAAGTCCAGTATATACAAAGGGGATAGTCTTTGTTGCGCACACCCCTTTTCCAGAGGCGACGACTCAAATGGATATGTACACCTACACCTTAGGAGGAATCCCCCATCTTCTCAATACTTTCCCTACGTCTTCTGTACAGAAGCTCAATGAGCTTCAAGAATGGGAGACGCTTTGTAAGCTGGTACTGGAAAACGAATGGCAGTATGTCCCGCCTGCGACGGCGAGGACTCATACGCATTTCTTCGAAGAGACAAGCTGTTGATCATGATGATCAGTAAGCTGATGTTTTCGACCATATCTCAGGCAACTGCACTCGAGCGTCCATACATGTTCGTGAGCCCATAGATGAACCGTTCAGAAGTTCGGAAGAGGCCACCAAGGGACAGTTTCGAGCTTGGAAGTTCAGGCTCTTGTCGTGGGAGTCCCTTCACTTTCAAGGAATGGCCGATGGACTTCCGCATCTCATCTACAATTTTCATATTCACAGGACAGCCTGAGGCGTCGATAACATAGAACACGTTCACAGCCTTCTCATCTCGTGTAGTAACGTCTGCACGGGCAACTGAAAGGCCATTCTCCCGAAATATTCTTGTCACGTCTGACAAGAGACCGACCCGATCGTTCATGCAGAGCTCCAACTTCAAACCCTGCATAAGCAAAAAAATGGTAAGCTCTCTCGTTCACAACAGTATATTGAAGGCATCACTGAGTACAACTGACGAGAACACATTCGCAACAGTACTTCTGCATGATCTCAGAAGTGCAAAAAATTTCAGTACTTCAAGATTCATACCTCACTGGTTCTCCGATCTATGGCAGCTTGAAGGCACCCTTTCAGGTGGTGCTCGGCAGCAGTGTCGAGGGTACAACCGTTCACATGACGAATGTAAAACTCCTGCGTCGTCTCAGGGCCGGGAGAGTTGATCAATGCGTGATATATCACGTATTGCATATCTGTCAATGTACAGACGATATCAAACAAAAGCTTGGGACGATCCTTGCACTGGATGCTGACCATGGAGTATCCTCGCTCATTCCTCTTAATTTGAATCGTCGGCCAGTCCTCATTACTTCGAGGGCATTCAGGCTCCTCATACCCTCTATCGTCATACATCAACTGGTGAAGTCGTCTCTCAACATGGGTAATTTCAGTAGCATACTCTATCTTACATCTCGCTATAGCTTCATCGTAATCCCCCTTCATGATTCTCGACAACTGCTCCTTAATATTGTCAAGCTTCCCCTGACTTTCAATAGGACGACACGTGGTCATGTCGGTGAAGTAGATAACCGAGGCAACCCGTTGATTGTGCGTCCAAACCTCAGCAGCATTCACATTACAAGCCATACTCGTGAGAACTGCAGAAAGTTCAGATAGAAGCCCGGGCCTATCCGGTCCTGTTAGCTCGATCACAGTATACTCAGAGAAGATCAACCCCGTCGAGCGACGCAGCAAATCAGCGGACGACTTCTCTCTCTTTGTTCTGTATCCCAATGACTGCAACACAACACCACAAACCATACAGCTCTTTCATTAGTTACATTTACGATTTCTAGAATAAAGAGGAAACTAAAAACACATGTGGAAAAACATGTCGAGCAACCTCGAAAACAGTACATACTAAAATACCTTCTGAATGTATTCGATGGTATCATGGTCGCTAATTTTGCGTCCCTCTTGATCCACAACATGAAATACTGCAAAAGTACAAACTACAGAAAGTCAGTGTAAAATCACTCTGTACATCGCAGAAGTACTTCTGAAACAGTTATACGACACTGTGTTTCAGGCATAAACTTACCATCCATAAACCAGCCTCCATCAGAGAAGATGTCGGACTTCGTAATCGTCAAATCGAGGTCAGTGAGAACTTGGACAACATTCAGAAGAATACCATGTCTATTCGCACTGTGCACCTTCACAACGGTGGCGTTGTTATACGTATCATTCTCAATCGTCACCCTGGCATATCAAATGCACTAGTCAGATGAAGTTTAGGTTATAGTAAGCAAAGAAGGAAATCGACTTCCGAGTAAAAAGGCTGCGATACTCAGAGTTCGACATACCTTGGAGGGTTGAAGGTGGAGCACGCGGTCTCATAATCAGGATCAAAGTACGGCCACCTGGGATTATCCATGGCCACGAAGAAGTGTCTGCGTTCTCAGAGCACCTGGAGGAAATAACAGGAACGACACAAACGGGAATGCTCCACACGGGGGTACTACGAAGCTTGGATCGAACTCCTGAAGACCTTCACTTTGATGATAATCAAGTCCCAATAATGTAACTGCAATACAAATCCGCGGTAAGTGTACAGATCGAAGAACGTCCAAGAAGTGTAGCAGAGAACTTCTAACCCAAAGCCTACTACAGACTCACTTCCAACCAAATAGCTCTGCAACAAAGCGGACATCTACCAAACACGAAAATGACATAGAGCTCTTAACAACAAAGATTATTACCTGGTCCTCTGATAACCACCGAATTTCAAGGTTTTCACAGCAACCTTCTTCAAACTAATTTGTCGCTCTACCTTTCAGTAAAGGTCCGAGAACTGTCTCCGGAAGCGTATGAGTTTAAATGCCTTGACAGGCAGCGCTGGGGACAACAATATGAAGCTTCTTCACATACACACAAAAGCTCAAGGACATCCTATTCGTAACAGAGGCTTCCGTGGCCAAACCGGCGCTCTGACTCCCCATCTATAAAAGTTAGAATCGAAAACGGAAACGCTCTCTCGGCTTCCTTCCAAGGCCTCTTCAGCAGACAGAATCCAGATCTCGAAACACCAACACCGCTCACGACTTCGCGAGACTCCAACACTGCTCGCAACTTAAGTTTCCAAAATTCCAAGAGCTCACTTTCACCACACCCTTTTTCTTATCTCCAAGCCACCGCAATCGATCTACTAAAATCACGAAAGAAACGTAGTGAACTATTGAGCAATGAACCGCAACGGCACTTCCCAAACTCGCTCTTGATTTCCCGCCACGCGCTTCCACAGCAATAACGCAATATCTCACCACAATCGATCTAATGAAACTGCCAAAGAACTCCAGACTTCTTTCAGATGTGAACCTTGCCTTGATTTCTCGCCCAGCGCTTCCCGAACGACAACTCACAACCTCAACACACTCTCTCCTCTCTCTCTCTCAAATATGAAGATATACTAGCACTCAGATCAACAGCTCTCACTTAAGCTCACACCATAACCATTTCCCAATCTCAACGCGATAACCGTTACGCCTGTCGCTCGTCTCGCTTGCAGCGCAGACAAATCAGCGTGTGCTCGCCCTTTTCTCTCGTTCTGTGTCCGTCCCTCTCGATGCTGGAGGTGAGTGAGGGCTGCCACCGAGTAGGCGCGCAATGATTTAACGGTGCCCGGAAATGTGGTAACACGCAGTAAGAGCTGGCAGGTTCGCCGAAGCTCGAGAGATCACTGCACTCGAGAAGAGTGGCGCTCACGACATGGGCGAGGGCACTGATTTGACTGGTCCGCTAACATGTGGGCAAACCCTATCAGACCACGACTCGGTGGGCGCAACCAAAAGCTTTCTTGCAGCAATAGCAGAACAGCAGGCGGGGACTTAGTGGGCTACGAGGGCAGGCAAGCAGGCACACAAAGGTTTGGGACACTGATTCCCATACAAGACTTTTGAACAAGACGACCCACGGCCTTGGGGGCAGGCGCTCACCCGGGCTTCTTTCCCGCGGTCTCTCGCGGTCTTGGGTGACCGTCGCTCTGGACAGCGCGCTCTTCGCCTTCGTTCTTGGTGGCCCTGGCTGGTGGAAAGGAGCACTGGCACATGACGCACCACGGCTGGTTTTAATAGGTGTACTGTACCTGTCTTTTATTTGGGGTAGGGACTAGGTAGATATTAATTTCCTTGGAAAATTAGGAAGAACTGGGTTTGGAGCTGTTAAGCCTCTCTTGTCTCAGAAAAACATAAATGGGAGGGTACAGTCTTTTTCCTTAAGGGATTAAATGAAAAAGTTAGAAAGTATGGACTCTACATTTGGGAAACATTTTTGTAAGGGGCAATGAAGTATGGAGTACATGTGTAAGTGGCGAGTCATGTGTTTTTTCCTTTGAAAGTTGAATTGGATTGAATGAGAAGTAGGAAAGTAATGAGGCTGTGTTGGGCAAAACATATGGTGTGGGACTTATATATGGTAGGAGAGTATGGAAGGAGTCCTGCTTCATGTGCTGATATGATCAACTTAGTTAAGTTAGCTGATGCTGTGGGGCATAATTTATGGTTATGTCTTGTGTAGTGGAGTCCCTGGCATTGATGAACATTGGGTTTCAAGTTTGGTGATCCCAAGAGATAAATAAGCAATTACTGCTGTCAATAGCTGGCCCTTGAAAATGAGTCTTCCACATACATCCCAGAATCTTCAAGGATCTTCTGATTCAATGTTGTACCTGTGTTTTCATTAAGTTGTACAGCTCCCAGGGAGGATGGTGTTTAAAGCCAGCAAAATCAAAAACTAAGCTTAAATCTTAAACAACCAACTATGGCCTACAATGAGTGGGTCAGTAACTGGAATAAGTACAGAAGAACCAGTTTATAAGCCCTATTTTATATTGCCATGGAAGTTATGAATCGAGATCTTGGAGTCTCTGACTTGAGAATCATCCGAATTGGAACCCCTTTCATGTTTTGCACCAATTGGTGCACAACCAACACGGTCAGGGCACCAAGTCATTCAACTCAGGACCAGATCCTTCAAGCATGTGGACAACAGATATGCAAGTGTGTCCTCTACATAGCTCTGGGATTGATTATGGACACCATTTCCTAAGTAATAGTATCAGATCTTTCTTGTACCCAATTGTTAACTTACATTTCCTTGCAGAAGGAGGCTTGCAGTTTGATTCACAGTACAGTCTAAAATTTGGGGTTCTTTTCCATAAGTGGGTCACCCATAAAGTACATCATTTTAGTCTCTCTCTCTCTCTGACTCAGAGGATGCTGAGTACATTTTCAATGCCTAAGCTAGCAAACCAGAGTTCCAGAATTTTTTTTATAGTTTTAGCCAGCTATTTTTCTTTAATTTCCATATCTAACCATTTTTTCAAGTGCCAAGTCCGGTTCCATCCTCTATGTTTTAACTCTATATAGAAACTTTATAGTTTTTGTTTTGTTTAATCAAATGGATTTCCATTGCAAAACAACTTCACAAACTTTATAGATTTTTCACCATTTTTTTCTGCCCATGTTTTCAAATTGCCACCGGATTTTTCCCCAATTCCAATGGCTCGAACACTGTAGCAAACTGCCTGGAGAACTTTACTTTGAGAACCAAGGCAGTTTATTGGTGCACCTGTGCAAATGGTCTGAAACTGAACGAAACAAAAGCTCTCCCCACTCGCACACTTGTTGAGATGGAATAGTAAAGGCAGCCCGCCGTGACTAGGACTACCCTCCTGCACCAATGGCCCCCCACCCCAATTGCTTTTCCGCTTCGCTTTTGTTCCAAAAGTACTGTTTTTCCCTATTAAAACCGTCACGGGGATATCCAAGATGCAAGGGGCGGTGAGGGTAGCGTAGCCCCGCCAGGAGTCCTTCGTCCAACAATTGAAGGGAAAAGGAGCAGCCATGTGATTGAGCAGCCAGAGCGAGCGCGCGGGAGGGGGGATTCCGTGTGAAATGTGCGTGGAGGTGCAAAAGCGCAACGATGCACGGGCAGCCAAGTGCGCCTGGTGCGATGAAGCCAGTTAAGTTATGCTGACCGCCAAGGCCTCCTCGCCATTAGTACCCGCCTTCAATGTCCCGTAATAATATCCCAGTGGCCCACTATTGTAGTCTTCCGTCTTCCTCACCTGAGTCTCACCTCCATTGTTGCAACCCCAGCCACGGCAGCCAGGGGAACAGGAGCAGCAGGAGGGATGATTTCCTGGAGCCCTCCGTCACAGACACAATCAAATTCCGTCAGGGATGGAATACTATAGAATACTCCGGAGGAACCAACAGTGCTTGTTTGCATGCTTGTGGAATTACGAGCTAATTACTCGCGTCCCTGGCGAAATCCTACTGTAGAGATGGCTCTCGCGACGTGAAAGCGTGAAACAGGTCGCCGTGCCATTGTTTATTCGTTGACAATCATTGCCGGTGGACTGATGCTCGGTAAGGCAGTTGGGCTTGCTGGCTGGCTGTTTCGGAGTAAAGTTTCAGTTACTGCTTCGGAAATCAAAAGGTTTCCACTTGGGATACTTATAACTTAAAAGGAAAGAAAAGCATTCAGTTGGGAAGTTCAGTTTTGCTTGGGCAAGGACAAGACGTGCCGTGCCGCAACTGTAGTAGTGAAACTCCCCAATTGTCATGGTTCCTCATTGTTGGAAATTCTTTGGAAACAAGTCTAAAGATAGTAAACTTTCACCCTCCATTCACCCCGTTTTTTGTGCCATTCACTACCCAGTGAATCGTCCAAAGCTCCCTGTGGTTGTTTACCAGTGAGGCAAGGGGGGCCCTTGGGTATTCTCCTTTGGTATCCTTGAGAAGGGGACCCGTACAATGAACAAAATTGTCTTTTGTGACTCCTCAACCAAACCTAGTGTCTTGAAATTAACTCACAGGTCCCTCTTAGGTATCTAGCAAAGCATAATGCCTTTGCAGTATGGGGATTGGTTTTACAATGTTATATGACCTTCATAAAAGGCCCACCTATTGTTTTGCAATGCGATACTAGAAGGGATTATGCAACGGTAGGTGAATTTATGAAATGTGGGTTTTTCCTTATAACCGGGAATTGAGGAATTATCAGTCATTCATTGATAATATTTATGTTGATGCTTCATGGCAGAGAAGGCCTTCCATGTTAGGAATTCCGGAGAGAATACTCTTCATCCTGCTCTACTGTCTTCATCGGATGTATTTTTTTTGGAATTCCTTCTTCAAATAGCATTCCCCTATACAAACGCACTCCTTGGTTGGTGTGATGTTGGTAGCTTTGGTTTCCTTGTTTCACCTTCTTGCTCTATAGTCCATATTGAACGTCACTACATTCTTCCCAAAAGAAAAAAGTATTCACCAATTAGTTATAAAAAAAAATTATGTTCCTCGAGGAGCAATTTGCTTGATGCATGCCTCTTCAATTTTTTTTTAAAGTCTTTCACCTCCTCTTTAGTCTTCAATTTTTAGTGTTTTTATTTTAATTTTTTTATAGACACAATCAATTTTCCAAACCAAAAAGAAAAAATTGATTTTGTCCAAAATATCAATATAAATTAGCCATTGAATGTTTAACAACTTATTTATTCTTAACTTTTTTTTAAATGGATTGTCGTTGCAAATTGATGAACTATACTTAGATTTTATAATGTCATAATCTTAGACTAAAAACATTCCTATCGCACATCATTGATATGTCATTAGTTGCTATGCCATAGGTATGTCAATGATTGCACAAATTTTAAATTTTAAAGACATTTTAAAACAAGTGGTTAGCAACATTTTATGAGTTATTTACTTTAATAATGTTTGTGATATGAAAGGTATTTGAATTATATGATAATAGTTTGAAGAAAATTTTGAATTTGAACCTATTGTTGTGACCTTTATTCACCTAAGGGCATGTTCATTTGTGACCAATCCTCAAACCATAGTAATCATTTTTTGGGAACAAAGTTAGACAAATTTTGAACAAAATAACTAGTTTTACCTTTTATAGAGTAAATTGAGATTTAGAATTTGGATCTCATGCCGCTTGTTAAAATATCATGTATAGATGCTCAATAGTTGGATCCTTCTTGTAATTTTGTCAAAGGATGCTCAATACTACCATTTATAGTGTAAAAGAGCACAAACTTTTTATTTTTATTTTTATTTTTTGCATACCAAACCATAAGATCTTGCAATAAACTAAACTAGAATTTGTGGAAGAATTTTCAAAAACTTTGACTACATTGATTCAAAAATATTTGAGATCCAAGTGAAGAAAGTATAATTTTTTGGCAATGTTACAAACTATTTTGTAAGACTTTGAATCCTCTTAGCTTAAAATTTTTGCACTGTAGATTTTGAATTAAAAAAGTTCATGTTGAAAAATTGAGTTGAAAATGGTGTGGTGTGTGTGTGTGTACAAAAGAAATAAAGGACGTTTATCATTCTTTAAAAAATTGTTAAATAGAGAAGGTACAAAATAGTGGGAAAGCTAAATCATTAACAACTCTTATGATCAATTTAACCTTGCAAAACTTTTTTTTAGAAAAATGTGAAAATTGAGCTTAAGAAAAAATTAAATACACTCATTTTTCAAGAAGATTAAGTGATTGCCTATAAACCAGGGAGCTCAATAATTTTCTCATCACTTGTCCAAATGTAACAAACCAAAGATTTCCACGTAAACAAAAATATAATCTACTATATAACTATAAATTTTATTTTAAATTTTAATGATTTTAATGATTTTTTTTGTTGCCCAGTCTCAACTATTTTGGGCTTAGGAGGGCATAACTTTTGCTCCTAGGTACTAACTAAACTAAAAACTATATTTTCAAAAGTCTTATTTGTTTTTCAAGGTTGAAAAAAAGTTTCAAAAAATCATGCCAGAAAATGAGGTCACAAGAGTTTGCCCAAATTGTTAGGGGGACACTCTAGTGTCTAGGGGTTAAATGCAAATTGTGTCATGATTTCATCTTTCATGTTCTCATCCACATATTTTTTTGTTCATTTGTTTTTTTTAAACCCTAATGACATTCAAGCATTTTGTAATCTTTCCAAATCTTTTTTGTGTTGTTGCATAGCGACATGTTCTGCTCTAGGTCTAAGAATATAGTATAAATAAATGTGATATTAAGGAGTGGTGGTAATAGGAGGATTTGGTGTATCCCAACAGAGGGTCTATCACGCAGGCAGTGTCACACTTCTTCGCTGCAAAGTAATAATGGACTGGAGCATTTCATTTTTTACTTTATATGCAAACGACATCCAGGGACGTCCAGTCCCAGACGAACCGAAGTTGGTTGGGGCAGTTACAGTAAAAAAACTGGGCTATGGCGTGCCGGAAGCAAATAGTTACGGTGTCTCCTCACGACAAAAAGTCCGCCACTTCCACACCTTGCTTGTTGCTTACACGGAATTTTTTATGCGAATCTGGTCTCCGAATATTGCTCTTGCCTTAACACGGAACCGGGTACCGCACTACACCATAGCTGTAGTAATAAGATCACAATTTTCCAGCATACTTCCCCAATCCCCAGAGAATGATGAAGTTACGTGACGAATCTGATACCGGTAGCGAGATGATTCTGTTACCGGTAGCCAGAACGCCGGAGAAAACTAGCCACAGAAGAAACTGAAGGAATGACAGCCAAGGCCAAGGGTTGCAGATGGCAAATCCCATCTCCTCATCGTTACGAAAATTGCACAACCCATCGCCATTCGAAGGGGCACGGCAGCCCAGCCAGGAGAACCTTTACTACTGCGATGAACCCCGCCACCGCAATGAGAAGGCTTCCACGACCTCGTTGTCCAGAGTTCATGGGAAGACGGGGACTTCCAGGGCGGCAGGGGCGCAGGGCCCCTCCCTGCCGAGTTAAAAAAATCTAATTTTCAGCTGTCGACCTAATTGCGTCACCCGCAACCAGTCCTATCTTTTGCAGTCGGCTCCTGCCCACCACCCAGTATGTCCCAGCTGCGAACATACGACAACCGCCTTCTGCTTCATTTCCAGTTGCAGACCCATTTTAGCAGAGCCGCGGTTGCCAGTTATTGGATTTTAGCTGTCCCGCGGCTATTAATGTCCGACTAACGGAACCCGCGCTTGTCTTTTTGCCTTGCAACAGTGCGAGGCCGGCGCTGCCGGTGCCGTTCTAGCGAACGCCCAGCCATGTGGACTTTCGAA
Organism: Antitrichia curtipendula; assembly: GCA_951230915.1. Taxonomy (NCBI): domain Eukaryota; kingdom Viridiplantae; phylum Streptophyta; class Bryopsida; order Hypnales; family Leucodontaceae; genus Antitrichia; species Antitrichia curtipendula. The sequence continues at coordinate 9,738,749 of OX579634.1, forward strand.
ACTGCGCCCACTGCGCGGGGTGTGTGAGATATTTGGGCCTGGGCGACTCGGCGGTCGTGCCATTGTGGACGTTCAACGACAGAGCGCGCTGCCATGATCGACGACAGAGATGGGTCACCTGGTCGTGGCCTCCCGTGCGCTGGGATGGGTGGGCATCGTGGCCGTTGAAGGCCAGTGCGCCAGGCCACAGGCTCGGAACAGAATGAACTCCTGCAGCTGGGGGGCTGCTAAACTGGGACTCGACATCAACATTCCTGAACCCTTAGTATCTGCGCTTCTATTAATCTATTATATATCTTAGTTTCGGTTAAAACTTTCCCTTCAGTTCCATTTTGCATTCAGGTACAAGCTTGAGATCATTCTCTGGTGACGGGGTTTTGATTCGATCCGTCGATCAGACTTCAACACATGGCAGGGGGCTGATTTCTAGTCCCACTTGGAGACAGTCATGCAGTCAGTCCGGTGATTTTTTATGTCCTCTTAAAATAAGCAAACTGAAATAGCAGGCTTCAGCTTTATTTTTTTATTATTTCCTTACACAAATGAAACGGAATTTCATTGCAAGGATTAAAATACATACCAATCAGCCGCAAGCGGCGTGAGCGGCTTCAGCCTTTGAATCTGCATCGCCATTTGTAGAAGGATATTCTAGATTCCTTCATGATGATGTTGTCGCAAACTCGCAGCTTACCATGTTTGGTATAATTCTGGCTCTCATTGACACGACGCACAGAAACAACTCACAATTGGGGTCAGTCCTTGAAAATATCAAAGCACATATGCATCGCTTTTTTAATTTTATAAAATGAAATCAACTGGATTGAGTGAGAGATGATAAACATACAATTTTCTGTCCCCTACTCCCTGCCTATGCCCATGGAGCCGGATTGAGTTGTATTTCCTTCTTTGTTTTTTTAACCCCTAAAGTCCCAAGGCCTTTTTTCCATAAAAAACAACAACTCAAAACTGCCAATTCTATAGCAAGGAGAAAAAATATTTTAATTTTCTTTTTTGCGTACCTAATCGTAGAATCTTGTACTAGAGTAGTGTAAGAATGTGTGAATTTTTTTTCACAAACTTTGACCATGTAGATTGCAACATATTTGCGTTTAAAGTGAAGGAAATCAATTATTTTGAACCTTGCTCATCTACATTTTTTGTCTTTGAACCTTCTTAACCCCTAAAGGACTAAGGCCTTTTCTCCATCAAAACACATTAAAAAAAGCCACTTCTATTGCAAAAAGAAAAAAACTTAAAATTTTTTTTTTTTGCATATCTAACCGTAGGATCTTACATTAGACTTGTTTGAGAATATATGCAAGAAATTTCAAAAACTTTGATGGCATAGATTGCAAGATATTTGCATCCAAAGTGAAGAAAACAAGTTTTCTTGCAACTTGCTTGACTAGATTTTTTGACTTTGAATATTTTTAACTTAAATTTTTTGTACTATAGATTTTGATTTTATAAGTTTTTATGTTGATTACTTGAGTTGAGAATCCAAGAAAAAAAATTCAAGTAAAAAACACTTAATTTTTTACTCATTTAAAATTGTTAAATAGAAGTACGTTCAAGAGTGAAGGAAAAATTAAATTGTTAATAGCTCTAAGATGAAATTGAAATACAATAATCCCAACGGTGAGACTGTTATAGCAAGCAAATACAGCCATGTCCAACAATTATTTTTGGAAAATTGTAAAAATTGCATTAAAAAATTAATCCTAAAAGTTATTTTTTCAAGAAGATGCTTAGATTGCCCAAAAAACTAAAATTGTCCATAACTTTCTCATCACTAGTCCAAATAGAATGAATCAAAGCTTCAAATGTAGACAAAAATATATAGTTTTAGTAAAAAAAATATTTTTAATTTTTTGTTGAGTTTTTTTAATTTTTTTGTGTTGCCCGCCAATCTCCTTTTTTGGCTTATTGTGCCATAACTGTTTCTCATGGGCATTGATTGAAATAAAAATTATATATCCATGAAGCTCTCGCAAAACCGCACATCCTCAAAAAATCTCAAAAAAATTCACTAAAAATTGAGGTCATAGGAACCTACCTATACCCAATTGTCCTCCAAGGGGACAAACGGTCCTTTAGGGGTTAACTTATCATTTTTGCTCTACTGATTTTGAATTTCTAAATGAAGAATTGAGTTCAAAGCCTAGGAAAAAGAATTCAAAAAACACACAACTTATTTTTCACTCATTAAAAAAATGTTAAGAAGAAGTAGGTTCAAGATTGAAGGAGAATCTAAATTGTTAATAGCTCTAAGATGGAATTGAAATACACTAGTCTCAATGGTGAGATTGTTCTCGAAAGATATATTAACCTTGTAAAACCTTTTTTCCTGAATTTTTTTGAAAATTGATGTCAAAAATGAATCCTACAAGTTATTTTTTCAAGAAGATGCTGTGATTGCCCTGTAAACAAGATTGTACATAAACTTTCACATAACAAATCCAAATGGAAAAATCAAAGATTTTCACGTACATAAAAATATAATCTATATAAATAATAATAATAATAATATTATTATTATTTTTTACTTTTTTACTTTTTTTACTTTTTACTAAAATAATAATAATTTAAAAAAAATCAACTTTAAATTTTCATTAAGTTTTTTTTTTCCTACTTGCCGAACTAAAAAAAGGGCTTTTTGTGCCATAATCTTTGCTCTTGGGCTCTAATTGAAATAAAAATTATTTTTTTGGAAAGCTAATGTGTATTTCTATCTTCACCAAAAAAATTCAGAAAATCAAGACAAGTATTGAGACCATAGGAGCCTGCCAAAATCCATTTTGTTCCTTGAGAAGACAATGGGACTTTAGGAGTTAATGACACCATCACTTTTCAAAGGACTAAAAAATAGATATAAATATATAATTCAGTTTGGATCTGAGGGCATCCTTAATGTTAAAAGCCAACTGGCTATCTAAATATTTTATTAATTTTTGATTGGTGTGGAATTAGAATTTGAGATTATTATAATTTGAAGCTTGTAAAGAATATTGTTTTTAAAAACACAATAATATTTGGATTTAGACTTTGGACTACTAATATAGGCCATGCTAGAAGCTAGCTAAAAGACAAAAGTGTGAAGAACTTCAGTAAATCATGCTCAAGAAAGGAAATTCATGCAAATGGCACACTAAATTTTCATTTTTGTCACGCCATTAGTATTGATTCCCTTTGTCCCATACGAGGACCCTAAAGTCTCAATTTTTCTAATGGGGATAAAATTGATTATGGGTAGGTTCCTAGGGTCTTAATTCTTGTCATGATTGCTTGAATTTTTTTTAAGATAGAGAAATACATTATCTTTTTGTAAGCATAATCTATACTTCAATTAGTGTCCCAGAACAAAAGTTATGCTACCCACAATACAAAATGGAATTTTCTAGGCAACAAAAAAAATTTGCAAAAAATTGAAATAAATTTTGTTTCTTATAGATTACATTTTTGTCTACGTGGAAAGTTTTATACATTCTATTTGGATTAGTGATGCAAAAATTTTAGAGCTTCTTGTTTTGTAGGCAATCATCATCTTTTGAAAAAATAAAATATTGGGTTTGATTTTGAACCCAATCTCCACAATTTTGAAGAAAAAGAAATTACACAAGGTTTAGTATGCTAGCTAGAACAAATTTATTCTTGGAATTAACTCTTAAAGTACCATTGGCCCTATAGGAATCAAAATGCAACTTTGGATAGGCTCATACGCTCTCAATGTTTATCATAATTTCTTTTAAGAAAATTTGAAGCTAGAAAAATACATAAACTTCACGGAAATATAATTTCAATTTCAATTGGTGCACATGAGAAAAAGTTATGATACAATAAGCCAAAAATAGAGGTCAACAGGCAGCATTAAAAAAATCACAGAAAGTCAAAAATTCATAAAATATTATATTTTTGTGTACATATGAAGCTTTGATTCATTCTATTTGTATTAGTGATTAGAAAGCTATGGACAATCTTGTTTTCTGGACAATTTAAGCATCTTCTTCAAAAAATAACTTCCAGGATTAGTTTTTGAATACAATTTTACATTTTTTCAAAGAAAATTGTTTCATAGGATTTAGTATGATTGTTAGAATAATCTCACCATTGGGATTATTGAGATTCAATTCCATCTTAGAGGTATTAACAATTTAGACCTACTTTCAATCTTAGACCTACTTTCAATCTTAGACCTACTTCTACTTAACAAATTTCTTAAAACTGAACATCAAGTGTGTGTGTTTTGAAAAAAAATCCCGATATTTTCAACTCAATTCTCCAACATAAGTTTTTTTTTAAATGAAAAGTCTGTAGTGCAAAAATTTCCATGAATGGTGGCCAAAGTCATCTGAAATTGTAGGCCAGAGTTCAAAAAATAAATTCCACCTTTGTATGCTAATATCTTCTAATTTGTACGGTCAAACTTCATGAAATTTTTATCACATGATCTGAGACAAGTCAAGTACAAGATCATATGGTTGGATTCTATAAGAGTTATTTTTTTTGTTTTCTTGGGCAAATGCAACAGAAATGGCAATTTTGAATGTATTATGAAGAAAAAAAATGGCCTTGGGACCAGTGATCTCAAAACTAGTTTATGGAATCTAGTGCAATATGCTACCTTCAAGACAAACAAGCATCAACTCTGGCTACCTTGAGAGTGAGTACTAGTATTAAAAATAATAGGAAAGAAAGGATTTTGCAAGTTGTAAAGAATTATTGGGAGTACTATTACACAAAATGGACTAAATAGATGCTAATTCCAATGTGGAGGAAGTTGCAAATGGGCTTTCAAATTCTATTGCTTATTGCAATTTTTGCTAAAATCTAGTTCTTATAAGGAATTTTTCCAATGTGCATTTAGCTACTGAAAATTTTCAGTAGCAATGGAACAAATTTTAGCCATTTTTGTGAACACTGCTTGGGACTTTAGGAGTTGATGTGTTTCAATTCCATATTAGAGCTATTAATAATATAGTTTTGACTCCAATCTTTTACCTGCTACTCAGCATTTTTTTTAGGATTGAAGACTAAAGTTATTTTTTTGAATTTTTTCCTAGACTTTCAATTGAATTTTTCAGGATAAAAATTTATGAATTCAATATTGGTAGTGCAAAATTTGAAGCTTATAAGATTCAAAGTCTTATAAACCAGTCACATAAGGTGCAAAATTTTTTTTTCTTCACTTTAAACAAAAATATCTTGTAATCTACAAGGTCAAGTGTCTAAATTTTATTCCACTCATTATTACCCTAGTTTAATGCAAGATCCTATGGTTTAAGGTTAAGGTTTAGGATTTAGTGTTTGCTTTTTCATATAGAAATGGTGATTCTGAGTGTTTTTTGATGAAAAAAGATCTTTAAACTTCAAAGGGTAAACATGAGTTGTTGAGCTCTCTAAATTTTTTAATTTTTGCTTGCTTTTAGCATGGATTATTTCAGGTGTTTGAAGTATAAATCCAGATTTTTTGTGACTATTGAAACTATTTTAAAATTATGTGCTTCCATTGACAATAATTTCAAGTTTTAAATCCAATCCAATCAAAAGTTAGTAATGTATTTGGAGGGCCAATTTGTTGTGAGCATTTAAGATGCCCTCGAGGATGAAAGTGACTTCAAGATTCACAATTTGGGAGTTAAGCCTTTAATATTATTTGCCACTACACATTATTCATTGATTTTATCTCCTAAAAGACTAGTACGCGTTTTTTGGCAACAGAGAAATTTTGGGCAAGTACATGTGATTGGAAATTTTCATATTTTAGACTGAAAAGTTTAATAGAAGGTGGGGGACAAGGAATATCTTGCATATGTACTAAATTTAATGAAATTTGAAAATACAAGTCAAAAGTTACAACCTAATATGTTACTTTTTTTCATGAATGGTCAGTTTGGGCAAATAAGAAAAAATCACTTTTTTCAGAAACAAAAATTTGAAATTGGTTTTTCAGAGTTATATACGTGGAAAGCTTTTAATCATTTCATTTTGATCAATGGGTAAAAAATGACGAGGAGTTTTAATTTGCAGGCAATTATAGATTCTCTACTCTAAAATAAACTTTGAAGTCCTTTATTCTACTCAATTTTCAATATTTTTGGATGTAGATTGCTTATTATAACATTTCAACCATTGAGATTGGCATTTTTCAAGTCCATAACTAAATTCTTAACAACTTTTTATTTTGAATCATTCTCTACTTTTTTCTACTCACTATTTTTTTCGTATATGTTGTGCAATTCCAAATGATCTGAATTTTTTCAAGCATGTGGCCAACTTGCCTTGAAAAATGAATCCAAAAAATAACTACCATTTTGGACATTTTTTTATACAAATGTGATCTTATAAAGTGCATTTGCAAGATTTTTTGCAAGGCCAAATAAGTTTTTTTGTCATTTCAAACGCTAATATCTTGCAATCTACGTAGCGTAAATTTCTGAAATTTTTTCCACATCTTCTCAAACCAGTTTAATACAAGACCCTACAGTTACAAGTGTCCAAAAATGTTTTTTTTCTCTGAACTTTGGTTCTTGTACTCCAAATAGCAGATTTGGAGCGTTTTAGGTGAAAACATAGTCACAGTCCTTTAGGGCTTTGCGTTAAAAACATTTAATACAAATACTCCAAAATAGAATCTTCAAAGAGAAGGCTACTAATATTGTTATAATAATGGAGCATATTGTCAAGCTTAGCAGTCTAAGAACATTTTCTTCACTTTTTTATAGTTTGAATTTTCAAATACTCAAATTTGATGTGGTCCCTTGGGATTTAAATTATTGATTTTTTTTTCCAGAAATATTCAAAAAATTGATAAGATGCTTGTTTGCAAAAATCACAAGTCACAATGTAATGTGTGATGCTTTTAAAGTTTCAAAATCCCAAGAAACAAAAAAAAGTAGTTTATAGTGACATAAAAACTAGTGTGCTATACCATGTAAATGTCCTAAATTCATAGAGATACTCTTGAAGTGGTGCAGGGGTCCAAATGAAGGCCATTGCACTTACTAGTCAATATTTGCCCCCACAAACTTCTTTGTCTTAAATTGCAATCAAGTTTGTAGAAAAGTTGTACACAATTTTGTCTTTGTGCCATTTTTTTATTTGATAGTGGAATTCTTGAAGCAATGTGGAAAGTTAAAATGACTCGATGAAGGTCACTACAATTAACGGCTACAATTAATAGCTACAATTTTTTCTTTCTATTTTGATGAATACATATTTAAAACAATAACAACAATCATTTATTATAAATACATCCTTGAGATTCCACAAGCACTTTGTTTTCAAAGTTAATTCATATATTCAATCCTATACTTCAAATTGCAAGGTCAAAATTGTGAGTGTTTAATTTTGTCAATTATTGTCAAATAAAATTTAATAATGAAACTCTTACTTCCACCCTATTGAAATTTCCTTTTCTTTCCTTGCTTCTCTTGTATGTATCATTAGACAAGTTATTTTCTCCTTGTTCATTGTTGATTGCCTTAATCCCCTAAATTTGAAGTCTTTGGGATAATTGTGTCTTGGGTATTGTTTTTGAGATTTGGCAACTAATACAAGTACAAAAATATGATTTGGCAACTTATATACTTGAACTCATGCATAGTGAAGGTTTCATGTTCTTTGGTCAATGGAATTTTTAGATATTAGATAATGTAAATGAACGGAAAATAGAATTTATAATTCTACCACGACTATATTTTTTCAAATATTATAATCTCCTGACTATCAATTGGAATTTCTCATTTTGCAACTGCATTGCTATAGAACTAAGGGGTTCATCCTATATTCACCCAATTTTATTCTATGGGCAATAAAAACATAGGTCACTCAACTTTCTCTATGTAAGTACTCACTTTAGATGTTTTGGAGGGGCATTGGAGGGCTGTTTTAGGCCCATTTTTCATGTTGTGAAGTAGCCATTACTAGCTAGAATAAATATTAATTAAAAAATAAAATAAAATAAAATATTAAAATATTAAAAAATATATTTATTATTATTATTTGACATGGCAATGGCTTTGCCACATTAGTCTGTTGCTATGGCCGAGTTCCCATAGTCCAAGAACTTGAGGGAATTCTTAGCCTTGTTGAGTAGCTAAATCTCATTTGATAGGTCTTTATTGTAGGACAAGCCTTTGGTGCATCGCGATCAGAAGATAAGAGGGGATTGGTACAAGATCACTTTGCACTAACCTTATACATGAAGATTGACCACAACTCAAGCATATGAAAAAATGATATGAATCCTATTGGTCCCAAAATGGATAATCTTTCAAAGTCATTTTAATTTTGCGTAAACTAAATCTCCTAAGATTATTGCTTCAGATTTTAAATATCCATGTCATCCTTTTATCTCATTCTTCAATACTGACTATTGTTGTGAATGTATTTTATACTGCTGGACTGCAAATTTTTACGTGAAATTATTTGGAAACTTTGTCGCAATTTTTTTTAGAATGTTGATGTTTTATGATAGAAGTTAAATAATTATAGTATTTAATCTTGACGCGCTCCAATTTTGGAATGATGAACAGATTTGTATCCTTGTTTCTTGCTTGTTGTTGCTTTGATAACAATCATCCTAATTTGTGGAGCTACTTTATCATGTTTTTGTTCTATCTATTGGTTGGATTTGGTGTTACTAGGAGATATATTTGCTTGTAATCAAATTTTGAAGGAATTTTAAAACTTTCCTTTCAAAATTCATTAAAAAATATTGGTAACAGCATTGGTAAATCTAACCATATGGATGGAATCTAAAATTCAAAATCTACAATTTTTAATTGTATACCAATTCCAAAATATTCTTCCAAATAGTATTTTATAATGATTTTTTCCAAATCGCTATAAAGAAGACTTTGGAAGTTTAGGGGTTCAATTTTTTAAATTGTTGATTTCATTTAAAAACACATTCAAATAATAGTGTGGTCATTTGCAGAGTCCTTTTCCATATTACACCATAAAAAATGACCAAAGCTTTTAAAACAAGTTTGGATTTTTCTTAATTGATTTCCAAATTTTTCTTCCTATCTTCTATTTCAATCCTAGTTGATGTAATTCTACCTAGAGTAAACTTTCATGTTGTACAGGAATTGGAAAAGTCCTAATCAATTTTTGAGTATTTTTGAGTCAGAATTTCCTTTGACAAGTTTCTTAATACTTCCACTTTCATTTATGAGGAAGACATTGCATTTTAGGAGTAGCTTTGTTTTATTATCGAACTAGAAACAATCCAAAAGTTCAAGTTCAATATTAACAATAATTTCATGAAAGTCAAAAAGTTGCCTCCCCTGCTTTTCACAAATCTCCCCTTAAAAAACTTTTTCCAGCTAACAATTCCACTTCTCTTTCTTGCAAATATTGCACACTTCCATATAAAATTCTAGAATTTATTTTTGTCCAAAATTTGGACTATTTTTTTACACGGGCGTCTGTTCTAAGAGGTGAAAAGATAGAAGAAAGAAGAGGGAGATGATAGGAAAGTGAAAAAGTGAAAAAGTGAAAAAAAGATAGAAAACACAAGTGAAAAGAACGAGTAAATGATCAAATCTACCTTTCTTAGAAATACATTATAGAATTTCAGCCCCCTCCTCCTTTGGTCTAAAAGTAAAGTTCACTGTACACCGTTGGCTCTTGATGAAGGTCCAAGACCAAGGGAATTATCCATCCCCACTCTCGGTCCCACTCTCGGTCCCCTTCACCCTAAAGCCCTGTTCACACTCACGTTCTGGATGGAGCTGTCTGTTCAGCTTACGTCACCCCAAGTCCCGATCCAGCCAATGGAACCCCGTGGTCCCAAGGTGAGGTTTCCAGCTTCCTTACGAGCAGTTTCCCCAGACAGTGTGAATGCCACCCAATTCCCAGACACCCGGTCAACCCAGATCTTTCCAGTCCTTCAGGAGATTCAAGACCTTGAAGTCGCAAACCATGGAAGATGCTCGAAGCAGCAGCCGAAAGCTACAGTAGGATCATTCTACTGAAGTATTCTGCCTGTAGTATTCATCAGACACTTTCAGTTGCCTTCACAGCTCTCAACAATTTCCAAATCTTCCATGTAAGTTATAAACAACAAACGACAGTACAGTACAGTACAGTACAGTTCCACTGAGGAAGGAGAACAAACAAAACTGAAAGAAAAATCTTCAAGCCTCGAAACAAAATTGCGGAAAACCTAAGTACACCAAGGTTCTGTATTGTACAGTGGGGTCCCAATCAAAATGGCGTTTTTGAAATTGCAGTGAAGTGAAGGAAATTTCAATGCTGCCGATTGGGTGTTTTTTTTTTTGACACACACAAGTTGCGGAGCAACCTGCGGCAATTTTCCAGTCAAGTGTATGGGGATTTCACAGCCGGGGATCGAACCACCAACCTCTCCATTCGGTTTGGGTACCTTACACCATCACCCTGGTAGTTTAGGGTCGTTTCGGACCAAATGCTGCCGACTTTGACAGCCTCTTGAGAGCTGCAAAAATTGATATTTTACCACGAAAGTTTTACCACAGCATCGTGTTTATGTTAACCCCTAAAGGACCAAGTGTCCGTTCAACGTACGCAAAAAATCTCGGGTAGGTTCCTACAAAGTCATTTTTGGTCGGATGTTCATGAAGTTTGGACACAATGTGTAAACATGTACCTACTTCATGAAAAACTAATTTTTTTTCCAATCGGGTGCCCGGATCAAAAGTTATGTTGCCTTAAACTTTTTGGGCAGCTTGGGCAATTTGGGAATCTTTGAAGAATCTTTTGCAAAAAAGATCATGAAGTTTTGAAATTTGGCATGTATGTAACTAATAAAATATGGCATACAATTGTACAAAAAAAAAATCAATTTTAGTAGTCAAATCACATTCTAAGAGGAGGCAAACTTTGTTAGCTATGTTGGGGTAGTTTCAAGAAAAAACATTTTTGTCTAACTTCAAACCCTATTATCTTGCAATCAATGTAGTTTAAATTCTTGAAATTTTTTCCACATATTCCAAATGATTTTCTCTAATTTTTCACTGTTTGGATTTCAAATAAAATATTTCCTCATTGCACAAAAAAATGACTAGTGTATTGCCAATTCACTTAACCTCTTTGCGTTGCAGGGTGATTTAGAATAATTTAGAGTCCATATTTTCTTCTAAATTTTTCTATAAGTGAACCTAATATCATATACTTATGAATGGTCGAAAATCTCATGTTCGTGTAGAACAAAAAATTTACTCCAAATGAGCCCGAAGTCTGCTGACCCTGTTCCGCAGGATTGAAAAAAAGTTTTTTTTCTCACTTCAAATGCTATAATCTTTCAATCCGCGCGTTGAAATGGGCTGAAATTTTTTCCATAATTTGGTAAAATAGTTTACTTTAGTTTTGTACGGTTGAAGTTCCAAGAAAAAGTTTTGATTCTCTTTTTTGAATAACATATTGTACAGTCGCAATTTTGGGAATGTCTCCCTGGACACCCCCCCGCGGTCCTTTAGGGGTTAATATCACGTGTATCAAATTTCAAGGCCAAAAGATTCACCAAAAAAAAAGTTATTCAAAATCTACCAACATGGGTAGTAGTGAAATGGCTTCCCCCATCGACTTTTCCCACAACTACACATGTTGGTAGATTGTGTATATCTTTTTTTGTATAGATCTTTTGACCTTCAAATTTTGCACACATGTTATTGACATAGAGAAGATCTTGTGCCAAAAATTTTAAGGTAAATAAAAAAAATCTCAGTCCTTGGGAGGGTGTCAAAGTTGGTAGTAGAGAAATGGTTTCTCAAAGCTATCCATGTTGGTAGATTTTGAATATCTTTTTTTGTAAGGCTTTTTTGTCCTTGAAATTTGGCATACATGTTATCAACATAGTGGATTGTGTGACAGTAATTTCATGGTAAATAGACAATTTCTCAACCCTTGGGAGGGTGTCAAAGTTGACAGAAGTGAAATGGTTTTCACAAGTGTTTCTTAAAACAACACATGTTGGTAGATTGTAAATATCTTTTTTTGTATTAATCTTTTGTCCTTGAAACTTGAAACATATGTTATTAACATAGAGTGATTTCTGTTCCAAAAATTTCATGGCAAAAAAATAAGTTTTCAATCCTTGGGAGGCTGCCAAAGTTGGCAGCAGTGGAAAAATTTCCACAACTACCCATGTTGATAGATTTTGAATAACTTTTTTTGGGTGAATCTTTTGGCCTTGAAATTTGGTTCACGTGTTATTAACATAAATATTATGTTGTGATAAAAGTTTCGTGATAAAATATCAATTTTTCAGCTCTGGGGAGGCTGTCAAAATTGGCAGCATTGAAATTTCCTTCACTGCGATTTCAAAAACGCCATTTTGATTGGGACCCCACTGTACAATACAGGACATGATTTAATAGACAAACTGATGTGAGATATTTTGCTTGGGCCCAGGAGAAGAGATAAAAGAGAAGAAAAGTTTTCTTGAGAATAATAATAATAATACTCCGGTAACAATGAGGGTCTGCCTGCCTGGCCTGGGGGGACGGAGTCTCCAAGGACCGAGTTTTTCTTCGTTTCTTCTTTGTTTTTGCTTTGACTAGGAGTCATACGGGTTTTTTTGTGTGTTTGCATTGGACTCAGTGAGGGAAGAGTTTTTTTTTTTTTTTAAATCATTGAGGATTGCAAGCTGGCTTTATAATCAGTTTGTGGAGCTCTGTGCTGTCCTCTTGAGTGATAGATGAATGATAGAGCAAGCGAGAGAGGAGAGATTGGATGTGAAGAAGAGTGGAGTGCAAGCCAAAACTCCGGCGTCGATGGCCGGTGGACTGTTTCCATCCATCATGACAGATGGACGGGGAGCAAAAAGTGTCGTAAGCTTACTCACCAAGCAACAACCAACCGTTGGTCCAAGTCCAACATCAGTTGGAAGCAAAGAAGAAGAAAGACTCGCGGAAGACTTCTGGTACATTATGGTGGCGGGCGGGCAGGCGGGCAGGCCGCATCAAAGTCAGTGGATTGGCTGGGCTTTACCTTACCTTACCACGCTAGCCATGTCCTCACCTTTGGTCTCCTTTTCCCTAACAAGCTTCCGTCGTTGGACCACTTCCCATTCATCCGCAAAAAAAAATCGGTACTAGCACCTCCACAAACCAACCGGCCAGGGAGGATTGACCCCTGTATTGCCCCCATCAAAGGATAAATGTAAAAAAATTGCCCCCTATTTTGTGCTGCTTAAATTTTGTATTTCTTCACGCCTCCAAATTAATTTGAGGCCTCTGATTGCAAATATGAATTCAAAATTTGAAAACTTTATCATGTGCAGCAAATAAAAAATTCCAGTGGGTAAAATACAGGGGTCAATCCTCCCTGTCTCAAAGCAACCATGCACATGGTACCATAATTCCTTCTCAATCTAGGTAACTTGCAAACTGCTTTGCTTTTTTGTGCTCCAACTAAAGTTATTCCATACGTTATCCCTGGTTTCCGGTTTCGGAACGGAAGAAGTACAGATTCTAGAATTTATAAGTTGAATTGGATATCCTCATGGTCTGGGGCAGGGAGGGAGGCCGCAGGGGGGGTGGAACTGTGGAACCATTCAGTCCTCCAGCCAAGTCTGCTGGTAAAAGGTCAATTATTCTTTTCTACAATGGTAAGGCATGTACAGTGTTTCCTTTATTTTTCAATTATTATCTTTGATTAAAGTAGATTTATTTTGCAAATTATTTGCCCCATACACAAGATATATATTGCAGTCTAGATCCCACTCCATACTGTACTATTGGCCAACTGTAAGGGTAGGTATTATTTAAATAATTATGAGGCTATGTGGCCTTAGGAGAGAAATGTTGGGCCATGCATAGTCAAGCTTTGAGGGGGACCATGTTGGGTCCCAAGCATTGCTTGCAAGGGCAGTCCACTCTTCGGCGTTTTAGTCGTATGTTATTGAAGAGACGTTTTTGAGTTGCCCACACGAGGCAGCTGTCTAAGTTCAAGTAGAAGGAAATGGGATCTGAATATGGGATGCATTTTGGGGACACTATGAACAAACTACGGATTCTCAAAGTGATGACTGAAATAGGTGTATTTCAAATCGACCATAGGCTCTCATTAATAAAGGTTTCACATTTTAGGCCATAGTTTCTAAGGGACGTCTGCATTAGAAATAGGTCACCGTTGGGTTAGTTACTTTACATTACATCTAAAAGTGTTTAAAAGACAAGTAATTTAGCATGTCTTGTTGTTGGCAATTGAAAAAGGATTCCAAATTCATTAGCAATATTTTTCCAAAAGATAGCTTTTTTAAATGCTAGTTGTGTGTATAGTCAATATTGTTGATAGGTTCTCATGTTCATGAAGTGTACAATTTAGGGAAGAATATGTAAAGGTGAATTCCACAACGAGGTTCCAATTAGGTATGATCACATTACATGTATGGGATTTATAATTTCAGCCCCAACCTTGACTCATTTAAAAAAGATTATTAGTGCAAACAAACAATGACTTCATTGTAGAAAATTTAGCCATGGAATCATTTTGTTAGAAAATTGACACAAAATTAACTACTCTTTTGGGGTCTAGTGTAAATAGAAAGGAAGCATTGCATTAACTTATGCTACATCTATGATGAATGAAATGAAATTTGAATAGGCTATTTTTGAAAAGTTAAACACTGCTACATGACCAAAGCCACTTCTAATATAATTGCTTGTTCCTAATCTTGCCAAAATAACTAGAAAAAACAAGCATTTGTTCTATTTTGTTTTTATTCTTAATTAATTAAAAATATCATTAAAAATAAAAAATAAAAAATAATATATTTAAGGGTCTATTCCTCCAAAAAAATAAGAATTCAAAATTGTGTCCAAATTGGATCCAAATTATAGCCTAAAAAGGCCATTAAAATAATGATTTATGAAATTATCTTGAATTTTAGTAAAATATGTTTGGAGCAATCCAATACATCATGTTGAAGTCTCATAGAGGAAAAAAAATTTAGGCAATAATTCACCAATTAAATGCTTCAAAAAAGTTATAGATTTAATCATATGCATCTTGTGTCCAAGCTCGTTTCTTAACTAAAAAAACTAAAAAGTTATCCTACATATTTGAAATCATCAAAAATTCCCTCTCTTACAACACTAAGAAGCCACTATGTTATTTTTTATTAGCTTTGGTCTTGAACTTTCAATTGGTATAATGCTCTTAAGACCGACTCTTCTACAATGAAAGTGATCAATTTCTTACATTTATTTGGCTTGTTTCTAAATATACTTTAGCCTCTAAAATTATTTCATGTTTAAAAGCCCAAAATTGCTTCAATATACTAGTCTCCAAAGCGAGGCTAAAATCTTCATATATATATATATATATATATATATATATATATATATATATATATATATATATATATATATATATATAATTATTTTAATTTTAATCTTTTTTTTTTTAAAAATCCAATTGCATGATCCTTTTGTTAATTTTTTTAGAGTACACTCTCCTAAAATTTCAGAATAAAAATTCTTACCAATTGCAAGGTCATGATGCTTGGGTTTCAAAAAGAAGTATTTTCAATTCTTCCCATATGATTAGATTTCATCTTCCAAATTTTTACACAAAAATATGTAGATCCTACAACTTGCAGCTATTTATAATATGTTGAAGAAATAAGTTGCAAATACATATAAGAATTTATTAAAAATAAATTATATTCATGCTTAAAAAAATAATAAGTAAAAAGAATAGAGAATGTTTTATAATACTAAATTGTTAAGAATTTAGTTATGGAATTAAAAAATGCTAGTTTCAGTGGTTGTAATGTTGTTATAATCAATCTACATTATGTGATTTTATTTCTTGTAAAAAATATTAAAAATTTAGTTAAATAAAGGACTTCAAAGTTCATTTTAGAGTAGAAGTTCCATAACTATCTGCAAACAAAAACTCATCATAACTTTTATCCCATGAATCAAAATGGAATGATTCAAAGCTTTCTACATATAGATAAATCTATAGACCCAATTTTTCTTAAATCTTAAAAAGGTGATTTTTAAATATTTTTTTGAGTTGCCCAGGCTCCCTACAATTTAAAAAATTACATATCGTACAATAAAATTTTAACCATGTAGTTAAAAGTTATGAAAATCGTTGTACCTTAGAGCTACTCCTTGACCACATGCTGTATAAAAATTTCAAAGAAAAAACCCATAGTTTGGTCCTTTAGGAGTTAACTTGATTTTTGGCAATTTACAATTGAATTTTTTTTAATCTTTTAAACTATTAAAAAAAGAAGCTTAAAATTTTGCTAAAAACATCTATGAGTGATTAACCCCTAAAACCCCACTTGTCCCCTCGAGAGACAATCTGGGTCCGGATAGGTTCCTATTGTCTCAATTTGAAGTGATTTTTTTTGAGATTTTTTGAGGTTGTGTAGCTTTGCAAGAGCTTTGTGGATATATAATTTTTGTTTCAATCAGATGCCGGATGAAAAAGTTATGGCACAATGAGCAAGAAATGGAGATTGGCGGGCAGCCCCAAAAATTTACAAAAAGTCAAAATAACTTTTTTTGAATTTTTTTCCTAAAAGATTATGTTTTCACCTATACGTGAAGCTTTGATTCATTCTATTTGGACTAGGGATGAGAAAGTTATGGACAATCTTAGTTTTTCAGGCAATTTAAGCATCTTCTTGAAAAAAAACTTTTTGTTCAACTTTGAATGCTAATATCTTCCAATCCGTATGGTGAAATTTGATGAAAGTTTTACTACATGATCTCAGACAAGTTAAGTACAAGATCCTATGGTTAAATTCCCAAAAAAACAAAAAAATTGGTTTCCATAAGTGAATACAACAGAAGTGGTAGTTTTGAGTGGTTTTTGGCAAAAAACACCCTCGGGGTTTTAGGGGTTAAACTTTGACATAACTAACTCCTAAAAGACCAAGGAGCCCATTGGAAAAACTTTGGTAGGCTTTATTGACTTTATAATTTATAATTTTTGAATAAAATTTTAAGAGAGTTGCTATTATGTGAGCCTAGAATCATGAGCCTATGAACCTAGAAGACTATACACCTATATTATAGGTGTTTATATTTTTTAAACCTTCCGTGATTATAGTGTAACTATGTTATAGATATCTGTATTATAGGTGTTTAAAAGCACCTTCAATGGTTGTAGGATATCTACTTATACATATGCTCAAGGCTCACATGCTCTCATTTCTATGCTAACACACTAGACTTGTTTGAAATTTTAGGATGGATGCTATTAATCATAATCTACATATGAAACTTTGTTTAATGTCATTTTGATCAATATTGCAAATATCATAATGTAAAAAAAAATTCAAATTCAAATTAGGCAACAAAAAATATATTAAAAAAAAAACATTCTTTATTTTTTGAAGGTCATATAGATTGATACCTAGTCAAAACATTTGAACCATTGAATTACACATAATGAGGTAAACGTTATGAGGAGTTTTATTTTGTAAGCAATGAAGGTAGAAAAAACATATGAAGTTGTCTTTTGCTCTCAATTTTGAAAAAAATAAAAATAAAAATAAAAATAAAAATAAAAATGAAGGATATTAATTGTTTACTAGAACATTCTTGGCATTGGATTAATAGGTCTCAAGTTCTTCCAAATATAATTAGCATATTAGTTTTATTTTTCATTCAGTAACACCTTCCACTTTACAATTTTTTTTTAAATGAATGTGGAAGTTGTTTTGATTAAATATATATAGTCTCTAGACTTTTTTCAATTTATTGACTTAAATACACAAATTACAGAATATAATTGTTTCTTTTTTTAAATGTTGAAAGACAAAAATTCACCTTTTGGAAGAGTTAAAAAACTCTACATTTTGAAGTTTAGGCACATTGAACAAGTTGCAATCAATGGGGATATTCACTCTAAAATTTTGGAACACCATACTTGAAGAAGTTAAACAAAATTGAGCATGTTAATGAAGATTTTGACCTTGCTCTGCAAATGAGTATTTTGAGGTAGTTTTGAGCCTCTTAAAATGAAAAAAAATTAGGTTTAATTTCCCACATCGTACACAAAGTAATGCACTTCCTTTGACCCAACATTTGAACATGAATTGGAAAGCAAAATTGTGTTATTTTTGCATAGATCATTTTCACTAATTGTCAATGAAGTAATTCGTTCACTTTGCCACCAAAAAATTTCTTGGTGGTAGATGGTAAATTTCTTGCTTAATTTGACAATTTTTTTTGTTCATTTTTTAACTTTGTTTTAAAAAAAAAAAATTTGCTGACCCTGCCTTGTATTAATATATGCACCAATTGATGTCTCAGAAAAAATCTAAGCGTCTAAGTTGATGTTTCAAACCACTAAAGTAGCAGCCACATGGCAAGATTATGCCTTAACATAGATGTTGTTGAGTCTTTGAGTTGATTTTTGGGGACATTTACACTGACATTACTAGACATTATCCATGTCGGCCCTGTGTAAATTCAAGACACCAAAAAATAAATAGGATTTAATTACCTATATCCATTGCTAGTGCCTATAACATAGATGCCTAGGTTCACATGCTAACTCTATAGTAAAAAGTGCTCCCTTGCATAAACATACAAATAGATATTTCAAAAATCATAACCATTTTGATCTACATATAGGATGTAAAAGTATATATTTTATAGTTTTAATTCATTATATTAAAGAATGTGGGATTAAAATTAGAACCATCTAAGGTTTAATCATCCACCCACCCATACTCTTTGATGTATAATAGACCATGGAAATAAAACCTTGTGCACAACAATTTGCAAACCTTAGATCTTAGAATCTTTTTGGCTACAATTGAAAGGCTTTTGAAATTGTACCAAAAAATTGTTGAGTATTTGTCTCCTAAATTTGCATGATTATGTTTCTCCCAAAAATGCTCTAAAATTGAATTTCCATTGCAAAGTTTTAAAATGAATTCTTTTTGCTATTGCTGCATATTCAACCATAAGCTCTTATACTAGACAAGTATAGGAATGTGTGGAAAATTTTAATCATGTAAACTACAAGATTTTAATTTTTAAATTGAATATAAAAGTTCTTTCATTCACCTTATTAAAATAAATTTTGAATATTGAATATTTTTAATTTAAACTTTTTGCACCTAATAATTTTGACTTTAAATATGTTGTATTGATGAACTACATAGAGAGTTTAATACAATCTTTTCAAAAAATGAAATTCGTTTTTTATTCTTTTAAAAATTATTAAATATAAATAGGAATAAGATTAACAAAAAAGCTAAATTGTCAATAGCTCTAAATTGAGATAGGAGCACGTCAATTCTAAAACATAAGATTATTCTAACAAGCACTAAAAACTATGTTCATTTTTTTCTCTTCTTAAAAATTGTAAAAATTGAATTCAGAGACAAATGTTATATATTATTTTTTCATGACATGCTCAATTGTCTACTAAATAGGACTTTTAATAGCTTCATTCACTTCAAGAATTCTAATGTAGCAAAAATATATTCTATGAGAAACTATTTTTTTTGTAAACTATTTTGAATTTGGTGTATTTTTTCTATTGCCTATGCTTATTCTTAAAAACTTTAGATGGCATAACTTTTAGTCTTAGGCATCAACTAAAATAAAAATTACACCCCACAAAGTTCTTTTGTTCTCTTAATTTTAATAAGGGTAAGAAGCCACTATGCCAAAAATTGAAATTGTAGGTACTAGCTCAAACTTTCATGGGCCATTGTGCATGATAAATTTAGGAATCTCATTGAAAACTATTGTAATAATTTTCAACATTTTTTTAATAGATTTTTTTTGTTAAAGTAATTGTATATTTCAAATTCAGACTATTAAAGGATTTTTTAAATTTATAATCAACTTTGAAATTCAAAATTATAGATTAAATTTTAAGGGTTCAAAATAACATATTTTGCTTAATTTTTTTCAATGTTTATTTTATACAAATTGTAAAGGAAGAGTTGTTTATAAATTTTTGTTGGACATTAATTATTTGTGGAAAAAGGGATAAACATACCAATGCAATTTTTAATGCAAATAGCACAATTTTGATGTGCAAATCAAGCATTCTATGCACACCAAGAGCACTATGGGGCTTTGTACACCATAGTGTGCAATCATCCTAAACTCTATTTAAACTTTTGCATTTTGATCTATACATGGAAAATGGATTGAGAATACATGGAAAATATTTATATAATCTTCAAAAAATTTATAAAGTGGAAGGTAGTATTGAATGAAAGAAAAAACTAAATTGCTCATAATTTTTACAATAAATTGTAAATTGTCAATCTAAATGGTGAGGTTGTTCTTGGAAACAATAAATGTTCCCTTTTTTTGTTTTTATTTCAAAATTTGGAAAATTAATGCAACTAAACAACTTTGTATGTTTTTTCAAGTCTTCACTGATCGCAAAATAAAACTTCTTATAGCTTTCATCCCATTACTTGCAGTTGAATGGTTCAATTTTTTTTGAGTAGGTGTTAGTCTATACAATCTTATGGGGTCAATTAATATTTATAAAAAAATTAGCTACTTGGTTGACATTGAAATTAATAAAAAACTTATAAATTTTGCAATATTGATAGAAATGATATGAAATAAATCTTCAATTGTAGAATAGGATGATAAGCATCCTTTCTAAAAATCTCAAGAAAAATTCCCGAACTATGAAGTCAATAGAGGTTGTCAAAGTTGTCAAAGTGGTCTATTTTGTCAATTAGGGATTAATAGCTGTAAGATGGAATTGGAACACACTAATCCCAATAGTGAGATTGTTCTAGCAAACAAATTGAACGTTGTAGAACTTCTTCCTTTAAATTGTAAAAATTGAGTTTGAAATCAAATTCAATGTCTTATTTTTTCAAGAAAATGCTATGATTGCCCGCAACATACATAATTCCATAACTTTCACATCATTAATCCAAATGGAATGAATAAAAGTTATCTATGTAGACAAAAATAATATATATATATATGTGAAAAAATTAGAAATTTTGTTTAAAAGTATTTTTGTTTTTTTGTTTGCCTAGCAAATTGTTTTGGGGGCTTACAATGGCATAGATTTTGTTCTTAGCCATTGATTGAAATAAATATTGTACTTCTATTAAAATCATGTACAAAATTAAAGTGACACAAACATATTCAAAATCCCAAGAGTCCTCTAAGGAGAATTGGAGATTTTAAGGATTAATTCAACTTATGCTCACTAGTGATTGATTTACTATTCTAGAGTCACATTTTATATATAAAGGTAGAAAAGAAAAAATGGGATTACATTACATTAATCTTCCCAGTTAGTCCTACCACCTTCTATGGGGATATCCCCCTTTCCTTTTCTACTATGTGAAAGAATTAATTACCTTTCTCGATTTAGAGCCATTAATTGTGTGATTTGTAAGCTTTCTTGACAAATTCCAAGTCATTCCTCTATATAGTCCCTCTGTCCTATAGTACTAATCCCTTATGTTTTTTTAATTTGTCCTAAATTACTTGCCTCATATACTTCATACCTAATCTTAAGATTAAAGGTGTTTTATTTTATTTTATTTTTAACGTTAACTATTGAAATAAAGCACAAAAAATTTAGTTTATTATCCATTTAACATATATATAAAATCTTAAATTGAATTTTAAAATCAATTTGAAGTTGGTTGGATCAAAGACAGAAAGACATTGACCTTTACATTGAATCTAATGAATTCCAAAATATTTTTCTGTAGATCTAAACACACTAAAAGGGCATGATAGTTCCATAGAAGTCTTTCTTTTTATAAAGCCTATCTTTATCTATGCGTGGCACAATGTATCTATTGTGACCTTCTAATTTTTTTTATAATCTTTCCTTGATTGCAATTAATAGACACATTCATTTGTTCTGCACTTGAGAGGCCACATTTCACTTTCACAATAGAATCGTAATATACATTAAAAAATCATTGCCAAACTCTTAATACTTTGATTACTACAAAAAACATTAATATTATAGGATAGAGGAGGTATGAATTCCGTAGATTTTAAATAAGTGGAGGATTCTTCAAATATAATTTAATTTTGAAATGTTGCATATGCCAAAAGGTGGCTGATGGTTGACTTTCAAGGTTACCATAGAAACGAAGAATGTGCCTATTGGTCCATAAATTAGATCATTTTTGGCAAAGTATTTGGCGATAGGATTAATTGTTTGATAATCAATGTCAAGCTTAGTGTGCAACATAGTAGAATTGGAGATGTTCTTAGAGCTTTTCTACTGCAATTATAGTTTGGCCCTCCAAATGATCTTCTAACATTTGACTAGTTAATTAGAATTATAAATTTTTTCAATGGAAACACAATCAAAAGTACTTTGCACAGGTAGAAGAAAACTCAAATTTAGACACTAGACACTAAAAATAAACCAATTTAAAGCTTAAAAATAAAAATCACACAAGAATTGAAGAATCACAATTACGAATGCACGTTTCCGTTCAAATAGGTGCAATTTTGGAGTGTAAAGTGCATTGGTAACCATGATTTGCCAATAAGGTACATGCTTAAGAATTGCCTACCTAAGCACAAAAACTGAATTTTAGGGAGGCAAAGCTTCTTGAAATAATTTTTACTAAATTTGCCTTAAAGGGCAAGTGGAATTGGCATCCAATCCAAGTAATTTCATATTTTTTGAAGCTTTGTGGAATTAGTTATGAAATTATGAAATGAAAATGGAATAGGGCTCTAAAATCGCCCACCTCCTAAAATGTACTACCTTTGTCTCCAAATGATATTCATGTTGGACAAAATCTCCCGGATTAAGGCTAAAAAGAACATTTTAAAGACGTGTTTTACACTGTGAGCAGAGTTTGTTGCACTCTTAGTGTCCAATAAACTTTGAGCTTCAAAGCCCTTTTCAAAGTGTAGTTTTGGAGTATTGAAAAGTAGAATTTTTTGGGTATTTTTAAAGAGCACTAGTGGACATTTAATTGTTGAGTGTGAGGTTTTCATGTTATAAGCATTAAGTACATACCCAAGACGATGTTTGGACCTTCATTTTGCCCCCAAAAGCTTCATCTCCTTCAATCGAAAAATACTCAAAGAGATGCAAAAATAAGAACAAACAATGTTGATTGATCCCTCCAATCATTTCATTTGTCTTTCAGTTGATGATTGCATGGATGGAGGGGGGACTACTACTCAAGGTTGTTTTGCAAGTCCCAAAAAACAATCGAAAGCCAAATTTGACCTATTCCAACATTACAAAGTGCAACAAGAAGATCATTTTGGGACAAAAAATTAAAGACAACATGAAGATCATTATGGGATGGAGGGAGTACATAGTTTGTACAATGTTGAAGGCTATGAAAAAGCAACATATACACTTAGTGTACATTTGAGGAGGTGAGCGATTTTAGAGCCCGTTATCTTACCACTAGAATTTTTGTCTTTTAGCTACCTAACTCACAAAGTAGTTTATTTTCTTTATTCGATGTACAGTACCTAAATTTGAACTTTCTTGTACCTTTCCCAAAGCACTTTTGAATACACATCCAATGAAAATTTAAAAAAATAAAAAAATAAAAATCAACTTCTAATTATAAACCTGTCAAATGGTTAGATCTGTATTTGGCGGGCCAAATTCCTGTCTGAATTAGCGGTGCCCTTCATTACACTACAGTACTGTACAGTACTGTCTCGAGCTACCTAAAAGTTACTCGAGTCCCTAATCATCACTCCCTGTTGCGCTTTCTTCTGTTGCCCAATCTAAGGGTGCTTTCACACCTGATGTTAATTATAACTTTGGTGTCATTACAGGGGGCGTGGTTACACACAATGTCCCACCGAGACTCTTTCGGGGCAGGGCTGGGATGCGGGCAGGTTGGGGGTTGCTCCACAGCCCTCTGAGGACCCCACAACCAGCTTTTCATTTTGGTTGAAAATTGATTTTTCCAACATAGAAAAGAACGAAATAGTACACAAGATTTCCAATAAGAAAATTGAACCAAAGATGTGGATCTTGTGCCACTAATTCATTTCAGCCCTACAGCCAATCTAGTGATGACAATGGAGTGAAGAAAAGCTCTTTATACTAGTGGAGTAGTGGTAGGTGAAACAAACCACGTGGGATATGTGAATTAGGACAAAAAAGAGCTCCTCCACTCATGGTTAAGTGGAAACGCAGGAATTGTGATAAAAGTCAAATTTCAAACCTCATTTAGACATAGTAGACTATATTTTTTCAAAAAATGTCAAAAAAGTTGTACAATGTTACATTCTATTGATAGCACATGTAGGTCTGCTTTGAATTGACTTTTGGCATTTGGAGAATAAAAACCAGTTAATTTGCAGTAGGTTTTGACAAAACAAACGAATTTTTCAAAATAATTAAGTTCAAAAATGTTAAATATTCCTACTCCACCATATTCAAATTATTGAAACAATACCTTTGATTCACAACATTGATTCAATATAACTTGTGACATTGCTGAGACAACCTTAATCCCTAAAGTTTTTTGACTATGTTTTCACCCAAACCACCCTAAAACTGTCATTTTTAAGACAACCACCAAATTTTAGAAAAAAAATTATTTTGAACAAATGTAACCATAGGATCTTTTAGTAAACTGATTTGAAAAGATGTGGAAAAAATTTCAAAAATTTCCGCCTTGTAGATTGCAAAATATTAGTGTTTGAAGTTACAAAAATCATTTATTTACCACTGCAAAAATCCGGGCAGCTGCACTTCAGAAGGCAATATCTGTATGAAAAATTGTCCAAAATGGTTATAACTCTTAAGATTAATTCTTCAATTCAAGTTGGCTACATGCTTCGAAATTTGCAAATCATTTAGAATTGTACATGTACAAAAAAAATAGTAAGTAGAAAGAAGTAGAAAATGAGCCAAAATACTAAATTGTAAACAATTTATTTATGGAATTGAAAAATTCCAATCCCGATCGGAGGTCAAAATGTTTTAATAAAAATATTAAAAACTGAATCAATTAAAGGATTTCAAATTTTTTTTGTAATGTATAGACTCTATAACTAGTGGCAAACTACCCCAAACTAATACTCCTCATAACTTTTGACTCATTGATCAAAATGGAATGATTCAAAGCTTTCCATTTAGAAAAAAATCTAACAAACCAATTTCAAATTTTTATTTTTTTTTAAAGTCATTTGAAAATAATTTTTTTGAGCTGCCCAAGCTGCCCAAAGTTCAAAGAAAATCACATATGACGCAATAATATTTTAACTATGTAGTCAAAAGTTACGAAAATGGTTGGGCTTTAAAGCTACTCCTTGGGCACATGTTGTGTGAAAATTTCAAGAAAAAGAAAACAACTCCATACATAGTGAGTTGTCAAAAATCGCTATGTTGCCAAAAAACACAATTTGGTCCTTTAGGGGTTAAGTGGCTACTTTGTGTTTGTCATGCTGTTTTAATAATGATGAAATATTAATTTAAAGTTCTTAAGAATCTGAGATGTAACTAGAAATGCAAGAATTGTGTTCAGAGTTGAAATTTAGGCTTCATTTGGACATAGTATAATAGCTTCTTTAACCCCTAAAGGCCCAAGGCCTTTTTTTCTGCCAAAAAACACCCAAAACTGCCACTTTTTTAGCAAAGAGTGAAAAAAAAATTAAAAATGTTTTTTTTGCACATCTAACCGTAGGATCTTACACCTAACTAGTATGAGAATGTGCGGAAAAAATTTCAGAATTCTTGACCGCACAGATTGCAAGATATCTACGTTTAAAGTGAAAAAAACAAAATTTTCAGCACATTGTGGACTGGATTTTTTGACTTTGAACATTTTTAACTTAAAATTTTTGCACTACAGAGTTTTGAGCTTTAAATCTCTATAGTGGAGAATTGAGTTGAGCGTCTAATTAAATAAAATAAAATAAAAAAAACATAATTTTCATTATTAAAAAAATTGTTAAGGAGAAGTAGATACGAGATAGAAGGAAAATCTAAAGTATTTATATATTTTAGATGGAATTAAAATGCACTAATCCCTATGGTGAGATTGTTCTAGCAAGTAAACTAAATCATGCAAAAAAAAAAAAATTGAAAAATTTGAAAAATTGCATTTAGAAATGAATCCTACAAGTTAGTTTTTCAAAAAGATGGTCTAACTGCCCGAAAAACAAGAATGTCCATAACTTTCTCATAACAAATCCAAATGAAATGAATAAAAGCTTTCCAGATAGACAAAAATATAATCTATGAGAAAAAAATACTAAAAACAAATAAAAAATAAAAAAGTGCAAATTTTTTTTGCTGCCCGCACTGCCCCCCGTCCCCTGTTTTGAGCTTATTTGGTCATAACTTTTGTTACCGGGCACCGGTTGTGAAAAAAATTATATTCCCACGTAGCTAATCAACTTTTCTACCTCCAAAAAAAGTTTCAAAAAATCAGGAGAAAATTGCAGCCTGTAGGTACCTGCTCAAAAACGCATTTGTCCCCCGAAGGGACAATGGGCTTTTAGGGGTTAAGAAAAAATTGAAGTTCTGGAAGCAGTGGGAGAAGCAAGCTAAAATTTATCTGTTAAAATTCGCTTGAGATTTTGAAGCCTCATGTAAGAGTTCTAAACAAATTCTAGAGGGGGTGGGGTCAGGGTGGAAGGGACATTTTTTTGGACATTTTCAAACACCTCCTCTGAAATTTATTCATAACTTTTAGGTAGAGTATTGAAATCTCAAACAGATTTTTGGAGATAAAAGTGTACTTGATTCCCCAACTTTTCTTGTCTTGACATTTTTTGAAAAAATATAGTCTACTATGTCTAAATGAGGTTTGAAATTTGACTTTTATCACAATTCCTGCGTTTCCACTTAACCATGAGTGGAGGAGCTCTTTTTTGTCCTAATTCACATATCCCACGTGGTTTGTTTCACCTACCACTACTCCACTAGTATAAAGAGCTTTTCTTCACTCCATTGTCATCACTAGATTGGCTGTAGGGCTGAAATGAATTAGTGGCACAAGATCCACATCTTTGGTTCAATTTTCTTATTGGAAATCTTGTGTACTATTTCGTTCTTTTCTATGTTGGAAAAATCAATTTTCAACCAAAATGAAAAGCTGGTTGTGGGGTCCTCAGAGGGCTGTGGAGCAACCCCCAACCTGCCCGCATCCCAGCCCTGCCCGCATCCCAGCCCTGCCCCGAAAGAGTCTCGGTGGGACATTGTGTGTAACCACGCCCCCTGTAATGACACCAAAGTTATAATTAACATCAGGTGTGAAAGCACCCTAAGCTTACCTGAACTTAATAACTTCGGAATTGAAGATTTTCAAAAGGAGTTGTTCAGAAGTGAACACGTGTCCCAATGGATTTTGCTTGTACAGTACAGTAAAGTACTTGGGGACATTATTATTTTACTGTGTCTTCATTCATCGCTGAAGATACTTTTAGGGGGCCACGTCACACCAAACTGAGCAAAGCATTCAAGGAACTCAAAGGGTTTGCAGTGTCAGACTTAGCTAAGTATTATCCAAATTTTGAGTTGATTGGAGACTTTTAGAGTTTTTATATTATTGTAAAATTATAAAATATAGTTTATAACAGTAAATTTCGATTGGGCTTTCAGTCATCATTATTATCCTTGCAACAGTTTATCACGCAGCTTGTATTTGGGATGATAATTTCTTTATAAATTCGATTTGAATTTTTGAATTTGAAGAAGAATGTATTTATTTACTAGGAAAGTGATAGTAAAATTTACAAGAAACCTAAGCAATATTATGAGCACCGACAAGTTGAACTCGAAGTCAAAAATTAAAAAGGACATGCATTAATTTGGACTTAACTCCAAAGGGATGATTTGATGCTTTAGTCCCTTTTTTTTCAATGTAAAATTTAGGAGTTAGAAATGAAATAACACATTCAAACTGCCTATACCTGAATGTATCATAGTGAAGGATTCCTTGAAGCAAAGAAGGCGTCGTAGGGAAACTACTCAAGGTGAAAGAGGATTGCATAAATGTAACTGCACTATATAATTTAACACCTAAATTTTTTTTTAATTATTTTTCACAAGAAATATTCCAAACTATCATTTTTTAGTGCATTGAGCCCCATTGAAAACAAAAATATTTTCTAAACTTTCAACTGT
The DNA here is from genome assembly GCA_951230915.1 of Antitrichia curtipendula. Lineage (NCBI taxonomy): Eukaryota > Viridiplantae > Streptophyta > Bryopsida > Hypnales > Leucodontaceae > Antitrichia > Antitrichia curtipendula. Next base: position 9,766,805 of record OX579634.1, read on the forward strand.
AGAAATTTGTATTAGACTTGCCATGGAAATGATTGTGTAGAAAAAATTTAGACTACTAGATCATGTAGATTGCAAGATTATAACATTTGAAGTTAGAAGAAAAAAAATAATTTTGAATTTGCTCAACAAGGACAATATAGTTTGAATTGACTTTGTGGAGAAGGAGGCACTACCTAACTTTGGAAACTTGGATCATGGATTAGGTAGTTATATTAGTTATTTGCATAACAATTTTCAGAGATAATGGAGGTTTCAAACATATTCCAAATCATCTTACATAGAGAGGATTTTAAAAAAGCAACTACATGAGCAAGATTTCAACTTTAAAAAATAAATTCATTCTTTGAAAGAATCAAATCCCAACAGTCAACCCAAATATTTCCTCTTTAAATCAAGAAGATTTTTTTTAAATAAATAAATAAATCTTATATATTTACATTAGAATATGAGCTAATGGCTCTAAAACATGTTTATGTTTTGAACTAGTGTCACCTTTATTGGCCTCACTACACATGTCAATTTAGGGAGGGACAAAGATAGAGAGGTCAAAATTTGTCAGTCTAAGATTTTTTTTGCCAAAACAAATTTTTTGTTCTAAAACTATTCTAGAACTGCCATTTTAATTCCATTGAATGACAATTGGAAAAAAATCTCATATTCAACCACATTATTGATCTACACTACTATGAGAATGTGTGAAAAGAATTTCAAACCATTTGGCTTCATTGATTGCAAGATATAGCTGTCACTGAAGTAAACCCTTAACAAACTAACATGTATTTTTTGGCCGTATAGAAAATTTGGACAGGTACCTATGACTAGAGATTTGCACTTTTGGGGCTAAAATTTTAATAGAAGGTGGGAACAAGGAATATCTTTCATATGCACCAAATTTTAGGACATTTGGAAATGTGAGTAAAAAATTATGGCCTAATATGCTACTTTTTTCCCCAGCCGGGTAGTCGGGATAGATAAGAAAAAATCACTTTTTTCAAAAAAAGAACTTGAAATTGGTTTATAGAGTTATACATATGTGGAAAGCTTTGAATCGTTCCATTTGGACCAATGAGTCTAAAGTTATGAGGAATTTTAGTTTGCGGGTAGTTATGGATTCTCTACTCTAAAATAAACTTTGAAGTCCTTTATCTCACTCAATTTTCAATGTTTTTTGAAAAAAATAAAATCATAGGATGTAGATTGATTATTACAACATTTCAACCATTGGGATTGGCATTTGTCAATTCCGTAATTCAATTCTCTAATTCTTTCTACTTATTGTTTTTTTCCTATATGTTGTACAACTCCAAATGATGTGAAAATTTTTAAGAATGTAGACAACTTCTCTAGGAAAATGAATTCTAAGAAGCACCACCATTTTGGACATTTTTTCATAGAAAAGGGAGCTTGTGAAGTGCAGCTGCCCAGTTAATTGCAGGGCCAAAAAAATGATTTTAGTGAATTTGACTCGGAATTTGAATGCTTTATATCTTGCAATCCACGAGGTGGAAATTTCTGAAATTTTTACCACATGTTCTCAAGTCAGCATACTACAAGATCGTATGATTACATGTGTCAAAAAAATATTTTTTTCAAAAAATTTGTACTTATACTAGAAATGGCAGTTTTGGAATGTTTTTGGTGAAAACATAGTCAAAGAACTTAAGGGGTTAATGAAAAAAGTTCACAGCTTGAATGATTGTTTGCCCTCACTATTAGCACTTTGCCCAAGTTGCTCCTAGATTTTGGAGATCCCATAACTTTTGATTTGGACACCCAATTGGAAAAAAATTATATTTTTGGATATATGATAAACCAAAATTTACTACCATCTACTAAAAGTTGACTTTGTATGAACCTACCTAAGCTTTAAGAAACCTATAGAAAGCTCCACAAGATCGTAAAGAGCTTTAAGTCTTCAACTTCATATATCCCATGAGGAAGTAAGTAGAAAGACAAGTTTATCTCCAAGAAAATCTTAGCATTTGGATTTTTTTATTGGTCAAAATTGCATTTTTTATTGATTTGTGAAAAAAGCATAAAATTTAGTAATGAGAACATCAATTCTTTCTCTAAATAGTAAATTTGTCAACACTAGGCATATTCTAAACACTTAGCGCTATAATTTCCCTTATAATTTTGATTTGATTGTAGAGATTTTAGTTTTTAATATACAAATTGAAAGACACCCCAATTTAGTTTGCGTGAAAAATATAAATCTTTGAGTTTGTTTTTTCAACTTGAAATGTTGTCCAAAGTCAAGTAGCAACCATGAAATGGTTCATTAGGCATTTAGGGATTTTAAAACTACCATATTCATCAAATGCAACATGTACAATATTGGCTAATCCTTGGACTTAAAACCATACATGGGCGTAAGGTGGATCAAATTTATATGGTACAGTTTGCAAATTCTCAAAAAATGGGTTAACCTCTAAAGGTCAGAGACTATGTTTTCACAAAAATTGCTCCCAAACTGCAATTTCTAAGACAAGTACCAAATTTTAGAAAAAAAACATTTTTGAAAAAATGTAACCATAGGATCTTGTATCAAATTACTTTCAGAAGTTCTGGAAAAAATTTCAGAAATTTCCACTGTGTGGATTGCAAGATAATTGTGTTTGAATTGACAAAAATCCTTTTATTGTCTCTCTGAAAATCCGGGCAGTTGCACTTCTCAAGGTCACATTTGTTTGAAAAAATGTCTACAATGGTGGTTACTCTTTGGATTCATTCTTCAAGGCAAGTTGGTTACATGCTTGAAAAATTTCAGACCATTTGGAATTGTAAAACATTTAGGAAAAAAACAGTAAGTAGAAAAGAGGTAGAGAATATTCAAAATACTAAATTGTTAAGAATTTAAATATGGAATTGAAAAATGCCAGTCCCAAAGGTTGTAACATTGTAATAAACAATCTACATCCAATTTTTTTATTTTTATTTTCAGAAATACTGAAAATTGAGTTAAATAAAGAACTTCAAAGTTTATCTTAGAGTAGAGATTCCATAACTACCCTCAAACTAAAACCTCTCATAACTTTCATCTCATTAATCAAAATGAAATGATTGAAAGCTTCCCACGTGTATATAAATCTAAAGAACCAATTTCATATTTTTATTTTTCAAAAAAGTGATTTTGAAAGAAGTTTTTTCAGCTGCCTGGACTGCCCGCCGACCAATGAAAATGACATATCATGCAATAACTTTTTAACCACATAGTCAAAAGTTATGAAAATTATTGGAGCTTAAAGCTACTCCTTGGGTACATCTTGTGTGAAAATTCCCCCAAAAATAAAATTCCAGTCGTAGTGAGCTACCCAAAATCGCTATATTGTCAAAAAATGGTGTTTGGTCCTTTAGGGGTTAAACCCTGAACGGCCTGGAGGCCTTTTGTGTCCGTATGTGCTGATTTTCCACGTATTTGCGGCAATAAATGTCGGATTTAGGATTTTGTTGAAAAAGAAAAATTTTAGGCGTTGCTAATGCACATCGATTGTTGCCTTCCATTCGCTAGAATACCTTGAAGAACAGGGTGGGGAGAAGATAATAAGTGAAATTGCCTATGGTATGACCCTAACTACGTATCCAAGCAGACCCGTTGATGCTGCGGGTCGCTCTTTGCTCGCGTGACCATGTCCGTTGGCAGGAGAACAAGCTTCAGATTCTGCTGCGATCAGGGACACCTTGAGGTCCAAATAGAATTCCACGATGCAATTTTCATGATGGGAGGTAGTGTTAGTACCACGTCTAAGATAGTGGGAGGAATTAGGGATTGCAGCAACATGTTAGTTCACCCGCGATAGAGGACGGAGCGATCATGGATGCAAGAGGAGTGCCTTGTTGCAGCCAGAAGGCAACAATTTTACTTATATGCAGGCGTGGGAGTTCGTTTCTATTGCCTATGTACACAAGTGTTGGAGTGCTACAATTCACTCAAACCTCCACCATGTTGTTGCTGGATGCACAACCCCGTCTATAAGAGGAGGCGAATATATTGCAAACTTAGGCAACATAGCGTGGTGCCAATTCCAGGCAAGCTCGATGGATCATAGCATTGTTGAGTGTAGACTACCTTTGTAGCATTCCGAAACCTCCTCGCACTTATTGAAAACCGGGTACTCCGGAACATCTCTAGCTACGGTATCTCTTTCGGAGACACGTTTAGTACATTCTGAAGTGGATGACTGTGGGCGCAAGATTACCCACCCTTGGTAATCGGGCGAACACCGACCAGGTTCTATGCCTTTATCCACCTTTTTAAATATAAGGGGGTGTTGTGAGCGCGGTCCACTGTGCCTTCCAAGCAATGGATCTTTTGTGCTAACGTTCTCTGAGTGTCGTGGATGGCAGCGAATACTACTAGAATTGCATGTATAACTCGCAAGCTGACTGTGATGAGCAAAGGTGATTGGTAATTCCTACCTCTTCAACTGCCTATCCTATGTATAGGGTTGGCTGGGTAGTTGGCGTCATTTCTAACGTCCCTAACTATGTGAGCGGGGAACCTTATGTTCCTTCCATAAGTGTTGAATACTAATTTTTGGAGGGTTGACACTTCTCCCGGAAGTTTCAATCTTACGGCTAACCCTAAGCTTAAGCTTTTTTTCCTTTAATTCCTGACTTCTAAATATAACTCTAAATTTTTATTCCTAAATTTAACTCTAAATGGTTATTCCTAATTTTAACTCCTAATTTTAACTCCTAGATTTAACTCTAAATGTTTACTCCTAATTTTAACTCCTAATTGTTTACTCCTAGATTTAGCTCTAAATGTTTACTCCTAATTTTAACTCGAAATCTTTACTCCTAATTTTTAACTCTAAATTTTTACTCCTAATTTTTTACTCTAAATTTTTACTCTTAAATTTTTAACTCTAAAGTTTGACTCCTAATTGTAACTCTAAATTCTATCTTCTATTTCTAATTTTTATCTTTTCTTGTCACGGTGTACCTTTCATGTGGAAAGGGCTAATTAAGGAGATCAATGCTAAAGAGGAAAAAACACAACACCAAGTATGGATTCAAGAACTCACCTCGTCACTTCCGGTGTCGGAAATACGCTCGTCCGCATTCGTGCGTACATTCCCATACTCCATGGTGGCCCTTGGGTGGTGGGACCTTTTCCCAATTTCACCACTTATGTTTCAAAAATTAGGACCCGTGCAATCTAACCTCTTTCTTTCCCTCCTCCTTTCTTCTCTCTTCTTTTCTTTCCCTTTCTCTCTTTCTACACTAACACTATTCTACCTAAGCTTTGATGGGGTGTCTTACAACTATAGATTCAAACCCCAAGAAGTTTTAATGTCCCTCCTAACCTCTTACACAACCTCGTCTTTGTGTCATCCTAATCCTACTTCCTAATGGTCACTATGAATCCTCGAGATTTCCTTTCTAACACCTATTTAGCTAAGCCTAGGGCACTATTTATTGTCTCTCTCCCCCTTCTCCTATTTAATTCTATGACTCACTAACCTCCCTCCATTGCGTATAGTTGTGATTTTGGTGAGAGTTGAGAGTTGTTTGATGCAGGTATGGAGGTGCGACTTATTCCTTCTTTCTACTTCCCCTATTCTCCTCCCTTTTGTGGTTGTTTTCTTTCCCTTGATTTCAATCCCGTTAGTCGTCTCCTAACCCCCACTAATCCCAACCTTTCTCCCACTAATCCCAACCTTTCTCCCACTAATCCCAACCTTTCTCTTTGTTTTCATTTTCCTCTCTCTCTCTCTTTTCCTGGACTCCCTGGACTCTCTGGACCACCCCAGCGACCTGCTCAGACCCCCAGCGACCTGCCCAGACTACCCAGCGACCTGCTAAATCACCCCAGCGACCTGCTAAACCACCCAGCGACCTGCTCAACCACCCAACGACCTGCCAGACCACCCCAGCGACCTTCCCGACTCCCCAAGACTGGACCAGCCCCCTTGACTCACCCCGACTCCCCAGTGACTCACCCCGACTTCCTTGCAATTGGACCAGATCCCCCAGGGACTCAACCCGACTTTTTTGGGTTCCTTAAGGGAACCCGCCTAAGCAAATCTAAATCGGATTTTTGGTTAATTTTCCCCGATTTTTGGTGTGGTTTCCTGTTTTACGGACACCGGCTCACAAGGGGTGGGGGGACTCTTAACTTAGACTTAATCTCGGACGCTAAACCTTAGGCTTTTCCGAGAACGTCTCAAACTCTAGACTTTGGAACGAGAGTACATAAGGGTTCAAAGCTCCGCCGTAGAATTGGTTTTAACACCAACTTTAGGACTTATGATACCCTTGTGTTCAAAGCTCCGCCGTCTAAGGCTTGTTTTTTAACACGCACTTTAGGACTAAGGCTGGTCACAGGTTCAAAGCTTCGCCGTTCCCCGGGGGGTGGGCCCACTTACAACCAACAACAAAAATGACAACTTTGGTTAGGACTCAATACGGGGGCCCACATGCACGTGTTTACCACATACTTTAGGACTGGGACTGGTCACAGGTTCAAAGCTTCGCCGTTCCCCGGGTGGTGGGCCCACTTACAACCAACAACAAAAATGACAACTTTGGTTAGGACTCAATACGGGGGCACACATGCACACAAGGTCAATGATAACAAGAAAACTCTCATACACTAAAGGCCCCCCAAAGCGGCATCGCCAAGGTACGGTGGGGGGTGACTTTAGGATTAGTACAAGGCATAAGAAGTCACACAAGTATAGGGGAGACCCGTTCACTCACAACAAGGATGCAAGGCAAGGTAAGGTAGAAGGACCCAAAAGGATCTCCAAAGAAAGCTTGAAATAGAGCAACAAAGGGAGCCAAAAGCGCTCCAAAAACACCGTAGAGGTTTCTTGGCTAAAATGCCAAAGATCCCATCATAAGTTGGACCCACAGACCCAAAACAAGATTTAGGGGTGTTCTTGAGAGAAAAATGGGGACCTTAAATAGGTTTCCAAGGCCCCACCTTCCCCTCAAGAGCTCTAAAGTAACCTTATCAACTTGGATTTTCATCCTCATCTTCAAAGATTTTCATCCTAATCCCTAAAAAACTACTTTTACCTATCTACGCTGGACCAACTTCCTAACTTTTGGAGAATTACTCCAATCGTCAAACGGATTGCGCCATTGGCTCCAGATTGCCGTGTTTAGTCCAAAACCCCTCTACCCCCCGTACCGAGGACAAAAAACCATCGTAGGCTAATTTAGTTTAAAAAACTAAATCGTGGTAAAATCCTAGATATTGGGGGTCTCCTCTTTTGAGAAATGTAAATAGCTTAGGGTCTCCGGTAGGTGTGAGGGAGTCGGAAAAGACTCTTGGTTGACTTTGTTCCGCCGTCGTATGGTCCCGGAATGCCGGTCAACGTGGCGGGGACCCCGCCACGTGATTAATTCTCGAGGAATCTCGCCGGTTCGGGTACTTGCCGCTATCGGAATGTCGCGAAACTTCACGGAGCGCATTATTAACATAAAACAAGCTAGTCTAATTTTTAGTGAGATTTTCTGGCAACCTGGGTAATTTCCATGAAATTCCCGTAGGAGGTTACCAGGGTTGACCACCCGCAAAAGGTTCTTCTGCAAGTCGGAAGATGACGGGATTTTCCACAAGACCTCTCATGGGGTCCCATGAAAGATGTGCAGGTGCGTTTCCGTACCTGGCACAATTGGTCAGTGGAGATGAATTGGTCATCTCCTTGAGTTTATCGATGGTGCGGGAATCTTTTGCAGATAGAGGAATCTTGGCGAATCGATTTCGTCGTTGGACTCCTGGCATGGGATTTACCCTAGCACATCATCCTTGGGCTGTGGATTCCTCCACGGGCCCGGTCTTGCGTTAGTGGCTCCTGCATACTAACAATTGGGATTTTGGTGTATTTCTAAACCTAACTCTAGGACCCGACCTAGTGGCCTCGTTGTGGATCCCTCGGACCGACTTAGCCATGAATTGCCACATTCATGGTGGGATTTAGCCCTTTTGGGCCTATGTGACTTGAACCCTACAACTCCACCCGTTTTGTTCTTTCTACCTATTTTTGGGCCCGGTTTGGTGGGATTCTAAGTCTAAACACAAATCTAGACCAAATACTATAATGGGTATGTTACAACCCTATTTTGGTTCTACACTCTTTTTATGGCTTTTTGTATATTTTTCTTAACTTTAAATTGCAAATTTCCAAAAAAATAATTCTACGAGTCCCAAGTGACAAATTGGGAGCTCACAATGACCAGGTGGAAGGAGAGCAACCCTCAAATTTTGGAATCGAAGTCAATCGAATCATACGGGAGATGCTCTTCCCAAAGCCCAAAATTCAATGTCATGGTAAGACTATAGGCGGATGCAAGGAGGGCCGCAGCCCACCATCAGGCACAAGACAACAGTTGCCCCCCCCTGCGGAAATCGTGACGGGCTCAAAAAACCAGGTGGAGATGACAGCAACCACCGTAACTTGCTCGATGCCTCCGCGCATTCTGGTGGCGGCGATAGGTTTGGGTCTCCCTTTAGGCAGCCAAGACTGTCCGATGACACCGTCGGGGAGTCCACACAACCTGTCCTATACGTGGGAGCGCATGAGCGCCGTGAATGGTCGAGTATCGAGCCGATTCATTCTCCAACTTGGGCCAACTCCCCAAACATCGCCAATGTCCCGCTGTCATGTTGTAAATTTGTTCATAGTATAAAAACATATTATAATATGTATTGTTGAGTAGCTTCATGGTGATGCTATTTTGTTGAATAACTTCAAGATGACGTTTCGTGGAGGTTCATGTTATCTATTTAAAAGGACGGCTTTGCTTTAGAGTTTCATTGAAGTCCATTAGTGATATTAATTTTCCACTTTATAGTCAGAATGTCGAACTGGAGGGTTTTTTCAGAGTCCCAAGAGGAAGAAGTAGAATCGGAGCCTGGATTTGAATTTTCATTGTCACAACTACCGGATCAACCTCTTCTGCCACTAAGTCTTGCGCCGCCGCATGAGCGTCTACAAGAAGAAGCTGGGCCTTCTCGTCCGCCAAAGCAACCTCGTGTGGAGCGGCGATGGCACGGGAATCTTCAACGTGACGCTCAGGCACTGGTGATTTTGTTGCAGGTTGAATGTGTTGAGCCTGGCAGTCGAGATGTGACATTTGAAGGATGTTTCGAAGGTCTCAACGTTGATCAATATTACTGTATGATGAAGCCTACTGAAGGAAGTTGTGGTCACCATCGTTGGTTAGAAGGGCCAGTGAATCCTTTAACGAAGGCGGGTCGTGTTGATTACATCGCTGCGACTATCAAGCGCATTCTCAAGTTCTTGCAGATGGAGTAAAAAATAGTCTTGGAATTCTATTTTTTTACCTCTAATAGGCATTGGTTTAATGTTAGTACTTCAATCCATATTTGAAGTATTTTGTTGAAACTATTTTGTTTGGTTATAGTTGTAGAAGGAAAGAATGGAAATAATTTGGACTTTGAAGTGATTTTCCTTCTAAATTAAAGATAAAGATTTAGATGTGGGGCCAAATATGAAGGCTATTAGGTGTAAGTTGACTTTAGGAGGGAGTTAAGGGCTGATGTACACTTGTTTAGGTGGGGCAAAAGGTGTTGGAAAAGGGGAGGAAAAGATGGACACTATTCATCTTCTCTCTCAATGTTGTTTTGGGGGAACCGAGTGTTTGGAAGCTCATTGTGTATTGGGTTTTTGGAATTTGGTAATGAAAATTGGAGGAGTTGTTTATCATATTGTTCTCTCTTGCTTTATTTGAAGTTGTGAGTTGAGATTTGTGCTTGTTTGAGTGGAGGGAGGTCTACTGCCTCCTATGAAGAGGGGCTGAGACTTCGACCGACCATAGAAAACAGACAGGTCTTTTGTTTAGAATGAAACTTTGATGGAGTGTAGTACATGTTGTTAGCTTTCTATAAAGCTATCATTCATTCAATTTGGAGCATTTATGAGTGAGTTGTGAGTGTGAGAAGGTGAGAGAGTCTCTTGTTTTTACCATATATGGACCGAAACTTTGAGAGGTCATAGAAGTTGGACAGAGTTTTGGAGTGACTTGAAAGTTGTAGGAGTGATAGGAAAATTTGTTAGCTCTCAGAAAGCTATCAATCTTTTAATTTGAAGAAGAAATGCAAAAGTTATGAGTATGGAAGCATATGAAGGTCTGCTGCCTTTTCTTTTTGAGTGGAGTTTAGGTAGTTTGAGGGTGAAGTTGGAGTTCTTTTAGAGTTTTGAAGATATTTTTGAAGATGTGAAGGCTTAAAGACTTGAAGATGAAGATTTGAAGAGCTTTGAAGGTCTCCAGTGTATTGTGGCTTGTGGTTCGTTTTCATTTCTGTTATTCCTAGCCGGATTTGGAGGCTAGTTGCAATTCAATTTCTGCATTGTAAACTTGTTGTGAGCCGTGGTTATCCAGTAAGCGCTCCTTTTCGTGTTTGTGGCGACGAAGTGGGGTTAATGGCCCACATGGTCGATCTTATTTGTTGTTTCCACCGGTGAAAGGCGCTTCTTGGTCACCGTGGATTTGATTTTAGGAGCCAATCTTTCGGACGGCCAACTCGTGGTTTGGCTGTCCTGTTTTACCCGTCCGAGGCCTTGTTTCTTATAACACACCCTTACCTTTGGCCCTATAGAACCACCACAGGATAGGTCAACGGAAGATTGAAGTGAAGATCAAGCGAAGATTGAAGAAAAGATTAAGTGAAGATTCAAGTTTTGTTACTTACCTTTCATCTACACTCACAACCTGCAGCCAGACACCTCGTGTGTTCCCTAAGCGCGCTCCTCTCTACTTGACACCGCGATCCCCCGAATTGTATTGTGACGGGAAAGCAACTGAAGGAGGTGCTCCATAGGAAGGTCAGTCGCGGCCGAAGAAGAGAAAGTAAAGTGACGATGCGATTGGAGGGTGCGACAACAACTAATTCGCGAAGAGGAGGGCACACAACCTACGTCGTAGAAGCGCGTGAAGGAGGTAGGGGTTGTAGTGCGCACACTCTTCGAAAGTGGCAATGGCAATTGTGTGGGCAGCGCAGATCGACGGTAGTGGCGCCTCCAGGATGGAAGCCACCCTAAATTCAATCCACAAAAAGGAGTCTAGTTCAATTGCGGCCATGAATTCAAGCCATCAGTGGAAGCCTTACAATGGGTGTCCCCTATGACCTCATTGAGGACATTATGGGAGTCTTTGATGCGCCCTTTGTACTTGATGATGTGACACTGCCTACATCACAGTCCCCTGTATAGCGCGAGGCAACATCGATAGTCAGCAACAACATTCGCTTTTTCAATCCTGGAGCAAGTCCTCTGGAGTCTCTCCACCACGACCTTATTCATTCGCCAAGTGATCATGCTTTTTTGGACAAGAATGCCTTCCCCAAAAGGTTGAGAGTGATCGTGCGCAGTGAGATGTTAGACCTGGACCCGGATCTCATGGGCGATGAGAATGGGGTAAGTGGCGTCATAGTGTCTCGATTTTACCACCATGTCATTGGGACGCCCATATTCCACGTTGATTTTGGTGACAGGATTGGCACCCGCTCAGTGCGCATCCGTGACAAGACTTTGGATGTGTCGACAACGTTCGCTAATACACAGCGCTTGTTGTTTCGCAGCGAAGATGCTCCTCCTGATGACTACGCAACACCGAGCCTCCCTGCAGCAGAAGAAGCACCGTCAGACAATGACCCGGAGTAGGCAATGGAATATGAAGATTTCCAGTTTGACGACATGGCAAGTGCCACGACCTTTGAGTGCGATGTCAGGGGCTATACGGATGATCCACTGCAAGAATTGGGGCTTTACAACGAGGAAGAAGACGTTTAGAATTGGCCTTTTGAAAGACTATTTGCGGACGACCAGTGGGAGGATCAGTTGGTAACACTCGCGTAGAACACCCACAACTTCTCGGGTCCAGGACTAGGATTGACATCAATTGTTGCAAACCGGCCCTTGGATTATTTCCTCCAATTTTGGCCTCAGCACATTCTTGACCGTGTAGTTGAAGAAACTAACAGGTTTGGCTCCGACACCTTATCCTAAACCGTGAAATCTGTGTATGCTTTTTTACACATTGTTGTTCTTGCCGATGGATAAAATGGCTCTAGGGTGAGAGAAGTCCTTTGCTTTGCTTAGGGTTTGGTGGGCTTTATCTTCTTAGAAGTGGCGGGACTGATGTTAGTACATGAATGTTGAACGATGCTGATGAGAAACCTATCATGATGTGGGTGTATGTACTACATGTATGCATGCCAATCGTCGCAGTTGAATCCTTCCGTAACAAATGGACGGCCCGGTTGGATGCCATTACACAGCGAGGAACTCTTGGCATGGTTTGGAATTCTCATACTCATGGGTCTAAAGGAATTTCTCCACATCCGTTGTTATTGGGACCGCACACCATTCTACAACTGCCCACTAATCTTGGAAGCTATGCCTCAGAAATGCTTTGAGGCAATAATTAGATGTCTACATTTAGTAGACAACGACGTCTTTGTGACCGAACAAGCTGACCCATCGTATGACAAGCTGGCCAAGGTACGTCGGCTCTGCGAATCCTTTGCCGGCATGTCTCAAAGTCTCTACAACAATGAACGGTGCTAATAGTTGACGAAATAATGATCCCGTATAAGGGCCGCTTTTGCAACATTCGGCAATACATGAAGTCAAAACCAGTGAAGTTCAAGATGAAGGTGTGGGCTTTGGCTGATTTCGAGAGCAAGTATAGATTCTCTACATGTTAGTAAGTCATATTGTCTTTCCGTCAATTCCATTACGATGTTGGTCTTCAGTAGGTATGATTTTCCTTGTGGCTGCAAGTCACCGTCATTAGGGATTTTCATCATTTCACTTGCCCTATTGGTGAGAGTAGATATGACTTCGGTGATGTTAGTAAGTCATCATTACTTTCAGTTATTGGGCATGCAATGCCTGTAGGTGCATTTATTCAAATGCCGTGAATGTATCTTTATTATCAGGGCTTTCGGTCATTGGTCCCACGTCGTTGGTGTCGAATTGAAGGGTACTGACTGAGCATTGGAACTTGTGGCATAGGTATGTCTCAAACATCATCATCTACCTCGGAGTTGACAACGCTGTCGAGTAGAGAAGCCTTGCCTTAGAAAAGCGCCGGGCTTCTGGCTGCAAGTAGACTTGGCCGGAAAATAAAGGGGCCCGTGATTCAACAAAATTGTGTAAGCATGCTCATAAAGTCTTCATAATGCACCATAAACTCCCAATATAATATTACATGCTTGTAGAAGATAGTTGGAGTTGCTCATAAAACGAATAGTTCCCTTCTAGGGAGATCCCGTCACTAAAATGAATGCCACAGCCTCTCCAGAACTCCAAATTGAGAATGAAACATCTCTCTGAAAAGCTAACAACAATATCTACAAACCCTCCAAAATTCAACTCAAACTAACATACTGTCCGACTTTTATAGTCGGTCAAAGTTCACTCTCTCCATTTCGAAGGCAGCTCATCACTACTCTTCTTCCAAACCCATAACTTTCACATAAAAACTTCAAATTGATCATGTGATGTCTCTATAGAAAGATAACACAATATTCTACACAAATACTAAGTTTCAACTCAAAATAAGATACTATCAAACTTCTACATCCGTTCAAAGTTCTCTTTCTTCAAATCAAAGGCAGCCTCTCACTACTTCACCTCTAACCTTATAACTTTTGCATCCTAACTCCAAATTAAGAGAATGATAGCTCTTTAGAAAGCTAACATCTAGATACACACTTCCATAAAATCTCAAAGCAAAAAAACGTTTCACCCAAAAGTTATGAGCCCTCGAAAATTCTGTCCTCTCGTTCCATGGCAATTATCCATCTTTCACTCCATCAAGCATAACTTCCACATAAAAACTCCAAATTGAGCGAGTGATAGGTTTTTGGAAACTTCAAAACAAGATAAACAAGCTCTCAAAATTTCATTACAAAAAAACTCCTATACAATCTGTCATCACTCTCCAAAGTTTCGGGTTCCCTAAACAAAACTAAGAGGAGGAAGAAGAAGGCCCTCCACCTTATCTTCCACCTCACCCCCCATCTCCTCCACCTAAGCAAAATGCCACATGTCCCTAAAGGCCACATGGACCACAATTTGTCCATTGACCACCCCTTTTGCCCCATAACTCTATCCTTATCTCCTACGTGGCGACTACATGGCCTTCAAATCTCTTTTAAAATCCAAAAGAAAGATAAAACAATCTTTATCTTTCCGGTTAACAACCTTTAAAATCTATAAACAAAGTTTAAAATGCTTTCAACTAAAGAAATAAAAGAACTAATGCCTAATGGTTGTCTAATAGAGGTAAAAAAGGTAGAATCTTCTTCATGTGGATCTTTAGACTCTCCAAAAAGCCCTCTAATTTGACAACATTTAGTTATTTTTACATAGTGTACGTATATACGATGCGACAACGCGCATACAGAGGGCGATTCTGTCGGAGAAGACACTAGAACAAACCTGTGTTTTTTTTAACGTCCAAAAACTGGACGTCAGAAAAAACATAGGTTTCTTCTAGTGAGATGCGGTGCTGACCGCCATTACTGGGCTTGAAGGGCGCGGCCATGTCATTGTAATTGACAATTTGTTCACGTCCCTGCGCCTATTTATGGAGTTGATGAGGCGTGGGTTCTGGGTGACTGGCACATGTAGGAAGACGAAGAAGGGGTTTCCAACTAGTTTGGCTGGATTTGCAAACACGGAGCTGCCAAACCGTGGCCACTTGGTACTAAAGATGCATCGCACTTGGAAGATCGCAGCCATATGTTGGATGGATGCCAAGTCCGTGTTCTTGCTCTCCACTGCATGTGATCCTATTGGGGAGGACTTGTATGCTGGCCGATGGGTGGAACAAGAGTGTATGGAGTTCCCAACGTCCCTAATTCTTTTACAATACCAAGCCGGGATGCGAGGCGTCGACCTAGTCGATCAGCAACGGCAAGAGTATAACACCTAGCTATACTCCCACAAGTGGTGGCACAAGATATTCATGTTTGTGTTAGATTCCTTACTCCTCAATGCGTACATCTTATATGCCTTTGACCGTTGAGCCTTGGGGGTGCTGGTGCATTCCTGACTGCTATGGCACTATGGCGTGGCCACGGAGTTGGTCACATTTGAGGGCCACTACGGAACTTGGCAGCAGGTCGGCTGCATTACAATTCAGGCCATCCCCAGTTGCGTTGTTGTTGTGCGGTTTGTTTTCGCAGGACGCGTCAATTGTGCCCAGGTTGTGGTGGGATGTTCCAATGTAAAGGGCAATGCTTCTGGGCAATGCATACACAACATGTTTACCAGCCCTACATGGGTGGTGCACCGATTTAGTCCTAGGTAACTTATTTCTTCTTCATAGAGTGCCCTTTCATTTGCAGCAAGTAGTAGAGTTCCATGTTCTCCCTTCCTACGTTTACAAAGCCTCGTCCTATAGAGGCATTTTGATGAGGATGTGAGGAGAGAATCCGGATTGTTGTTTGGTATAAGGCTGGGTGATGTGTAGCATTTCTAGGCCCTTTCAGGTCCGTTGGCAGGAGGACTTGAGTAGCATATAGGCAGAAGGACAGATTTTCATACGTCCGGGGATAGAAATTTCCGCTTCATATTATTGGAATGCTAATTGCAGAACGTCGAGGCTTTTCTTTATTTGTTTTGAATTGAAACTGTCATGCAAAATTGTTGTGTCTCAGGGCCTAGCTCCAAGGTTGTATGTATCATCCGGAGCGGTTACTCTTGTCCTGTCGCTGGGAAACGTTGCCGGATGGTTTCCTAGCAAAACCAATTATCCTCTCGCCATGACATGCAACCCACCTGTTGCCTTGGTGTGGCATCGTACACGCTACGGATGCCAACGTGGATGCGCCTCGTGGAGCGTATTCTAGAATCACCCGTCGCACCTACAAGCGACCTGGCGGTCAATGCATACGATGATTGTATGTGCACAATCTTCCATCCACGTCAAATTGTTTGTGCGCGGTCCCTGTGCATTCTAAGTGCACCCACCGCAGCAATCTGCCGCTGCTTTGCAGTAGAATTTAAAAAAAATTAAAAACCGGACGTAGAAGACTATGCAAGGAGCTAGGCGGAACATTTAGTTGGAATTCTCTGAACTACTTCAACCCCACGCCTCGCAAAATTTTTGGCATAACCTGAAGCACACAAGAACACTATTCAAACAGCTGGAATCTCATTTTTCGGTTTCCATTGCACTTCTTCAAATTGGGCGTTCACTGTATAGAACAGATGCATAGTCGCATCGTGTATACATACACTATGTAAAAACAACTAAATGTTGTCAAACTAGAGGGTTTTTTGGAGAGTCTAAGATCCACATGGAGAAGATTCTACCTTTTTTACCTCTATTAAACAACCATTAGGCATTAGTTCTTTTATTTCTTTAGTTGAAAGCAATTTAAACTTTGTTTGTAGATTTTAAAGTTGTTAGATGGAAAGATAAAGTTTGTTTTATCTTTCTTTTGGATTTTAAAAGGGATTTTAAAGTCACGTAGTCGCCATGTAGGAGATAAGGATAGAGTTATGGGGGGGAAAGGGGTGGTCAATGGATGAATTGTGGTCGATGTGGCATTTTGTGGCATGTGGCAATTTGCTTAGGTGGAGGGGATGGGGGGGGGGGGGTGAGGTGAAAGATAAGGTGGAGGGCTTTCTTCTTCCTACTCTTAGTTTGCTTAAGAAACCGAAACTTTGGAGAGACATAGTTTTTTGTACAGAAGAGTTTTGTAATGAAATTTTGTGAGTTTGTTTATCTTGTTTTGAGGTTTCCAAAAACCTATCACTCGCTCAATTTGGAGTTTTTGTGTGAAAGTTATGATTGATGGAGTGAGAGAGGGATAATTGCCATGGAGTGAGAATATAGAATTTTCGAGGGTTCATAACTTTTGGATGAGGAGTTTTTTGGTTTTGAGATTTAATGAAAGTATATATTTAGATGTTATCTTTCTAGAGAGCTATCATTCTCTTAGTTTGGAAGTAGTATGCAAAAGTCATAGGGTTAGAGGCGAAGTAGTGAGAGGCTGCCTTTTTATTTGAAGAAAGAGAACTTCGACCGGCTGTAAAAGTCGTACAATATCTTATTTTGTGTTGAAATTTGGGAGGTGTGTAGATTAGCATGTTCGCTTTCCAGGGAAATGTTTCATTCTCAATTTGGAGTTTTGGAGCGGCTGTGGCACTCATATTAGTGGCGGGACCTTCCTAGAAGGGAACTTGTGCGGTTTATGAGCAATTCCAACTACTTTGTACAAACATGTGATGTTATATGGGGACTTTATGGTGGATTATGAAGATTTTGTGAGCATGCACACATATATTTGCTAAATCACGGGCCCCTTTATTTCTCGGCCAAGTCTACTTGCAGCCAAAAGCCCGGCGCGTTCCCAAGGCAAGGCCTCTCTACTCGACAACGATATCGTAGAAGAAGAACCCGAGGGCCGTTCAGGGATTAAGAGGTTTGAAATTTCTTCCTATATATTGTAAGATATATATCTATGATACATATTTGGGAGTTATTCAATTTCAAACACCATTATCTTTATAAAATAAATGTGTCTGATCAAAATGATTTTTTCAGTTACAATTCACAATCAATCTAAATTATAAATTCTAATCACTTATTCAAAAAATGGGATGGAGTTTGGATATTAGTAATATTCAAATATAATGCTTCTTCAGGCACCAAATGGGCCAATTACTAGTTGAAAGTATTAATCTATTTGATGGATAGATGTATAGCTAGTGTTAGTGAATTCATATTAGTGTGTTGATTGTTAATTGGGTTGGCTAGTAGTTTAGGTTAGATTTTAAGGGTTTGTAGATTTAGCCAACGCTAACCATCAACAATTAGGGTTGTCAGTTGAATATTTGGAGGTGAGAGCTAGTCCTTTGAAACTCTATTGATAAGAGGCGTGCCTATTTAGATTGAAGGGCTTAGAATGTAAATAGGTTGAATAAGGGTGTAAGTATTTGTAAGCTTATTATTATTGTTCTATGAAATGATTTAGTTTAGAGGTTGAGATGTTTAGTAATTGTGAATGAACTGAATGTTTGATCCTTGCAAGATTTTGGATCTGAATTTTTGCAAGATGAACTATTAGCACACCAAATTTCATTTCTAAATTATTGATGGACATGGAGAAATGATGCCATCAAAATGAAGGGGGCTCAAATCAAAAGCAATTAATTAAGAGAGTTTTCTTTGCAGGCTTCAAACTTATTAAATATTAATGATTTGACTGTGAAATTTTGAAGATATATTATTATATTTAGCTCCTATATTGTGTTGAAATTTTGGCTACAATGGACATTGAATTTATGACTCATGAATAAAATGCAACTGAGTTTTTGATGATGTGATAAATAGCTTAGACTAGATGAGGATTAAATTTTTTTTATGTATGAGGAGTTGATAAGCTAAATGACACGCTATAAGAATTTCAAGTGATTTAACCTCTAAAGCACTGGATTGCGTTTTTTGGCAACATAGTAATATTGGGCAACTCACAATGAATGCAGTTTTTCTTTTTTTTCTTTGAAGTTTTTGAACAAAATGTGTCCAAGGAGTAGTTGTAAGTCGCATCAATTTTCATAACTTTTGACTACATGACAAAAAGTGATTGCATGATATGTATTTTCTATACTTAGTGGGCAACTTCCCAAAATCATTTTTTTTATAAATAAAAATTTGAAATTGGTTTTCGAGATTTATATATAGGTGAAAAGCTCTGAATCATTACATTTTGATTAATGAGGAGTCTTAGTTTGCAATCAATTATATATTCTCTACTCTAAAGCAAACTTTAAAGACCTTTATTTAACTCAATTTTCAATATTTTTGGAAAAATTTAAAACATAGGATGTAGATTGTTTATTACAACATTATAACCATTGGGATTGACATTTTTCAACTCTATAACTAAATTCTCAACAATTTAGTTTTTTGAATCATCCTCTGTTTACTATATTTTTCCTATACGTTGTATAATTTGAACTGATCTCAATTTTTCAGGCATGTAGCCAACTTGTCTTGAAGAATGAATCTAAAGGAGGACCACCATTTTGGACATTTTTTCATACAAATGTGACCTTGTGAGGAGCAGCTACCCAATTTATCTCAAGGCCCCCCAAAGGATTTTTGTCACTTCAAACGCTAATATCTTGCAATGTACATGGTGAAAATTTCTGAAATTTTTTCCACATCTTTTTAAACTAGCTTACTACAAGATCCTATGGTCACATGTTTCCAAACTTTTTTTTCTTCTAGAATTTGGTATTTGTAATAGAAATGGTAGTTTGGGAATGTTTCCGATAAAAACATAGTCAAAAACCTTTCAGGGTTAAACAAATTTATTACGTTATGCAAGTTTAAGTTCACTATGACTTGTTCAATGTTACTTTAGCTTTATGAAGGACATGAGTTTAGATACATTCAAGGGAAATTTTGGGATAGTGACTTGGATTGAAGGGTCAAAGAAATTGCTTATAAGTCATCAGCAAGCCAAGAGCTCTGTGCTATTCCGGATCCATTCACAAATCTTTGTGATACCATCCATTTGAAGTTAAGGTAAAGTCCCGTATTGCATCTCTGTGCCTAATTTTGCACAAATAAAATACGTGCATTCATTTCAGCACATAAAAACTCAGAGGGTGATTAGTTATTATGCTTTTATACAAATTAATCGTGCTACCATTTACTGCTGAATTAATCCTTGAAGGTCCAAGGCCAATTTTGTATCAAAAAACACTCAAAATTGTCATTTCTGCTACGTTTATCCAAGAAAAAAAAAATTAAAATTAAAAAAAAATCTAACCATGAGATCTTGTACTTTACTTGTGTGAGATCATTTGGTAAAAATTTCATGAAGTTTGACCTTACAAATTGATAGATATTAGCAATCAAAGTTGGAGAATTTTTTTTTTTAAACACTAGCTTGCTGTTTTTGAAGACTTTGACCACCATTTGTGGAAACATTTTGCATTGTTGACTTTGAATTAAAAATAAATTTGTATTGAAGAATTGAGTTGAAAGTCAAGGAAAAAAATTAAAAAAACAAACACACTTGATTTTCAATCTTTAAAAAATTGTTAAGTAGAAGGTTTAGGTAAAAAAAATTAAATTATTAATAGCTCTAAATGGGATTGAAACACAATAATTCCATTAATGAGATTGTTCTAGCAACAAAACTTAACCTTTTTCAAGCAATTTCTTTTGAAAAAATGTTAAAAAATTCATTCATAAATGAATCCTTTAACCCCTAAAGGACCAAATGTCGGTTCAACATATGCAAGAAATCTTGGGTAGGTCCTACAAAGTCATTTTCGTTCAAATGTTCATGAAATTTGGACACAATGTGTAAGCATGTACCTCCTTTGTGAAAAACTAATTTTTTTTCCAATTGGGTGCCCGGATCAGAAGTTATGTTGCCCTGAATTCTTCAGGCAACTTGGGCAATTTGGGAATCTTTGGAGAATCTTTTGTAAAAAAGATCATAAAGTTTTGAAATTTGGCATGTATGTAACTAATAAAATATGGCACACAATTGTCTAAAAAAAACAAATTTTAGTTGTCAAATCACATTCTAAGAGGAGTCAAACTTTGTTAGCTATATTGTGGTAGTTTCAAGAAAAAAAAAATTCTTCTAACATCAAGTCCTATTATCTTGTAACTAGTGAAGCCAAAATTCTTAAAAAAATTCCACGTATTCCAAATGTTTGTCTCTAATTTTTCACCGTTTGAATTTCAATTAAAATATTCCCTCATTGCACTTAACCTCCTTGCATTGCAAGGTGATTTAGAATAATTTAGACACCATATTTTCTTCTAAACTTTTTTGTGAGTGAACCTAGTATCATATACTTATGAATGGTTAAAATCTCATGTTTGTGTAGAGCAAAAATTTTACTCCAAATGAGCCCAAAGTCTGCTGACTCTGTTTTCACAGAATTGGAAAAAAGTTGTTTTTTTCAATTCAAATGCTATAATCTTTCAATCCGTGCGGTGAAAAGGGCTGAAATTTTTTTCACACTTTGATAAAATAATTTACTTTAGTTTTGTATGGTTGAAGTTCCCAAGAAAAAATTTGATTTTTTTTTTGAATAACATACCAAAAAGTTGCAGTTTGGGGAATGTCTCCCTAGAACCCTCCTTGGTCCTATAGGGGTTAAGTTATTTTTTCAAGAAAATGCTTAGACTCCTTGAAAAACAAGATTGGCCATAACTTTCACATCACTAAGACAAATTGAATGAATCAAAGCTTCACGTGTAGACAAAAATATGATCTATAAAGAAAATATTTTAATATTTAAATTTTAAATTTTTGTGAATTTTTTTTCTACCCACCAAATGAAAATCTAGTCTTCTTGTGGTATAATTTTTGCTTTGGGGCACCAATTGAAATAAAAGTTATATTTCCACCAAGATAATAAGTTTTCCTATCTTATGGAGAAATTTCAAAAAGTTTCACTAAAAATTGAGGACATAGGAACTTGACCAAAATCCATTTTGTATCTCGAGGGTACAATGGTCCTTTAGGGTTTAAACACACACAATTCATTCTTGAGTAGATTTGTGAAAAATGTATAATTTTTGTGATCCTTGTGCAAAATGTGAAGTTAGGACTTCGAAAATAATAATTTTTTCAAAAAACTTTTAAATTCATGATTTTTATTCATTGTTTAGCACGTTGTACCTAGGTAAAACATGAAGCAATTTTAATTTGAAAATTGTCCATCTTCAAAATAAAATCGAGAAGCCATCTTTAAAATGTCAACTTGTGAAGCGTGGACTGTATAACATGTATTAAATTTTGCGCATTGATTTCAATTTTCCAATTTGTAACCAAAACTCTCTAGGTTTGAAGTGGGTACCGTATGATGTGACTTTCTTCCGTACATTCTCTCATTCATTTATTTTCAAAGATCTGGTCCATGAAATGGGTAGGCTGCCTTTTCCCCATCACTCATCAACATTGACACGATGTAAGTTATCCCGTGCCCACCGTTGCATTTCCAACTTGCATCACGGGCTCAGATGGGTTGCAAGCCAAATCCTCTTGAGATTCGCAGAAAGAAAGACATGAAACATCAGCAGAACCATCTTTGATACCATTATCTGAAAGCTGGATGTGTGCCTTTATTGGCAAATACCACTCACCCATTTATTTATTTATTTTTGAACCAATCATCCATTTTTCAAGTTCTACTCAAAAAGCCCACTCATCACCTTTGAATTAAGTTCTATCCATTACCAGAATCGTCCATGTGTATGCTCTCAAGAGCCAGCACAAAGACTTGAGGATCCATAGCTTTTCATTTATCGACAAAGGCTATGGATCCCGCCATAGCTTTCTAATGCACCAACCAACCAACCAAAAAATTTGCAAGTTAACTTAGATATTTGCAACTAAGTTCTCAACCTTGGTCTCCGGCGGGCGTAAGGTAGAAGGCTCGAAAATAATTTGGGTATTAAGAACCGCCCCTATAGAAGTGTCCAAAACAGTGCACAAGGATGTAGAAATGGAAGTGACTTTGTCTGGTGAGAAATTGCCATCCCATGTGTGTGGTTTAAGGTTATTGAGCAGGTGATATGGTTCACAATTATGTGTGATTCTGCTCACAATAAAGTCTTGAAGTTGGTGAGGTCCGCAAAATGGCATTGAAATGTCAAAAAATAGCAAAAAAATACATCTGAGCCTGAACCTCCTTCTACTAAAATGCTTCTGAGTCACTCATAACTTCTTGGATTGATGTGAAATTTTAACCACACGAACTAGACTAGTATGCGCAACTTTTACAAAATAATTGATTGAAAACGGACATTGTATGAAGAAGAAACAAACCGCCAAAGTTCATTGCAATCCAAAAATGTCAGGATTTTGAACTTCGAGTTGCTCCCAAACATTCAAAAAAATTTGGATTGACATGGAAATTTTAGCACACTAACTAGACTACAAGGGGAACGTAATACAATTTTTTTATTTCTTGAAAATAAACATTAGATTAAGGAGATACAAGTCCCCGAAGTTGCAGCCATCAAATGTAGTTTGGTGAACTCAAATTGAGCTTGTGAACTTCAATTGGCTTTCAAGAAATCAGTACATCTTATATTGATCTGAAAATTTTATCACGCAAACTAGAAGAGAGAGCACAACTTTCTCAGTAAGTTTTATTGAATTTGGACATTGGATGCAAAATTTATAGCACTTTGAAATGAGCTTGAAACTATGTGAGGAAACCCTGGGACATTTAGGGGTTGCAATTAAACTTTGATTTACAATGGAGACTGAATTGAATGGAAACGTACAGTGGATCATTTTTAAACTCACTGGCTCTATTCAAAGGCGTGTTCTGATTCATCACAATTGCACCTATGAGCATTAATAGGGACCTAGGCACCTTTGACTTTGAAAAATCGTATCTTATTCATTTCAAGTCAGAAAATTAAAATTAAAATTCCCACTCTTATATTCTTCATTTCTCTTTTTTATCCAAAAATATATAAAAAGTCTTTGGGTCCACTCATTTCTGCACAGGGGTCTTTCTTCCCTTGGATGAGCGTTTTCGGAGCCTTCTACCTTAGACTGTAAGTTATCTTTTTATTGTCCCATGGAGTGGTCCACATGTCAGCTCAACAACTGGTGTCATTCTTCAATTTAAAATGGTCTCGTACTCAAAGACAAGGATAACAACTGTGGGCACAATTGGAGACAATAAAGAGAATGGTTGGAACATCATGTCCGTCATGCTGATGATGACGACCGAGAGGTGTTGCGTTTTTTCAACGGAAAAAAAAAAGGAACCTAGGAGGCACAGCACTCAAGCAGACAAGTCTGCAAGTTAGACTTTATTTTTCCCCTTTTTTTTCCTTTTTTTTCCTTTTTTTTTCCAGTTGAACGTGGTGTGGTGGAAAAAATAATGATAAGACTGCTTGGAAAATGTAAAAAAGGTTTTCCTCTCACTGGTTCACTGGTTCTCTGTCCTGTTTCCCCATTCGATGGAAATTGTCCATGTTTCAAAAACAACAACAGTAATGATAATAACTCCTTATCACCCCAAAACTTGATCCCCCCATGGCGCATGACGTGGTATTGTGTATTGTAAATTGAAATAAAAATCAGCTTCTAAGTAAATAAACAATATCTGTCATATCCATATCCGTGTAGACTTAAGATTCCTATACTCGATTGTCTCTTTTTAACCCATAAAGGACCAAATGACCATTGAGCATATAGAGGTGATCTTGGGTAGGTGCTTTTGGAGTCACTTTTAAATGGATGTTTTTTCAAATTTTGACACAAGGTGTGAACATGTACCCCATAAGTGGAAATATAATTTTTTTTCCGATTGGATGCCTGGATTGAAAGTTATGCTTCCGATCAGATGCCGGGATTGAAGTGAAATCAATGGCTTTGGATTTTTCCAAGGAGAGGGAGAGAAATTGAAACAAGAACATTTGTTTGCCTCTTTTTGGCTCATTGTCATTGTCATCATCATCAATAGTATCATTAATAGTAGAATTAACCACCCAAAAGATGTATGACATCTTTTGGATACATAGGGTACATAGTAACAAACTTATCAAAACTAGGAATAAAAACCAAGTACAGCTGTCAATTTTTAATTCGATCAAAAAAACTTAAAACAATTTCAATGGGATAGTTATATAATTTCAAATTTTTTATTAAACCAGAAACATCAACAAGTACTTTAAATAAGAACATATGTACCGTGTAAACATGGATATCAAGATCTTTTTTTTTTTTAAACATGTCATTTTTTCATTCAAAGCAAAACATTTAAAATAAATGACCAATGATAAATAAGATATAGCAGTCCTTTTTTTTAAATGCTTCAAATTTTTTATTCAAAATATATATGTTTGATTAATTCTCTATACTACAAGTGTGAAAGTATCAATCTCTAATAAATATTGAAAGCAATATCACAATGATCTTCATTGCTTTTCTAAATTTACTTTCCTTCCTCGATTCCTTTCTTCTTGCAACAAACCATAAATTGAATAAGAAATTTAATCCTAAAGGAACTACACCAACACTGATCTGTTCAACAATTTTGAAAAAGAAACTAAGACCTTCAAACGCACTACCAAAATCAAAATATCCAAACAAAAGTTAAAAGCTTGTGAATATCATACCTAAGCAAGGAGATTGTAGTCTAAATTTTTACTTAGCCCACAAAAACCATGACTATAGTATAGAGGTTCAAAATCTAAGGAATGATCAAATATTATAATGTATCATGAGTGAACTCAAATTTACAAATAGAAATGTTTTGTAAATCAAATCTAATGAGAAATATGACTAAAATATCCCCTGATTTTGGGTAAAAGTTCTACTCACTAATCTAATTTCTAGTTTTCATTTGACTCACATGGATGCAACAACAGAAGCATGTGTTCTCGGTCTTATTCTAGTGTAGGGGTTCAAGCAAGAAGCATGCTTAAACGAGGGTCAACATAACACTTAACTTTAAATACAATAGCGGTCATCTCTTATTGCAATTGCTTAAAGTATAGGCTCACAATAATTGCTTAAAGCGTCTCTCAATCACTCAACATCACAAGTTAGTACTTTTGTATCATCAATCAATTACAAGTCTTCACAATTGCTTACATCATTATGTACTAATTTGCTTAAAGCAATTCTATTATAATATCCCAATCGTAATCTTTTCCCCAATTCATTGTCAAATGCACAATTGCTTTAAACTTTTTCAAACACAGTGCAATCAATATTAGTGCTCACTCAATTTTTCCTTATCAATCAAAATTCAATCATATGAACAACAATACAACTTCAAATAATTACTGAAATTCATTTATCCAATCTCTGGCTACAGACACAATTTTTTACATTACCCCGTTCACTAGGACTTCTACATTCACTCATACACCTTTAATCTCAATAATTAATTAGCTCCTTCAATTACAATAAACTTTAAGCTATCAAACTATTTTATCAACACAATTTTAAATTCTCCCATAATACACGCATGTAGATAGACTGTTTGGTCTTAACTGTTTACCTTTATGTGGGTATTTTTGAAGTTTTTGTGTGTAATTTGTATTTTGTTGGTGTGTTTGTATTTTGATTTGGTGTTTTTGTATATATTTTTATCAATTTGGAATGTGATTTTTGGAGTTAATTTTTGAGATGTCTAGTCCAAATAGGAATACACTGTTGTTGTGTCAAATTGTGTTTGGAGTGAGCCAAGTTGGAAGTTAAATATTAATTGAGTAAGTTTCCAAGTTGGAGTGATCCAGTAGTATTCCAAGTTGGAGTGATCCAGTAGTATTCCAAGTTGGAGGATAAGGGTATTTGTGTCCTAGTTGGAGTGTAATGGAAGTTATGTTTTGTGGTTCCAATTTGGTAGTTTCTTTTGCGGTTAAGTTTGAAGTTTGAGCGGTTTGGTAACCACTATTGGGGCTCTATTAGGTTGTCTCTCTCAATTTGGAAGGCACCCACTGTTGAAGAGTGTCCATTGCAAATCCCAGCCAAGTTGTGTAGCGTAATTTTATTTTTTTTGTATGTTATGTTTTCGCTTGTTTCAAGTCTCCAAATGGGATATTTTGAGTGAGCTAATTGGTGTGCCGAGATATGTCGATGTGAGTAGAAGTGAAGCAATTCAATCCAAGTTGGAGTGATCTGGAAGATGAAAGAATTTTAAAAGCTTAATTGTTACGGATCGGCTTGACCAAGAAGTCGATGCTCTACTTAGATTGCATTCAAAGCAAACCAACACTAAATCACCACCAAGTTACAATAATGACAATGAGAATCACACTTACACATTGTATCCAAAATCATATTATCTTCATTACACAAAATGTCAAGTGAGGAACAAGCCTCCTCACTTGACTATTAAAGGGAAGGGAGAGGCCAACTAACCCTAACCGTTACAACCGTTCCCTTGTTACGAACGGGTTCGTAACATTACCCCCCCTTCTAGGTTGGGGCCCCGGTGCCGTTGGATGGAGTTTATGAAAATCAGCAATCGCCTCCGGTGCGTTTTCAAGATTGTCCGCCGGCTCCCACGAATTCTCCTCCGGGCCATAGCCCTCCCATGACACCAAGTAGTGGAGTTTTTTCCAACGACCGAATAAACATGAATCAATAACCTTGTGCACCTCCCACTCCACATCTCCAATTGGGGTAATAATCGGCGGAGGTGGTATGC
This sequence comes from Antitrichia curtipendula, assembly GCA_951230915.1. NCBI lineage: Eukaryota > Viridiplantae > Streptophyta > Bryopsida > Hypnales > Leucodontaceae > Antitrichia > Antitrichia curtipendula. The sequence goes on from OX579634.1 coordinate 9,793,972, forward strand.
GGCGACGTCCGGGAATGGTATCCTCACGGTATTTTTCAAGTAGAGAAACATGGAAAACATTGTGAATACGCAATGTCTTAGGTAGTTTTAACCGGTAAACGAGATCGGAGAGTTTAGCTATTATTGAAAATGGTCCAAGAAACTTAGAAGCTAATTTATGAGAGGGCTCTGTAGTTGCAATATTTTCATGGCGCAAGAGGACTTTGTCACCTGGTTGAAAGGTCGGTTGTAATTGTACCCCTCGGTCGTAATTTCGCTTAGCTTGTTCCCCCGCAATCAAAATCATAGTTTTGAGTTCCTCATGAACTTGTTGTAGATGTCGAACCCGGTCCTCGGCCGCTGGAACAGTGGATGTTGTAGGTATAGAAAACGATAATGCCGGGTGGTAACCGTACGTGGCATAGAATGGAGAGAACCCTGTTGCCGAATGGCAAGCGTTGTTATAGGCAAATTCGGCTAATGGCAATAGATCCGCCCAATTATCTTGACGCTTTGTCGTGAACATTCGAAGAAATTGTTCAATTACTTGATTCACCCTCTCTGTTTGGCCATCCCCTTGGGGATGAAAAGCCGTCGTTGGTGATGGCTGGATCTTAAGGAGTTCACATAGTCTACGCATAAATTTTGACACAAAAACGGAGCCCCTGTCTGATATGACTTCCTCCGGCATGCCATGATATTTCCATACATTATTTAAATATAACGATACAGTGTCATTGGAGTCAATGGTCTCCTTTGTAGGTACAAAATGAGCTAGTTTAGTATTCTTATCAACAACCACTAGGATAGAGTCATACCCTTTGCTTTGGGGTAGTTTAACAATGAAGTCCGTAGAAACCCGCTTCCATGGAGCATGAGCGGCTAGAATTGGTTGTAGTAGGCCATATCGAGGATGACGTGTTGATTTTGACCTCTGGCACAAATCGCACCCATCAACATATTGATCCACATAACGACGAACAGTAGGCCAATAAAAAATTCTAGTCACCAATTCTAAAGTTTTAGCCCGGCCTTGATGTCCCGCGGCGGGAGCGTCATGCCTCGATCGCAATATTTGTCGCCGAAGTTCGTCATCATTTGGCACATATATCATGTCTTTGAACCGAAGAATTCCTTCTGTGAGGTTATATTCTTGAAACCGTCGACGGATGTCATGCGGGCTCTTTTTTAATCCCCCTTTTAGAATTGCCAATAGTGGTTGCAATGCGGGGTCTTCGTCAATGCATAGTTTTATTTGTTCTAGAATTTGAGCATCGCTCCAAATGGGGTCACAGTCCTCCAATGATGCCAAACGTAGAAGGGGGCGATTCTCTTCATGTCGGCCTTCCATGAGATCAACCCTTCTTGAGAGGGCATCTGCACGCCCATTTAATGAACCCGGCCGATGTTGGATATCAAAGTCAAACGCGGATAAGAATTCTGACCATCGAGCTTGTCTTCTATTTAATTGCTTCGTAGTCATAAAGTACTCCAAATTTTTATGATCCGAAATTACACGGACTTGATGAGGTGACCCCTCTAAATACACCCGCCCAATCCTGGAAAGCTAAAATAATACTTAGGAGTTCTTTGTCATAAATGTCGTAGTTCTGTTCAGCGGGAGACATTTTAGAACTCTTGTATGCACACGGATGTAAGTGACTGTCATCCCCGTGCTGCGAAAGAATTGCACCTGTTGCCATGTCTGACGCATCCGTTTCAACTATAAAAGGCCGTGCAAAGTCAGGATGGAGTAGTACCGGTGCTTGAAGAAATCTTGATCGTAGGTCGATGAATGATTGACTTGCTTGTAGGTCCCATTCAAATTGCTTGTTCTTTTGAGTTAGAATAGTGAGAGGAACGGTAATCTTGGAATAATCACATATAAACCGGCGGTAGAAATTCGCAAATCCAAGGAAGGCTTGAATTTCCTTAACCGAGGTTGGAACGGGCCAATCTTTAATAGTTTGCACCTTGTCTGGACACATTTCAAGTCCTTTAGCCGAGACAATCATTCCCAAAAATTCAACGGAATGCTGATGGAATTGACATTTGGATTCTTTAGCATATAGTCCATGTTCCTGTAATCTTTGTAATACGTCCCTTACCACTTGCCGATGCTCTTCAAGATTCTTTGAAAAAATTAAGATGTCATCCAAGTATGTAACAACAGATATGTCCAAAAGGTCCTTAAAAATATCTTGCATTAACGATTGAAATTGTGCAGGGGCATTAGTCAACCCAAACGGCATAACTAAATATTCAAATAATCCGTACCGCGTTTTAAAAGCCGTTTTGAATTCGTGGCCCGCAGCCATACGAAGTCGATGATAGGCTTGTCGAATGTCCAATTTGGAGAAAATCGTAGCCCCTACCAACCGGTCAGTGAGCTCTGGGATAAGGGGTAGGGGATAGCGGTTCCGCACGGTAACCTTGTTGAGATTCCGGTAATCTATACAAACCCGAATTGAACCGTCCTTTTTCCGAGCGAACACAATAGGTGCTGAAACAGGAGACTTGGATCTTCGAATCCAGCCCTTGCCTAAATTCTCGTCTAAATACCTCCGTAGCTCCTCCAACTCCACCGGGGACATTGGCCGCAACCCAGTGTTACGGGGCTCTTGTCCTTCTTTAAATTCAATCTTCATATCGCAAGTCCTATGGGCTAGCAACTCATTGGATGCCACCTCACTGAAAGCTGCTTTTAAATCATGATATTCTTCTGGAATAGAAGAAGATAGTGGAGTATCCACCTCGGAAATCTCGAGTGCATAAATTTCTGCCTCCTTTGCCGAAAGACGAAAAGCTGCCTCAGAAACCAATGCATGCTTTGGAGCAATTAATTTTGAAAGTTGTTTTTCTGCCTTGAAATTCAACTCATGTTGTCCTTGAGCTCGCACCAAAAAATTCCGTCCTTGATTGGAATCCCCCGGTCCGGTAGGCTGGGATGCCGGCCCGGCCTTGGAGGAATTTCCTCCAAATGGATTCTCCTCCGAATTTGTGAATTGGGAACTTCCGTGGCACTCCATAGCTTTGCAATTTCCTTTTTCTCCTTGCACCCCATGCCCCATGCACCAAGCCTGACAATATGGGGAATCAAATACCACACTTCGTTGAGACCACCGAATAGTCGGGTCATGACGGATTAACCATGGAATGCCTAAAATGCATGGATACTTGCCTGTATTCGTGACATCTGCTACCAATCTTTCACGATGATTTCCAATGATAACCTCCACAATAGCCTCGTGGGTTATAAGCCCGAAGCTGATCATTCGGCCATCAATCACCCTAACTTCACGCGGCACCGGCTTTAGTTGCAGCTCCGCATTACATTGTTCCGCAAACTTGGGATGCATGAATATTCCTGTGGCTCCCGAATCCACTAACGTGAGACCTGGGACGGAATTGAGTTGTGCATCCAACGTCACATGTGCACTAGGGTCAATAGTGGCACGTAAGCACAACGGATCTAATCCGCAATTTACCTCCTTCGAAACCTCGACATCCGTATTCGACCATATGTTACTCCATTGTAAATTCTCCCAAGCGGCCGACTCAAGAGGCCGCTCCACCATATTGCCCACCTTCCTTGTTGCGTCCAGCGTGGGTGTCGTGTGGATGATGGCAGCGGCAGTTTGCACAGTGCCCGGGTACTGAAATTTTTCCTTCAGTCCCGGGCTTTCTCTTTTCCCGAAGAGGTGCCTTCCGCTTCAATGGTGGCAGAGATCGACAAGGGCTTTGAGGGATTCGTGGGGCAACGCGATCGAATATGACCTACTCCACCGCAACCCCAACAACGTCCTTGGCGTTGATATTCTTGCCGTTCCACCGCCGTTTTTGCCAAGGCTGTAGAAGGAGTACGCACCGCTCCAAGCTCCATCGGCACCGGCCCGGAGGTATTCGAGTTAGATTGTACCTTCCCCAGTGCATCTCGTGGCAAAGTTGTTGGGGAGCGGAAACTTGAAGTCTCAAAAGGTGAACGGCGGTTTTGACGCCGACCCCATAATCTCTCATCGATTCGGGATGACATTGCCATCCAATCTTGTAGCCGGCGTGGTTGAGTCTCCGCCGTCGCCACCAAATCCAAAATCTCATCCTTGAGTCCTCCACGAAAGCGAGCTACCAAACTGGATTCATTCCAATCGAGTAGCGCCGCGCATTCATTAAACATAGAAATATAATTCGCGACTGACCCAGTTTGTCGAAGCTTCCCAATGCGATCCTCCGCATTGCTCCGACGGTCAATATCCCCATATACGGAAATCACGGACTCCCGAAAAGCTTGGTAATCGCCCAATAACTCGTGATCACGCTCCTCGTCCAAAGCTTGGAGAAGAGGCATAGCCCAATTTTGTGCTGCTCCAGTCATATACGAAAGCGCATAAGCTACCTTATCTGCATCAGAGCTATAAGTGCGCGGTTTACCTCGAAATACAAGACGGAGTTGTGCAAACCACCGGTAAACTTCATTTCCCTTCTTTCCGGAAAAATTTTCCGGTTCCGCTACCTTCGATTCTTTGAGTTCCACATTGGATTCCGCACACCTCCCTCCTAACACCCCTCTGCTATTGGAGACGGGAGAGACCACCGGTCGTGGTCCTTGCGCTGCTCGACTCGAAATCTCTTGTATCAATTGAGGAAGTGTGGCTTGGAAGACACTTTGGATTTGTTGTTGGATGAAGGCCGCCCACTCCGACCCCATCCCATCCGGCATCAATTCTTCCCCCGGTTGGATCACCGGTGGTACTTGATCCATCGAAGGAGATTAGGGTTCCGAATTAAATAATCCTACAAAATCTCTCATGGTAACGGCCGTTGTTCAAAGCCATCAATGCACCTTCAACGTGGAAATCCGAATTAGAGCATGGACTTTGCATGACTTGACATTATGTTACGGATCGGCTTGACCAAGAAGTCGATGCTCTACTTAGATTGCATTCAAAGCAAACCAACACTAAATCACCACCAAGTTACAATAATGACAATGAGAATCACACTTACACATTGTATTCAAAATCATATTATCTTCATTACACAAAATGTCAAGTGAGGAACAAGCCTCCTCACTTGACTATTAAAGGGAAGGGAGAGGCCAACTAACCCTAACCGTTACAGCCGTTCCCTTGTTACGAACGGGTTCGTAACATTAATGAAGATGGAAGAAATTTTGAGATTAAGTAAGAGGAAGTTGATAGGAACCAGTTGTAGTGAAAGACTATGGAATTATTAAATGTGTAAACGGTGATTTATTCACCAACTCGGATTAATATGATAGAAATTCATATCTAGTTAGTGTTGATGTATGTGATTGAAATTGTGTGCCTAATTGAACTGTGAGTCTATTTGAGAATGGAGTATGTTGGTGTTAGTCAAACTATGTGTGAGTGAATTATATATGCAATGTCGTTGTAGATTGAGTGATTATTGATTTTCCAAATTGGATCATAGTCTTCTATTTTGGGATTGTATTACCTATTTTTAGGTATTAGTCCCATTAGCATTGATTTCCTACTTGACCGTCTCCCTTGGAACGAACTTATTATACTAATAGAATAATTTCTGAATCAGTCTTTATCCTTCTTCAACAATGCACAATACACATAATTTTCTTTAACCCCTAAAGGACCATGATGCATTTTTTGGCAATATAGAAATTTTTGGCAAGTACCTGTGACTAGAGATTTTCATATTTTTGGCTGAAATTTTAATAGAAGTTGTGTGTAAAAAATATCTTTCATATTTACTAAATTTCATGACATTTGGAAGTACTAGTCAAAAAACATGTGTCAAAAAAAGTTTTTATCAAAAATTTGGTACTTGTACTAAAAAATGGTAGTTCTTGAGTTTTTGATAAAAACATAGTCATGGAACTTTAAGGATTAAGCACATTCAATATACACAACACTTAAAAGTCTATATAGATTGGTACAATCATTCAAGAGAGATTATCACAATAACTGCTTCAAGCCTCAATAAATTCACATACAACTCTAAACTTTTACAACCCAACAAAATGATTTAATCAAAACATGCATACACAAACAACTATTTTAAGCATAAAAATAAGTAATTCCTCTCACATGAAATTCCACACAACATACAAATGCCCATTCACTAGGACTTACACACAATTCAAAATATATGCTTAAAAGCTTTTATTACACAAAGATTATTGACAATATATACATGAGCATTTTCAGATACACACACACAAGAAGTGGAGAGAGAGAAATGAGAAGAGGAGATCCACTTATCTACTTGGTGAAGCGTCTTTCTAAATCCTCACCAGTTTAAATGTTAAAAACTTAACATTTACACACTCTTGGAATCCCATGGTAATTCCTCAAATCGATTGACATATAAGCTCCTATCACCATGAATTCCTAAAACCAAAAATAATATGAACTCCATTCACACTTCAAAACAAAACAAAAAAAATTATTTACAATTTCTCATGTTCACAAGTAGGATGAAGAGTCCAAAAGTAGGTTGAAGGAAACTCGACGTCAAAAGTGTGACATGGTTGTAGTCAATGAACTCCCACCAAGTTTTATTTGTTTGAGATATAATACCATACATGTACTTGATAAAGCTGCAACTAATTAAAAAAAACAAGTCACTAGTTCAACCTTAGAGAAAGAAAAACATCCACCAATCACTTGCCAGGAAAAGTTTCTGAAGTCTTGAGGGAAGACAATCAAGCCTTCAAGAAAAACTGCAACCCTAACCAAGCGATGGCCCCGATGGCCCCGATCATCCTTCCGGGCGGCCGTCATCAATGCCATTCATTTTTTGAAAATATCGTGAACAGTTGAAGGGATCCTAATTTTTCCTTTTCAAGCCCAACGGAGGTCGTTTGATTTCGGGAAAAGAAATAGATTGATGGTGTTGGAAGTAGTTTCAATTATTTTTGTTTCCCATCCGATGGTGGGGGATTCTTCATATCTAAGGGGCGGGCCAAGAAAGGGTGTTTGCATCATCTCGCTACATAGTACATAGTCATTGTTAATTGTAAATTGTGTATGATAAGGGATCAGGAGCTAGAGTTTGAGAAAGACACAAAACAAAATTCTTTGAAACACCAAAATTGGGATTTGATTGATGGAGTTTGGTGATGTATTTCTTTTGTATTTTTTTTAGTTAAATCTTCCTCTGACACTCTAGTTTCAAACTAGTTTTTTTTATTATTAACTCTATTTTCATCACTAAGCTTCTATTATTCACCATTTGGGGTATCATGAGGTTCATTCTTTTAGCCTAATTAAGGATGACATTTTTGTAAGGCTGAAAATTAGGTGAACTAACCTTATGTTATTAACCAAGTTCCATTCTCAACCTCTAAGAGAACCGACAACATCCACTATTCGGATCATAAATGTTTTTTAGAACTTACTTCCATAGCTACCGGTAACAAATGAAGTACCTTTAAGTATGTTAAAAAGGTTAAATTTTTGTCTCTTCCTCAATGATGCAACTAGTGTGGTCACTCCGTACCTTGTGATTATTGTGCAAGCTTGTGATTGAGTTCATGCAAGGATGGGAAGACAATGAAAACTTGCAAAAATAAAGATTTGATGTTTAGATTCTACTCATTCTATAAATTATTTAGCCAAAAATGTTCAAAGTCTACATCCACCTCTCCCAAGGACTCTCAAGGGGGTAATTTTTCTAAATTTGAAATAACATGATATTTTATCCCTAGCCCTAGTAGAGATATGATGATTAAAAGGATATTTAAAAAATTTATATCTAAAATTAGATGTGATTTACATAAATCTAAATAAACAACAACTATGCTAAATTGAGTTTTTTTACTTGGAGGGTCCCCATTATCCTGTAAGTGAACACTCACATATAATTTTCTTTCAACCAAGGTTGTCTTCAAGGCTCAATTGATCATTCTTTTTTCTTTTTTTTGTAAATGACATTGTCATGACAAATAATTCTACCCCTAAATTTTTTTTTTGACTATATTTTCACCAAAAATGCACGAAAATTGCCATTTCTAATACAAGTATCAAATTTTAGAGAAAAAAAAGATTTTTGGACAAACATAACTATAGGCTCTTGTAGTATGCTGATTTGAGAAGATGTGGGAAAAATTTCAGAAAATTTCACTGTGTAGATTGCAAAATATTAGCGTTTGAAGTGACAAATTCCTTTTTTTGCCCCTGCAAAAAAACGGGCAACTGCACTTCACAAGGTTAGATCTTTATGAAAAAATTTCAAAATGGTTGTAATTCTTTGGATTCATTATTGAAAGCAAACTAAATATGTGCTTGAAATTTTTTAGATCATTTGGAATTGTACAACATATAGAAAAAAAATAGTAAGTAGAAATAGTGGAGAATGATTCAAAATACTAAATTGTTAACCATTTATTTATGGAATTGAAAAATTCCAATCCTAATGGTTGACATGTTGTAATAAACAATCTAAACCTAATGTTTTTATTTTTCTTCAAAAATATTAAAAATTGAGTAAAATAAAGGACTTCAAAGTTTATTATAGAGTAAAAATTTCATAACTACTTGTAAACTATCTTCAACTAAAACTCCTAATAATTTTCGTTTCATTAATCAAAACGGAATGATGCAAAGTTTTCCATGTATACAAAAATCCAAAAAAAACAATTTGAAAGGCTACCCGCCAAGCAATGAAAACTACATATCATTCAATAACTTTTTGACAATATTGTCAAAAGTCATGAAATTTTTTGGGCCTTAAAGTTACTCCCTGGGAAAATGTTGTGTTACAATTTCAAATAAAAAAAATAAAAATTCCATTTGTAATGAGCTGCCCAAAATTGCTATGTTGCCAAAAAAATGCACTTTGGTCCTTTAGAGGTTAAAGAAACCAATACAAATGATGATTATAGATTTTGAATGTTTAAAGCAATTGAAGAAGGGTCGGTTATAGAATACCTCATGTCATATTTAAAGATGATATCAATTGAAATATATTCAAGGAGGATACTATGTGACCTTGAAGTGAAATCATTATTAATTAAAATAGCAATACTTTTGCATGTGCCAATTCCAAATTTTATCATGTAAAGGCCTTATAAATTAAGTTTCGTCAATATTACTTCAAAGAGTCTCTATATAATGTCTTCAAATTTACACTCCTTAGCTATGGTTGCAACTTGCAAGGTAGTATAGCAATATTACGGTCACTACCAAAAGTAGTTGGCCACCATATAAATCACTCTCATAAATTGAGAAATGAAATTATGAAGTGAAATTTGGACATGTTGTTTTGCGAAGGGAATTCTACCCTCATGTACAATTTCACTTAGGACAAATTATATTTAGATCTATTACTATTTGAATTAAATTTCTATGTAAAAATAATTTTTTTGTGAAAAGCTAAAATATATATATTTTTTTTATAAGAAGAATGTACATCTTGACTAGAATTACATGTTACAAGTTTTATGAATTTTGGATTTTTATTGATTGAAATTTGACCTTGAAATTTTGACTTTTTTTATTTTTCACTCTTTTAATTGCAAAAAAATAAAATAAGAATTTGAAGAAATATCAAATAATTATATATGTTAAAAATATATTTTTTATAATTAATGAGTGAAAAAAAAAAAAATTGAGGTCAAATTTCAATCAATAAAAATCTAAAATTCATGGAACTTGTAACATGTGATTCTAGTCAAGATGTATATTCTTCTTATAAAAAGAAATAAAATATTTTAGCTTTTCACAAAAAATATATCTTTACATAGAAATTTCATTCAAGTAATAGTAGGTCTAGATATAATCCATTCTAAGTGAAATTGCACATGAGGGTAGAATTTTCTTTGCAAAACAACATGTCCAAATTTCACTTCATAATTATAATTTTTCAATTTATGAGAGCAGTTTATATGGTGGCCAACTACTTTGGAGAGTCACTGCAAATGCTTTTGATTCATTTTGATAACAATTCAATTAGAGATGTGTATTCCTGTACCATACCTCCAAAGATTGGAATATATTTTGAGTAAAAATGATTAAAATTGCTTCTTTATTTTGCATTGAAGGAGAAAAGAGATAAACTTAAAAATTTGAAGTGCACCTTTAAATGCATTAAATTAATTAAAAATTAATTAATTTGCAAAGATTTCCAAACTATTGCATAGGTATTCTTTTTGGCTCCCAACTTAAGAGGGGCAACAAACTCATTAGATGAGGTTGGTGGGTTGAGAGGACCGTTTTAGACCCATTTCTGGCGTTGTTCCCCTGGCAATTAAAGAATGTCGCTATCATAGTTTATTTTTTTTTAAAACAACAACAAATAAATAAATAAATCTTGAAATGAAAAAAAAGAATTATTTTATTATTATTATTTTTAAATAAATAAATAAATAAATATGATGTGGCAATCTCTGTACCACATCAGGCAACTGTTGCAAAGCAGTTTCGGGGGTTGGGAACCTTGGAAAACTTGTAGCCCTCTCCAGGGGCTAAAAATCATCTAATGTTGGCTTTTCATAGAATGAACTTTTCTAACTACACAATTATTTTTTTATTTTTGTGCCATTGCATACTATATGAGTTGTTGGTTATGCACTTACTATATTTTAGAATAAAAAAAGGGAATTAACACAAGCTCTTTGGGGGGGTGGGGTCATGTAGCTCTTAGCATAACTTTTGATTTGGACACCCAATCAAGAATTTTTAATTTGTGCAAAGGAAGTGCATGTCTATACTGACTTTGTGTCAAAATTTTGAAAAGATTCATTCAAAACAAACTTCAAAGGAACTTACTCAAATTTATAGTTATTTGCTATATAGACAATTGTTGTTTTTGGGAGCTAGTTTTCTCCAAGTCTCAAATTAGAAAATTTATAAAAAAAAATTAAAATCCTTCCAAAATAGTATTTGTTGATTTTTTTGTTTCTTTTTGAGAGCTTGTGATTTTTATTTGTTTACAAGTCAAAAAAAAAATTCTAATTAAAATTTTGATTCTACACACCTCGTAAAGTAGATTTTTCTTTGCTAAAAAGCAACACATTTTTTGGGAAAGAAAATCCCATTATAGATTCTTGTTTTCTCAATTGATGAAATTACTATCGTACTAAAAAATTCAAGATGGTATTCTTCTTTCAAATAAATTATATTCCCTTTGTTCTTGAATAATACTAGTGTTTCCTTAGTGTTTACAAACGAAACATTGATAACTTATTATTGCATGATCTGTAATTTTCAATGCTCGACGGGCAGCCCAAAAAAAAACTAAAAAATCTAAAAAAAAACTTTTTTCAAAAATAAAAATTTGAAATTGTCTCTTTAGATTTATGTATACTTGGAAAGCTTTCAACGACGCTAGCGTGCGAGCCTAGAGCAGCGAGCTTGTAAGCTGCGAGCGTAGAGTTTGTGAGCTTGTGAGCCTTGAAAACTTAAAAAGAATTAAAAAATCCCCCTAAAAAATTTCAACTGAAAAAAATAAAAATAAAAATAAAAAATGCTATATTTAGTAAGTTCTAGGTACCTATGACCCCTAATCCTATAACCGTGGATATGAATTAATTTTTGGCAGGTCTTCCAGTTTTCATTTTTCAATGTCAATGGTCAAAACATGGTCAAAAATTAAAATAGAAATAAGAAAAAAAAAAGGATAAATATAATATAAGGAAATTAAATAAACAACAAAAAAGATGAAAACAAAATTGGGCTTACCAAAAAAAAATAAAAAAAGTGACAAAGATAAAATCAAAATTGGAAAATAAATGAAAAAAAGAAGACGAAAATGTTCTTCAATTTCAATTCCAATTTAAAATAAATGTAAATTAATACATTGTAAATACAGTATCCAACAAAATGTTCATTCTTCTATTCCAAGATTGTAATGATCCCTGCTCGAACTAGGAGTAGCTTCAATTCATTGAAGCTGTAACTTGGTGCATGAATGAATACATCATTATGAACATCCATCTTGCAGAAGTACCTAAACAAATAATACAAGTGCTTGCAATTTACGTATTGCTGGCGACCTCCGACTGCGGAAACAACCATGTTAACGAAGTCTGGACATGTGCATGTGGGATACATACCCACTGTAATTCGATATACATTTCTGTTAGTATCTGCCCTTGTCTCTAGTGACACTATTGCACCTAGGCCAGGAAAAGGAAGCAATGTCACTCCTACAATTTGTCCTCTAACATTGCTTGCGCTCTACCACTTGTTCCTCTGTTCTGGTGTTGGTGCATTTGCAATTCGACGTATGTTTCGATTGTTCCGAACCGTTGGATATTGAGTCGGATTTGGTGGTGGCGGTTGATCATAGAGAATGTTTTTGAATACTTTTGACATGCTGAAAAGTCGACGTGGTGATAATATAAGGCTTTCTTGAAGACAGAAGCCCGCATGCTGCAGTAGCAAAGTTTCATCCCTATTAAGATGAGTTCCAGTCAAAATAGGCCAAATCTCAGGCACCTCTGGCCAATCAATGACCCACTTCCGCTTTGTGCCTTTCACACATCGTTCAATGTCATCCCAGCAGAACCAAAAGTCCACCACAACCTCACGCTTACTTCCGTAATCTTCTTTTCTTCCGCGGTAGGTGGGAGCTGGAGTTCCTTTCTGTCCCTTTGATATTTTTGCCGTACACTTCATGTTTGAACCTCGTTGCTGAGCTTGACATTTTGCGTTTGATTTGTGGCTAATTCGTGCAATGTGCCACTTGGATGTGTTGCAGTCACTTTCAAATGCAATGGGGACATGGTGGAAATTGTTTGTTGCAATTTCTCTATTTTTCCCTTCAGAAGACTCTACAGAAGTCGACTTTGACCTTGTTCGAACACGTGGTTGCGAAAAATTCACCTTATCAGGTCGATGTGAGTCTCTTGCATCTCCAATGGGCACGTCCAATTTCCTCTTAGTGCTTCCAAAAATCTCCTCTCCTTCCAAATGTGGTACTCGAGTTCCAACACCTTCTGATCCAGGAAGTGTATTCAATGCCTCTGCAATTTTCTTTGGATCTCCGCTTCGTCTCGCCGCTCTCAATCTCAATTCCCCTTTTGATGGACCGGATCCACATGCATGACCTTTCAAATATGCACGATAATTAGTCATTTGCATCCACGCCCGGATGCTATCATCGCAAGTGGCGTCAAACAAATTATTTCCTCGATTTCCGGACATTTGAAGCCACTTATTGTGAATAGTTTCGGACAAATTGCATGAAGGCATGTCAGCCATCTCCTCCAAACTTAATCCCTGCAAAATCCAACAAAATGATACATCAGTTATTATGTGAAATTATATGTTCCTTCAAACCCAAAACTATTTTTCAACATTCAAAAATGTTAGAGGTTAAGAAAACTTCAAAAATATGAAAGACATTCCCGAAAACAAAATTTTAAACTATAACGCCCCCAAATAAACGCTCACTGCTAAAAATTCCTTCTTTTCTATTACATATAACTAAACAATTTCATTCCCATTTTTTGTTATCATTCACTCCAATCTATCAAAAATAGGAGGTCAATCTAGTACCACAAAACACTAGTCAGATCCGACTAATGCCGAAGTGGTTCCAGCTTCACCTCCTCTTTCAAGTACCTTCTACCGATTCCTTATAATTTAAAAAAATAATTGACAAAAGTTCTGATTTCTGATAACTCTACATGTGATTTATAAAATGTATATATGGAATCCAAACTTCCATTCTTTAATTTCACTCAACACATTTATCAATGTTTAAAAACAATACACATGTCCAAATTTAAAGGCCACTTACCATTTGCATGAAACCGCCCCACTGGCGGTAGCGAAAATGCCAAAATGCCAACCAGTGGTCCAGGTGATGAAGTGCTTCTTCACTTGCAGCCCCTGATGATAACCACCACGACCGAATCGCAAGGTAACAGGTCTCGGTCTGCTCCATAGTCTCAGAATCTTTGTATTGTTTGCACATTTTGTTGTGTTGATGCTGAAATACATCTTTGATGTGCTTCTGTGTGTGCTTATGAAGGGAAGTAGTCCAATGCAACAAACATGTCCTCTCACGATTCTCCATCTTTTCATTGGGTGAGCCGCTACCGTAGACAATTCGCACTGCATTCCAATTGGCCATAGCGCTATCTGCCATGAACCCCTTAAAGTTTGGGTGATCTACACCGTTCCGTGACATCACATCATTCAAGCACCTCCAAAACAACATCTGGATCTCCGTATCTTCAGATTGCATATCACATGTTGAAATAGTCATGACCTTCTTGTATTCCGGATCATACACGTGGCAATCCATTGTGGTCCACTCTTCACCCGCTTGACATGGTCAAACATCATCCACGCGTTCTGAAGATCACCTCCGGGATGCATGCGTTGCACGAGGTCCACTCCACTACCAAGTCCTTCCGTGAGCATCTTGAAGACGTACACCTTCTCTTTGCCTTGGCCTGGAAAGACGCTCTCGTGTATAAATTCAAACTTCAACTCCTTCTTCACAGTCATTATGTTGTCGATAACCCCCCCTCGGTTGCTTGAGCGAAATGAAGAGATTACATTCCGGATGTTTGGACTACTCAAATACTGAAAACGATCCATTACCTTCTCTAGTTCTTCACCCTTCAACATTTTTTTCTCTCCCTCTCCGTCATGAAACAAATAATCAGTTAGAAAGTCTTTGCTAGCAGATAGAGCAATGGCAGAATTAGTGGCCGTTGGTGTTTTTGCCACTTGCTCCGTGATGAGATCACAAATTTTTTCTGTTGAATCTCTATACATGCCTTTTGCCACTGGATGATTGTGATCTCCAAAGTGAACAGTTGCTCTACTCATTTTTGGATTTTCACTATAGCAGTAGTAAACTCTAGCCTCACGTGTGTTGAGACACCTAGGTGTAACTTTGCAGACTTTGCAAACTACAGTAGAATCTTTAGGGGGACTATTCCCTACGGCAAAAGGAAACATTGTATATCCCATCCACTCTGTTTCATTCTTCCTACTAGCTCTCTTCAAGTAATCACAGTGCGGATTTTCACAAGCGAGGTGACCAACACAATATGACTTACGGAACCTCAAGTTGTCAGTATTGTGTAGTTAGTAGTCACTACCTTGCACCACGGGTGTCCGTCGTATCGCTTGTCCATTCCCTCTAAGTTGCGTGCAGCTGATGAAGATGAAGAAGATCAACACGGAGGCAACTCAAAGACAACATCTCCATTGAAAACAGCAGGCAAATACTGCACAAGATGGTGCTTGATGACGTTCAAATCCATTGTTAACAACTCGTTCCAAGAACGTTGAACAGTAGCTAGTCTCTTCAAACACTCCATAATGCTTACACGGTCACCTGGAATAGGATGCAAAGGTGGACACAGAAGTGATGACTGCACAAGACTATTGCATGGAGTTTCCAAAAATAATGGACTATCCATTGAGATCTCATTTGACTTGGATGCAACTGCGCATTGTTGTTTCACAAGTGTCACATCAGGGGACTCTCCTTCCGATTCACTAGACAACTCTATGATTGGATCTAGCTTCTCGACTTTCACCTTTTGGAGAATGCCAGTCCTTGGTAGCACCGTAAACACTTTGCGAGGTGGGCTAGACGAAACTCCGTGAACTATGTATGGCATATCCACTATGGAATTATCTGACTGACGACTAATAATCTTGGTGGAGGCACCTAGCATGGACAAAGGAATTCTATAGGAAGGTACCAGCAATGGCCTTCTTCTTCAATGGACTTGACAATGGGAATGGATTGTTGCAACTCACTAGATTCGGACTTCCTCTCTTCTTCTACATAGATAGATGACTCTACAAATTTAAAGCGAACATGGAAGAGGTGATTGAAGACTCTAGCCCTACCTCCTTCATCTACCGGAAAAACAAGTGGAACCTCGTGACCATCAACTCTAATACAAGCCATGGTTGTAATGCAAGTATGAAGTACTGCAAGGGGGAATACACAATCCAACGTATGGGAAGAGGGAAACAAACACCTTCATATGAAGAGATCCCAATACCTATAATTCAAGACATGAATATGATGGAAAGTTGGTGTTGATCATTGATGGCGTAGATGGAAACAGTTCTGCAACCGCCATGAAAGCCGCCATACTCGTCTGACTTCCTTATAATCAGATTTTAGGAAGGAAATCAATGCCAGTAGGCGGCGTTGTCAGAGTTCGTTCATGTTTATGAACCTGAGATGCCGGCACATAAAAGGCTTTCAAGTAGATTCTCGTATTATTTTGCAGGAGTCAGTAAAAGCAAAGTGTCAGAGCCATTTAAGGATTTCCACGATTCATACTTTAAATACTGACGGCTCAACAAACAATGCGTTGGTGCGTTGTTTGTCATTGATGGTGTGGACAGAAATGACTGTGCAATCACCGTCCATATCTTATTTATGACCTTATTTGAGAGTATCAGAGTCATTTAGGGATTCCCACGATTTATATCTGAAATACTGACGGCACATTCAACAACCTATTTTCTAAAACAACTTTCAATGTCACTTTAGGCTTCTGACATCAGTTTACTCCTTGATGTGGCATCCAAAGCTTGAAGGTTCAAGCTTCCACAACATAAGTACAAGACGGTGTGTAAGCTAGAGCCATTTCTATTTGATTATGTGCTAAGACCGTGTGTAGTTGAAAGCAAACACTTTTATGCAGTAGACTCTCACCTCATGTTAGTAGAGACTTGGGACGCTCCAACTTCTAGTTTGCAGTATAGAAAGAGAAGGAAGAGGCCTAGTTCCTTGTATTATTCATCCCGAAAGGCACTTACGAGATCTAGGATGAGTCAAGGAAGGAAAATCATGTCAAAGACAGATGGGGTGACTGCTGGAGAGCTGCGCAAAGTTCTACAATTCAAAACTGGTGGGAGTGGTGGCGAGGACGAAGGTGGACAGCAAGTCCGTCATGCAATGCAAGAAATGTCGGAGGACACGACCGGAGAACAACATGAAGTAGCACTCGAAGTTCCTGCAAATGTAAGAATGTTTTGAACCTTTTTCTATGTTTTAATGTAGTTAATCTTCGTCATAGTTTATGCAGTGCAAGTTCAATGGATATTACAAGTCCAACTTCCTACACTGTCACACTTTGAACTTCAAGGATCTCTTTTCCAACATTCATACTTGCATTCCAAAATCAAGACTAAGGCCACTAAAATCTGTAGAGACTCGAATTCTTTATTATTGTCCATATATTATAAGACATGAATCCTCAGTGTTCAATTCTCATGTTCTGAGGGATACTGAGTTTGTGCATGCAAAACTATTTCACAGACAAAACTTTTTCCTTGTGCCAGTATAAATTGTACGACTAAATGTTCTTTATGTTCCTTGTAAGATGATTATCTTCTATAATTTTTTAAAATTTAATTAGAATATAATAAAACAAATTTAAAAGGTATTGGAGCTAGGTCTTGCTTTATTTTATAACTACTACGTTTAGGGTTTGTTTATTGATTTTTTCTGTGTAATGTCATAAATCTTCTAGAGATGTATATGTGTTACAACAATTTAATTCAAAGTCCACAGTGCAAAGAAATTCTACAAATTGTGGTCAAAGTCATCTGAAATTGTAGGCCACAGTTCAAAAAAAATTATTTTTCCAGCTTTGAATGCTAATATCTTTAAATCTGTAAGGTCAAATTTCAGGAATTTTTTATCAAATGATCTTAGATAAATAAGGTACAAAATCCTACGATTAGATTCTTAAAAAAATAGTTTCTTTTGTTTTCATTAATGAACAGAGCACAAGTGGCAATTTGAGTGGTTTTTGATCGAAAAATGATCTTGGTTATTTAGGGATTAATGGATGGAATAGGAGCCAAAAAGGGTCTACTTTAAAATCCAGGGTGTGATCATTTACTTTTTCTAAATGGAAATTGAATGTCCATTGATCAGGTAGCCTTCTTACAAGTTTTAAGAGAATGTAGGATCTCTTTAAGTTGAATAAACGTCAAACTTAGGAATCTTGTGTATTACTTTTTGAATGCCAAGTGCTCGTTATTGGTCAAGTCATATCGTTCTCCAGGCTGTGCTTGTGTGGATTTTACAAGGCCTGTTGGCTGATCAAATTGACCTGCTGGCCTGATTTTTACATCTGGACAACCATGTAGCCATTGCTCTCCGCATGTTTCAAGACTGCAATTTATGATGTCTGCAAATATCCCACCACGAGGGTGAGCTTTTCTCGCAGGGAAAGATGAAGCAAGTAGTTGACATATGGTTGATCACGGCTGGCTGATGACGATAAGGCTGGCTGGCTAATCACGACTGGTTGACTGGCCTGCTGGCTAATCACGACTGGTTGGCTAGCTAATCACGACTGGTTGGCTGATCACGATCCCGGATGCCTGATCACGATAAGGCTGACCACGATTTCGGGATGCCTGATCATGATAAGGCTGACCACCTAGAAATCCGGCAACTTCACTGGGCTCCTCCAAGTCGAGCAACTTCAAGTCGAGCAAGCAAGGCCCCAACTGTTGAACTTCTGTATTTTGCACGGCTTCACTTGCTTTCACAAATCTGATAATTAATCTCTCATCATGCAGACCACCGCAACGAGGCGCAGCGCTAGGCATCGTCTTGCTCAGGAGGACGACTTACAGGATTCCGGTCAGCACGAAGCGCGTCCCCCCGAAAAGGTGAACTTTTTTTCCTGACTGGCATCGGCATCATGTTTTCTAGTTGGCTGTCGGCATCGTGTTTGCTCAGGAAGTTTGCTCGGCATTGTGTTTGCTCATCGGCATCGTGTTTGCTAGTTGACATCGGCATCGGCATCGTGTTTTCTCAGGAAGTCATTCGCAGTCCGTTCAATCCATTCCATCCGTAGCTGTTCCGTCCTTAGCCGTTCTGTCTGGAACAAAGGCTTCGGTGACTTTCTGTACAGAAGATGTGATCGGTGACTTCTGTACGTGATGTACGATCGCTTCGGTGACTTCTGTACTTCCCCGTCAAGTGACTTCTGTGCGCTTCGGTGACTTTGTGCTTCCCCGTCAAGGTACCGATTTCGGGGGGTGAAGCTTTGCTTCACCCCTTGAAATCGGTACCTTGATGGGGATCACTTGTTTTCTTCGAAATTTCTCAGTCTGTAGCACGGCTGATCAGGGTTCATCAAGGCTACCTGATCACGGCTGGCTGGCTGATCACCCAGTGGCTAGTCTTGGCTAGCTTTGCTCACTTTGCTTAGTCTCAATCCATTCAATCTCTTTGGCTGGTTGATTTTGCTCAGTTCGTTCATTTCTTTGAGTCAGTCAATTCTCAGTGTGCTTAGTCTCTCAAACCATTCAGTCTCTCAGGATGCTAAACCGCTTAGTCGTGCATTGTCTAAATAAATAATGGGTTAACTAAATAATGTCTAAACGTGTTAATTGAATCATGTGTAAATGTCCAGGTGAACTTTAAGTCAATTTGTAGAATGCAATTAGGAAGTCTGAAGCACACGAATCAGTCCCCAACTTTCTTGTATAACCTGTAGATTAAATTCACAGAGGTCCTTGGAATGTGTCAAAGATGGAGTGATGATCTTCTGTGAAAAATGTTAGTAGTTGATTGTCCAACAAGTTGGTGACGTTGGTGCTCATAAGGGTATTGGACTATTGGTGCTCAAATGTTTAATTTTAGTCATTTTAATTGATCTTCTAGTTGGTTATAAGTAAGGTTGAAAAAGGGTTGGATGTGTTGAGAGACTGACTATTAAATTACTAAATGATATACTTATGTAGCTGAAGCTCATGTCCCCATGCTAGTACCAATTTAGAGAGGGTGAAGGAGATCCTTACCAAGGCCTAGTCGGATCCGACTAGGGATTGGTGAGGATTTCCTTCACCCCCCCCTAAACTGGTACTAGCATGAGGATTTAACTTATAATTTAATTTCTTTTTTAATTATTTTCATGTGAAAGATTAAAATTTTTAAAATAATTAAAAAAACATATAATTTCATCTTTCCTTTGAAAAAATTGAATATAATATATAATAAAAAATGATACGAGCAATAATTATGCAAAGATTATCTAACTTGAGTCTTACATAATTTTGGTTTTAGGGTCATGTTTTATATAAATTTGTGGTATTTGAAGTTCAACGATGAAATATGAAAATAATATTTAATTAAACAAACTTGCATTTTTTGTTTGCACATCTAAATTGATTGGATCTATGGCTTAGAGTATAATGACATGTGTTAAATTAATTCATATGAATATTTTTTACAAGTGGATGTAACCATTTTTGGGGGGTGAAGCTAGTGCTCTCTAGACCCTAGTCAAATCCGACTAGGGTCTTGAGAGCACTAGCTTCATCCCAAAAAAATGGTTACACCCAATAAGCACATCAATACTTTAAATTCTTTTCTCATGGCTTTTACTTGTATATGAACTATCTTTGTGTAGGGGGGTGTAATCTTAAGGTAATTAGCTTTAAAAGCATTCATTATAAAACTTGGGCACCTTTCCACCTAAACCACTTCTTTTATCATTTTCGGTTGATTTCTTGAGATTAATTTTTTTTATATAGATTCTAATTTTTTTTTTATAATAGCATATGTCAAATGTGATCACTTCTTTACTTTAGGTCAATTGTACACATACTTAAATATTATTGTTTTCTCATATAGGTCCAAGTAAAACGAGGAAAAAAAGGACCAACCTCAGCCTCCATTGTGCAGCAGGACATTGTCACGGTAGCAGATGTTGGTGGCCCATCGCAGGCAATGGAAATGCTCCCTTCTCCTTCCAACATTGACATTTCAGATGATGATGCTGACGAAGAAGACTTGGTAAGCTTCAATGATATTATGGATGCTGCCGATCATGCAGCAGATGAGTTTGAGAAAGAGCCAGTAATTAGTCGTTTCTCAGACCATATGCGTTTCCGGAAAGGAAGGCAACCAATGTTCTCTGAGGAGAGCTCAGAGACTGAGTATAGCTCAGAGGAGGAGTCTCTTGCTACGGTTACTAGTCCCAATTTTGAAGAAACTGGGGACAATGCAACTAGCGCTCATGTGAATGGTCCCAGAGTGGTCTTACTCCATTATAGCTCAGATGAGGATGTGGATGTTGATAGCCCTTTGATTCGGTTTACATCCTATGAGAGTTGGTAGATCATTAACTCTTTATGTAAAGCCCAGTGAGGGTGGTTATTTGATTAACTATTTATTTCCATCCATCCATTGTAATATGACATGGCATTGGCATTAAAGTTTTATGTTTACATTTATCATTAATTCAGAAGTTCATGATGTCTTATGATTCCATTCAATTAGAATTTTGAGTTTATTTGGTTTGTCATTGCAGATGGAGGAGTCTCCAATAAAAGAGACACAATTGGAGCGGACTCCTGGGACGGATGACACCACTCAGCTTGAAATTGAGGAGGAAGATGAAGGAAGTCATATGGAAGAGGATGGCATTGATGATGAAGAGAAGGAGCTTCTTGAAGATGAGCTCCGCCGATTGCAGAAGGTCAATTCAGTTGCCACAATTGCTTCGTTAAGACTGAAACCAGAAAAACTTTTTCGTTTTTTTATCCCCTTGTGCAGATTGGTGTCCATGCCCATGGTACGATCTACCTTGTCTTCTGATGTGAAGAAGCTGGAGCAAGAATTTTCTCATGGGTATCGACCAAGGTCTGCCGCTTTCTACGTTTCCACTACAAACGAGGCAGGTGAAAACATGGAATTTACAGAGCAAGAAATGCGCAATTGGGGGTCAGTTTGGCAAAAAGCGAACAATGAGTTCATGGATCATGTTAATTCACATGAGGCATTGCATTTTTTGAGGAGGGCAAAGTTTTTTGTGTGTGATGGAAACCACCGTCTGCTAGCATGGATGAGTCACATTTCTAGACTCTATCCAGCAGACGAGGCATGGCACATTGCAGTAGATTGCATCGTTCTTGATACAAAAGGAAAAATTGAATCGGCCATGGAAGTCATGCATGACATAAACAAGTAAGTGATTGTTATCATACATATTTTGGTAGTACATGTTTTAATGTTTTAATTGGATTTAGCCTTTTTTTTCATGAGAAAAGTTGGAAAATGAAATTCTAATTCTAATTTTTGAAATTCAGATCAACGGAAGACTCTCATGTGAAGACCAACTTGGTCTACACATTGCATCGTGTGCAGAAGTATGGTCTTTTATCTTTGCCAAAGTTTTTGGAGATGTTAAGGCCGTCAGAGGTGAAGAAATGTATGGCCTCCAGTACTAAGAAAACCTGGTACTCCATGCCAGCTGATGTATTCACAGCTTTTATGTTTTGGGTATGATTTTGATTTTGAAATTTCATTTACATTGCTATGTTGGTCACTTGTGTTGATTTATTATACAACACTATTATTAAGAAGCTTTTGGTTTCTTTCAGCAAGAGATTTCACTAGCAGCGGATGCGGCGGGACGAAAGTACAATGAGACAACTGTGGAGGCTGATAAAAGCGAGGCTGGCATCGCAAATGCTATGAGAATGGGAGCTAAAGAGAAAGCGAACAAGTTGTACATGAAGATGATGAAGTTAGTAGCAGTGGCTAATCCGGCAAATGGTCCTGAATTCTTGGAAGAGGTATTTGTATATTCTCCAAAATAATTTATTGACATACTTTTACTTTCAGGTTGTTTTTTCATGTGAAATGATGTCGTTTTAATTATGCAGGTTGAGAGGCACTATTGTAATAACGAAGTCCCAGAGATGACCCTCGAGAAGCTGCAACTGATTGCTACATGCAACACAACTTCTCATCACAAGACAAAGTTTTTGAAGTGGTAGAATTCTTCTGTGCCATTCCGTGATGCTATGAAGTTTCCTACTAAACCAGTATCTGAGACCCACCTTGGGCCATTCTTGAACAAATGTGTTTGGTATGCTGGGGTAAGTGATATTGTATTAACCTTTCTAATGTTTTTTGTAGTTGCTATTTTTCATTGAATAAAGTTCCTTAGTATTCATGAATTTGCATGTGACTAATTTTTTATTTTTTTGGACATGTATGTCACATTGTCACTTTGTTGAATAAACAATCTCGTTGTTGCTTTTTTTTAGATTGAAGATGCAGCTATTGAATACTTTGATGGTGTGATCAAAGATGATAACATCACCATCAATATGGAAGTCCCACAGAGGCCAGAGTTCCTCGCGGATTACATAGAAGGTTGGAGAAGGAGGATGTGGGAGCACGGGTTTCAGACCCAGTTGAAGGGAGCAAATTATTTTAAGAAGAGTGACTCCTTCATGAATTATGAAGGCTCAAACTAGGCGGTTCGAAGAGTTCTATTTCAGTTTGTTCATAGACCCCTTTATTTTTTGTTAGAATAAGCGATGAAGAGTACATATTTCAATTTTATACTTTTACAGAAATCTGTGCGTATAATTAAAAAATTGTTTGAAATGGTGAGGGGTAACAGGAATTGGAGGTGAATCTGGTACCTCAAAGAGCTTAGTCGGATTCGACTAAGCTCTAGGAGTCACCAGATTCACCTCTAATTAGTGGTACCATTGTCTTTCAAATAGATTTTTGTGTATGATAGTTTCCCATGTAAATACAATAATTTGACTATGGTTTTGTAGATACCATGTGAAGCCCCAACTTTTTGCATGAAATGGATTTTTAATTTAGTTTTCTTCCTTTTCTTGAATATTTGGCTTATTTGCTTCAGCATAGCAACCATAAAATGCACTAGTAAATTCTTCTTTATGTGGCTAATACTCACTGTTTTCTTGGTGTTGCATAAAAGAATGTATTGATTTGTTTTTAGTGTATTGTACTTTGAAACTTGTATGCAATGACACATTTGACTTACACCGCAGGTATTTCAAGTTGGAACTTCTTCCAAAGGGTGCAATTTCAGAAAAGGATCTTCCTCCGTTCTTATCTACTTGGCTTGATCGAAGTTCAGCAGATTGCATGTATACCCTAAATCAGCTCCGTACGTTCACGATAGCTCATCTCAGTGGAGGAGGGTGGTATTTGGAGTGCCACATCACCTTCACGCCTTCGTCTGAGATGCAATACCGGAAGTCTTTTGAGGGTTTAGGTGCCATTGATTTGGACGTTGATGAGTTTGTAGGATTGAGTGATAAACAAAAGAAGAGGGCCATTGCAAGGAGGGAACACAATGATAGGAAAAAGGAAGCTAAGGAGAAACTTACTATCATCGCAAAAGAGAAAAAAGAAGTGGAGCGCATTGCGAAGTTAGCAGAGAAGGAGCAAGAGAAGGAGAAGGAGAAGGAAGAGAAGGCTAAGGCCAAAGGCAAGAAGAAGGTGAATGACAGAAATCCAATTCCAGCATCTTCTACCGACGACCAAGGCTCACAGATGCAAGGTGGGTCTCAAGGTGGATTGAAGAGGAAGGCATTGTCGCAGTTGACCAAGGATATCCTAACGCATGGCACTCAAGCTCTTATGATTCAAGATAATGAGGGAGACAACACGGAGGATTTGGTCCTCAATATCTCTATTATAGACCTTGTGGATGACATGCGCTCGACGGAACCATCGTGGTATCTTGAGATTATGGAATTTTTGACGAAGGTAATATATTTGATTTGTTATTGTAAACCCTTTTTTTAATTGAATGACATGATGATTTTGTGAGTTCATAATTTATTTTGTGGAATACGGTATGTTTGTAGGTATCAGCAGGGAAGCCTCGATTTTTGGATGGTGTA
This sequence comes from Antitrichia curtipendula, assembly GCA_951230915.1. Taxonomy (NCBI): domain Eukaryota; kingdom Viridiplantae; phylum Streptophyta; class Bryopsida; order Hypnales; family Leucodontaceae; genus Antitrichia; species Antitrichia curtipendula. The sequence goes on from OX579634.1 coordinate 9,818,595, forward strand.
ATAAACCGAAGGCCAGTAGTGGACCTCATCTTCTTTGACTGTCCGGAGAATTTGCCCGTGCCTGGAATGTTGGTGCCAACAAATGAGATTCCACAGTGGAACGAAGATACAGAGTACGAGGCAATGCATGCGGTATTTGTCTTTGCAGAAAGGCATCTACAAGACCATGGATGTTTGATTATTATTCATTCATTCTCCGTGGACTCAAAGAGCTCTATTCTAGGGCTGTGCGAGATTTATCCGATGTTGAAGAAGGAGTGGTTGGGCATGAATCGATTGCACTTGACTTCGGCATTAGACAACAAAACCACGGTAAATATAATTGAACTTCTTTTGAAAATGATGTCATTTTATCATTCATTTTGTCATTAAATTCTTACATATGTTTGGTTTAATTTCTTGCAGACGCAGAAGTTTTCAATCACCCTACTTGTGAAGGATTTTGGCTCAAAAGGGAAATCCAATTTTTCTTTCAAATTCACACAAACTATGAAGAATGCAGGCTTGGACATTGGACGTGATGACATTTTGATGAACTTCACAAAGGAGAGTGACTTGGCAATGGACGGTCCTAAACCATGGCGTGGGGCTCGTGAAAAAGACCCCCGTTTTTTTCAACTCCTCTTGGAAGCAACAACAGGCGAAGGAGATGTAGTTTTAGATTGTACTGCAGCTACAGGTATAAATTTAATTTAATTATGTTGACTACATCTGTATTGTTTCAAATTATGTCATTCAATTAATGTATGTGAGGTTGTTCATTTTAGGGGCCTCCAGTACTGCTTGTCGTGGCACGGGCCGCCACATTGTTGCATTGGAGGAGGATGGAGATATTTTCAAAGCCATCCTTGAGCCCATGAAGAAGTCTACTCCAGTCGTGGAGACAACACAAGCACCACCGGCAGTTCAGGAATCCCAAGATCCGGACAGCATGACCATCGTGCCTCGAAAGTTCTCTCGACAGACACCATTCAGTAAGTAAGTTTGAGATTTTTTAGTATTTTTTTAATTCTAAGAAAAATCTTATGTTTTGCAAGTCTAACATTGTTTCACTTCTGTTTGTAGTCATCAACGATTGACATCAGCAAATGAGATTATGAAGAGGCGAAGTCTTCTCTTAAGTCCAGAAAAGCCTTTTCATCTTCCCGTATATGCCGAGCAGATGGCATCTGCGTTTGTGGAATTTGACAGCTCTAATCTAAAACGCCGCAAAGATACATATGCTTTGAATGTTCTAGAGTTTATAGATGGTAGTGCGTCAGAGGGTAGGGAGACATCAGAGTCATCATCATCTTCTACTGAAGGTTCCGCTATTGAGTCCACTGCCACTTAGATTCTTGAGATTGACACATCTCAGGAGTCGAATTATTGTATTGGATTTCTAATTTGATTGGATTTGTGTGTTTTATGGCTAAGTACATCCTGGACATTTGATATTTCCATTTGCAATTTGTATATCATGATGTCTATCAAATATGAATACATTAATATATTGCAAAAAAACACTTCAAATTACTATTGCAAGTAAATCAAATTTTATTTAACCCTTAAACGCCACAAAGGACGTCTTTTGTCCAAAGAATGAAAAAGAATCTCTCCATTCAGGATAGAAGTACAATTATTCATCCTCGGTATTAGGGATGAAAATGAAAAATCTTCTAGAGTATTTTGACTTCTAATAAGTATATTTGGCTTATTCAAATTAGATGATGCCACATGGTACCAAAATGCATGATTTCCACGGCTGTCAATCCGTCCTTCAAGGGTTAAATGACTTCACAATTCTATAGCTTCTGAATGTAAAAAATCCACGGTCATAGGTCCCTTACCTTTTTTTTATGCAAAAGAAAGTTCCCGCTCACAGGCTCACGGGCTCACAGGCTCGCACGCTAGCAACCCTGGGAAAGCTTTGAATCATTCCATTTTGATTTATTTTGAATCATTCTCTACTTCTTTCTACTTGCTATACTTTTTCTATATGTTGTACAATTCCAAATGATCTAAATTTTTTTAAGCATGTAGCCAACTTGCCTTGAAGAATGAATCCAAAGAAGCACAATCATTTTGGAGATTTTTTCATACAAATGTGACCTTGTGAAGTGCAGCTGCCCGTATTTTTACAGGGCTAAAAAAATGAGTTTTGTCACTTCAAACGTTAAAATCTTGCAATCTACACGGTGAAAAATTTTGAAATTTTTTCCACATATTTCCAAACTAGTTTACTATAAGATCCTACGGTTACTTGGTCCAAAAATGTTTTTTTATCTAAAATTTGGTGCTTATATCAGAAATGGCAGTTTTGGACTGTTTTTGGTGAAAACATAGTCTCCGACGTTTAAGGGTTAATTAACCCCTAAAGCCCCGAGGGTGTTTTCTGCCAAAAAACACTCAAAACTACCACTTTTGTTGCATTCACTTAAGGAAAACATTTTTTTTGGTTTTTTGGGAATTTAATCGTAGGGTCTTGTATTTAACTTGTCTGAGATCATTTAATAAAAATTTCATCAAATTTGACCGTACGGATTGGAAGATATTAGCATTTAAAGTTGAACAAAAAGTTTTTTTCAAAGAAGATGCTTAAATTGCCCGATAAACTAAGATTGTCCATAACTTTCTCATCCCTAGTCCAAATAGAATGAATCAAAGCTTCACATATAGGTAAAAATATAATCTTTTAGAGAAAAAAAATCAATAAAGATTATTTTCACTTTTTGTAATTTTTTTTGGGCTGCCCGAGAATCTCCATTTCTTGCTCATTGTGCCATAACTTTTTCATCCGGCATCCGATTGAAACAAAAATTATATATTCACAAAGATCTTGCAAAGCTACACAACTTCAAAAAATCTCAAAAAAATTCACTTCAAATTGAGACAATAGGAATCTACCCGGACCCAAATTGTCCCCCAAGGGGAAAAGCGGGGCTTTAGGGGTTAAAAGAGAAGGCAACTCAATGTATTTAGAGTGCATATAAATTTTGCCTTGTGGTTGTTTCCAAAAAGTAACCGAATTAAACCAAAATTCAAGTGTACTTTAGAATAAGAATTGAAAGAGAGGCCAAATGAAGGGTGTCATTCATAACTTTAATTATAAAATATCTATATTGCAACAATCTTCACTAGTAAAAACTTGGTCTATTTACCCCTAAAGGACTATAAGGCCACCAAATGGCTTCTACAATTACATTTGTAAAAAAATTTGATATGTGAACCTCACTAACGGTCCGTAAGCAACAAAGAGACCCTAGATGATTTTCTTTGTTGAATCTGTTGGTGCAATCTCATCAAGAAATGATCGAGTGTGCAATTTTTGGTGAATTTTTTGAGAATGAAAAAAGGCATTGTGGGCCGTTACTTTAGATTCTCGTATCTTTTTTTTCTACACCTCAAAATGACTCAAAAAAATTACACATCAATATTATGATGATATGCACATGTGGGAAAAAATTATAATTTTGGAGCACTTTTGAGCATTCCGATTTCAACATATATACAAAGTATTCCCTCATGGAACATCTTTCATCAATCTTATCAACAATGGCATTTTCTAAAAATTTATGTGATTTTGTTGATCCTTTTATTTATTTATAGGAGAGCTAAATAATTCTTGTTTCATTTCAACAATGGTGATCATCAAAATTATTCCACACAAATGAGGAATTATGCTTGTTACAAGAGCTAGTCAAGAAAACAAGGACTATGCTCAAACACCAATGATCCTTTAGGGGATAAATTGTAGAAACGACCCACTCAAAGACCCACATGACTAAATAGATCAATTGTAGATTTTTCTTGTTGGTTTTCCTTACTTAAGAAACCTATGTTTCCACTAAGGTAGGGACATCCAAAAGTCCCACTTTTTATTTATTTATTAATGCATAGTTATTATTATTAGACTACTCAAATTTTCTTGTTGGCATATAAAAAGAGGCTCCAACATACAAAAGAATGTGACATTTGAATACCATTGTATGTGAAGGTTTGATTCAATACCTAAGTGTCGAAATCAAGTTTCAATGTCAAATTCTCAAGGGTCCACGTCACCTCAAACCACTCACAAGATGACACATGTCACTCTTTTTTCAAAAATGACTTAATTTCTGCCCAACCTAACCTTTGCGTAGGGCATATGCAACAATTATCAAGGGTCAAAGTTTATTTTGGTAGATGTTCTAAAATTATTTCTTCAACATAGGTACATATTGATTTTAAAGATGAGTGTACATAAAGTAATGATTATTATTTTAGACAGAGTGCAATTTTGGGTGTACCTACTTGAGTGCTTGTTCTAACATACATATGAACCTTCATGATATTTCCTCACCCTATTTTATAGATTTTGGGTGTGGGATCTAAAACAAACAAACTCTTTATTCATACAAACTAACTTACGAGAAGGAATTTGTATCTATGTTTAGTTCTTCTATTTTGGACTTTGTTGTGGAGTGTAAATTCATGATGGTCACAACAGTTCCTTGTTTTGGACCTTGATGTCCATTCTATATACATATAGTTGGTAGGCATTTCATTTCTACTTCTTTGTAAATTGAATTTTTGAGGTAACTACACCTAATTTCGTCCCCTTCAGTCTAAAACCAACCCATTAGATGTTTTTCAGCCCCTATGGAGGGCTGCGAGTTCCCCTAGGTTCCCAGACTCTAAAAAATTGTGCCGCAGTAGCTGCTTGGCATGGCAGAGAGACTGCCACATCATTTTCTTAAATTGAATAAAAAAATTAACATTTTCTTTTCATTTTCAATTATTTTTTAAAATTAAAAAACTAAAATATTAAAAAATCTAACAACGGCCATTCTTTAATTGCTAGGAGGAACAACGCCAACAATAGGCCTGAAATAGCCCTCCAGACCCCCCTCCCCCCAACTCATCAAATGCCTATAAATTCTTGCCTAGAATGTACTTCCATTATTCATGAGAATCTAGGGTCAATTTTGAAACACCCATTTTCATCACTTTCAATGTTCATAGTTTATTCATACGGTTTCTAAGAAACTCTAGAATCCCCTATTGACTGCCAACGAGACCCTAAAAAAATAAATTTCAATATAATAATGGGAGACACGCTAAGTTCCTTATTACTTCGGTCAATTTTAGTTGTAACTTAGTTACTTCACAAGTGAGTTCATCCCCGAACTTCCCTTCCCCTCGCAATTTCTCACAGGCTTCATTCATTTGACAATCCAAATAAGTGGGATTGAAAGGGGTTCCAAGCGAGGGGACCAAGGCTATGTATCATTGGGCCATCTCTCGTGATCAACTCCACTTACATTGACTCTTAGGGCCAGCTTACATGTGAGCCCGGTGGGCAAGAAAAGCAACTAGAAGACAAGAACAATGACATTGATGATCAGTAAGCGCGGAAGGAAGAGAGGCAATTCCACCGATATCGATGTAGGAAACACTGTAGAAAGAGCATAAAAGTGCTTTCTCTATTTCGACCCTGTTGATTCCTCCCACCCACCGATACATGTAAGGAGGCCCTTACTTGGGTTGCAAAGGTTGACTGTTATGAAACTGCTGCAACAAAGTTCAGTTCAGCTGGATCAATCATTCTCTCTGTTTTCTTTGTTTTTAGTTTTTTTTTTCTGTTTTTTTTGGAAACAAATGAAATGGACATTCTCACAGTTTGGGCGGGTAAGTACCTTAGTTTCCTGCAAGACGGAAAAGGGCCTTTTAATTGGGGTACAACTCAATGTATTCTCCTGCAGCATTTGCAGAGAGAGAGAGAGCTTGTCCGGCAGTCCGGCAGGGGCTGAAATTCCTTTTTGTAACATGGACTAAGCTTAAGTTATCGTATGGGTTGGTACATGAATGATCTTCTGTTGCACAGAAAGCCATGGAGGCAGGAGGCAGATGCCAGTGTGGTTGCATAATTCTAAACTTAAAACTTCTTTGTGTCAAAGAAACAAAACAAAAAACAAAACTAAGGTAGGATGCTCTAAAAGGGACCATTTATGGGCTGTTACACTTTTTTCATAGGCTTCTGTAGACTGTAAGATTTTTTACTTATTTTACAGAGAAAGATAAATGGATGCGGCATCTAACACAAGTGGTTTCATAATTTTCCAAGCAATATTGAATTAATTATGATTTTTCAAAGTTTTTGGTTCTAGGCACCTATTTATGACAGTAGGTCTAGCAAAATCAGCACACATGTGGCCTATAAAGGGAGATGAGGAAACCAAGAATAAGCATGGGGATTTGCAATAAGTAACAAGCAAGGGTCCTTAAAGCGACCATACTTATATCCAATCAATTTCAGATTTTGCATTCTCCAAATAAAGTAGTTGGCTTGTTAACTTCTTATTTAAATACATAAATGCCCACCTATCACTACATTTAAAAATGAACCTAACCACATGATTTAACCATCTACATTGAAACTTTAAAGCGATCTTTAACATACTTTAAGTTGTTCCTACTTTATCTTCAGTCCGTTAAAAGTTTGTCACATATCCATTTTAGGACCACTTGAAGTTCATTTTATACCTAAATATAGGGTCCATTTGAAGAAGATGGACGCTTTTACAGCATACTACCTTACTTAATCTTTGCAGTGCAGGTGAATTTCAGTTCACTTTGTTCCCTAGGACACAGAAAACTGGCATCAGCCTTTTGGGTGGGTTGGTTGGTTTGTACCAATGCAAACTTATTACACTTTCATTTGGGTGCAGGTCGGGGATGCAACAACAAGGCTTTCAAGTGACTGAGGTAATCTTTTCGACGTGGGTGCTGTTTACGGCATGCCTTGTGTCAGCGTGGGTCAGCCAAGGACTGCTTGTCCACAAGGTACATCCAAATTGGAGAAAACAAAAACAAAACCATCCAGAGAACTTTGGACGTCATCCAGACAAACTTACATGTCCTCGCTCAGTGCAAGTATGTGCATGATGGGTTGTCTTCTGGTTTTTTATTTTTTGCTGTGGAGAGACTTGAAACTGCAATTTTGAATACTTCACACCTTGCAACATAAGTTACAGTAAGGTGTAGAACAGCCCGTCATGGTCAAATGACCCATGACGGACACCTATTGTAAGGAATGATCCCATGATGGTTTTTCTCAGTTTATGAGATTTTAGGCTACAATTAATGTCTTAAGGTTTGTTTCCACTTTGTCTTTGGGGTCGGTCTTGTAGGAATAAAGGACTCGTAAATGCCATAGCTTTTCCACTTCTATGTGTTGGTAGAAGCTAAACCTACTTGGCATGTGATGTGGTAGAGTAGTAAGAATGTAATTATGGTCATTAAGTGAGGAAGTGTTGTAGGCCCACCACAAGTGAAGGAGTCGACACTTGAAAGTGTCAAATCTTTCTGAAATGAAGATTTAGAGCTTGTTAGGGCGTTTTTAATAACATGGTGGGCTGGACGGGCCCTTAACCTTTAAACATCAAGGTAGGCGTTTTGCAGCCGATGAATGACAAGAGAATCTCCTGTGTAGGATGGAAGTGCAACTATTCATCTTCCAAATTTTGTGGGAAAAGGAAAAATCATCTACAATAGTTTTATTTCCAATGAGTGCTTTTGAATTATTTTAATCCAACAATTCACATGGTGTCAAAATAGATGATATCCACGATTATGAACCCGTCGTTTAAGACTTAATGAAAGAATGTAGGCACACATGTCAGTGCCAAGTGTCAAGGATGCTACAGTCCATGTACATGGGCTGTTGGACATTGCCGCTTTTATGTAGTGTTTAGAGGGACTCCTGCATTGTGACAATTTTGTAATGATAGTTTGCAACCAAAGCAAGATGATTGTTACTATTTAGAATTCCATGATCTTTTGATTGCCTTGTTTGTGATTTGTTCATTTAAAGTTTTTACTATTGCTTTTACGTGTGATGGAGAGATTGATTGTCACTGACTTTTTGAAATGTGAATGACCTGGCAGCACTTGTACACAAACTGATTGAAGCGTTCTACTTGGAATCCTCTAACATATAGGTGAACAAGCGACAACCATGGACAATTGAATGCAACGACCACCGTTCCCAGCTCTACTCCGACCAACAACAATTCTAGTGTATGGTGAGTACGAACTTTATGCCAACAATATTATTGTAATTATTTGATGTGAATGTGTAGTCTTCGACGATGTGGGACACCGACCTGCACAAAAAATAGAAACTCTTTAATGCCTCAATGAGTACAAGTAGATGGCAAATACAAGAAGATTTAAATGTTCCCCGTCATTGTTTTTGACACTGAAAAAAGAACTTAATTGGCACGGTGAATACATTCAAACTTCAAGCATGCTACAATTAATTAGAAGGTCCAAACTTTGTTTAACACTAAGAGACATGACATGGATGCTATGTGAGTTTAGCAGTCCAGACAACAATGTAGAGTCGTCCTTGACCTCCTGAAATCTTGCATGTATCCAAGTCCTTTCCTACGCCACTTGAAAATCTTGCCGTGCATTTCATGAAAAAAAGTAGTAAAGTACCACTTACCTCATACGATGTCCCTACTTGTGATCTTGAAGAACGGATTACAATACCCGAGTCTTCCGTTTTGGGGTAATCATCTCCGCTCTGAAGATGTTAGACTCTACGCGTGCTACTTTGTTGCTAAAGTCTGTTGTTTGAGAAAAGCTCCTTACATGTGCTTCCTTGTTGTCTCCAGTAGGAGTGCCTGCTCGATTTTGTTGGTCTCCTACACCTCCAACTCATCCAACCATATCTGCGGTCATTCTAAATATAGAATCTATTGAGGTAGTAGCGCTTGTAGAATTAGGACCAAGTCAACCTTAATGACCAAGAAAAAAGAGAGGGCCAAACTGGTTGTTGCAAGAAGTTTTTGTTCTAATTCGAGCCAAACGAGAGCAATACTATTAGGAGAACAAAGTGGTAGACGTATAAGGCTTGATGACACCAGATACAAGCAAATAGATTTGCATCTCCAATATCATCATGAGCGTTGGCTTCTCTCCATGTCTTCAAGACAGATTTGCATGCAAAACAAAGTAGAACCAATTAGTACTTGACTACAAGATAATTGTTGATTACCACGGATGAAGTGGTCAAAATAAACCTGACTATTGGAAGTTGTCACCTCTGCAACGAAAATCCAAAGGTCTACCCCCGCATTTTCCACTTGAGTTCTACAAGGCCAGCTATGAGTGGTTTAGTGACAAGCCTATAATTCACACACACCACGTCGGAGATTTGTTCACTATAAGAAACATGTTTTTTAGTTGACTATAGTTTCAATGGCTATTAATTATCCTTCATTTTCCATATTTAATTGGTTTCTATAGGCACCTTGTGGTTATTGCCTTTATTTATATTAGAATTAGAAAAAAATCTTATATTTTTATTGGTTTTATTTTCATTTTCATCAATGTTAGTTTACAATATATTAATAATCGTGTCATCAATGTTAGGGCATACATAATGCTCAACCAATGTTCTAAAGTTAAAATATAGTAGTGACTTTGAGACCTTCAATGAAGTAAAAAAATATAGCCAAGGTGGTGTATCTTTGGATGGAATAGTGCCCTCCTTTGTCTTTTGTGTCCTTTTACATATTGTTGTTGTCATAATGGCATTAATTACTTGATAGGAAAGTTGAAGATATTGTGGAAGATCACTTTTATATCATAGACTTAAAAATAGAGATTCGGATTATATCTACTCCAATTTTTGGGTCCAATCCTTTGGCTCCAATAAGATAGTGACATTTACCTTGAAAGGCCAAGACCTATCACACGGGTAGTTAACTAAAAATAATTAGACTCTTAAATAGATAGCTCAATTATTTGTTTGTACACTAATTGTAAATGTCACCTATGAGTCTCAAAACATCCTTAGTGTCCTTATTCTTTGTAGGATTGATGATGCATCATGCATGTTGTTGCTTTGCATTAACCCCTAAAACCCCGTTGGTCCCCTCGGGGGACAATTTGGGTCCGGGTAGGTTCCTGTGACCTCAATTTGTAGAGAATTTTTTTGGGATTTTTTGAGGTTGTGCGGCTTTGCGAGAGCTTTGTGGATATATAATTTTTATTTCAATTGGTGCCCGAGAGAAAAAATTATGCCAAAAATAGAGTTTGGCGGGCAGCACAAAAAAATCACAGAAAGTCAAAATAAATTTCTTAAATATTTTTTTCAAAATCTGTGTCTTTTTGTCTACATTTGAAGCTTTGATTCATTCTATTTGGACTAATAATGAAAAAGTTATGGACGATCTTAGTTTTTCGGACAATCGAAGCATCTTCTCGAAAAAATAACTTTTAGGATTCATTTTTTAATGCAATTTTTACAATTTTCAGAATTTCTTTTTTAGACAAGGTTGAATTTTCTTTCTAGAACAATCTCACCGTTGGGATTATGGTATTTCAATTTTGTCTTAGAGCTATTAACGATTTAGTTATTCCTTCAATCTTGAACCTACTTCTACTTAACAATTTTTTAATGAGTAAAAATTTAGTGTTTTTTTCTTGATTTTTTTTCCTAGATTCTCAACTGAAGTTTTCAACATATAAGCTTAGAAAATCAAAATCAACAATACAAAAAATTTAAGTTAAATAGGTTCAAAGCCCAAAAATCTAGTCAAGCAAGGTGCAAACAAACTTGTTTTCTTCACTTTGAATGCAAATATCTTGCAATCTATTTGTTCAAAGTTTCTGAAATTTCTTGCACACATTCCCATACTAGTCTAGTATAAGATCCTACGGTTAGATATGCAAAAAAAGAACAATTTTTATAGTTTTTTGCTCTTTGCAATAGAAGTGGAAGTTTTGAGTGTTTTGATGGAGAAAAGGCCTCAGGATTTTAGGGGTTAAAGAACCTCTAAAATTCATATTTTGGAGTCATACTTAAGTAATTTAGAATTGCTTAATCAACACAAATAAGCAAACAAATCATCTCATTGGTTTATCCTTTTTTTGAAAGCATGAATTAGTGTCACAACATAAATAAGCATATAATACAAAAATTAAGGAAATGAATACTTCAAAATAATATTTCATCCTAAAAAGACCTAAATATCTTGCAAATAATGTGAATTTGGTAAATCAATGTTACACTTACTATTAGAAAAAATCATTGTAGTAAAAAATAGGTATTGGAAGATTGAGCTACATTATCAATGTTTGTTATATATGTCTATTTGAGCTAGTAGAATCAAGCTTTGGTGTTGATTAGAAATTATCCATACAATATAATTTTGGAAAAAAATTTCAAATTTATTTCAAATAACATTTGAATCATTTGTCTTAATAACTTCATCAAAGATACAACAATCTTTTTTAAGAACTTGATGTTTTCACGATTGGATAAATTTGATGGTGAAAAAAACAATACTTTATTCTAATTTTTTTTTAACACTAGCTCCTCAAGGACCACGTGTCTCCTCAAGGGACACCTAAAAGTTCAAGGAAATTCCTATGGTCTCGATTTTAGCGCATTTCTTTTAAAAAATTGATGGTAGCAAGAAAAATATTAGTTTTTGCAAATATGATGTTTTGCAATTGATGCCTTCAATGCCCCGGGAGAAAAAGTTATGCTACTCTAGACACAAAATGAAGTTTACATAGCAACCAAAAAAAACTTAAAATAAAAAATTTAGAAATTTGTTTCTCAAAGATTATATTTTTGTCTATGTCGAAAGATTTGACTCATTTCATTTGAATTAGTGATGTGAAAGTTATAGAGCATCATTCTTGTTATGCAAGCAATCATAGCATTTTCTTGAGAAATTAAAATATTGGATTCATTTTTTTGGTTCAATTTTTTTAATTATTCAAAAAACGAGTTCCACAAAGTTCTTGTTTTCTTTCTAAGACAACCTCACCTCTGGAATTAGTGTGTTTGAACTCCATCTTAGAGTTGTTAATAATTTTGTTTTTTCTTTGATCTCATACCTATGTCTAATTAATATTCGACCCCTTAAAACATTTTCTAGTAAAAATTTCTTAAAAGAAAAATAGATGTAGCTTCTATCATTTCTAACTTTTCAAAGTTGTGAACTTGAAGTAGCTGTGGGCGCCAGATTACCCACCCTTGGTAATCGGGCAAACACCGACCAGGTTCTATGCCTTTATCCACCTTTTGAATATATGGGGGTGTTGTGAGCGCGGTCCATTGTGCCTTCTAAGCAATGGATCTTTTTGTGCTAACGTTTTCTAAGTGTTGTGGATGGCAGCGAATACTATTAGAAATGCATGGATAACTAACAAGCTGAATGTGATGATCAAAGGTGATGGTAATTCCTACCCCCCTAACTACCTATCCTATGTCTAGGGTTGGCTGGGTAGTTGGCGTCATTTCTAACGCCCCTAACTACGTGAGCGGGGAACCCTTACGTTCCTTCCATGAGTGTCGAAGACTATATTTGGGGGTTTGACACTTCTCTCGGGAGCTTTAACCCTACGGCTAATCCTAAGCTTAGTCTTTATTCTAGTCTCTAACTTCTAATTGTAACTCTAGATTTTTGACTCTATGGTTGGATTTGTTTACCTTTGGATTTTTTCATTCCTGAGTAAATTAGCTCTAAATTCTACCTCTAAATTAACTCTAGGCTATTACTCCTAATTTTAACCCTAAAGTTTTTACTCCTAAATTTAACCCCAAAGTTTTACTCCTAAATTTAACTCCTAAATTTACTCCTAATATTTAACTCCTAAATTTACTCCTAATATTTAACTCCTAAATTTAACTCCTAAATTTACTCCTAAATTTAACTCCAAAATTTACCCCTAAATTTAACTCCAAAAGTTACCCCTAAATTTAACTCTAAGTTTTACTTCCCACACTAACTCTAAATTTTAACTTCTATCTAAAATTTACTCCTAAATTTAACTTTAAAATTACTCCTAAATTTAACTCTAAAATTTACTCCTAACTTTAACTCTAAAATTACTCCTAAATTTAACTCTAAAATTTACTCCTAGATTTAACTCTAAAATTTACTCCTAAATTTAGCTCTAAAATTACTCCGAAATTTAATTCCAAATTTTACTTCCCACACTAACTCTAAATTTTAACTTCTATTTCTAATTTTCACCTTTTCTTATCACGGTGTACTTTTCATGTGGAAAGGGCTAATTAAGGAGATCAATGCTAAAGAGAAAAAAACCCCACCAAGTATGGATTCAAGAACTCACCTCGTCACTTCCGGTGTCGGAAATACGCTCGTGCGTACATTCCCATACTCCATGGTGGCCCTTGGGTGGTGGGACCTTTCCCAATTTCACCACTTATATTTCGAAAATTAAGACCCGTGCTATCTAACCTCTTTCTTTCCCTCCTCTTTCCTTCTCTCTCCTTTTCTTTCCCTTTCTCTCTTTCTACACTAATACTATTCTACCTAAGCTTTGATGGGTGTCTTACAACTATAGATTCAAACCCCAAGAAGGTTTAATGTCCCTCCTACTCTCTTACACGACCTTGTCTTCGTGTCATCCTAATCCTACCTCCTAATGGTCACTATGAATTCTCGAGATTTCCCTTCTAACACCTATTTAGCTAAGCCTAGGGCACTATTTATCGTCTCTCTCCCCTTTCTCCTATTTAATTCTATGAATCACTAACCTCCTTCCATTGTGTGTAGGTGTGATTTTGGTGAGAGTCGAGAGTTGTTTGATGCAGGTATGGAGGTGCTACTTATCCTTTCCTCCCCCCTCCCTTTTTGATTTTAGACCCTACTCTCTACCCCAATCCCTACTTAGCAATAGGTCAATCTCCCATTCTCCTTTGTTTTGTTTATCTTGCCTTTATCTCCCATTCTCCTTTGTTTTGTCCTAGTGTGAGAGAAAACCAAAAAATTAAAAAAAAAAGAGTCCAGAAATGGGGACCGAGCTAGGGCCCCAACTGCCTGCCGAACCAAGCCTGGCCTCCCGGCTGGCTGGCTAGCTGCTGGGGGGTCGGTCTGTGATGTCTGATGACGTGACCTGGTCTATTTGGTTCTCGCCTTGATCTGGTATGTTTGGTTCTCGACTTGATCTGGTCTGTTCTAACTCTCGACTTGATCTGGTCTGTTCTAACTCTCGACTTGATCTGGTATGTTTGGGTTCTTGACTGATTTGGTCTGTTTGGTTCTTGACTGATCTGGTCTGTTCTGGCTCTGGACCTTGACTACTTAAGGGAAAAAACTGGATTTTTTGGCAAACTGGATTTTTGGTGAACTAAAGGAAAATACTTGGGAAAAATAGGACTTGAGGGAAATAGCACTTGGGAAAAATAAGACTTGGGGAAAATAGGACTTGAGGGAAATAGGACTTGGGGAACATAAGACTTGGGGAAAATAGGACTTGAGGGAAATAGGACTTGGGGAACATAAGACTTGGGGAAAATAGGACTTGAGGGAAATAGGACTTGGGGAACATAAGACTTGGGGAACATAAGACTTGAGGGGAATAGGACTTGGGGAACACTAGACTCACTAGAAACTGGGGGGACAACTAGACACACTAAAACTTGGGGAACACGGAGACTCACTAAACACTTGAGGAACAACTAAACTAAGAGAACTTTGGGATTAGCTAAACTTCACTAAATGCAAGGGAACCTACATATCTTGGAAGCTAAACTCTGGAGGTTTCCACAAAGGTCTTGGAAACTAGACTTTGGAACTAAACACGGGGGAAGTGCAAAGCTTCGCCGTTAAGTTGGTTTTAACACCAACTTTAGGACTCCTTGACACCTTGGGGGTTCAAAGCTCCGCCGTCTACACTTTTAACACATGCTTTAGGACTTCAACTTTGTCACTGGTTCAAAGCTTCGCCGTTTCCAAAGGGGGGCCACACACTGGGAGAGACTTTAGAAGAGGGAAAAAAAAACTAAACTTTTAAAGACGAAAACACACACAGGGTCAAAGCTTCGCCGTCCCGGAGGGGGGTCCACTCAACAAGGAGAAGATTAGAAGAGGGTTGGGATAACTTTTAGAAAACATGCACAAAGGAGGTTCAAAGCTTCGCCATCCCGGAGGGAGGTCCACTCAACAAAGAGAAGGTTAGAGGAGGGTGTAAGAAAAAACACAAAGAGAAAAACACACAAGTTAGGCCACGTGGCAACACAAAGCTCATACGCTAAAGGCCCCCCAAAGCGGCATCGCCAAGGTACGGTGGGGGTGACTTTAGGATTAGTACAAGATACAAAGAAGACTCTTAAAACTTCACAAGTTAGACCACAACACATACAAGAGAGAGAGGGAAGCTCTCCACTTACAACAAGGTACCAAAAACTTCACAAAAGAGTATACAAAGCAAGGTAAAAGGACCTCCAAGGACCTTCAAAGCTTGAAAATAAGCAACAATGGAGCCAAAAGTGCTCCAAAAACACCGTAGAGTTTTCTTAGCTAAAACGCCAAAAATCCCAACATAAGTTGGACCCACGGACCCAAAACAAGATTTGGGGGTCTTGACAAGATTTTGGGGGTGTTCAAGAGAGAAAAATGGGGACCTTAAATAGGTTTTCAAGGCCCCACCTTCCCCTCAAGAGCTCTAAAGTAACCTTATCAACTTGGATTTTCATCCTCATCTTCAAAGATTTTCATCCTAATCCCTAAAAAACTACTTTTACCTATCTACGCTGGACCAACCTCCTAACTTTTGGAGATTTACTCCAATCGTCAAACGGATTGCGCCATTGGCTCCAGATCGCCGTGTTTAGTCCATATTCCCCCTTCCCCCCATACCGAGGACAAAAAACCATCGTAGGCTAATTTAGTTTTAAAAACTAAACCGTGGTAAAATCCTAGATATTGGGGGTCTCCTATTTTGAGAAATGTAAATAGCTTAGGGTCTCCGGTAGGTGTGAGGGAGTCGGAAAAGACTCTTGGTTGACTTCGTTCCGCCGTCTTATGGTCCCGGAATGCCGGTCAACGTGGCGGGGACCCCGCCACATGATTAATTCTCGAGGAATCTTGCCGGTTCGGTTACTTGCTGCTATCGGAATGTCGCGAAACTTCACGGAGCGCATTATTAACATAAAACAAGCTAGTCTAATTTTTAGTGAGATTTTCTAGCAACCTGGGTAATTTCCATGAAATTCCCGTAGGAGGTTACCAGGGTTGACCACCCGCAAAAGGTTCTTCTGCAAGTCGGAAGATGACGGGATTTTCCACAGGACCTCTCATGGGGTCACATGAAAGATGTGCAGGTGCGTTTCCGTACCTGGCACAATTGGTCAGTGAAGATGAATTGGTCATCTCCTTGAGTTATCGACGATGCGGGAATCTTTTGCAGATAGAAGAATCTTGATGAATCAATTTCGTCGTTGGACTCCTGGCATGGGATTTACCCTAGGACACCATCCTTGGGCGGTAGATTCCTCCACGGACCCGGTCTTGCGTTAGTGGCTCCTGCATGCTAACAATCGGGGTTTGGAGAATTTCTAAACCTAACTCTAGGACCCGACCTAGTGGCCTCGTTGTGGATCCCTCGGACCGACTTAGCCATGAATTGCCACATTCATGGTGGGATTTAGCCCTTTTGGGCCTATGTGACTTGAATCCTACAAATCTAACCGTTTCACTCTTTCTACCTATTTTTGGGCCCGATTTGGTGGGATTCTAAGTCTAAACACAAATCTAGACCAAATACTATAATGGGTATGTTACAACCCTATTTTGGTTCTACACTCTTTTTATGGCTTTTTGTATATTTTTCTTAACTTTAAATTGCAAATTTCCAAAAAAATAATTCTACGAGTCCCAAGTGACAAATTGGGAGCTCACAGTAGTCTATAAATACACAATACTAGACTCACTTAGAATGGACCCTTAAAGCACAAAATGTATAAACTTTCATTAGTTGTTTCAAAAAAAATCTTCAATTCTCATTAGTTGCTTTTGAAAAGTTGTGGTGGTTTTGAGGACGTATACTTAGGAGGTGCATGTAGGTGTGCAAGGTTGTGATTGACGTTAGAATTCTAAGGTCTACCCAATGCCTAATATAGGGGCACTTTTTGCAATCCGCATCTGCAAATCCCATTCCCCGTTTTGAGTCATGGAAGTGTTCATTCAAGGCCACTTGTGCCGTTGCCACAACCAAAATCAAAGTAAAAACAATTATTTAGTTCCTAAAAACTTTGAAATTCAGTATCTTTTATGCACAAAGGAATACAAAGGGCTTTATTGTGGTATGAGAAGTTGTGTTTTTTATACAAATAGAAAACTTTATGTATAAAGGAGTGCAAGGCCTTTGTTTTGTGGAGTTTGGACATGCAATGTGAAAGTTATTTTTTTTTCAAAATAAAAGATAATTTAATTCAAATTTTTAACTCATTAAAGCTTTGAAATTCAATAACTTTCACTTAGTAGGTCCAAACTCCACAAAACAAAGTCTATACACCTTTTCTTGTAGAGAGCTTTCCAATAATACCCAAAACACGATCGGGAGACACACAATTTTTTAGATCTCACTATATCTAACAAACAAAACATAACAAAACAAACAAACAAACAAATTTAAAGTTTAGTGTTTTTAGGTGTAGGTTGGAGAATGGAAAATGTTGCAATTAGGTGCTTTTGTCTTACCTTACCCAACTTCAACTCTATCCAAAGTGTGTATTGTGTGTTGAGTGTTTGTTTGCCCCCAAGTCCAACGCACTGCAAGACTTTAACTAAAGGTGATCATTTGAAGTTTGTGTTCCCCTAACCAAGGGTAAATGTAAAAATTCACCTCTATTTTGTGTTTGCTAAGTGTTTACTTAGTGGTGTTCTTCAACTCTTCTTTTGCTTTTCTTTTGTGTTCTTCACATCTCTTAGCTAATTTGAGGTCATCCATTCCAAATTTGAATTCCAAATTCCAAATTCCAAAATCCAATTTAAAACCAGACTTCAAACGACCACTTTAATGTCCTGTCCACCCATCCATTTGGAGATTGCATTTTTGCAATGAAACTTCTGCAGTTATCATTTGTTTCAAAAATACATATATCATTTGTTTCAAATACTTTTGCAGTTATCATTTGTTTTAAAAACTTTTACAGTTATCATTTGTTTAACCCCTAAAGTCCCAAGGCCATTTTTTCATCAAAAAACACTCAAAACTGTCATTTCTAGAGCAAAGAGTTAAAAAAAAATTAATGTTTTTTTTTGCATATTTTACCGTAGGATCTTGTACTAGACTAGTGTAAGAATGCGTGGAAGAAATTTCAGAAACTTTGACCGTGTAGATTGCAAGATATTTGCATTTAAAGTGAAGGAATCTAGTTTTTTTGCACCTTGCTCAACTACATTTTGGGGCTTTGAACCTTTTTAACTTAAATTTTTTGCTCTAATGATTTTGAATTTCTAATTTTATATGATGAAGAGTTGAGTTGAGAATCTAGAATTTTAAAAAACCCTAAAAGAACTTAGTTTTCACTCATTAAAAATTTGTTAAGAAGAAGTAGATTCAAGATTGAAGGAAAAATTAAATCATCAATAGCTCTAAGATAGAATTGAAATATACTAATCTCAACGGTGAGATTGTTCTAGCAAGAAATCTTGACCTTGTGAAACTTTTTTTTCTTCTTTAATTGTTAAAATTGAGTTCAGAAATGAATCCTACAAGTTATTTTTTCAAAAAGATGCTCTATTTGCCCGAAAAATAAGATTGGCCATAACTTTTGCATAACAAATCCAAATGGAATGAATCAAAGCTTCCCATGTAAAATAAAAATAAAATCTATATGAAAAAAAAATTTTAAATTAAAATTTTAAATTTTTTTGAGGATTTTTTTCTGCCCGTCAAACTAAAATTTGGGGTTTTTGTGCCATAACTTTTGCTCCCATGCACCGATTGAAATAAAAATTACATTTTCGGAAAGCTAATGTGATTTTCTATCTTCACAAAACAAAATTCAAAAAATCACAAAAATTATTGAGACCATAAGAGCCTGCCCAAAATCCATTTTGTCCCCCGAGGGGACAACGGGACTTTAAGGGTTAAGAAAAAACTATCATTTCTTTCATATATATATATATATATATATATATATATATATATATTTATGTATATATGTCATTTGTTTAAAAAACTTTTGCAGTTGCCTTGAAAGAAAGCCAAGCTTTTTTGTCTGTACTGTGTACTGTACTTCAGTTCCCAGGTTGTACCAGGGTTGTTTTTTTTGGCGACAGGCCACCTTGCGTGCCCTCCCAGCAGAGGTCGATATCGGGAGGGAGCCGGGCCCAATGGCCAAATGCTCTGACGGATTCGGCGAATATCGCCAGAAAAAAAAACACTGGGTTGTACCCAATAACCCAAATACAGAGCACAGCAACTGTAGCTAACTTCATCATATTCCACACAGTTTCGTTTTGCGTGCAGTGCCGGAAAGCCAACTCATTTTTAAGGCGTGAGTTCCAGCAGACGTCAGGGCAGCCGTGCAGGGCAGGAGTGGACATGTTTTTAGACCATGATCTGCTTTTCCAAGTCTGAGTGTGGCATTGAGGCAAGTAGCATAGCAGGACACCTCCATCACCATATATATTGTCATTGTCCCTTTTGCTATGGCAACAAAGGTGGGCTGTGGACAACACTAGCGTTGAGGGCCTACGACCAGAACGAGGGGCTTTTGAACCTGTAGCTAAATGACGCACCCCCTTACGACCAAAGTAGTCACCCAAACTTGCTCCGGTTATTGGACCAGTAGGTGCATTCTTTGTTTATGCAACGAACAATGAAGCCATTCATTGACCAATTTTGGACCTCAAGATCTTTCAGACATTAAATATTTTTTTTAAGTTTAATTTTAATTTTTTGAAATTGGAGTTTATTCCAGAGAATAATAACCAGAAGAAACAACGAAAGATTCAGAAATTTTTTTTGAGTGCATTACGGTAGTCTGCTCTAAAAGCGACCATGTTCAAAATGCAACTCCTATCTAGGAGTGAGCGACATAGTGCTTGAAATATCTATTACAATCAATGATGAGTTAGGTAGGCTTATTTAAGTGTTTGCTTTAAGAGCAGACTACCTTAGAGTTTCTTGTACATTAGGAAGTTTCTCTTTCAAAGGCAAGATGTAAGTGCGCTTAAAGTCAATTAGTAAGGAAAACTAACATTATGTACCAATAATCTTACATTTTAGGACATTAAATGACAATAATAACACATAGTGTTGTTTTTAAGTGCACTATTGATTTTAGATAGACATAACTAAATCCCTTCAAGGACCAAAGGATAATTCAAATTCTCCAAACTTGTGAAGGTCGTTCTCAAGCTATGACGGAGTCTTTGGGTTCATGTAGTGTCATTATAATAAATGTACTCACTGCATATTAGAACGTGGAAAAATAGGTGGGCAATATTATTGATAATAATTTGGTCATATGTTCAATGTGGTCAATATGATTTTTTTTCCCTTCAAAATTTCAAATTATTTAATACTCCCTCCGTCCCAAAATGATCTTCCTGTTAGACAAAATGTTCCGGATTAAGACTAAAAATAACATTTTTAAAGCCTGTTTTGTACTACACATGGAGTTTGGTGCACTTCTATTGCCCTTGAAACTTTGAGTTTTGAAGCCCTTTTTAAAGTGTAGTTTTGGATTATTGAAAAGTGAAATTTTTTGGATATTTTCAAGGAGCACCAGTGGTTATTTAATTATTGAGTGTGAGGTCGTCATTTTGTGGGTAGTTAGTATAAGTCAAAGACCATATGTGGACCTATATTTTGCCTCCCAAAGCCTTCATCTCCTTCAATTAGATAGTATTCAAAGAGATGCAAAAAATAAAAACAAAAAGTGCTGATTGACCCCTTCAACCATTTTATTTGTCTTTTGATTAGTGATTGCATAGATGAAGGGGGAACTATCGCTTGGAATTGTTTTGTTAGTCCTAGAGAACAACCAAAAGTTAAATTTGACCAATTTGCAACTCACAAAGTACAACAGGAAGATCATTTTGGGACAAAAAATGAAGGCCAACTGGAAGATCATTTTGGGACGGAGGGAGTACCAAAAGGTCAAAATATCCTCATTCAGAAATGAAAAATCACATCCTAAATTGATACATGCTTGAATCTTTTGAAAAATGAATTCAACCAATGTCAATTTTTTAAATTTTCTTCAACCATTCACTAATAATACTAATACATCTAATGAAGAAGTAAAATTTATTTTTGATGATTGATGAATGCGGAGGACAAGACAATGTGTTGAAGGTTATACTTATTGTGCGTAAGTACACATGGCCTCTCCACCAGTGTTTTTTTTTCCGGCGATTTGGTGCAAAATTGCACCAAAATTTTTGACCTAGCACCAAGCCTATAGGAAATTTTTAGTAAAATTTTGGATGAAATCGCCAAAAAACTTCAAGTTCAAGAAAAATCTTTGATGAAATCGCCACATTGTGAATGAAAATAGAATTATAGATACGTATTTCACATTTTCTATACAACACTTGGATGAATGTTGAAACTTGGAGCACCACCGTAACATTTAATATCGCCACTTCGCCACTTCATGGAAAATGAAAAAAAAAACCCTGCTCTCCACCATTCCAAGAAAGGATTTTGGAAAAATGCAAGTTTTATGGAAACATTTGTTATGAGTCTGTTTGGCATTAGTTTGATCTAATTAGGGTCATCTTAAGTTTTATGTCGTTCAGCCCCAAAGCTACCTTTATCTCTCCAGAGTCTTCATCCACAAAATTCCTCCTCACATCATGGAGACATTTGGAAATAAAATAAACAAGTAAATGTAAAGATGTTTTGCCAAAAATCCAAAGAATTTATTGAGTCAAATTGCAATGTCATTTGACCATCTACCATCTAAATTTTTTTTTATGGCAAAATGAAGGGATTGCTTCATTGCCATTTGTGGAAATGAAGGTGGAGATGTCATTTTAAAAATAAAATCTATTGTCCATCATGACAGAATCCTTAAAGGGTCTGGGATAATTTGAAGATGAGAGCTTAACTACTCATTGTCAAAACGTTGCAGTTATGTGTAAAGTAGAATTTTAGACCTCATTTAGGTATTGTAGAATAACTTTTCTCAAACAACTTTGAACTAAAAAAAGTTGGAAAATCAAGTTAAATTTCATTTACAAAAATCCATTTGTAATTTTGAGCTTCCAATCAAAAGTTTTGGACAAAATTCATAGAGGATGCTTGAAAATGTCAAAGAAAATGTCCTTTCCACCCCCTCTATGAAATTTGTTCATAAGTTTTGATTGGAGGCTCTAAATCTTAAACAAAATTTTTCATATGAAATTTAACTTGATTTCCCAGTTTTTCTTAGTTGAAAGTTTTTTGAATTTTTTTTTTCATTATGCTTAAATGAGGTCTGAAATTCTACTTCAAACGCAATTCCTGCTTTTGACTTAACCATGAGTGTTGAGCTCCTACTAATTTTGATTTACATATCCCACATGGGTTGTTTTACTTCCTACTTACGCACCCTATATGTATATAAACAATTTGTCTTTTCTATTCTAGTCACAAGTTTTGAATGGCCTCTGTAGAAAATTCATATTGTTGTTGAAATTACAGTTCACACATGCCATTGAATGTGCTTACAATGTTGGCAGTGTTATGTAGTTGTCTATATTTCCTTGCATTATGAAAGATTGTTGTCAGTGCCCAAGAATCTACAAAATCGAAAGATTGAAACTTATCCAACAGTAGGCTGCAATGTCAGAGTGCTTTAAACAATCCTAAACTTTTTCCAGTAAGGTAGGTACACCCAAATGTGCCACTGACCTTAAACCGCCATCTTTATTTTGTGTACATCTCCAAAATCAATTCTGTACCTATGTGGAAGAAACCATTTTAGAACCAAACTTTGTTCCTTAATAGCTTTTACATACAGTATCCAAATGCCACATTCTCTAGTGCGTTGAAACCTCCTTTCACTTGCCAACAAAAACATATGAAAATTTGTTCAGTCTAATAATAGTAACTAGGGCTCAGTAGCAAAAAGTGGCGGTTTTGGGTGTACCCACCTTAAACACCGTTCATAATCCTTGCCAACTCTGTAGTCATGTAGGTTCGGTAGTTACATATGAACGATGGTGTGAACACCTACCAAAAAAGTCACTTACCATTGCAGCAAAGAACGCTTGCTAAGTCTAGGCATGTATGTAAGCTTACCTTGAGACATTTCCGATTAAACTGGATCACAAATTTGATTGTAAACTGAACTCAACATGGTTACTCTTAAATAAAAACAAGTTTAAGGCCAGCACTTAACTTAATTATTACAAGCTCTCTGTTCTTGGACACTGGTGTAATTGACCTCAAGAAAAATTGGCCTGGCCTCTAGGTGTAAAGCGGCCCTTAGTGTGACCCATTGGCCTTGGCTGCCATCCACTAAGACTTTCATGTTTATCGTAGGCCAAGAATGTAAGCTTACAACCTCAACCTGTGTAATCTTTCAATTGTGAAAAATATGGGTAACAGTTTGAAAAGAAAAAGAAGAGCAGCAAAACTTATGTGCTGTTTTGTAATTGCATTCTCTTCTATTCACTTCATTTGATTGAGGAACCAGGTGTTCAGAAGGATGCTCAGAAGTAAAGTACAGTACAATCATGTGTGTCATATGAGTTGTCAACACTGTATGAGTTTCCATGGAAGAGTCCAATAACATTAAGCTTATGTTACCAGCATGACTGAGAAGAAGTGAGGAACACCTCCTCCAAATTGCGTCCCTTACATTCTGCACAGAATAATCCTATCGCAACAGAGTGATGTAAGTGATTATATGTTCAAAGAGCAGGGAAGGTTGAAGCATTGTCAGGCAGATAACAAACTCGTTCTATGAAACCAACAATGTCCAGACTTCTATTTTTTTAGGGGAAGGATGAAGAGACAGATTAGCTTACTCCTCTTCTCTCTCAGTGATCAATGAGATAGTGACATGGTTGTCTTGAACACTAAACGTGGCATTATGTCTCGCATTATGTGTTCCAATCTTCAACTTGAGTCATTAACTTGAGCTCACCTAATTTCGACCTTCTTACTAAAACTGTCCCAACTAGGTTCTTGCTTATAATGTAAACCCTCTCAACTTGAGAGCTTAGGGTTGGTTTTGTGTGCACCAAAGATGAGCACATTGGAAATTTATATGCGCTTATTTCTGTGGAGTCAAGGTGATCAGGTCTGTTTGACAAGTTTAAAATGTCTTCAGTGTAATGTTCACTTGCTGCAAAACTGAGCGCATGGGAATGTTCAGTCATCGAAATTAGAAACGTCAATTTCATTGTATTGGCAGATATTCATGACATTGCCACTTTTTGTGGAGGGCTTCTTGAATTCTAAATCTGTTGCAACCCTAGTTTCTAGAGCTTTCTGTGGTTTGAGTGTCACAACTCAGCGCTCTGAATGGTGCCATCATAGTGAAATTGGTCATTAAAGCTCATCTGCACCTCAGTGGGAGACATGATACTTAACCTTTGCTATGGAAAGATGATCACAACACCTTCAATAAATTTAGAGCAGTGATCGAGGAAACATTTACAAAAATGCAGCATCTGGATGAAGGTCAAACATGGGTTAGAATTTCAATGTCTTGTTCCTCTCTGTGACATGGAGAGCTCCAAAAGTTAGTTGTAGAAATTCAGTAATGAGTTTTCTAAGAAATCCTCATGAAAGCACATGCAGGACTGTTGATGTGTACTACTCCATAGTATGGAATATGGTAACTGTTTGTAGAACTTGAACTGGACAGACGTCATCACTCAATTTCTGGGATAATCCTCAGCTTGTAAAAGCAGATGAATTACATATTGCAGGCTCACTATGATTGGACAGGAGCTTGCAATCCAGACTTGTTCAACAATTGAATCTCTTCCCTCAATTTGCTAAGGGGCTCCAACACTTGGCAATCTGATGCTTTACAAACATAAAAGTACAGCCTTGATATGAGAGACATGCTGACTCACTGGAGTCACAAGGAATTAATGTTACTTGAAGTTTAAAGGCAGCTGTTCCATTCTCTTTTGCTAGTCATAAGAGGGTTAAAATCCACAACTCTTCTGAGCTTTGTGAGTGCATTGATCAACAAGAGTTCAAATTTGAAATTTGTACTCATATAGACAATCTGTCATTGTGTCCCATAACTTTGCTGTTCATATAAAGCTGGTTAAGCAGTCCATATAAAGTTGCCAATTCCACCTTGTTGAATATAACCTGAGTGGTTGAATTTTTTAAATGGTGCTCAATCAATAGTCTCAAAAGGACACCACAATGTCAAAGGACAACATTGTCAATATTACCATGCTCTTCATATCCCATGCAAGGGTACACCACCTCTACAGGAATTGGCTCTATTGAGATTATGTTTCACAGAATGTGATTAGTCTTATTAAACAGAAGAAGGAAGATTGCGGTTAACATATGCAAAACCTAAGTTATGATCAACTAAGCTCTCTGTTTAAGATTCAGCTACAAAGTGCCATACACTGTACCAGACCAAACATCAAAATCTGTTAGATTTGTGGAGAATGTACAAAACTCTGCAATTGAAACAAAAAATTTAATCTCTGCAATTATAATTAACTGGAGAGTGGATTCAATAAGAGTAAAATGAAGGATTCGAAGGCGGTTCATGAACTTTGTCAAGACCTGAATAGAGCACAAATTTGGCAGGTGGAAAGGATGAAACTGCAGGGCCTCAAAGCTTGAGTGGCAATTCGTGAAAGGCAGGGGCAATGTTTTTGCACCTGCAGTTCCTGGTACCGTGCAATTTGGGCATCACAAGCAAATGCCGGTCACTCCAGTCTGGCATAACCTTAGCAATAGTGAGAACTCATCCTTCTCCACTGTAAATGACAACTCCAGAAAAGTTTCAAATATCTGATATTCATTAAAGTGAGCAAGCATTGTGTCGAGCGAGTGAGTGAGCAAGGCTTGTTTTTCTTCTTTTCGCTTTTGGTTACCTCCCACTAGACTAGACACAATTTCGAGATTGAGCAAAAAAAGAAATCTGGATTCCTTAACCAAAGGTGTTGGGCAGCTGTTGAAGAATGTTTTGAAGAAGGAATTTCAGTTTGATTGGTGGCCAAGCAGACCCTGAAGTCTGGAACTGTGACCGAGTGAGTCGGAGGCCTGGTCATCTTTTTTTCAAGAGCTGCTCAACTTTTTTCAGAATTTCAGCAGATTCTGAAAAATTAATGAAAGACGGGGTCGATACACTTCGATTCGTGCCTGAAATCCTGGAGGTATGGTTCCTTGGTTTCTGTTTATGGCGTGTTTGCACAAATTTCCCAGAGAATTTTGAGGGAAAACGGTTTGACTTTGCTTACGATGCATGAATCCTGCCGAAGTGTTCCCCACATTCCACCACTTGCACGGCCACTTGAATGATACGGAACCTTCACTAGATCTGTCCACCTAGTCAAGGAATCCTTTACCATTATTTCACGTAGACCGGAGGCCTATTATCACTTAGAGACTGGTCAGTCTAGGCTAAGCACCAACCCTAAAATTTTCTTGCAGTTGTGGGAATTCAAAGTCTAGATGACAACACCAAAAAAAGATTAATATTTTTGACATTCACTGTAGAGAGCATGCTTGGTGCTTCAAACGTTACTTTACCATTGCTTCTCTTGGTCATTGCACGAAACACTTGTACTATTTTCCGTCACATGTTGCAAGTGAAAGTGATTTTGTGCCATAAGTTGTTGAAAAATGAACCAATGAATACAAAATTCAAGGCGAAGGTTGTACTGGGGATTTTCAACATGCTCAAATTTTTTCAAATTTTTTCAAATTAGTTTAGCATTTAAGACTGATTTTTCTTAATTTGTCACACTTTCCATTTTTGGGGTTTTTAGTACTATTGAGAGTCCAGAATAGGGAATTTTGACTAGAGCTTTGGTGAGCCTCTTCCTAAAAGCAACATACACCTTCTGCCGAGAGGGATTCAAAAATCCTTGCTTCCATTGTCTTCTGTTTTGCCCTAAAGTGTGCTTCAATGAGCATGCATTTCCGGAGAGTAGAATTTCATAATTCATAATTTTCTTGAAGATTACCTTTCTCTTCTAAGTTCTCCAAAATGGCCATTTTTTACCTTATTTTTTTAAGCCTTTTTTGTAATTTAAAAAAATATAAATGTCAACAGCCTATTTTCCAGGGGAAATTGAAGTCTCTGCCAAAAAATAGTACTGTAAGGTTCCCCGTGGTACTCAATAGTACTGGTGGGGGCCCACTTTGGATGATAGTCTCTGACGTGGATGGCAGTTGGCGTGAATTTCTCAGTCACTACTACCTGGATTGCATCCAAGCCCCCCCCCTCGGACGAACAGATCTCACCATCCGTCCCTATCATCCAATCACGGACGTATACGTGGTAGCGGCGCAGAAGATCATCAGAAAGATTAACGGCCCAGATTTCTTCTTCCACACCGCTATAGTACTCACAGTACTAATAGTACCTATAGTACTGACTGACCAAAAAGGCAAAACGCAACAAATAGTACAAGTGTTTCGTGCAATGACCCCTCTATAGCTTTTTAAGTTACTTCCCAACAAACACGAGTTGTCATTACATGTTTTTCAGCCCCTGTGGAGGGCTGCGAGTTCCCCAGGGTTCCCAGAGTCTAAAGCTGTCTGGAACTGCGTTGCAGCAGCTGCATGACATGGCACAGCGACTGCCACGTCATACATAAAAAAATTCAAAAAAAATAAAATAAAATTTGTCCGTCTTGTTTTTCCATTTCAAGATTAAATTTTTTTATTTTTATTTTTATTTTTAAATTTTTTATTTTTTTTCTGACAGAGGCCGTTCTTTTGCTGCCAGGGGAACAGCGCCGAGAACAGGCCCGAAACGGCCCTCTAGACCCCCCAAAAATCATCTAATGAAAATAAAATAACATGGACTCTTTTTTCCAAATGTCTTCCAACATTGTTATTATCAACCAATTTATTTGTTTTTGTTTTGATTGTGTCTCCCTTCAAAAGAGTTGCCCCCAAAAGTCAGAAGGCAGTGAAACATGGTCCAGGCTAAATGCACCATTGTTTCACTGCTACCCAAAGTTGGGCTTTTGACAGTCTCAAGTCACTCATGCTTGCATGGCATGTAAAGTTGGGAGGTGGTGCATTGTCATTGGACCACTTTTCGTTTTTAAAGCATATGGGAAATGTGAGAATTGTTGTTTATGATGTGAAAAGTGTATGGAAAGTGAGATTGGAAGAACTTTGGAGCTGGCATGAATAAAAAGGTTTGTTTGGTAAACACCCTGCTTCATAAACCTGGGATTGGACCACCTCACCTTTCTACTCTATATTGCATCACTCAATACCTTAGAGATTGAAATTGAAAGACTGTAGATTGAACTTGAAAGTCTACAATGTTTGAAGTTACAAGAGGAAGAGCTTTTTTTTTGACTCCTTACCAGACAAGGTCAACAGACTTTTATTTTTACTAGAGTGAGATTTTTGCATTACATATGGTTATTTTTATGACACTTGCATCCTTTATCATGGAAGTTATATACCTATCAAATTTCAAAAGTAGAAGAGAAATTTTCACATGCTACCGAAGTTGTCCAAATTACTTGAAAAGTTCAAACAACATAACCTTTGATCCAGGCACTTGATTGAAAAAAAATGATATTTTCACCGAGGTATACATGTACACACCTTGTGTCAAAATTGTCAAAATTTTGTGAACATCCAACCAAAATTGATGTGCGCACCTAGCCAAGATTCCTTTCATAATTTGAACGGTCACTTAGGGGTTAAACGAAAAAAAATTGTTCACCGAGCATGCAGACACTAACACTTGTTTCCCTTACTCAAATTGACTCCGGTAGGCACTGGGACCTTTGCCGACTTAGATAAGACCACAGAAATCTACCCTCAGATATATTGATTTTATGCCTTGATTACGTTTCAAACTCCCGAAAGGGGTAGTAAAAAAAAACACAGTCAGGCGTCCCTGGACGGAGAGGGGTTTCCAGCTCTCTGTTTTTTGGGATGAGAGCACAGAGATATTTATTTCTGAATCAACAGCGAATGGAAGTTCCTCGCAAATTGATTCGCTCCACATTAAAAAAATATACATGTTTATTGGGTCAAACAATAAACAAAGGCTCCTCAATATTGGGGAATATAAAATGACTACGTTATAGCTGGCAACGTGTACACAGTGTTCGACTATTCCATTAGGTTTGCAACTCACATGGCGTACAGTGCACAAAGTGGTAGGAAATTAGGAACACAAATTTAACAACCTGAGAAATCCACCCGACCCCTCTTGAAAGGCAAGTCCAAAGCATTCCCGGTCCGTAATTTATTTTGTTCCCTACAAATTCCTACTTTAAGAAAGAGATACTCCTGTTGATTGCAGCGACTAAATAATCTAATCAGCAATAGAGGACATTACGATTGACATTGGAGAAGTCGCCTGCTGGGCACACACTAGGTGGAGATCTGTTAGAAATTCTTCGAGTATAGTGTTGATTTGGTTCATGATCAATACTGAGACATCTTTTGCTGGCCAGGCGCAGTTTGGTCATACGCAGCTCGGTTTGCAGCCCACCCTGAACAAATTTGATCACAACACCCCACATCAGACTCAGAAAGCTAATGCTTATAAGCTACAGAACATTTGATTTACAGTACTCTAATCTTTACTCTTTGCTAAGTAGTTCATCAACAAAACAAAAGTTGTAAACACAACTTACCGACAATTGTAACATTTGCAAAGTTAACGTAGAAATGTTGACTAATAATACTTTAAAAGATTGAAAACTTAGAAAATGAGAAGTCGAGAGATGGTACCGAGAGCAGGGTCGACGCCGTGGGAATGAAGCTCTCGGTATTGTTGAGCCAGAGAGCAAGAAAGGCACCAGCAATCCACACAGCAGTCCCCGCAAGGCTCAGGGGCCAGACCATACTTGGCCCTCAGCCGTGTTCGGTAGCCACATGTGTACAAGCATCCACAGCCTGTGCAACTCTGAAGCCAGTACCATAAAAATCCTGCACTCAAACAGGCTGCCACCCCACCCCAACTGTGAGTTTCCTTCAATTCAAACCTCTAAAAATAGATGCCAATTTTAAAATTCTAGAAATGTACGCGCATATTATTTACATCGATCATAAGTGATGTTTAGAAAATGATAGTCACGAAAGTCATTTTTAAAGGAGAGCGCCTCATAGACCAAGTGGTTTGAGGGACGACCCAAAGAGTCCTTTGAAGCTATACTAGCACAGAATATAGCCGTGAATTCTAATATTAGAGTGCAGAGAAAAGTGTATGTAGAAATGGAAGCCTCAAGAAGCAAGAAATTAGTTCCATGTACTCACATGTGATTCCTTGGTCGATGATCTCCACCAAGCGTCCCACTACAACACATGGGCACCAAAGTGCACAGCAGCCTGCCCGCCAACCCCACATGTATGCAATAACAAAATGTCAGTTCATTGGCCAAGCTTATAACAGGAGACTTCGTATAAATCTTACTGCTAATGAACCAAAGACTGACGTCTGAGCATTCCTAGATAACCGACAAGTAACTTCTACGAAATCGTGTGCAGTACACGGGTGTATTTTTTTTTTTTTTCTTTGAATCCAGTAAGTGATTTCCGAAGTACTCATTTTCGAAAATGTAACAGTATCACTCAAGCTGGTTTCAAACAAAAAAAAACATCAATGACAAAACCAAAATAATAAAGCAACTATGTAGTACGTACTAAGGTTCTAGAAAATGTCGGCAGAAACTTAGAGATCCTTGTTTGAAACAATCACAAACTTAAAACTCTAAAAATGTCGTTTAGGAAATTTAGTAAATCTTACATGAAACCCAAAGCAACCCCAAACTGAAATCATAAAAAAGTGCCGGTAGAAGCTTTGATAATCATATTTCCAGCAAAATGCACTAAAAGCACTATCTAGAAATGTCGCTAGAAACTTAAAATCTTACAAGAATGAACTACATTGAGCAAGTTCTCGAAGATGTCGGTAGAAACTTTGAATTTTACACGAAGCAACTACATGATCAAGCAAGTTCGCGATCAGGACAGTAGAACCCCAGAACAGGACTGTAGTACCCTTACGTGTAGCAACTTCATGCCGCAATCTCTAGAAACTGTCGGTAGAAACATACTAGAAACTCTCACAGGACAGCAGAAAAGTTCTAGAATCTGTCGGTGGACACATCGAAACTCTTGTACTAAGCAAACAAGTTCGAAAAAGCCTTACATGAAGCGCAGTCTTGGAAGCAATCACAGAGCCCGCTGCTCCAAACCCCCGTGGCCGCATTTGGGTACGCCATTCCGTTCGAACAGAGTCTCCCACAGTCAAAGGCAAATCAAAATCCTCTTGGACACAGCTTTGATCAGGGTTGCATGCGAAACCCAAAGGCAAAGGGACTCTCACTATCACATACAAGTCGACCTGCCGATCGCTGTTATTAAGCTTCAAGTTGTTAAGAAGCGGGGTTCTCGGAAGGCGGCAATTACACGCGCTTTGAAAATTTGGTCTCTTCTACGAATAGAAAGTCGAAGAGCAGCCGCACCGCGGGATTACGGGAATTTGCGCCGCTACAATCCCGGCATCGGCATCTGCTACAGAATCGGCTGCAATCCTGATGAGAGGGATGGCTTTTCTCCCATTTCGCCATTTCTTTATCCTTATCTTATCTTTCTCTTTTTCTGGATGTGAGCTCGCTGTCGGTAAGTTCGCCGCTGGTTCCCTTTGTGGGCAATTTCTCACGTCTCACGTTCTTTCGTTGACTATTCGGGTTCTAGCATTACTTTACTGGGATGCACCTTTCCCCCACACGTACACTGACCCGCTCTTCAACCGGCCACACGGGTCCGCATGAAGCAATTATCAACTTGATTTCCCATGTGGAGCTCCAGTTCCTCCCTTTCTTCACCCCCTCCTTGATTGTAGGATTTTCAATTCCCATCAACCCGACTTACTATTTTTCAAAAAGTATTCTCTTTTTTTGTCTTTGTCTCACCTATTCTAAGATTTGCCTTTGGGGCTCTCCTCATTCATTGGTTGCCACATGCCACTAAATTCCACGCATTACTAAAAACGTGGATATTTTGATTAGAGAATCAGTATGCATCCAGAAGCAAGATGTAGTGATGGACCGGACCTTAGGGTGAGCTTACATGCTGTATCGGTGGGCAGAGGGAAAAGGGGGGAGCTACAGGGAAAAATACGAAAACCATTTTTATGTGGACTCGATGGGTGGAGGAGGGATACAACTAGGAGTTGACACATATGAGATTCTCTCATACTTCACTATTCATCTCTTAGTCTCCACCAATGGAGTTGTTCACCGAGTGTCTACCGGAATCGGTAGACAATGGAATGTATTCCTTGGTCTTGCCCATCCCTGTAGACAATCGGGGGGAGCCACTTTTGTCATCTTGCTTGTTTTAGAGTCAAGTTTGCCCACCGGGTGAGCATGTAAGGAGGCCTTTAGAACTTGGCGCCTAGAGCTCTACCTCCAGTCCGGTTCTGCATGCGAAGAGGCCTTGAATAAGGGTATCAAGGGGATCCATACTATTTACTTGACATTACACACTATATAAATATTTTTCTTTATTGTACATCAATAGTCATTGAAGTATCTGGGGGTTGTACATTATGTTTCAAACATCCACAATTTTCTATAATAAGTCCCTTTAATTTTTTGGTCCCCTTAATACCCCTATTTAGTGTAGAATGTAAACTCATTACCATAAGTGAATGGCAAGTTCATTGGTAGAAAAATAATTCTAGAAATAGATGTCAAAATTTAGGAAAATTTTCTTTTTCTAAAATCAAATTTATAGATTGTGGAATGGGTGTATTGCTTTAAAGTTCTATTTTAGCATATTTCAATCCTTATTTTTTGAAAAATAATGAATATTTAGCAAAGTGTGCCAACTATACCCTTTACTTATGATATTTATTGTTTGGTAGACAATTTCCAAAGTTTTCTCCTAGGAAAGTTAATATTTATCTAAAAAATCAAATTTATAAAATTTCCATGTCGTATATTCATATTTGAAAGTAGCTAGGGGAGGTAAAAGAATAAATATTTTCTAATCAATTTAATCACTTATAACATTGTTTACTTGCAAGATTATTTTAAACAATTTAATGCCCAATTCTCTCCCCTCTCAAAATAAGCAACTTCAAGTCTATGAGAAGAGGGGAGAAAATGAGACAAAAAAGACAAAGTGGAGTCTCGTTGAGGAGGTGTGCGAGTGTGCGACCACAAGGTTTCAAAAATGTCATTTCATTCAAAACAACAAAGCTAGTACATCAAAATTGTTAGCACTGCCGAAAATGGAGATTGTGCCAAAATAGTTTTCATTCTAGAATTTAGGGCAGATTTAAAGTCCAAAGGTGAAAATATTTGTTGCAATACAAATATTTGATGCTTTGATAAAGGTGAAAATATTTGATGCTTCGATTTCTTCATTGTTGGTTGTTTAATAGCCAAGTTCCCACCATGGTTGTTGCTAACTGCGTCACTAGGGTGTTGAAGATTTTTGCTGCAGAGGCCAAAATTAGTAAAAATTGGGAGGTTGTAGCAATGCAAATAATATAAAAGCATGAATTACAAAAATTATTATTTAAAAAGAAAACTACAAAAATTATTTTCATGTCACCTTAGGTGATATGGTAAAATTTTAAAATTAAAATTTTTTATAGATAATTTTAATATTTTTTATTTTCCTATATTTGTATTGCTCTTGAAAGTCAAATGGCCTGCTTTGTAGGCCTCAAATTTTTTCTAATGAAAGAGAAGCAAACCTTGTATTATGGGATTGTAGCTCTGTGGAGTTTGTTTTGCAATACTTCTCTATGGATGTTAGGGTATTGTCGTGGTGCAGTTGATACTTTTTTTTATTGCCAATTAATACATTTCCAAAATAATTTGCCTTAAATTGCAGATTTAAATTCTACCTGCCTACATGTTTTTGCATTAACTTGCGTAATTTTGTATAATTGTTTTTTCTTTGTTAGTTGTTAAACATTGTACGATGAAGATCAATGTATGTTTTTTGGCTTTACTATGTTCCAAACTACGATGTGTGTTTGATTTAGGTGCAACTTCGTCTTCTAGGGTTTGGCCATTTGTTGTTGTTGTAGTTCAAATTGTAGGGGGGAGTTGGTCATGGCATAGTCTTTATTTTAACATTGCTTTCCTAAAGAACTTACAAAGTTGGGATTTTAGGAGTTTATTACCATCATAGGATTATAGTGTTCAATTGATCATTCACAAAATAAGTTAATTGGGGTTTATTGTAGGATAGGTATGTTTAGAACTTTGGGTGCAAGAATTGGTGATTAGATGAGGGTTTAATTAATCAATAGATTGGGTTATTGGGATTTATAGTAGGATCATTACATTTGGATGCAAGGTCTAATTGATTGATTGATGGTTGGAAATGGAAGCTTCCGCTCATGTAGATGTGGATTTGTTATTGTGGTGAATGCATCAACATTGAAAAAAGCTTAGCACATCATAAGTTATTGTCATTGACATTGTATATACTACCATAGAATTTCCTCAACATCAATGGTAGATTGTTCTAATTTTTTTCACACTAGCTTTTACTCATTTTTCATTTTGATCAATTCAATTACTTTTTCTATTTTGTTGGCTATTTTGTCTTCAATAATCTCATATCTACTAAGATTCTTTCTATATTGTTGTTCTCACAAAAAAAACTATTGGATTTAAAGGGTTAAACATTTGAATGTGAGCGGATCTACTATCTTTTTATAAGTGGATCTTGAGTGAATTAGGACAAGAGCTCAACTACTTAGTGGATTTGAGTAATTGAGTGAATTATTTTTTTCTTTTCAATGATGGATTAAAATGGCATTATTTCATTGGCTATTGTAATGTGGTCCAATGTTCATGACTTAGCAAATGCAAGCACTTACCACATCATTATTGGTACAAGTCACCACATTATTGATATGAGTGAAACTAATAAAGCAAGTTTTTCATGCACACTACCTAGAAATGCCCTTGAAAAGACGCTTGTGACAAGCATATTGAATGTATGAGATGTATGGGAGATCCCCTAAAAAAGAGAAAACTTATAAGAGAGAAAAAATTAATGCAAAATGAAAACAACTAGCGAGATCCAAAGACAAACCTACAAACCCAAACAAGATCCTTAGACTAAATATTGAGAAAATCCAGTTACAATCTTTCCTTGAGACTAAAACATTTTTTTCTAGTCCAGACAAAAACTTTTGTAAGATTGTGAGGACTAACTACTAACCTACTAACCCAATTTTGCAAGTGCCTCAACATCAACCTACCAGCAATGCAACTACGTAAGACATAACCACTATCTATTCCAACTAGCGGGGCATAACCACAATATGCAAGCAAAAATAATAAAACCTAACACCATTACAACTTGCAAGAGTAATAGTCAAACATGCAAGACCTAACCCCTAAAGGACCAAACTCCATTTTTTTCGCAGTACAACAATTTTTGATAGCTCACAACAAATAGAATTTTAATTTTTTTCTTTGAAATTTTTACACAACATGTAGACAAGGTTTTTCTTCTAAGGCCCAAAAAATTCCATAGCTTTTGACCACATATTTAAAAAGTCATTGCATGATACATAGTTTTTTTTAGATGGTAAGTCCGAGCAAAGACAAAAAAAATCACTTTTTTCGTAAACAAAATTGAACTTATATATTTATTCAACAACACCAATTTTATACAAATGAGACCTTGTAAAGTGCAGCTACCTTGTTTTTCACAAGGCCAAAAAAAGGATTTTTGCTATTTAAATGTCACTTAAAACGCTAGTGTCTTACAATCTACACAGTAGAAATTTCTAAAACTTTTTTCACATCTTCTCAAACCAACATACTACAAGATCCTATAGTTACATGTGTCTAAAAATGTTGTTTATCTAAAATTTGGTATTTGTACTAGAATTGACAATTTTGAAGTGTTTTGGGTTAAAACATAGACAAGGAACTTTAGGGATTAATAAAGGAGTAGGGTTAAGAGACATTAGACCTACAATTGTGGTTTTCTGTAGCACCTTATTATAGCATCAATTAATCAATAGTTAATATATATAAGAGACAAAAAAATTTGGGGTTGCATTGTTCATTTAGCCAATTGCATTAGAGAGATTGCATTGATTGACCGGGGAGTGCATTCCCTAAGTGGAAAAAATTTCCGTACTAGAGTAGCATAAACTTAGCTTAAACTTTGAAGTTTGCCAAAAATTATACAATAATAAATAATATAATGTAGAAGATGCTATTGTATAAGAATAGAACTTTTTTTTTTCCCTTTTTTTGGAATATTAAATTATATAAATATTATTACACAATAAAATAAAATAAAATAGTATTGCAATACATCTATTAAATTTTTTATTCTTCTAAAACACTTTGAAGCTGTCTAAATTATTTTTTACAATACATAAAATAATATAGAAGCTGTTTTCATTCAAGCATGAAACATTAAAAAAATAGAACATTAAAATCATCTTCTATTCCCATTTAAAAGACCATAAAGTATAAGAACAAAGGTGTAAACAGGTGTACAAAGGAAAACATTAAAAAATGATATTCCATACAAGTCCTTATAGTAAATTATATGTTTTATTTATAGGATATACATTCTGTAACACTTTAAAATTTAATTTAATTTTTTGAATAAAAATAAAAATAATAGGATAGATACAGTTATTTTGGATAATCATTAAGTGTCAATATTTTATTTTCCAAACACTTTGGACTCTTATGGAAATTGAATGAAATAATGCATAAAGATAGAAAGATGTCTTACTTTACGCTACAACAATTTGCTACATTTCTTTAGGAAAATAAAATCTTCAAAAAAATTATACATTCCATTTACAGTAGAATTTGTAATGATTTCTAAATTTTCAGTGTCAAAGTTAAATTGATAAAAATAGGTAAAAAAAACATTAAACCATATCTTGGATATGACATGTATGTTACACTCTACAACATATGTTTTAAAACAATGTAATTATTTGAGTTATTCTATTTTATATAATTTTTTGAAGTTACACTTTAGAACACATATTTACATTTTTTTGACGCTTAGAATAATGTCATGCTCAAGTCATTCCTAATTGTCTTGCTCGCGAACAAGACTTGCTTAGTCCAAGATCTTCAAAGCCAAGTGGCAAGAGACATAGAAGAAGATGTTGAAACATGTGGATGAAGTTAGAGAATATACATTTGAATATGCATTAGTAGTATCAAACTAGTATTAAGTTAGTAACTTAGTAAGAACTGACCATGTGTTTGGGGATACTTGGTTCTTTTGATATGGTCTAATATAGTGTTAAGAAAAAAAGCCAATCATGACCATATTTATGCCATATTTAACTATTTTTGGACTTTGCAAAGTCCAAAATTGGTAAAGGGACATCTAAGACAATTGTAGACTTTGACTTCTATAGATTTTATGAATCTAGAAATGATATAGATTTTGGACTAGGTGGTTTGAAAAATGTACAACAGGTTTAGATTTTAGATATCTATGACATCGAGAGATCTCCCGATGGACAAAGTCCAAAATTCCCTTAAAAGTCCAAAAGTAGTTAAATATGGCATATTTGTTAAATTGAGACAAAATGGACATTTTGAGATTTTAATCCTATTATTTAAGACCTCTATTTTAACAAATAAATTTTTTATAAACATATCAACCTTTATAAAATAAAAGGTTTGTGAATGTTTTAACACATTAAAGTCTCAATTCACCAAAAAAAATCAATATCAAACACTTATCATCATCTAAGTGTAAAGTCAAAGATAATACAAGACTGGAAATTGTCTCATTTTAATGAATATGGCCTTAATGAGAGTTGTTGCATTTGTATACTCAAGACAATGGTGTATTTATTGTTAAAGAAATATATACGTGGGAATCATAGGAAAATGCATTAAATGTCATGCATTGAGTCTAAATTTGGGATGTGTGCAAGATTGAGTCATAAATTTTAGACATTGTCATTATGAATCAATGAGCAATATTATCGGGTAGGTTGCCCCTTCTTTAGGTAGAAATTTCAATTTGTCTCTCTCACTATGTTCAAGAAGGGCCTTGAGGGATTAAATTTGATTGTAAGATTTCAAGGTGAAGGAGGAAGTTACATCAATACTTCACCATCCTAAATCTTGAACCTTTGAGAAAAGTGCAGGTTTGCATATTGAATGCAATATGCGAGATGCAACACTTTTCATCCATGAAAGTTATGAATTAAGACTTCCTAGGTGCAAGGATGTGGATGTTCTAACTACATTTGAAGGTGTTATCAATCAAAGTAGGTTGTTTTTAAAGAAAGTGTGACCCAACTCTGTCCAAATGTACTATATATATGCATTCATTAAAGAATAATTATTTTGAATTAGCTAGGATATCTTATTTTTGGAGTGCTTTGAAATAAGAGATTTTGAAGCAAGTCTTAGATTAGGATTCTACAATGACATTTACTCCTACATTTTGATATAATTGGATTGCATCTTGTTTAACCTCTAAAGCACCATGGTCCCCTCATGAAATTTGGACATGTACCTACAATTTCAAAATTTGGCATGATTTTTGAACTTTTGTTAAGATAGTGAAAAGAATTTGTTTTGACTAATGATGTGAGCGTCATGAATAAAATAATGCTTAGGATTTGCTTTAAGACTCAATTTTCATAATTTCCAAGAAAAAAGTTCAACTATGTTTAGATTGTTTGCTAGAACAACCTTATTGTTGGAATGAACGTGTTGCAATTCTATATTAGAGCTATTAATGATATAGGATTTTTTTCATTATGTACATACTCAACTTAACAATTTTTGTAGGGATGAACATCAAAGTTTCATTTTTTGATCTCTCCCTTTAGACTTTCAACTCAAATCTCTAATTTAGAAAGTTTAAAATCAAAATGCATAGTGCAAATTTTTTTAAATAGTAGGATTTAAAGAATTGTAACCTCATATGTTACAAGATTTTAGTGTAAATTTTATTTTTTTTGCACCTTTTAACCCCTAAAACCCCGAGGCCTTTTCTCCATCAAAACACACTCAAAACTTCCGCAAAGAGCAAAAAACTATAAAAAAAAAATTTTGCATATCTAACCGTAGGATCTTAAACTAGACTAGTATGAGGATGTTTGCAAGAAATTTCAAAAACTTTGACCAAATAGATTGCAAGATATTTGCATTCAAAGTGAAGAAAACAAGTTTTTTTGCACCTTGCTTGACTAGATTTTTGGACTTTGAACCTGTTTAAATTAAATTTTTTGTATTGTTGATTTTGATTTTCTAAGCTTATATGTTGAATACTTCAGTTGAGAATCTAGAAAAAAAAATTCAAGAAAAAAACACTAAATTATTACTCATTAAAAAATTGTTAAGTAGAAGTAGGTTCAAGATTGAAGGAATAACTAAATCGTTAATAGCTCTAAGACAATATTGAAATACCATAATCCCAATGGTGAGATTGTTCTAGCAAGAAAATTTAACCTCGTCTAACAATTTTTTTCTGAAAATTGTAAAAATTGCATTCAAAAATGAATCCTAAAAGTTATTTTTTCAAGAAGATGCTTAGATTGCCCGAAAAACTAAGATTGTCCATAACTTTTTCATTATTAGTCCAAATAGAATGAATCAAAGCTTCAAATGTAGACAAAAAGACATAGATTTTGAAAAAAATATTTAAGAAATTTATTTTGACTTTCTGTGATTTTTTTGTACTGTCCGCCAAACTCTATTTTTGGCATAATTTTTTCTCTCGGGCACCAATTGAAATAAAAATTATATATCCACAAAGCTCTCTCAGAACCGCACAACCTCAAAAAATCCCCAAAAATTTCTCTACAAATTGAGGTCACAGGAACCTACCCGGACCCAAATTGTCCCCCGAGGGGACAAACGGGCCTTTAGGGGTTAAAAAGAGCACTCCCAAACTACCATTTCTACCGTAAAGAGCTACAATGAGTTATTATTATTATTATTATTATTATTATTATTATTATTATTATTATTATTATTATTATTATTATTTATTTTTGCATATCCAGCCTGGGGGCTTGCGTAAGAGTTGTATGGAAATATGTGGGATTTTTTTAAGAACCTTTGACCATTTACATTGTCAGATATTAGTATTCAAAGTAAAGAAGAAGTTTTTTTTTCACCTTGCAATCCTAGAATTTTAGACTTTGAATCCTCTTAACTTAAATTTTTTTCACTAAATTTTTTTGAGGTTTAAATCCTTATAGTGGTTGATTGAATTGAGAATTTTAGAATTAAAAAATAAAATGATTTTCACCCTTTAAAAAACAACTAGTTAGAAATAAATACAAGATGGAAGGAAAAATTAAATCACAAATAGTTCTAAAATGGAATTGAAACATGTCAATCCTAATGGTGAGATTATTGCAGCAAGCAATCTACATGAAATGCTACTTATTGTTTGAAAAATTGTAAAAACTGACTTCAAAAACAAATTCTATATGATATTTTTTAAGAAGATGCCTTGAATTGCCCACAAAACAAGACTCATCATAACTTTCACATGACTAGTAATCCAAATTGAATGAATAAAATCTTTCCCAAGTAGACATGAATATAATATGTAAGGAAAAAAAAAATAATTATTACATTTTGAAAAAAAATTGTTTGCCCAAAGTTGAGCATTTTGAGTTTAGGAGGGCCTAATTCCCCCCTCCCCCGAGTAACGATTGAAATGAAAATTATAATCCATGAAAGCAAGTACAGTCTTTTACCTTCAAAAGAAATTAAAAGGAATTATTCTAGAATTTGACACCATAGGAACCTACTCAAAATTCTCAAAAATCCATTCCATGACTTTGAACCTTTAGGGATTAACATATTGATTTCATGAACTTTAGGATTTAGCAATAACTTTCATGGGCTTCCTTAGGCTTTTGGGAAGAAAAAAATAAATGAAACATTAATATAAATTTCATAGATGGATAAGGTATACATTCCCCAAATCATCCTTTTTTTGGTTGTCTTCCCTATCTGCTGATGAAGGATATTTTAGTCTAAAATCTTAGACTAGTGTACATACCTAGCTTATTCTTTGGAGGACTCCAATGTCAAGGAGTTTGACATTTCCTAGAGTCTAAGGTGGGTACCCCCCAACCCACCACTTTCTACTGTTGTGCCTAGTTATTATTTTTAGATTGATTAAATTTTCATATTTGGTGTTATAAAGTGAAAGGAGATTCCAACGCACCAAAGAATGCAACATTTGAATACAACATGCAAAAGTTAGGAAGGAACAAAGTTTGGTTCTAAAATTGTTCTTTCCACATTGGTACATAATTGCTTTTGGAGATAAAAATGGCGGTTTAGGATTAGTGGCAAATTTGCGGAGGTCCAACTTAAGGACACTATAAGAAACCCGTGTTTTAGGTGCCGTTTTGAATATAACATCTGGATGTTGTATTGGACATGATTATTGACAAAAAAATACAATTTGTTTTTTTTGAC
The DNA here is from genome assembly GCA_951230915.1 of Antitrichia curtipendula. NCBI lineage: Eukaryota > Viridiplantae > Streptophyta > Bryopsida > Hypnales > Leucodontaceae > Antitrichia > Antitrichia curtipendula. The sequence continues at coordinate 9,859,985 of OX579634.1, forward strand.
ATCACCTAAAATCCATTTGAAAAAATTTCAAAACGGCACCTAAAACATGGTGATTTCTTATAGTGGGAGAATCCACTATACTTTTAAATTAAGTTGTTTGTTGATTTGATTAGGTTTGATTAGGTTATGAGGAAGGCAGTTACTGCCTCTTTTGAGTGCATAGTGACACGGATGTCACTATGCACTCAAAAAAAATAAAAAAAATTCGAATTTATTTATTTTTTCAATTACTTCCTTGATGAGCTCAAAAAAATTAAAAATTATTTTTCACTCCACACACACACACTCCCACTCTTTTGTAATTTTGAGGTGGGTTTGGGGTTGGCAATTGATATGCGATATATCCCATATCCATATATATATATATATATATATATATATATATATATATATATATCCGTAACTGTACATATATCCATATCAGTATTGTATTCCAAATTGTTTTTTTGAATTGACGGTGCTTTAAGGGGGGCTGATTTTTTTAACACAATCAATGGCCTCATTGACCAGAATACCCAAACATGTAGTGACAACCTCTTTTCAGTGCATAGTGCATAGTTATTGTGAGATCTTGTAGACCATACATCCTTTGGTTGTATTCTTAGTACCATCAAAAAACTCTCAACAAGAAGGTTTTTGTTTTGGGCTTTGTTTTGGATTTTGCATGGGCTTTGTTTTGTGGCAGTTGGATCTACATTGTGAAACTTATTGAGTTTTGAAATTTTTTAGAAAAAATAAACTTAAAAACTACTTTTATTTTTATTTTGGATGTAGCAGTGGCATAGGGTACACTAGTAATATATAAGTTGCACATACCAAATAGAAGGTCCTACAATAATTTAGATTGCTTTGTATGTTCTAATAAATGATACTATTGCTCTTGAACATGACCATCATGATGTGGATTAAAAAAACTTAATTATCTAGCATCAACTAGAGTAGACCAACCCATTTCTTGCTCCCCTGCTTTTGCCACAAAACTCATTCCAAACCACTTATTTTATGAGAAAATCAATGCATTACTTCCAACCGGGGGTAATGTATTGATCCTTAATTAGTAAGTACTTTAAGTGCATATAGATAAATGGAAAGGTGGTTATGGATGGTTCATGGGACTATAAGCGTTTTTTGCAATTTCAAAGAAGACCACTTCAAAAATTCATAAAAATTATAATTTTAATCAAAAAATTATAATTCCACTTGGGTTTGATTTGTGAAATATGCGCAGACTTCTAAAAAAACAGGTGTCCTTGGAGTTGGCCTCAAGATATTCAGATTGCAAATCAAGGTGATAATAGGCTTGTCTACCTTAGTTTTAGGGTTTAAAGCCACCAACATTACCACTACCCAAAAATCCAAAATGGGTTGCAACACACTTGTTACTTTGTTAGTAACTTCAAATGCATTATGTTAGAGCATCTCCAACAGTCTGCGCTAGAAGGACGCACCAAACTGTTGGAGACCGCGTGTCAGAGTGCCGTGTTACAGGGACCCCAACAGCACCTGTCTGCAAGGCGCGCCATCAGCCATATCGTCAACAATACACAGAAATGAAGAGAGGGAATATATGCACGGCCAACACGTCGGGCAACGTTGGGCACGACCAAAAAAACTGAGCGCGTCAGGCTGCGCATTGTTGCAGTACTTCCATTTTTGCAACTCTGAATTTTGTGATTGAATTTCTGGTTGAATTTGCCATTGAATTAGCAACCTGTGATCTGCCATAGCAAGCTGCGATTTTAGATTTGCAATCTGCGATTGAATTTTTGGCGTAGAATTTATTGAATTTACAAGCTGCAAAAATTTGATCCTCACGCCACTACATTGCTTGCTTCTCCTACCCACCCGACCACGACCCCGAGGCGCTATTGATATTCTAGCCCTGCGAGCTTGACGTGCGAGAAGTCAAAATGGAAGGGCACTGTAGTTTCAAGTGTAGGGTGTAGATTGTGGCGTGGCCTGCTTTGAAAAACGACGCCAACTACAACTGATGGGACGCTACATATCCCCAAAGCATGCCAAATCGTTTCACGTGGCAGTGTAGTGCAATTGTTGGAGATGTTCCTAGTAGCTTGTTAAGAAGCTCAATATGGACTCTTAGAGCGACCTTTTAGGAGTTGATTGCCTTGGGTGAAGCTAAACTCTTTAAAACAATTTTTAGTAAATTTTTGTAAGGAGAGAAAAAGAATTGGCATCTAACACAAGTCATTTCATATTTCTTGGATTTTTTTTGACTAGTTCTAAATTTTTGAAGTTGAAACACAATGGTTACTAAGAGTGACTACATCCTTAAATGTACACTATTGATACACTGAAGAAAGAAAAACGCACTCCTGTGTTAGTAGTCGCTTTTAGAGCAAGGTTGCTTTTAAAGCAACTTGAGGTAATGTGAAAATAAAGCCTCATAACATTGTACAACCAAACAATGGTCTTTCTATGTTAGAAAGGTATTATGCTATGTTAAATATATAGGAGGGGCTTATAAGTTAATTAAAAAAATAGAAGTTGGTTAAAGAGCCCTAGAAAAAATATTGTTTACTGTAGAGGTCTCCTTTTCAAGGCTACAAAATTGATCCCTACCTCATTGATAAACAATGTCAACAGTGATAATGAAAAATAAAGGTATGTTTTCATGTAGCCTTGGTCCTTGCATTTTGATAAGTGCATGTTCAACAATATTTTCCATCATATTATGGAGATGATGGGACTTCTAAAAAAATGAAGGCTTATTATTTCTCACATTCAAACTTTGTTTTCTAAACCCTATTTCTCACATTATTCAAATATAAATATTTCTAAATCCTATTTCTCACATTTAGACTTTGTTTTCATATTATTCAAATATAATCTCAATGTTGAATGGTTGGATCCTGGTCAACCATGCTCAATCAAGGGTTTAGAAATCAAGGGCATTATATATCACTAAAATAGTCTCATATTTTGGGAAAAAATCCATATCTTTCTTCAATCGTCATCTAATGAGAGACAATGATTAGTCCCAAAATACACTCCATTGAGGTTATGTAGCAAGAATGCAATAAATACTTCTTTGATGCCCTATTATCCCCTAAAAGACATCTTGGATAGGTTCCTATAAAGTCAATTTGGGTTATGTCACTTGTATGTTCACAAATTTTGACACAAGTTGTGAACACATATCCCTCTAGTGAGAATATTATTTTTTTTCATATAGGGGTCCGGATCAAAATTATGTTGCCTAAAAATATTTAGACTATTTGGGCATCATTTGCTAAAACCTCATTGACTTTTGAAATTTGGCATGTATGTAAATAATAAAATATTCCATAAAATTGTCCCCCCAAAATCCAAATTTTAGCTCTCGAATCAGATTCTAAGAGGAATCAAACATTATTAGCTATATTAAGGCAGTTTTAAGAAAAAATATATTCTTTTAGCTTCAGTCAAAGTTCTTAAAAAATTTCCACATATTCTAAATGTTTGTCTATAACTTCTCAATATTAGGATGTCAAATGAAAACTTTCTTCATTGCATAAAAAATCATCAAAAAATGACTAGTGTATTGCCAATTCACTTAACCTCCTTGCATTGCATGCCGGCAATTTAGAGTAAGCTACAATCTATATTTGTTTCTGAAATTTTGCATAAGTGTACCAAAAAAGATTTAGAACTCCATAGTGGAGAGACATATATTCATGAATAGCAAAAAATTTGCTCCAAGAAGGCTAGAGGTCTAGCTAGAGGTTTGTTGACCTCATTTCGTAAGAATGAAAAAAGTTTTTTTTCACCTCAAATGTTATAATCTTTCAATCCATGTAGCCAAATGGATTGCAAGTTTTTCAACACATTGTCATAGTAGTCTAATACACTTTTGTAGGATTGAAGTTCACATAAAAGAAATTATTTTTAATTTTGACAATTTTTCTTGAAGAAACAGTAGAGGTCCTATGGAAGTTAAACCAAGATAGATACTTGGATTTGAAGGATTTTTTCATTGTGCACGTTTGTTTTTTGTCTATTTTGTCTAATGCTTAATTGTTTGTAATGAACTAGATAATGTTTGAAAAACATGAGGCTTGAAAGCATTGTAGGACATAATGCCAAGTCTAATAGTTCATAGCGAATGTCTGTATTTGTATTTTTTGCAAATCTAAGGGTACAAAAGGAGGGTATGCGTTATGAGTTATAACACTTTTCTGACTATCCAATGAAATGGTGAAAAATCTGCCTTGAAAATTGGACTTGGCATTATGATATTATTACCAAAGTTTACAACTTGTATTGCAATGGTACTCCTAGGAAATTTTACATCATGGATTGTATAGGCAATTATTGCCTCTTTTGAAAGGATAGTGAGAAATTCTAGCTTTATAAGAAAACCTTGCATGAAAATTTTGATGTCCAGAATACACATGTTATTAAGCCATAGATAGTTAAACTTTTCTAAAACATCTGAAAAGGGTACACATATCATTTTGCCATTGGTTGAGAAAATGAGACAATTGCTTAAATGAAATATTCCCCCCCACCCCATATTTGTATTTTTTTTAAATTTGTTTGGCTTGTAAACAATATGGAATATCTAAAATCTGTATGCCTTAAGTATGTATTTTATATATATATATATATATATATATATATATATATATATATATATATATATATATATATATATATATATATCCCATATGTTTCCACCTACATTTTGTGTGTATTTCACAAATCATATATATTCCATATTTCACATTACATTTCATATCTTAAAGTGCCAACGGCCAAGATTGTCCATCACGACAGCCATCAACAACATTAATTTACATTTTAAATTGGTGATCAACAACGTTGGAAGGGGGAGGGTAACTCAAATCAACAGCTCTAGATTTTTTCAACATGGAGGAATTGCATGAGCAAGACCTACTTGCATCTTTTTCAGGGGTTAGTGGTAAGCTTACTCCTAGCAGACTTTACATCAATATGCAAGCAAGTATGAAAATAGAACTGAATATTTTTGAACTAGATAGGCTTTAAGTTAAGGATTTGACTTTCCAACTTCCAAGGCTGTTCCATTATTTTGTAATAATCTATTTTCTAGATGATCATGGTCTTCTTCGTGTAAGGTAGGAGGCCCATAAAGCATCCATTTAAGAGCTGAAACATTTTCAGCTCTTAAATGGATGAGGTGAAGCTTCTTGAAACATTTTCCAGTAAATTTTCCTTGAAAGACACGTGGAGGTGGCATCTAACCCAAGTCGTTTCATATTTTATGGAGCTTTATGGAATTAGTTATGAAAACTTGAAGTTGAAATGGCAGAGGGTTCTAAAATCGCCCACCTCCTCAAATGTACACCCTTTGTACATTTCTGAAGGCTATGAAAAAGCAACATGCACAAATAATGTATAGTTGAGGAGGTGGGCTATTTTAGACCCTGTGCGCTTTTAGGATCTCCTACCTTAGTTGTCATTATACATATACGAAAGTGAAGGTAACTACGGTACTCTAGCTATTGCAAGTTGACAGAACAATTACAACGAGATGCAGAAGACACAAGGGAGAAACATACGCCATGCCAATCAAGTGTGAAAATGGCCGTAAACCACAGAGAACAGGGGTAATTGCACAGTTCAGTACTATGAAGAAAATTATATGAAAAATAAGATTCATTTGAGCATAATTTGCAATTTTGAAATGTTCAAAAACAATGCTAACATTTTGTACCAAAGTAATTTGCTCAGATATAACAATGATCCCCGCTCAAATTCATAAATCCTTCTATGACAGCTGGTATATGACAGCATTGTTCCCGGTTTCAACACAATTTCATCTAGCAATGCAAGGAGAGGGATCGGATGTAACTTATAAAACACCAATTCACAGCGTCAAGCGACACTGAGCTTCTGGTCGAGCTTCGGTAACTCAATGGAAACGTGCTAGTCACGTTCCATGGCCTGGCCTCAATTAAAACTAGTCAGACGCAGAGAAAATGCAGCCACTTTCTAGATTATGCAGGAACACATAGACTTGCATTGAAGAGGAATTAAATTACAGAAGTATTAAATTCGTATCATTCAATGCAAGTTGCTATCAACATGGGGATGCGGGTGACTGTAGCAACTAAGACGATGAGGAGCTGCGAAGTCCAGCTGAATCCTGGCATGGCCGAGGCAGAGTTTGCTTTCGGAGCGTCGGCGGCAGCGGCCGTTTGGTTCACCGAGCCATCAGCGTTCAATACTTGCACGAAGACCTTCATGCCTTGAACGCAATGCCCCTGCATATCACAGATTGCATAGACTTGCCCAGATGCGGTGTACGTATACTGCGAACACCAGCACAGAGTTCAAGTCTACTGCGATCAGTGTGGATATATATTACAATCACTGTTGGAGAAGCAACTTAATTAGAACAACACTCGGAAACAACATTGCTGTAAGAGCCGGGAGGTCCTAACGCGTTGAAATAACATATATTTATTCATAATGTCATTGCAATGCAGTAGAACGACATTAGTTCAATTGTCAATTCTATAAACGTGAATTATGTTGTTGGACACACTTTTGTAATCGGGTTTGTAATGTATGGCGATTATGGGCGCGCGCTGAAACTGTGACATTCATGTGCATGAAGCTCTTCCAACTAGGACTCTTATAGACGTAAGTTGTAAAAAAAGCCTCTGCATGGAGGGATGCATTCAAATGCAAATGTCGTGATTTTCCACCAATATAAGGGAATTAATTGACATTTGTAGAGTAATGTCCTAAGAAACGCGTCGTCCATAACATGGAAGCTATAGTATGTACATGCAGAGCAGCGCACAGTAGCAGAACTTACCGACAGTTGGATACCCGGCCCAATGGTGGTCACTGAGGTCAGCTTCTCACCCTGCTCAAGGCAAGTGTCATATCCAAGCTTATCGACCAAAACGACACTATGTTCAATAGTGTCATAATTGACGAATGCTGCAAGCAACAAGGTCGAAGAGAAGTTCATCAGAATCTCTGTCAAGATGAGCTACATACTTTACCGCCCACAACCAAGTCAGATATCACAAGACCTGCAGGGCTGCACGCACCAATTAAGAATGCTATCTAGCTAGCTAGCTTTGCCATGAATTGAGATCGAGTCGACTGATATTCTAACTCACAGAGCGTGTCGCCAATCTTGATTTTGTAGTCAGACAGCCACTTGTTGTAATCGACGTTGGCCGTGTTGGTCCATCCAACGCCCAACCCTCCCAAAATGAATGTAGTGCCGCAGTCTGCCTCGTGCGCAAGCAAGCACACCAGGAAAACTGCCCACGCACACCCTGCTGCTGAGAAGCGCTTCATGTGGATAGATTGCACTGCACTGCACTGCACTAGCTGCACCTTCACAAGCTCGGGAGCTTGGATTGAAAGTTGCTTGCGTGAGTTCACGATATGGCCCTGCGGCAGCAAACTGCAGAGTGCGAGAACTGGCAAGTGAATTGAAGGTGATAACTGGAGCTTTCATATATATGTAACTTACTGCATGTGCACAACAAATAAGCAGCTGCGCTCGTAGCTCGAGAGGCTCTGCCATTGTCAGTAGCATCGGCGCTCCTAGAGGCGGGCTCGATCTGCCCTTCTAACATCGGCTCTTTCATGCCTTTTATTTTCTTTATTTTTTAAAGCGCCGGCCTCGGTTCTCGCTTCTCGAGTCAAGGTCACTCAAACTTCCGACACATTTAAGTTCACTGACAGTAGCTGCAAAGGCTCCTCTCCAACAAAGTCCACAGTGCAAGTGGCGCGCCTGATAAATAGCCCTGCACACGACCATTCGGGCACCGATTCAACCAGCCGGCGACATACAGTTGCCATTTTTGGCTCTGTCCTTGACGGTGGCATCGACTGTGGTTTCTGAATCCAAGTTTCCAAATCCTATCTACAACCGTATTCACACTGCACAATGTAGTTAGGGTTCGGTTGGAGTGGGAATATGGTCCAACTATCATTAAACTAATATTTTTTTAAATTTCCCCACTATCACTATCAATAAATTGATATTGTTGTTAACCTAGGATAGAGCCTCTTGGTTACACGGTTCTTGTTTTTTCTTAGAAAAAGAAAGAAACTTTGTTTCAAGGAAACACTTGTTTTCTTTCTTTTGTAAAATTTGGTTTGGATCCAAATCTTACCTAGCCTTAGGTAAGTACATGTGAATGCAACATGTAAAAATAATACTAATTTCATTTTGAAATTTATAACATTTGGACTTACACTCCTAACCATAAAGTCAATTTTGTTAAATGCTAAAGAACTAGAGGGCTGTGATGTAGATTTTGTCTACTTGACAAAACTCCAAGACAATAAATATAGGGGGATAATTCCTAAAGAAAGGTCAATAAGTCTAACTTTTGTGTGACTAAAGTCATTGGATTCGTATTTTGGATACTTACTTATGGTCTTTTGGATTTGTTTTAAAGAAATAAACCAACTTAGGAAATAATTCCTAATGTCAATTTGTCATAGTCCAAATTCCAATGCTAAATATAAGATTCAATGTATGGCGTTACAATCCTCTCTAGTATGTGGCTTACGTCAATTCTCAAGTCAATTTGTCAGGGAATGTCAATTTGTCTTTGTGCATGCTCTAGCCACTTAATATTATTATTTATAAATAATATAATAAAAATATATTTATATTTATATTTATATTTATTATATTAAAGAAATCTCTTTTTTTATCCCTTTAATCTAATATATTAATTTTACAATTCATTTTATATCCAAGGAAATTTAACATAATCAATCATTAAGAAGGGATTAATTTTTTCTTGATGCTTGATTGATCTTCACATCAACCAATTTGCTCCATTTTTTGTATGTCAATTTGACTTACTACCAACTTATGGACAATACAACAAAGGAATTGGACCTATGGCCGTCATCTAGTCTACTTGCTGTAATTCAACTGACTAGCCAACTACCACTGGTACACTGTCAACTTGACTTGTATTGTAATCTTACAATTAGACTTAGCTTGCAATAACAAAAGGCAAATTTCAACTACTGGAGATTTTGTATGAAAGATTTGACACAATTTACAATCTTCAAATGTGAACAGACTTAATTCAATTCATAGTTTGAATTTTGTCAATTTGTCTTACAAACAACTTATACTGTTTTTAGACTCTGTCAATTTGAGAATCGGTAAGTAGACTCAACTAGTTTTTTGTTGATTAGACTCAATCATGCTTGTACCTGAGTTTCAATAGATCAACAAGCTCAAATTATTTGGTCAGAACGATTGGACATAATTAACCCCTAAAGCCCCGAGGCCTTTTCTCCATCAAAACACACTCAAAACTTCCACTTCTATTGCAAAGAGAAAAAAACTAAAAAAATTGGGTTTTTTGCATATCTAACCGTAGGATCTTATACTAGACTAGTATGAGAATGTGTGCAAGAAATTTCAGAAACTTTGACCAAATAGATTGCAAGATATTTGCATTCAAAGTGGAGAAAAACAATTTTTTTTGCACCTTGCTTGACTAGATTTTTGGGCTTTGAACCTATTTAATTTAAATTTTTTGTATTGTTGATTTTGATTTTCTAAGTTTATATGTTGAATACTTCAGTTGAGAATCTAGGAAAAAAAAATTAAGAAAAAAACACTAAATTTTTACTCATTAAAAAATTGTTAAGTGAAGTAGGTTCAAGATTGAAGGAATAACTAAATTGTTAATAGCTCTAAGACAAAATTGAAATACCATAATCCCAACGGTGAGATTGTTCTAGAAAGCAAATTCAACCTTGTCTAAAAAAGAAATTCTGAAAATTGTAAAAATTGCATTAAAAAATGAATCCTAAAAGTTATTTTTTCGAGAAGATGCTTCGATTGCCCGAAAAACTAAGATCGTCCATAACTTTTTCATTATTAGTCCAAATAGAATGAATCAAAGCTTCAAATGTAGACAAAAAGACATAGATTTTGAAAAAAATATTTAAGAAATTTATTTTGACTTTCTGTGATTTTTTTGTACTGCCCGCCAAACTCTATTTTTGGCATAACTTTTTCTCTCGGGCACCAATTGAAACAAAAATTATGTATCCACAAAGCTCTCGCAGAACCGCACAACCTCAAAAAATTCCAGAAAAATTCTCTACAAATTGAGGTCACAGGAACCTACCCGGACCCAAATTGTCCCCCGAGGGGACAAACGGGCCTTTAGGGGTTAATTAGTTAATTGTCATGTTCATCAATATGATTGGGGGATGGCTGAATGTTTTAAGGTACCAATGTACACATGTGCTAAGTCTGTTAATTATCCTTCATGGTGCAATTACAAATTGACTGAGTTCTCAAATGCTATAGACATATTGGACTTTTGTGTATAATTGTAATTTTATTCCTGTAGTTAGATTCACACGGAACTACTATCTGTTAATTAAATTTTGTTGATTGACCAGGTTGCAGTATGAACCACATATTAGCCATGTTGGATTTTAATGTGTCAATTTGCATTCATGCATACACTAGGTACTGATTCACTACATTCATCAACAATTAGACTTAATTCTCTAATTACAAACACTAGGTCTACATGCAATTTGACATCACCACTAGAAGAAACCCATGTTTTTTCTAACGTCCAATTTTGGACGTCAGAAAAAACACGGGGTTCTTCTAGTGCATACAAACAAACTTATTTGGTTCATCATTCCGTTTATCAAAGTTAAATTGACAATTGCACCAGTTCTAGTGATTTTCACAAATAACGTCCACTTCCATAGGTTAGCATTCACAAGTTTACCAATTTTAAATAATTCACGATTAATTCCCAGATCCTTACAACAATCAACAGAACATGGTCTGGAATTCGACTCATTCTCAACATAAACACTTTCAATTTGACCCAATTATATCTGTAAATTGTAATAGACCATCTACTAGCCAAACACCACTCATAGTTAAGTAGACTTGGTCCTGATATAGAATACTACGCTTGATTTACCACTCGATCAATTAGACCGGTGTTACACAATTCATTTTTTAATTCTCTTTCAGTCAATTTAACAAATATTTGCACTCACTGCTATTTGCACCGTAGTATAGAATCAATTCCACGAGATTCTCTTCTCAGTTTGCTATTACAGATTCAAGACTCATTCAAGTAGCCGTTAATTTCACATGCAGAATTTCATACAACGAATTATCGGTAATAAGAATTTCACACAGTTTCCAAACTCGTGAATTTACACAAACTTACACGCTTCAATTCGTCCAGTTGACTCATCTGCTTCTCCACACTCCCGCACAAGCCGAATCACTCAGCCAATTTGACAGTCAACTAGTCGCACTCCAACAGGCAGTCTCACACCGCCAAATAGACTCAAACTCACATCGAAAAATAGACAATTGACAATTTGATAACTTGCAAATAATATATTCATAGGAGCACGAGTTTACAAGTAAGTCATACAACTTTGGTATGAACTAAAAAGAAAGTGAATCGACCTTTGGACTTATAGTCCCCAAACTGGGAAGACAACTCTTCATAGGAAGAGCTACTAAGTCTATTTGACTCTTTTTGAATCCTATCAAATTGTCTCTTTCAAATCTATGAAATTCCATTGATTCAAGTCTTGAGTCTAATTTATAATTCTAATTGACTTGGAAGTGGAAATGAGATAACATGGTAACCCTATTTACACAACAAGAGTCAAATAGATACAAAAATTTCAAAAATGGTGTACAACAAGGGCCCTCTTTGGAATTTTTGAAAATTTGGGTAGGTTTCATTGACTTTGAACACATTTGGAGATTTTACATGAAAATTTTAGGATAGCTTCTATTCATTGTACTTTGTATGTGAAGCCTTATTTCAAGTCATTTTTGTTAATGATCATTGCAAAAGTTACAAGTGTTTTGTTTATTTTTTAATGTCAAAGTGAACAATTAAAAGTATATATATTCTAAAAATAGATTAATTAAATTTATTTGATTGTGTAGACTAATACCTATACAAAAGCATTTGAATCATTTTATTTTGACTAATGAGATGAGTGTTATGAAGAATTTTATTTTGCAAGCAATGAAGGTAAGATAAACTTATCAAATCAATTTTTGAGCTAAATTGATTCTAAAATTTTCCAAATAAAAAACAACATAGGATATACAAAGTCTTTAGCAATTTAGGTTTTTTAATCATTAAATATCACCTTCCATTTTATAATTTTTTGAAGATGAATAAGATTTTTTTTGATAACATATTTTTCAATGATTTCTCAATCCATTTTCTAACATTTTGATTGAAATATACAAGTTATAGGGTACACTCAAGTTTTTTCTAAATTTTTTGAAAGACAACTTTGCTTTGGAGAAGACCTTTAAAAACCTAGTAGTTCTGAAGTTTAAGTACATTAATCTTGCAATTGCAGGAGGTATTAGATACTTCCATAATTTACTTTGTAAGCAAACAAAGATTGAACAAAACAAAGCATGAAACACAAACTCAAATTAATGATTGGAGCCAAATTGAATTTCAAGTATCCATAAAAAAATTCTCAAACAGTCATTTAAGATGCTAGGTGAATTTATTTATATACCTAAGTTTCTTAGATGGCTAAATTTTATACATATTATTGTACACATCCATACCAATTCATACAATAAAGGCTCACTGTGAGCCAACACATCGGCTCACAATTTAGAATTAGAAAAATTAAAGCATTTTATGTGAAAATGTGAGCTAATAATGATTTGTAAGAAAAAATAATTTATAAACGTGAATTAGTAAGTTTTGGGATAAAAAGCAATAAGAATCTTAGGACAATGGCGAGAAATTTAGGAAATTTAATTATGTGAAAATGATGAAAAAATTCTAGGAAAAAATTAGTATTTTGAAACAAAAAATAATTAAGTAAAAAGATGAACAACTAAGTAAATTAGGCAGATGATTAAATTGGTAGGAATCAAAAACAAAAGACTACAAGTAGGAATTTGTGTTAGAAGTGATCCAAAATTAAAAAAAACAAATACCAAAAAATGAGAAGCTGTTTAGCATGGTTAGAATGAAGATTAGGATACTAACATTGTGGTAGAGACTCTTAAATAGGGAAAAATAATAAATTAGTATGGGTTACAATAATTTAAAGTAGAGATGAAATTAATGGATGAAGTTTAGAAGGTAGTAAATGGGGCTTTAGAGTACAAAATTAGGGTTCTTTTACTCTCTCCTATTTGTTCTATATGTATATTTGCTCTTGGAGTTTTTAATGAGAAGAAATCTTTTTGAGTTTTGAGAGATTTGGGAGATTAAGTTGATGAATTAGAATTATGAATTAGAAATTTTTCCAAGTAGGTTCCATTAGAGAAAATATGGTCCATGTGGAGGGCCGATTGATTTTTGGCCAATATGCAAATCCAGAGGAGAGAAAAAAAATTGTTTAAGAAAACAATTAGTCTCTAGTCTTGCGTGGCACACTAGGTGATCATGTGGGTAAAAATATATGTTATTAATTCTAAATTAAAATAATAATAATAATTTCACATTTTCATGCAGTCAAACGACATTGCACTTGGTCTAGATTTCTTCTAATGCCACATCATTGTGGAAAGAACTCAAAAGAAATGAGTAGAGTAGATAAATGGGTGAGAAGGGGGGACTTGGCTCTCTCTCCTTAGGGCCTCCTTACATGTATCGATGGGTGGGAGGAATCAACAAGGTCGAAATAGAGAAAGCACTTTTATGCTCCTTCTATAGTGTTTCCTATACCGATATCGGTGGAACTGCCTTTCCTCCTTCCGCGCTTACCGATCATCAGTGTCACTGTTTTTGTCTTCTGGTTGCTTTTCTTGCCCACCAAGCTCAGATGTAAGTTGGCCCTTAGGCACTTGGTATTAGGCCAAATTGTTGCATCAAAATTCTTAGAGTAGGAAGTTATTTAGGTGCTGAAAATTAGAGTTGTAGCTCTTTTCATATTGTAAGCTTTTAAAAAAGATAAGGCTTGCTCCATATGGAGCAAGAACAAAGATGAAGCGATCATTTTAGTGAGAGGTGTTTGGTTGCATGGTGTGACCAGGACTTCCAACTTCAAGAGACGAGATCTAATGAACCATAAAAGGGATGCAGCTGAGTTTTCAAGAGGTTGTTGATCTTGAAGTTAGCTTTCCAGAAAGTCTAAGCATACTAGTAGGAAAGCAATAATGAAGACATAGCAGTCATTCTACTACAAGGGAGGTAGTTGCCCTCTTAGTTATGAGTTGAATGTGTTTCCCAACTTTAAAAAAACATTTTTTTGTCATGAATTGAAACTTAGGGTAAATTGTCCATCATCCTTAAGTGTCTATAGATACTATTGTGAATTGATTTCTTGGTTTATATGATGTATGTGATGTATGTTTCTAAATTCACTTGTTTAATGCATTTGTTGTAAGATTATATAATTTGTGATTTGCTTACATAGTCTATAGGGCAATGCCGAAATTAGTATTTGGTGGTGCTAGTTGGGAAATCCCAATTGCTTGGAAGGTCTAGGTCCTCTACACTTCCTACTAGACTCTTTTAAATTTTTTTTGGCCATTATTGTTTTAAATCTTCATATTGATTTCAACATTCCAACTACTCTAAGTGACCCTATATTCATAAAAAAAGTTGAAAATTCCCCAAAGACGAAGTAGGACAGTAAGTGTTGTATAAAAATTTCATCAACATGAGATAGGAATTCATCAACATGATGTAGAATGTAATGTTAATTTGATAATATTATTATTAAATTTTAATAGAAAAATTTATAAATAGTAAATTTTGTATTTATCTATAGCAAATAAATCTTCTTATTGGCTTAGCTACAAGACACAACAAAGGCAACAACCTAGGGACAAAGAAAAAGAAGTGGTTGGATAAAAGTTGTGCAAGAGATATGAAAGTTAATCTTTAATTTGAAAGGAAATAAACAAAACCAATTTCTATATGTTTTGCATGGATAAAATGGTTATTCAGACATAATCATCACGGCTTCAATGTTCTTCATACTACTACCAATGATGTCTAATTCAATTTTGTATTGTTTGAAATTATAAAATCTTTGAGTTTACAAAATATTAAAATTCTAAAATTTTGAATTTTGAATTTGAATTTTTAGATTGGTAATTTAAATAAATAAATAGAAAGAAAGAGAGAGATTATTACATTCATATGATGCTAGATATATGTTGCACCATAAAGGTGAGCAACCGAAGCCCATAGGTATACTTTTGATTTGGTGCCATACTCAATCTCCTAGGGTGATCATACAATTGTGTATGAGCCAACCGTGCAATGCTAGTAATCTCTCATGCAGCATGGGAATCCAGGATCCATAGCGGGGTTGGGTGGTATCCCATCGTGCCTTTATAGGCGTGTTGTTCTAATCGATCTTAATCTATAGCATAGTTGCGGTCTTAGAGTGGGTGAGTGCTGCTTCCTTGTAGCCTATCTGAGGATGAAACTCACGGCATCAAGCAAGTTATCAGGATCCGTGAGCCGTATAGACTTGAAACACTTTGTTATGCCAGCAACATACATATCGTGAGTCTCGTGTGGTAGGTTGAGTGTGACTTGAAGGACATAATCTACTATCCAAAAAATGGAAGTATTTGTTCTGAGAAATGATTGGTACCCTATGACCATCTTTTTTTACCATGCTCAAATCATTTCCAAGACTTGCATTGTAGCTCTTGTGAGTAATGTTGCTATGTTAGTGTATATTGTGTGAAAGGCATTAGTTAGCCATCTATACTTCAATTTATGCTGCTTGTACGATGCTATAAGGAATGTTAGAGCATTGTAAATTGGAGGGGCTTCTGGCAATATTTTGATGAGGTCATCTTTAACATTGTCAAAGATGCACGTAGGTAAAACCCATCGTGTGTCGTTCATGGCTTCTTGCAAGGAGCAAAATCCTCGCTAGACAGACGTTGGAATGCTTGAGTTCAAATATGTCTAATACATAGGAAGGAAGGGTTATTGGCTGCTTTGTCTAAACCTGAAATGTATAGGTAGGATAGGAGCCACTTAAGTTTGTTACATACAACTGGTATTGAGAACCAAGTGGGACCAGAATATTTAAAACCAAACTTATTAGCTCGAGATGATGCTTTGAGCTTGTCAAAATAGATCTGTTTGAACATTATACGAGCCTCATCTAGGTCA
The DNA here is from genome assembly GCA_951230915.1 of Antitrichia curtipendula. Classification (NCBI taxonomy): domain Eukaryota; kingdom Viridiplantae; phylum Streptophyta; class Bryopsida; order Hypnales; family Leucodontaceae; genus Antitrichia; species Antitrichia curtipendula. The sequence goes on from OX579634.1 coordinate 9,876,115, forward strand.
AGAGCAAAATCTTGTAATCATAAGATGGAATATAGCCAGGTGAACACGTCGGCCGCTATATTAATTGCATGTTTGGTATATGTGGGTGATAGCGGGATGTCGTTAAGACCTTGGCTAAGAGCCTCACGTAGCTTAGGATTTTGAATGATATTAAGATTTCTTGTGCAAACATGAAGGGTGGCTTTGGCAAAATCGGAACATTCAGACATCGTAAAGGGATCTAAGAATGGTAGAAATTGCTTAGTTGATATACATTTGTATGCAATGTCCGGATCAAACAAACGGACAAATGAAAAATGCTTGAAGACATCAGACGGCTTATATACCCTAGTGACTATATTGTCTTCATACACCCAAGAAAATGCAATGGAGTCTAGATCAACTTGATCAAGTCGTTGTCCCAATCTAGGAACACTAGTAGAAAACGTAGGAATTTTGACAAAATTCTGTTGATTTGGTCGTGTTGTTCTGGTCACTGTTTTGCTGACTTCAACAGAAATCTGATAATTTTAACAGATTTCTGTTGAAATCAACAAAACAGTGACCGGGACAACACGACCAAATCAACAGAATTCTATCAAAATTCCTACGTTTTCTACTAGTGGAACCGGCTTTTCATAGTCAATTATTTGTAGCGAGACATTGTCTTTGTGGACAACAAGACCTTGTTGTGGGATGGAGTCGAAGAGTGAATCTAGAGCTGCAAAGAGCTATAAGATGGAGTACAAGAGTAGTTCTGGTGCAATTCACCTGAAGCATTATACATAGTAATACGTTGCACTGGTGTAGATCGGTATGCTGGGCCTGTAAAGACGAAAGCCTCATTTAGATTAGGTACTAGAGTGCTTGCGTGCAAAATGACATTGGCATGTGGTAGAGCTCTCAACTAGGGGCAAATTGTGGACTAGAGCGGTATTTTCTATTGTACCCGCTATGACCTCAACAAGGGTGATATGTAGAACACTGCAGAGAGGGAGCTTGGTAATGTTGTTAGTCTCATATCCAAAGGCGTTGCTATTATTGGTAATCCGTGGATGTTTGCTCATGTTACCAGGTCCACCTAAAACTAGATGTGCTGCCGAGAAACTTGCAGGTTTGACCCACCTTTCGATCTGTCGTATGCCAACTCCTGGATGGTTGGATGGTGTGATGACAATAGTTTAGTTGTGGGTTCAATAGTAAATTGCATGGAAGCCTCCACCATCATATCACGCATATGGTGAAAAGTTATTTGGTGGCGGATAGCCACGCGTGTTGCATTGCTCAGCCAAATGATAAAAGTAGCAAACTTTGATGATAGCGTGGGATATTCGTGATTAAAGAAAAGATGGAGGTTATTCACTATAAATCAAATGGCCTGGTTGAACCACATCACGTCATCCTTGCACCCCTTGGACGTGTCAGGTTTGCATGTGCACCTGAAGTAGGGCCTTTGGCAATTCCAGAGTCTTAATGAGTATTTTTCGATGCGACCAAATTTACTATTCAAAGCCTACTGGTAAGAATTCTTACTTCATTGGATGAACATTTCTAATGGTCGTACATCCTCAAGGAAAAAGCGCCAGGGATTGGTTGGCCTTTCCGCATCAAACCAATACCATGAATAGCATGTGACTTTAATATTTCCATTTCTGCAATTGTCATATTCGTCCAGGTTTTCCACATCGGGATGGAGATAGGTGCCATTAGGTGGATATTAGAAAGATCCCAACACCTGTGCACCTTGCTTGCTACTTGGGCTTTCATTGATTGTGATGGGATAAAAGAGACTATAGGTCCTTTTTCCAAAGCCATGAGCAACGCAATATCCTTCTCCACCTATGAAGATTGAATATTTTCAACAAGGTCCTCAACAACTGCCTTTTGCGATGGTTCTATATTAAGTCCGCTCAAGAACGGATGGTTAGTAACCAATGAAGGCCCTATAACAGAAGTCGTATGCTTGACAACCTCATGCAGGCTTGCACCCTTGATAGCTGCATCCACAATTATGGCATCATTTTCTGCCTGAACCAATTCTTCCGTTACTAGTCAAGTCACCTCAAGACTGGGTGCTTTCTATCATTTCAAGATCAAAGCTTATCAACTACAAGTTCCATACTACTCTGTTTCCCAAGTTACATTATGTTTCTAGCCTCTTGATTCCATACTACATATAATCGTGCAAGACAAATCATACTTGATTCATTCATTCAATATCATACTTACAACAATATCCTTGGATTTTTCATTAGAATCCCTATTAGAATTTTATAAAGACCTACTTTATACTAACTACTTGTTACACGACATGTAGTGCTAGATCGGGAGGGTGGGTGGCACTCATATTGTATTAATATTATAGCAACAAGGACATGCCGATCAAGCTTGTACGCGGTTCTAACTTTTGAATAAAAGAAATGCGTCCTTTAAACAATTTTGTGTCATACAAGCATAATGCCTTCATGTGTATTTGATCTTCATCGTAAAGCAAGACATGTTGTAGAAATGTTACATACCATCAAAATATCTACAGATCATATTACCGCATAGACTTACTGTACTATAGAATCCATAAGGATCATACAACCATTTGAACTAGAAATTTTCAAAAAATGATGAAAATTTTGTACACTAGAATGTGTGATCACTTCTTGAAGAGACCCGCCTCACCTGCATCCATGCCAAAATTCAAACATGAAGTTAGAACCATGACGTATGCAAGGTGTCTTAAGCAAGTCTCCAAGTTTTTATCTAGGCCAAAGAACTGGTCACACAAGCGTAAAACAAGCATTGAATTCATACAAAGATTTCTTGTACAAACAAGATATAAAATTAAACTTAAACATCCTACTACAATCTTCCTTGCCTCTTTCAATGCTTCACGGAACTTGTAGAGCCTTGTCGATACTCATGGTGTTGAGAGCGCACACATCGCAATCTACACGCCGGGATTCTTGGACAGGGAAAGACACGTGCCTAACACCCTACTTCAAAATTTGCAAGACTATGGAAATATGCTAGTTCAAGGCAGGAAGCTGAACAACCTTGTTGGCAAGAAGCTATACACGGCTGAGCTTTATACCTGGGTTGATATCCACACGGCTATAGTATTGTACTCATCAACCAGAACTAAGCCTAAATTGATGGTCCATGTTAGTAGGTAAGTATTTTACGTCAATTACCTGTTTTTAGAAAGGAAATTCTACTTTATATACAGACACTATACGACTTAGTTAGTTTAGATTTATTCCTGATGCCAAAGTTTTGTGATTATGCATAGTTTACAAGGTCACAACATATTGTGTATCCCCATAATACAGTTGGAGAGAGAGAGAGATTATTACATTATTAAATTATATTGATAAATTTGATATTTAATTAAATTAAAATTTGATAAATAGTATTTTTTTCTCAGTATTTGATATTTGAAATATTTATTGATAATGCCTATAATAAACTCAAACTTGATAATGCCCCCAAAATAACATGTGTATAGATAGAGGGATTAGTGTTGTAGACAAAGTTTGCTATATTACACTTGTTGTCTTTTGCAAAAAATTACAATTAGCGTATAATCATGAAGACTCAAAATCTTTAAAATTTCATAATCTCAAAATTTCAAAATCTATATTCTATAAATTTTTGAAATTTAAATTATTTGAATATTTAAATTAATAAAATCACAATCAATAAATAAATGAATTTGAAAGTTTTTAGGTTGTATAATTGTATTTTTGAGTATCTAAATTTGAAATGATGAAATTCTAAATTTGAAAGATTTATTTATTGATTTAGTTAATTTATGTAAATCTATAATATATTTCAATTTTATTTATTTAAAATGAAACAATCTTTTTAGAAAAATAGGTAGAATTTACTAGTTTATATGGTCATATTCATTATATTGAGATTTTTTGCAGTCTCATTTTTATCCTCAACTCGAGGATAAACCGCTTTATCCCTTTACTAGTATTTTTTTATAAATAGGTAACAACACCAGTTTTAAGAATTTCATTATAGAATCATTATTTTAGCATTATTTATTTTTGGTTTCAATTACTATTTTTTTAAATGAATTTTCCAATAACTAGCATTCTATCTCAAAATTTGCAAAAAGTCTCAATATAACAAATATAGCCTTTTATTAGGATTTTAATGATATTCTTAAAATAAACTATATAATCATTTCATCCCTCCGTTCCATAATACTAGTCCTTTTTTGTAATAATAAAAGTGTTAAGGATTTGGCAACAATTTTTTAGTGCATGTTACAATCAAATGATTTTATAATGAATGTGCAATGTGTCCTCTTAAGTACAAAACAAGTGAAAGTGTCAGTTAATTTCAATTCACGGAAAGATTAAAAAATAGAAGGTTGCAATAGATACAAAATGCCACACATAACTAAAGAGTAATAGGCTTATAGAAAAAGAAGACTTCCTATTTAGCTATCTTGGCCTTTCCATGTGTTTAGATTTGCATAAGGACGGCTTGGAATTCAATGAAAAGTTCAATGTCATTCAGACTTTGACACAACCAACTTCAAATTGCTATAAATAATTTATTTTTAATATTTTTTAAATTTGTAAAGTAAATAATAAACTAGACTTGTGCTTCATTTCATTAATTTACATCAAAAACAAAATAAATCATTTTCAACTCTAAATTTTGGTTGAAGTAAAATGGACAAGTAATTTGAGACAATTAAAAAAAACAAAAGGGACTAGTAATATGGGACCAAGGGAGTGATCCCTAAGAAAATGAATGAAATGGAAGACATTGTAGTAGCTTATTCCAACAACAAGTCTCTACATTGTAGACTATAATGTAATGTATGTCTTTTAAGATGCAAATTTGAATTCTATATCCAATGCAAAATATGTTGAATGTTTGCATAAATAATTATATTGGACTCAACTCTTTGTCAATTTCTCAAATAAAATAGCTTGTAACATGCCTCCATGCATTCTTTACTTGGTGAATTTTTAACATTCATTACTATATGAAGCATAGTTTGTAATTGCCTCAAGCTTAAAAACTTTTCTATTTTGAAAGTACAATCTATAAGAGATACAACAACCATGTACATATCACCAGAGCATTCAACCATGTATAAGAATGGATGATAATTTGAAGGAATTATATAATGGTACAAAATCATGCTACACTTTAGCTTGTATATTATAGATTATAAGTCCAATTTTGCTTTGGTGGCCCATTGGAACATCAAAATTCATTGTTTGGCAATATAAAGTGTTTTTTGAAACAAATGTCAAATCTCATCTACAAACCTGACTAGTTCCCTGGGGGGTGCACTATTCGGGAAGTTCGTTGATCACGTGCAAACAAGCCCCTATCATTCAGGGGCTACATAGGTGATTTTTTGGGATTTATGGGGGGCTTAGTTTACCTAAATTTCTAAAAGATATTTATTTCATGTACCCTATCTTTTAGTAGAAATATTTTTGAGTGCCAATTTTCTATACCCTATGTTCATTATAAATACAACATAGTAGAAAGTCATACAAACAGTTGACATGCAAATAGTTATAGTATAACCCAAAATGGTGTATTTGCAAACTATATTCACAAAAATCCAAAATCACAGCAATTGCAAAAACTTGTACCAAAGCTTGTATCATTGAAGCAATAAAGCCAAAACAATGAAGGAAAAACTAGTGCCATGAGAAAACAATGCACACATTACAATGCAAGTTTAGATCTAGATGCACAAAATTATAGTGTATGTTTTAACAAACACATAATACACCATTCACAAGAAGTTTAAAAAAATAGAGAGTATGCCATGTCCTAGGTTCCCATTTCCAAATGCAATGGGACACTGAAGAACTCCATGATGTTGGGACCTGCACATTAAAACAACACAACATCAATGAAATCGTATACATGAATGATTGGAAGCACCTAGCATGCAAGCAAAAGGGAAGCACACATGAATCACTGAAAAAAGATTGAGAATAGAAATTTTGCAGTACCTCAACAATATGCAGGGGTTAGCCACACGTTTGGTAAGTCGGCCTACCCATCTTTCTTGCGTCCTTCAATCTCCACCGACCACCCGCTAGGAAAAAGAGCCCTCAGTTGGTGCAGCTTTGCAACACAAGATCAGCAAGTGCAACCATCCGCAATCTGTCAGGGATATGAATGTCCAATTTCCAAGACTTCGTGAAGACCGCCATGTTGGTGTTGAAATGCTTCAGCACCGACTTCACCTTCATCGCCAGTGTGACATCCAGTGCAACAACATCCTTAGACTCCAACATCCACAATGTGAACTTCTTGTTTGCCATATGACCCTAACAACTGCAAACCCTGGTAATTCAATCTGGTACCCTAAGCTCAAACGCTGAAGACTGCCAGGAAATATTTAGATCAACCTAAGTTTTTGCATCCGAATTCTTTGCTTGATCCACTCAAACCCCAAATCAAATTGGAACCCAAATTCCAAATCTCTTAACCAAATTCGAATAGAAAATTTGAAATCTCTCAATCCTAAACCTCCGCCACTATGAACAAAACCCCCAACTTATCTTTCAATGCCATTGAACATGGGATTGAACGTCCAGTTGCCCAACTCATCCCACCACTCAATCACTGACTGAACTGAAGTGTCTGGCTGGCCAAAATACCCTTCATTCATTCATATTTTAATTGGTACAGCAAGCACATGTCATGGGATTCTAGTCAACCCTTAGGAAACCATTAATTCTTACACCTTTGTGAATTCAATGTATAGCTCATGGATTTATACTATACTAAGTATACTACGGAAAGTTTAAGTTTTTGGAGGGAAATTTTGGCAGGGCTATTATTAAAAAAAAATTAATAAAATTTAGTATTTTGGTATACCCTTCATTATCTTTAAAGTCTAAAAGCCCATTATGTGGAGGCTAGTTTACTTTGAATAATTGTGTAAAATTTAGGTCCAAGGCAATTAAAATTACCCTTCATTAGTTCGCACGTCAACATCAAAGAAACGGGGAGTGCACCCGCCGGGACTAGTTCACTTGAAATGGATATGGTACATTGGAAGTCTTCCAAATCCTTCTCGATGATTCCTAAATTGCAACACCTCTATACAATTTTGTATCATGGGGATGTCTTCTATATATCCACATGACCATAGTAACTTGATAAAAGTTGATGTTGCAATTTACTAAATAGTTATAGAATTGATTATTTTAGAAGTTTGTGAATGGTGGCAATTGCAAAATAAATTTGGAAAGTTTTAACAATAATTCACCAAAAAGTACATTTTATATTTTAACACTCAAATTTTAATATGAAAGGCTAAGCCCATAAGGTTACTATAATGGTATATTATGAATAACACTTTTTATTTATGTGTACTTAAACAAATGTTGCAATTGTTTTTATAAAATTAATTTTTTTATGAAAGAAAACTTTAAACTTTAGACTTTCTTTATTAATTTAAAAAATACTTAGTATACATTCACGAGAAACTAAAAAACTTTATGATAGGTAAATTCCTTGCATATAATCCAACAATATACATTGTTATCTTCTTAGAAGTTTCTAATTGAATGAAAATTGAGTTAAATGAAACAGAATGCTACAGATCTATAGCATCCGGTATGAAGGAAATAATGAGGATTTAGCATAATTAAGAATGAGTGTCTCTTAAGGTTTTCTCATTTTGCCGATTGTCACATGCATAGATAATTATGCACAAAGAGCTTGTTAAGAATTTAAACTGGCACTCTAATTTACACTACCTCAAATTCTTACAACAAAAAGTCAAGGTTTGGGAGATTTTTTATCAAAAAATCAATAGCACAAGAATGAGTAAAGAAATTGCAAAGTTGAATACAAAAGTTGTAGTATCTACAAGGCATTGCAACTTCTATAAAATTTGAAACCAAATGCAATTATGGTTCAAACTTTAATTCTAATTTTATCTAAAGGTTTCCAATCCTTTAGACTTGGTTTAGAACCTCTTTTCTAAAGATGCTAAAACAAAAAATTTATCACTTTTTCAATACTATAAAATTAGCCATATATGCCTTGACATATTCTTAAATCTAATTTCAACAGTGAGATTGTTTTTGCAAGCAAACAAAATCCTATGGATTTTTTTAATTTAAAAAATATTAAAAATTGAGTTCCAAAATGAATCCAATACTTTATTTTCTGAAAAAGATGTTCTAAATGCCTACAAATTGAGATGCTCCATTTCTACATGACTAATCCAAATGAAATGACTACAATCTTTATATATATATATATATATATATATATATATATATGCTCACAAGCTTTAACAAAAATTTATTTCAAACTTTTTTGAGATTATTTTTGCTCATCAAACTGCATAATGTACGGCCAAGGAGGATTACCCCATTTATTGCCCCAAAAAATTAACATTTATCTCACCAAAGGATAAATGTAAAAATTACCCCCTATTTTGTGCCATTAAATTTTGTATTTCTTCATGCCTCCTAGCTAATTTGGGGCCTTTGATTGCAAAATATGAAATCAAAATTTGCAAACTTTGTCATATTTGGAAAGTGAAAAATTTCAGTGTTTTATGCAAAGATAAAACATGGGGCAATATATGGGTCAATCCTCCCTGGCCATATTGTACTTATGGTGACATAACTTTTGCTTCCATGCACTGATCAAAATAAAATTATATTTCCAAAAAAGTCAATGTGTTTTTCTATCTTCAAGAATTTTTTTCAAAAATCGTGCCAAAAAATTGAGATCACAAGAACTTGCTTGATTCTTTAAGTATGCCTCAATAGCAGAATATTTGGGACTTTAAGGGATAATAATAATGTTTTCCAACATTCCACTTACAATTAGTCAATGCACTTTTTAATATTTATGGAATACATTTGGTGCAAGAAAAAACTTTAATATTTATGGAAAAGATTGATGTGGAATTTGGGCATGTCAATTTAAGCTAGAATTTTTTTAAAGATAAATTCAAATGTCTTATTTTGCTACATGGAAAATTTGAAAGCACCAATATCTATTGAGACTTGAGAGCACTGTCACCCTTGACAATCAATATGTGACAATTTTATATCACAAAATCTACTTGAGGTTTGGGTGACAACATTCAAATGAAAGGTGAGCCAAGGCCCAAGGTCATGTTAATTTCATACAATTTGAATCTCTTATGACAAGGATTGGAGAAAAAAATTAAGGAGAGGAAATTTTTTATTAGACATATTCTAAACTTTTTTGTGTATCAGAAGGGGAAAATGGCAGGTACTCCCCCCGAGTCCCCCGGCCCTCTCATGGAGGAAACTATAAAAAAAAATCCACGTGCATTTAAAATCAAATCAAATAAAAATAAAAATAAAAATTGTTAAACATATGACCTTTGAGGGCCACAATAGGACAGACCTTGACACCACCATGGCAATCCATGGACCTAATCTCCGTCAAGAACAAGTGGAGGGACAAACCCCCTCATGCGCTAGCATGAACAACCCTCACATGAGCAACATCAACATGGGGAGTTGAACCGGGAACCTCATGGATTCCATCAGAAGTCCCTACCAACTATTCATCACCCATGGTAGTTTAAGGTCTGACCATGCAATGGGTTTCATATTCTTGCACTCAAAATAATTTGAAAAACAAGTTCTTCAAAACCGACTTTCCAACCTTCAACATATAAAATTGCTCAATGTACTTTTTCCTCTTTCAATGGAATTTGTCCACGTGTTTCAAGGGAAAAAGAAATCAAATTCCCAATCTATCCATAGACCCAAGTATCTCGAGAATCAAAACCAAAAACACACATTGAACCCTTGAAAGGCAGTCCGTCACAAATTGAATACAACATAATCATAGAGGGACTGCCGGTCAGCCGTATGGCCACATCCTAAGCTCCAAATACAACAGCACTTGAACGAACGTAATTGCACACCAGTGCAATGAGGAAAAAATGAGTAATAAAATTGATTTTTTTTTTAAATGCATTATAAATACTTCAAAAAATGAGAACATGCGCACCGAAGTAACTTCCTTCGACACTATAGAGTTCTGGCTCGATCTGAAACTCTTCTACACTGGCTACTATATATAATTCCCTGCATTGTTCCCAGTTCCGGCAGATCAAGCAATGCAAGTGGAGGGATCGGATGTAACTAAAGCACCAAATAATTCACAGCGTCAATAGACACTGAGTTTCTAATCTAGCTAACTTCGGAACCTCGCTCGCTATCTCAATAGCCAGGACGTCTCTTAACACCGAAGAATGCTGCCACTAGCAAGATCAGGAACAAATCGATGCGTTGAACAAAATACAGAAGTTAACGTTATTCAACGCAAGTTGATATCACAGGGCGCTTATTTCAGTCTTCGGTGTTCAATCCCCCGTGAGTCTCACTTTCTTCTGTGTATGCGTGATTGCAACACGTGTCCAAAATTACTGTAATTAGTAAACTTTTGTAAACTTTTACAGGTGTCGCAATCACGCATACACAGAAGAAAGTGAGACTCATGGGGGATTGAACACCGAAGACTGAAATAAGCGCCCTGTGTATGATCATGAGAGCACGGGAATGGCGGCTGCCACTAGGGCGACTGTAGCAATTAGGATCTGAGAAGTCCAGCTGAATCCTGGCATGGCCGAGGCCGAGTTGCCTTTCGGAGTGTTGGCGGCCTCGGCCGTTGCGTTCACCGATCCGTCAGCGTTGAGATTTTGCACGGCGACCTTCACGCCTTGAACACAATGGCTCTGAACGGTACAGATTATATAATCATACCCATAATGGATAAACGTAACCTGCGCACAGAAACGCAGCTAGAGTTTGAGATGAAGGTAATCATACATCTTACAACCACAAGGGGAGAAGGCAACCTAGTGGAAGTCCAAGTCCAAGCAATCGATATGGGATATATTGCTGTTTACGTACCCATATTCTGTATACTATATCCATATTAAATATCCGTATATGTTTTCTATATCGTATCCATATCCCAGAGCAACAGCCATTGATTTTTGGCAAATCAATTGTGTGAAATTTTTGACAAATGGATGGCATCGGTGATACTTTCATTTATTTTTTGGCAAATCAGACGGCCAAGGATTTTCAAGGCAAGGGGACGAGTTTGGCAAGGGCATTCACATCTTTCAAAAGATAGGGAGCTAGTCGCACTACCAGTTGCTATTTTTTATTTTTTATTTTTTGGGAAGTAAAATTGCAAGGGAGAGGTGGGGCAAAACGAATCGCATCTCCACCCGTTTCATGTACTTCAAAAACTTGAACCAATGATCAATTATTTCCAAAAAAACATTAAATATTTAATGATAAAACCAAACTCCAAAGAGAGCCGGTCTATTTTTATTTTTTTGACTTACTGATTTGAAAGGGACAGGCCCAATGCTTTAAAGCGAGAGAAGATATAAGGTAAGGTAGTATGCTCTTAAAGTGACCATTTAAGGGCAGGTCCGCCTTTTCCACAGGCTTCCGTAGACAGAAATATTTTTAGATCATTTTTCAGAGAAAGAAAAATAGATGTGGAACCTAACACAAGTGGTTTTGTATTTTTCCAAGCATTTTTGAATTACTTATAAATTTTCAAAGATTCAGGACATAGGCACCTATTTGTGCACATAGGTCTTTCAAAATCAGTCCACTTGCAACTTGTAAAGAGATGTGCGGAAATCAAAGACAATGATTAGCTCTTGCAATAGAAAAACAATTTTTCCTCAATGCATTCAATTGCTAAACTGGTCCAATTAAGGATCACCCCATCTCCATTCTCCACCTAAAAATAGGGGTGGTTTGAAAAAGATGGGTGCTTTTAGAGCACACTACCTTAGTCTACTCTTAAAGCGACCATTTAAGAGTTGATTGCCTTTGGGGGAAGCTAAAATCCTCGAACAATTTTCAATAAATTCTTGTAGGAAGAGAAATGGAACTGGCATCTAATCCAAGTCGTTTCGTATTTTTTGGACCTTCATGGAATTAGTTACAAATTTCTGAAGTTGAAACGCAGGGGGCACTATGAGCGACCACCTCCTCAAATGTACATTGTTGGTACATTGCAGAAAGAAAAATATACGTGTGTGTCATGATCGCTTTTAGAGCTTGGGCGCTTCTAGAGCATACTACTTTAACACCAAAAGCTAGCCAAGAGCCGAACGCCAAATGACCATTCACAATCCCGGGTACACAATCGGCAGGAAACCAATGAATCAGAAAGAGAGCCAAGGTTCGCTACCATATAGTTACTTCGTTGACAGCCGATGGGAGACTATATAACTTCGCCGCTGATCTTCAGAGGTTTTGGAAGCAACTTGTTCATTACGTTCGACTCTATTTGAGTCGTCTACCATATTCACAAAAGATATTGAACATCAAGCCAAGCTGTTACGTGTCTGCAACTCGGTATCACTTCGTTGCCGACCACAGTGACTTTCACTCAAGTCACTCACTCAAGTCTTTCAATTATCCCCTCCAATAATTTATTTTAAATTTTTATTTATTTGTTATAGTGTTATATCCCCCCTCCAATAATTTATTTTAAATTTAAATTTTTTTATATTTGTTACACCCTCCCCCGAAAAAATTTGTGACATTTCAACTTCCCCTCCCCTCCCATTTGTAATTTTGGGAGGTGGGGAGGAGTGGCAAACAATAAAGGATATATGATCCCATATTCGTATGTTGTTTCCGTATCCATATCCATATTCATACCATATCCATATCCATATCGTATTCGTATTCATACCATATCCATTCCGTATTCGTATTCGTATTCGTATCTCTTATTTTTCAAGATCGGCAGTAGAGAAGGGTTCTATTTTTATTTTTTCAAAAAAAATCGACTGCTCTTGATTTTTGGAGGGACGAGGGGAGGCTAATTAATACCCAGAAGATGCGTTTGCATCTTCTGGGTACATAGTGACTTGATTTTAAAAGTCTGCACTAGCACAAAAGTTTTAATCAAGGCAGTACATAATCATGGCACTTAGTAAAATTTCAAATTTTGTCCTTTGATAAGCCGTCATAAAAAAAAGAAAAGAAAGGAACAGTTACGCCTCCACCGGCTCCCTAGGGGAAATTGAACTGATTCGTTGCAAGGGTACATTACAATAAACGCTTTCCGAATACGACCTGGACTCAATCTGGCATGGATGGGTTACCAATTTCTGCTCTATGACTATGCAAGCTGAAGCTTAAGATAATATTGAAGCATGAAACTTCGAATAACAAACTGCATTATGACACCTTGTAAGCTTTACGCTTTGAAGAAAGAGGTGTCCGAAACACCTAGCTCAAGTAGGGAGCTTGAATTGAAACCCAGAAACCTCAAATGTTTTTCCTGTCACATATGAGCCATGTACGCATTCTTGCTACTTGGACGAGAATAAGGCTAACACTGAGGTAACACAAATAAATTAAAAAATTGCTTCAACAATAAAGGTGCAGCTTTCTTACTACAGTACAACGGGGTCAGATTCAGAAAGTCAACTCAGATGTAACACACCATAGAGAAAGGAGACCATTCAGTTTTGCACTCTTGTCCATGTTTGGTATGAAATCGCAGAACTTGATTTCACTAATTCCACGTTTTCATCATCGATCAGCATTTCTTGAATGAGCTCTAGCATTACGTCATTTTTACTACAAATGTCAATTTCGTTCGTTATACTGGCGATATTCCATTACTTTAGCCCAAAGCAATCTGAAAATTGCCATTTGTCAACAACAATTGCCAATTGTCAATTGCCATTTGCAACAACAATTGCAAATCCTGAAGTGGAGCTGGGAGGCGATGAGAGCGAATCGAAGTCTGACGGTGCTATCTGCAAAACAAGGTGAGGTCGATTGTTTTGTGTTTGTTTGCATTGGAAAGAGAGAGAGACGTTTGAACCAATAATGCGAGCAACTTCCTCGGGAGCGTTCGCTGCATATTTTGCTGCATTTGTCCTTTCATTTTTTCGCTGCATTTGTCAACTATGCTTCAATTTTTTCCTCTGAAATCCTGTCCCCAAGTTTGGAGAGCTGGCCGTCGATCACGTGAGAATGCAGTTACGTACTGAGCTCCTTCATCACGCTCTACCTTGTTGCTAGCTTGTTGATCTATTAAATGGTTAGAAAGACTTGAAAAATTTCTTGCGGATTGGTTTCATTCTTCTTAGTTCCAAAATATGGACTGGGTATGATCAGTTAATTTCGAGGAGCTGCTGATGCAGAGCCAATAGCTAGCTAGGGACACAGATTTCCGTTCCAGTTCTCGAAATGATCATGGCCGAGCTGCTTGGTTGTGAATTGAGGAAGAATCCAGCTTTGGATATTTTTGTAAGCTAATCTGCGACAATAATTGATTTTTACCATTACGAGCAGTGATAATCCAACTCGAGGTTGTTTGAAGCATTGCTTATTGGAGAATCTAGCGACTTAGATACAATGAAGTTCATGAGATTGGGATCGAAGCCCGACTACTTTACGACTGTCGGCAAGAATTTGTGTATTCATTTTTAGCCCCAGGAGTTAATCTCATCTCGTTGAAGACATTTTGAAATTTTTACGGAGATTTCGAGCTATTTCTTGGAACAGCACTTTCGATCGAGGCTTTGATGGTATTCTCTTCATTTGTATTTAGCTTTAGGATTTTATCAGTGTTTTAAGTTTGTTGAACAGTTCTTTGAGGATTGGTGCTCAGATGATGCTTATTGCATCGAATTAAAGTGAACCAGAGGTAGATGTACCTTATCAACCTGGAGTTTTAACGTGGCTCCGTTGTCAAAAAGTTGGACTTTGTTAATTTGTGAATATTTGATTTGTGTCTTGACCCGGTGTTTTTTTCGATTTTTCAGAGCACAGTGCAATAAAGAGTTTGATTTCGGATGCATGAGGGAAGCAGACGGGGTCAAGCTTGGGACTTGCCTTTGGTCGATTAGTGTTGGAGACTTGCTTGAATTAAGATAAGGATTCCCTAAATCGCTATTGAGCATAGTTTCTACTATTATGCTAGTCAAATTTTAATTGACGGTCTTGTGTTGGTGTATATAATAGGATTTCAACGCACCTAAGAATGTGTTATTTGGATATAATATGCAAATCTTATGGATGAGGCCAGAGTTTTTGTTGGTACATGGTCTAAAATTGCTTCAGTGACGATAGGTACATTTTGATTCAGAAGAACCAAGGTGAGGCCTTGCTCTGCGATGAAGAATATTCATTCAACACTTTCTCACTAGGGTCAATATATGTAATGTACCCGCGTATGTAACTTCAACATGCCTAATTTACATTCACTGTAAATGACACAAGTATTGTGTAATAGGCCAACTTTTGCTTTGGTAAGCGTGATATCTGGATCACCTCGTAATTAATAATATTCTAGATCATCTCGTAATTAATATGTGATAGAATATTGTAATATTTGATTGTTTCTATTTCCCATGTGCCTTGTGAATTCCTAGTTTTAGTGTGTGATCAAGTTTTCAATTAGGTTTTCCATCAATCCAAATGGATAAAAAATATCAGTTGGATGTTGTAAGAGCATCCTCAATCTAGTTAGTATATTGTTTATTTCTAACTTTTGATTGGTATATAATTACAACTTGAAATTTTTATCATTGGAATTGCATATCAAAGTACTTCCCCTTTCAGGTTTAGACATAGGACAATGAAAATAAGTATCTTTAAAAGCAAGCTATAAGACAAAAAATTATAGACAGAAATCATGCTTACCAAAAAATATTGTGGATCATCTCGTAATTACATAGTGATAGATAGTCAAGCGAGTAACATTTGCTTATTTAGAATGTTGAATTCTCCTGATGCAGCCTCCTTCATTGCATTTTATTGTTTCGAGTTAGAACTCATTGTACTGATGGTAAGTCACTGTCCCCTAGCTGTTTGAGTAGCTTGAAAACTGTCACATCATGTTTTCTACGTTTCTTTGCAAGTTGTGAGACATCATTCTAGAAGAGCTTTGGCCATTGCAATCGGGAAGGACCCGGATGATCCCACTTCAAGTGAACACCACATCTTGTTCGTGATTTTCAGTTTAGACGGCAGTTTGCTGGACAGAGGTTGGTGGCAATTCTGGGAATTATTTGAAGTTGCTAATACAAAACAACCTTTCTGTGAAGTAAGCTTTCTGATAAGATTAGCAATTCCCAAGAATGTTTAGGCATATAGCATTCCAGTTCTGCTTTTTTCTAGCCAAGAATTTAAATTGTAGTTGGATTTGAACAATATCAACCCTTTTTTTGTTAATTCAGCGTTTGTAATAGCAGCTGCTTCGAATGCTTGTATTGCGGTATTAGTATCATTTGGGTGATTTCACCCTTCTATGAATTGGGTCACATTTTGGTTTGAATGAGCAGCTACTATGAATGCTAAGCTAAAGAATATTCTTGTGTTACATATTTTCTACCGTATGATTCCTACATTGGAGTAGGGTTTGTGCAGTATCCCCCTTTTTGGTGAATTTGGCAGTGGTATTCTTTAGCGAATGTCACATCCCTAGAAATTGTGTAAATTATATTTCAGTTGGATGTGCTTTGCAGTGTATCTTTTTTCATGTTCTGTGTGATATCTTGAAGTACTGCTTGCTGACTTTTTCGTTTTTAACAAGAGCCTCTCTAACTGTCAGTTGTGTGGTCCGATTCCAACAAGTTTCAATCGGCTTACAGTTACTGGCAACTTTACATCAACTGTAAGTATATGTCTGGCTTGCTTACTTGAAAGAATTTGTAAGAAATAAATTATGAAGTTTGAACTCCATAGCTTTTGAATTTAGAATATGGGTTTAAAGGCTTGTTCACACTTGATGTTAGGGGTGTTGTTAGCTAAGTAAATCTAGTTCACAAGTGTATCTATAATTAATCTTGAAGAGACACTAACACCACATTTATAACATTAAGTGAGAACATATTTTAATATTAGTTTGAGGGTATAGTGTTGCGTTAATAATTGGTTGAGAGGAGGAGGTCAAAGAGAGTTGTTGAACATAATTCTTATTTACTAAATGAAGACTGCCAAGTCTTAGATGATCTACAACTTCTTGAAGACACAGAGAAGGTGGGATTATGATTTTAGATACCCTTCTTTTCCAACTAGAATTTGCCATAACAAATCAAAATAATAGGAGAGGATTATAGTACCACTATAGTAAGGGCTAACTACGGTAGATGATTATAGTTTGCTTCTTCAATTTTGGCAGCTTTTTATACCTAGGTAGAGCTCAAAACATTGACAATGATTATGCATTTTCAAGCTTTAAGAAAAAAATTGGATTTCTCTTAGGATAGACTCTCAATGTAAACCTTGGGTTTGTCTCTGAAATATACAGACTTCTAGGACATTACGAATTCATTGGAACCATTCCAGACTTATGAAGGAGAATTACCTCTAGGCACTCAGTTTTGCTACCATCTCAAAACAACTACATTCTTATTGCTTTGAAAGGTGATATTCTAGAGATCTTGTTCATTATTTGTGTTCATTTGAAATATTTGAAAGATGTGCTGAGAATTAGAATTGTACTTATGAATTGTATAGCTCTTATGTTGTGAATTATACAGTGTGATGGTTTTAATTTTTATTACAAATGAGAATTGTTCAGTTTGATTGGTAAGTACAAGTTTAGGATGTGGCTTATATGAGAGAAACAATTTGTTATTTTAGTGATTGGATAATATATGGAATGCATTAGATTATCTGATCTTGGAAGACTATGTTGGTCCCAAGATTTGACCTCCACAGATGGCTACATATGTCTCATGTTTTTCAAATACAATTGATTAATTTCAGAAATTCTACATCAGCAAAAATGATGGAACAATCTTGTAAGCATGTGTTGTCATTAGAGGAAGTATGTGTAGTCTTTGATATTATTAATTGAACTTGAAATATTTAAAAGTTGCTCCAATTTCCTTGTACATGGTAGTGTGCAAATTATGTTTTTTTTCTTCCTTGATTATATATTTCTTATGTATTCTCTCCCTGTGGGTGCACCGGAAGCCAAATTGGGATCTTGCTTTAGCAAGTGGAACGGTTTTGGTAAAGTATACCATTCCCTATTATTTCTTGAACTGAGTCTATTCTATTGTCTTTTCTCCATTCTTCTCCAGTGGGTGCAGTGGAAGCCAAATTGGGACCTTGCTTTGGCAAGTAGGACAGTTATGGTGAACTCTACCATTCTATATCATTCTTTACTTTTGTGGTCTTTCTTCACTCTTCTTTTGTATTGTGAGTACTAATTATATCGATTAGTGGTATCTTCTTTTTGAATGATGACAAAATTGTTTGTAAAGTACTTTCCAAAATAATTTTTTACTTTGAAGTTTTTTAGGATGACAAGAACAAAGAAATTCAAGCCTGTGAAAATATCATTTCACAAGGATTGCTTTGCATGTCAGAAATGCATTGCTTGCCTAATTCAATGGGAAGTACGTAAGCAAAGTGCCCGTCATGCTAGGGAAGTAAAACAATTTCATTTGAAGATAGGAGTCATTTATGTGGAGGACAAAGAAGAAGAAATTCACTTTAATCATGGAAGGATCCACACTCTTTTCACGAGAAATTGGAAGTCATTCACCCTATGATTTCCATTTTTTACATAATTATGTAAAAGTTTCTTTTAACATAGAAAAACAAATCACTTTGGAAGAATATACTTTTTACTGTCATTGGTACCTAAAAACAAGAAAATTTGGCATACCCACCCCCAAAAAAAAAATGAAACAATAGAAGGTTATGGAAATGTATCCACAAAGTGCTATATAGAACAGTGAAAAGACTAACGTTGCAGGATAGAGTACAAAACAGTGTGTACTAGTCCACCTGTACATTAAAACATGCAACACAAGACACTTAGAATGGTAGTACAAATGAGTTCTTAAAAACAACAAAACTTGTTTCATATAATATCTGGGAAACGTAGCTGAAAACATGAAAAGGGCTCCAACATCATGTACAGAACTTCCAACAATATAAAGATGAAGATTCAATAGACCAAAAAGAAATTGAAAGCATCAAAACAGATTGCAAAAACAATAGACCCACTAAGGCATACAATTGTACCTAGAATCCAAGGCGTAGTTTCAACCGCCCATATTGCGGCCATTTAAATGGGCAGACCTAATACTTAGAAACCACTGGCAACTACAATAGATCTAATTTTCAACAATTTAGTTCAGTTTATTAGAAGACACCATTCTGTAACTATACTCAACAATTCATTCACTTGCTTCAAAACAATACATACAAATGTATTATAGACAACATCTTCTTATGTAGTTCGCAATTGAAGTTTAGACATTGTATAGCACACAAGAGACTTAAAATTTTTAAGAAGGATTCATGATAAATGGAAGAACTTACTGTTAGATGAACCCATGCCTACACTGCACAATTTGACACTTTGTTGCATAAAGATGACAAGCTCTTCATCACATGTACATCACTTGGGCTTAAAAGAACTTCATCTTTAAATTGATAACATAAGTGCTTGCTTCATAATGTCGTAGAATTCATCAGAGCATTAGAGAGTAAAGACATCAAAAACTCAATGTTATTCTCTTCATGATTCTTGGAAATAATACCGTTCCTTAGTTAATTGACTGTGTTGCTTAATTTCTATAGTGAACTTTTAACTTCATGTTTACTAGAGCCATAAAATTATAGACCATAACTTACTTGGAGACATGGAGACAATTGGAATGATATTTGCTTCAATCACAGCCGAGATTGGTAGAGTTTAGTCAACTTCATTTTGTGAATGCCCATGCAGCAATGAAAGATCTAACGATAGGTGAAGTTGGTTCGGCAGCTGCGATAAAGAAAATTCAAACTCACACTCAAATTATGATTCTTCATCTTGAGACTCAAAAAAAAACTTCTTGTTTGATATAATATAATTTAAATGAAAAATAAAAAATGAAAATATTAAATATGATGAAACTCATAAATGAACTTTCTCTTTTGTGAAGTATTTCCAAAACACATTATAGGACAAGTTAGAATCCCCTTTTGACTACCACCAAGATAGTCAATCTTAATAAATAGTCAATCTTGGTGCAATCAAAATCCCCGTGATTTTTCGAGGCAAATCGCTCTCAATACGACAGCGTTAAAGTTGGCTTTCTATAAAGCTATCATTCATTCTATTTGGAGTTTGTATAAGGGAAGTGTGAGTGATTAAGCAAAGAAGGGTCTGTTGCCTTTTTTTTTCAAGGTCAAAACTTTGGATGTCCATAGATTTTGGACAAATTGTTAGAATGAGTTTAAATTTGGAAAAGAAGTAGATAATTGTGTTAGCTTTCCAAAAAGCTATCATACATTTTATTTGAACTCTGTATGAAATAGTGACACTAAATTATAAATTCAGTCAAAGAATTGAAGTTGAAGTTGGAGTTGAAGAAGACATTGAAGACTTCTGTGTTGTGGCTTGTGGCTCGTGGCTTGTTTTTTATTGTAAATTTTATTGTTGCAGGCGACGTGGGTGAAATTATTGCTTAGCCTCTTTTTGTATCATGAATATGACGAAGTGGGATTCTTTACCTACATGGTCATATTTTTATATTGTTCTCATTGGTGAGGCACAATTGTTGGTCACCGTGGGTTTGAAATTTAGGAGCCAATCTCTCGGACGGTTCAACTCGTGGTTTGATCATCCCGTTTTATCCGTCCGAAGCTTGTGATTCCTTATCACCTACCTTAACTTTTGAACCCAATTATAATCACAACAAAATAGACCAACAAGGAGTAGTTTGAAGACTCAACAATTGAGTTTGAAGAATTTATATGACTAAGACTTCTTTAATTTTTAAGTCATATCTAGTTGCAATCAAAATCCCCGTGATTTTCCGAGACAAATCGCTCTCAATACGACAGTGTTAAAGTTGTCGTCCTTTGTTATTTAATTTACATTAGTAGTACAACATGGCAACATTTGCAACAACAATTGTCAACTATCAACTTCACGGTACGCTTGACAATTGATATGGGAGAATTTGCAAATGGCAATTGACAAGACTTGCAATGAACAAGAATGTAGCCATACTTGTTGACAATACCAGAATATTTTCAAATTCCATTATAACATGCGAACTAAGTCTGTTGGAATTCACAAGTTCTGGTTCAGAAACTAATGGCGAAGGTTTTCCAATTCTATTAGAAACTTAACTACAAATCATCCTGAAGAAACTTCTCCTGGAAACTTCTTTCAAACACGGATTTGTGCACATTCAGGCTCACAATTGCAGTACAGAAGAGAAAGTTTGAGAAGGTGCCTAAGCTGAAGAATGCGCCGTGTGCATTTACAAAGAGTTCAGGCTATATCAAAGGAGGAGTGTTCGCACAAATGTTACCCTGATTTTGCAAAAATAGAGCTCAAGTACAAATACTGAACTCCGTCAAGACAGCTACGTTACTCCATCCCCACATTGGCCCGAATTTCAGCAAAAAAAAAAACTAGGAAATTAAAACAATCGAACTAAAATGAATAATGAAGGGCGTATGATAATCATCTATCATTACCCTACTGAATCCATAGCAGCTGCTGTGAATTCAAAAATGATAATCCAGGGCGTATGATAATCATCTATCATTACCCTAATCACTTCACAGTTCACAGCGTCAATGGACACATGCTGGGGTCGTGCGCCACGTACTAAAACTCAATTTACACGCTGGCTTTCCTTGCTAGTATCTATGTCCGAAACCGAGCAATGCTGCCACCAGGCCCCAGCGAGACAGATCATCGTGTTGAGAGATGAACAATGCAAAATCAGGATAATGATAATCATGCGAACCATCTGAAAAGTTCATCTGAACAGATGAATAGATCATCTGAACAGGGTAATTCATCTGAATCTGTTGTGTGATTAATTACAGGGGAAAACTTGCAAACCCCCAGTGCTGTCGATCCCTTCACCCGAGATTGCCAATTTCCCAAAATTGGCTGTAGTCCATGACATTTTGACATTTACATTAGCTTAACGTATCGACGGATACGCAAATTGTACTTCATCCAAAGCCGTATGGCCACATCCTAAGCGGAAAATGCCACAGCACTTGATTGAACGGGTGTAATTGCACACCTCAAAACCAGCCCCATGAAGAGGAAATGAGAAATAAAATTGATAAAAAAAAATGCATTATAAATACTTCAAAAAATGAGAACATGCGTACCGAAGTAATTTCCTTCGACACTACAGAGTTCTGGCTCGATCTGAAACTCTTCTAAACTAGCTACTATATATATTTCCCTAGCCTGCATTGTTCCCGGTTCCAGCAGATCGATCAAGCAATGCAAGGAAGGGATCGGATGTAACTAAAGAACCAAATAATTCACAGCGTCAAGAGACACTGAGCTTCTAATCTAGCTAGCTAGCTTCGGAACCACGCTATCACGATAGCCAGGACGTCTCTAAACACCGAAGAATGCTGCCACTAGCAAGATCAGGAATAAATCGATGTGTTGAACAAAATACAGAAGTTAACGTTATTCAATGCAATGCAAGTTGATATGATCATGAGAGCACGGGAATGACGGCCACCACCAGGGCGACTGTAGCAATGAGGAGCTGAGAAGTCCAGCTGAATCCTGGCATGGCCGAGGCAGAGTTGCCTTTCGGAGTGTCGGTGGCATCGGTCGTTGCGTTCACCGATCCGTCGGCGTTGTAAATTTGTATGGCAACCTTCATGCCTTGAACACAATGGCTCTTAACGGTACAGATTACATATAGTTCAAAAGATCGGTAAAGCGTAATCTGCGCACACAAACGCATCTAGAGTTTGAGACGAAGGTGATCACGCATCTTACAACCACAAGTGGAGAAGGCAACGTAGAACCACACTCGGGACGACACTGGAATACGTGTTGTCAGAACCGCACATGTGGTTGTAACCTGTTGTCTTGAAAAAGACATTACAAATATCATGGCGACGCAATGGGACGACATTAGTTGGTCCATATACTTTCTAGTCTCTACAAACGTCAATTTTTTTGGTATTCGCACTATTTGGAGCGTAAAAACTGCAACATTCAAGTGCATGAAGCGCTGAAAACTAGGACTGGTATACACAGGCAGCCAAGCGTCTGGAGGCGTGCCATTGCCGTGATTTTCCACCCGAGCATTACAATAACGTTGAGGTCAGCGGCTCAGCGCAACTTCAATTGAACTTTCTCAAAATACCAAACAAGCTGCACAACATGGCACAGTATGTCGCCTGGATCGAGTGCAGATCTTACCGTATAACGGATCCCCGGGCCAATGGTAAACGACTCGAACTCCGTGCCCTGCTGCCCACAAGTGTCATATCCAAGCTTGTCCACTTCAACGAAACTATGATCAATAGTGTCACGATTAACGAATACTGCAAGCAACAAGGTCGGGGAGTTGTTCAGAACCTCTGACAAGATCAGCTGCATACAGTGCACATGCATGCACCACCAATCCAGAAATGACAAGACTTGCAGGTATATATGGACCAAGAACGCTAGCTTGACGTGAATTGAGATTGGTCGA
The DNA here is from genome assembly GCA_951230915.1 of Antitrichia curtipendula. NCBI lineage: Eukaryota > Viridiplantae > Streptophyta > Bryopsida > Hypnales > Leucodontaceae > Antitrichia > Antitrichia curtipendula. Next base: position 9,899,600 of record OX579634.1, read on the forward strand.
GTGGATTGAAATGCCTACCGAGAGAATCGCCAACTTTGACTTTGTAGTTAGACGCCCATTTGTTGTAGTCGATATTGGCCGAGTTGGTCCATCCATTATATTCCCCTCCCAAAACGAATTCGACACCGCATTCAGCCTCGTGCGCTAGCAAGCAAACCAGGAGCACGGCCAAAGCAGAGCCTGCTGTTGAAAACCCCTTCATGTTGACTGCACAGCACTGCCCCTTCACAGGCCTCGAAGCTAAGCCCAGATTGAAGATCGCCGAAGTGGGGCAACAAACTGGAGACAGAGTCTGAGAATTCAGCAGGGCAAGTGAAAACTAGTGATGACTGATGACTGAGAAGTGGAGGAACCCGAGTGCATGTGCAATATATATGTGCATACATGTACGTGTATCCTTGCCGTGCAGCGGTCTGTGCAAGTGGCGCTGATGGCACTTGCACTGGACAGGACATCACGGCAAGTACACACGGGATTCGGCGCCCAAATTATTCGGCGATTTGCTCTACCATCAATTTATTTTTAGAAATACTGAAGGAGCTTCTATTCAGTCCAGGGAGTCACACTACCAGTTGCCATTTTTTTTATTTTTTTATTTTTTAAGCAAATGGAAATCCATTGCAAAACACCAAGTACAAAGCAGCCAAGCCAAAAGGCTGGACAAACAGAAGAAACAGAGAAGTCCTAAATGAAATACAAGAAAACAGGCCCTTGCCTGTTCCAAATGATCTTGTCCCCAACCCTAGTATACTTTTTATTTTTTTTAAAGTGAAATCGCATTTCAACCCGGTTCCCATACTTCTTTTTTTTTTTCTTGAAACACAAGGAAAATTCCATTGATAAGGGGAAAAGTACACAGAACCAGAGAATCGATTTCCATACTCTGGAAACTTGAATCAATGATCAGTTCTTTAAAAAAAAACTTAAAATGTCCGCTGGGGATTGGATCCCTTGGTTTACTGTACTTTTTTTCTGTATCAATGGAATTTGTTCATATGTTTAAAAGTAAATAAATAAAATATAAAAAACTTAAAAATCAAGGATCAATTCACAAAGATTTGAATTTAAATTTTTTCTTTTTTTAATTCTTACTTGAAAGGGACAAGTCTACAACTTAATGCCAAAAGACCTAACACCACAACCTAGCCAAGAGCCACAGATCCAACCAAACAATAAGGTGCAAATGAGAGCATAACCACCCTTGCATGCTAGGGGTTTGACACTCTTCAAACATGGATGAAAAGTGTTACATCCCTTCACAATATATTCTTGAAATTCAAGTTTAGGACGTCAAGGAATGACCCTTGAAACCACTACTCATCCTATGTTTAGTAGTTTTATCCTTTATTCTATTTCATGAGTGGACACAGAAATTGAGGACCCTTCAACCTAAATGTGACACTTATTCGAGATTTGCAAATCTTGACGGTAGGAACCGAATAAATGATGTGAGCTTGTTAGGAAATGATTCAAGAAACCAACAAAATGAATTTCGTATTTTTTCAAGCTTGTATGAATATAATACAATTTTTTGAAAACAAGTGTGCAGACTCACCTACTGTGGACACTATACAACAGCAAAGTGGGCACGAAAACACCCAAAAGTGACACACTCTAAGCTTGAATCACACATGGGTGATTGGCCAATGCAAGACCCACTGACAACTTCTTGAAACCCCACCTGTCTACTTTGGGTCCAATTGCGCTTGGATTTAGATCGTTTTTCAGATGTCCACAAACTACTGGTGTTGGATTTAGGCCGTGCTACCTTACTTCGATGACTCAAAGCCGATGGAGACTGTATAATTATAACATCCCCGCTGATCTTCAGAGGTTCAAAAAGTGACATGTCTTGTTCATTACGTTCGCCTCTATTTGAGTCGTCTACCATATTCCCAAAAGTTATGGAACCTCAAGTCACCCTCTTGTATGTTTCTGTTACTCGATATCGCTTTGCTACCGACTACAGTGACTTCATTTTAAAGTCTGCACTAGTGCAACTTTTGAAGTTTAAATCAAGGCAGTAACAGCTTGTGGTGATGACCCACTTGCTGCGTGTCTACAATTAGCAAGCCATTTGCCACAAGCCTGAGGGCCACTTGGTTCTGAATTATTTGAAACAAATGAATGGTACTTAGCCCAGTATAGGGAAATTTCAAATTTTCCTTTGACAAAGAAAGGATCACGCCTCCACCGTCTCCCTAGGGGAAATTGAACTGATTCGTTGCAAGGGTGAAATTCCATGTTTTCCATCATCGATAAAAAATTTCTTGATGCCTGTTCCCTCCAGAATGAGCTCTTACATTTACGGCTACTGTCAAGTTTACTATAAAGTACAAATGTCAATTTCAATATGTCGACGAGATTGCATTACTGTGGCTTCTGGAAACATCCCAGTTACGAATGGGCAACCTAAACTAAGCTTCTCCAAATTTCATGGAAATGAGGTCAAATTACTACGAATATGTCCATTGCAGATTTCCGAGTATTGAGTAATCCAGTGTCGAACACATTTTGAGCGCTTTGAAATTCGCCAATTTTATGAATAGGAATATGGCCATGGTGGCATTGACTGTTATAACTGTTGACAACACCATCTGGAATATTTTCAAATTCCATTATAACACGCAAACTAAGTCTGTTCGAATTCACAAGTTCTGGTTCAGAAACTAATGGCGAAGGTATTCCAATTCTATCAGAAACTTAACTACAAATCATCCTGAAGATACTTCGTCATGCAAACACGGATTTGTGCACATTCAGGCTCACAATTGCAGTACAGGAGAAAATTTGCGAAGTTGCCTGAGCTGAAGAATGCGCCGTATGCAAGTACAAAGAGTTCAGGCCAAATTAAAGGAGGAGTCTCGCACAGATGTTGCCCTGCTCTTGCAAAAACAGAGCTCAAGTACAAATACTGAACTCCGTCAAGACAGCTACGTTAGTCCATCCCCACATTGGCCCGAATTTCAGCAAAAAAAAAAACACTAGGAAATTAAAACAATCGAGCTAAAATGAATAATGAAGGGCGTATGATAATCATCTATCATTACCCTAATGAATCCATAGCAGCTGCTGTGAATTCAAAAATGATAATCCAGGGCGTATGATAATCATCTATCATTACCCTAATCACTTCACAGTTCACAGAGTCAATAGACACGTGCTGGGGTCGTGCGCCACGTACTAAAACTCAATTTACACGCTGGATTTCCTTGCTATCTATGTCCGAAACCGAGCAATGCTGCCACCAGGCCCCAGCGAGACAGATCATCGTGTTGAGAGATGACGCAGACATCATTACATGAACAATGCAAAATCAGGATAATGATTTTCATGCGAAATAGTAATCAAGGTGTAATCATCCAGTCATAATATGATCTTTAGGACCACGACCAGACACAGCGAAAGCCTGGAATATCGTCATTTCGGTTCAATGGCGAAATTTGTAGAGCTTGGCGCATCAATTTACAGTCCCCTATCAATCCTGAACCTCACATCTACACGCTCCAGTCCTATTTCTTAAAGAGCGTGAACTTCAATTCTACAATTTGGCTACTCTGAAACAAAACATTTCTTCAAATATGAGCAACTTCAATTTTGCTAGAGAGGTTGGAATTCACAACATTCGCACTTATCAAGGCAGTCGCCTAAACACCTAAATCCTTGTCACCAATTTCAGAGCTTTGTGAGGTTGTATGTCACAGTTTCGACACTCTGAATGGCGCCAATATAACGAAATTGCTGTCTGGTGCTGAGATTGAAGTGCAGATTTGTGTTGGAAACCTCGAGTGCATGAGTTCAAATTAACTATATCTTTTGCTTCAGAGTTTAGTTAGTGCATAGACTTCATATTATGGTCATAATAGTTAAATTGCTTGTTCCAGACACAGGATAGTCATTCACAGGGGACAGTGAGACAAGGGGGAATGATCTAGTGTCCTGTGTGATAACAGGGGAATTCATCTGAATCTGTTGTGTGACTATTACAGGGGGAAATTGCAAAACCCCGGGGGGTGTCGATCACTCCACCCGAGATTGTCAATTTCTTAAAATGGACTGTATGTATTCCATGACATTTTGACATTTACATCAGCTTGACGTATCGATAGGTACGCAAATTGTATTTCATCCACAATGTGCATTGTGCACCTCTATGCTAGAATGTCCACCCCATCCCTCCCGAGATTCCCGGCTTGCTCCCCAAATCATTTCATTTCTTTCCTTCATTGAAGGTCCACCTAGCTCTCCATTTTTATGAACTAGTGAGGGTCGAGAAAATCCTGCAATTAAATCCACTATATATCAGGTCAAGGGGGAAATGTTGGTCGAGTGTAACACATGGGGAAGTGAAACAACCCTCCTGTCAGCGTCGAATTTGTGTGAGTCGTCCGAGTGCATGCCCAGAATTCGACAATTCATCTAGCTAGGATTGTATAGTAAGATCGATAATAGATCTGACAGAGGTTTCAGTCGGGGGACTAGAACACCGTGATAAATTCTATCCAAAATACCAGCGTATAATTAAGTCAGTGGAGTGCAAGCAGTTGAATTTGTTCCACGAAAGCCTTATTTAACTTGCGATCAACTGATACGTCGACAAGCAAGGAGGAAACAATGTTAACTTGGACAGAAAATTTAATTGTTAAGATTAGTATCGGCGAGTGCCAAACTTGTGAAGTGACATTCAAGCACAAAAAGCTTTGAAAACTAAACGTCAATTTCGTTAAAATGGCATATGAAATCCGTCACTTTGTCTGAACATCTAGGACAGGTATAGATTTGTCTGAACATCTAGGACAGGTATAGATGTAAAACCGCCAAAGTTCTGGAATGCCGCCATTTTAATGAAATTCACGTTACTAGCTAAGGTTCGTTTTTGTAGAAAGCCATCCGATCCGATCTGTGGCACTGTATATATATGCTTTTTAGTGCCAGATTGCCAAAAAAATAATTTGACTAAAAAAAGGCAAGAAAATCGTGAAGTTTTTCACCAAAAAGCTTTGAATGAAAAAAAATCCTTGAATGAAATCACTAAATTGTGGATGAAAATAGAATTAGAGACCAACATGTGCTATGAGCAAATGTGATATTTTCTATCCAATATATGGATGAATGCTAAAATTTGAACCACCACTGTAACATTTTATATCGACACTCTGGCACTCCATTAAAATGAAGAAAAAAAAAAGCCCTGATATGCATGAAGGGCAGCCGCGCAAGCACTGCTTCCGTGAGCATTTGCTGCACTTGATCGATCCGGATATCGCCAGTGCTCGGTCACCGGGTTGTTCGTAGAGTACTTGAGCTGTGTAGCTTGATTTCAAGTAATTCTTACAAAGTAGGTTTATCCCTGTACTGACAAATGCTAATTTCTTCTGCATATGTATCAAAGTTCTAGCCAGTCATAAAATTAACACGTGTCACGTATATTCAAATGATTGGATTAAACTGCTATTTGAGGTAAGCATACCTCTTAAATGTAACAACACCTAATTGGCTAATTGTGACCTAATTGCAGAACTGTCCTGTCTAAATTCTTGTTTGAAATGTACAAGCTCCACACACAGTGGAGCCTAGGGTTGATGTTAGACACATTTGATTTCAGTACTTTGAAAATTCAAAGTTTACTCACATGTATTCCAAAATACTCTTTCTAAGAGAGTCTAGAATCTTTTTCAACCACTAATAGAATCCAACATAAGCTTTTATAGTTCAACAATAGGAATCATGTTCAAACCCTTATTCAAATGCATTTAGGCATGGTTATCTTATGGACCTTCACCCAATTTAGTCCCCTCTCTCAAGAATTTTGGGCAAAAATGCTAAAATGGTATAAACAAAGGACACAATATGGAGAGGGTTCATAGTGGATGTGCATATCTTAACTCCTAGAGGTGTTCAAGGCTTTAAACTCATAGGATGGACTATTCATAAATCAAATGAATATACCAAAACTAATAATAATGGTTGAATGTAGATCATTGATTGTAAGGGTGGTTGCAAGAAAGACTAAACAATTTTGGTAGCGTTTTGCCAAAACTATAGTTTATATGCTCAATACTATGAAACAAAACAATCTCAGCCGTTGATTTGAAAAAGACAACTATTAGTATCGTTGATTACTTGCAAGTACTAAAAAAATACTACTTGAAAAAAAATTGTCATAGAAAATAGATACAACTAGGTATAAATCAATAAAAATTAAAAAAGCATGAACACAAAAAAACTAAAAATTGGCCATTTGTAAAGACTTGATAGTGATCACATTTCACCAAAAAATAGAAGTTGAAACCATCTTCAATGTTCAAAAAGTACACACGTAAGGGAGCCCTATTTGTACGAATATGGAGGCCATAACATAATGCATTTTAAATTTTCTGTAGTAGGCACATGTCCCCCCCAGTGTGGAAATAGACCACAAAAGTTTTAGATCTAGATCATTTATTTTGGATACTCCCCAATACTAAAAACACCTAAAACTCAAAGTGTGACAAATTATGGGTGAATGCAAGAAAGACCGACCAAAAAGCGTAGTGTTCTCCACAGTACTCATGTTTTTTTGGGAGTACTGTATAATTAGAAAAAAAAAATTTTAAAAATCTAAAAAATATGTTCAATATATATATATATATCTTTAGAAGAAGTTACCCTAGGAAGGAAAAGCATAGAAAAATTCTCTAAGTAGGAGAACTGGAAAAGTGCAAAATCTCATGAAAATAGGTACTTTCACATTTTAATTTGTAAAAAATAGGAAAAACAATTTTTAAAGAAATAAAAAATTGGCCATTTGAGAGGACTTTATAGGAAAGATATTTCACCAAAAAAATGATCTTGAAACAATTTTAAATGTTCAGAACTGCGCGCGCAAGGGAGCCTTGTTCGCACGTATGTGGAGGGCATAAAATAAAATATTTTTAAATTTCCTTTGGTAGAAACATGACTTCTTAATATGGGAATAGACCATATAAATTTCAGATCTAGATCATTAAGTTTGGATACTCCCCAGTACTAAAAAACCCTAAACTACAAAGTGTGACAAATTAGCTAAATTTAAATTTAAATATAAATTTTTTTTAAATTTAAAAAAAAAATAAGGGATCTAAACAAGATCAGGTTAGCCATCTCCAAGAAAAATTTCAAGTTAATTGGATTCATTCTTCAAAAGTTATAGCCGATAACAAGTCCAACACGTCAAGTGTGACAAAAAATAGTACTAGTCTTTCTTGCAATCACCCTTATCTAAATTGAAATTTGATTATAGAATATTTTTTCAATTTTTTTGAAAAACAAGGAATCTCATGAATTCCAAGTTAGCCATCTCCAATAAAAATTTCAAGTACGTCAGCTTCATTTACCAAAAGTTATGGCCAATGGCAACTATGTCACTCCAATTGTGATAGAAAATAGTACGGATCCTTTTTGCAATCATCCATTTATATATTAGTCATAAAATCATCCTAAAAATATATGCAAATTTTGGAGGGAATTTTTTTGTTTTCAAAAAGAGAACAATAAAAAATATTTGAAAAACATTACCATTTTCTAGTTATATTTTTATTTCAAATAATTATATATATATTCTACTATCAAACTATAGCATTGTTTGGAGCTAGAGTTCAATTGGTATGACCTTGGTTTCAAAGAACAAGAGACAAAACAAAGAGATATTTGATGAACTTAACTTCAGGTGGACCATTGTTCCATTGGAGGGTAAAGTCACACTATGAAATATAGTACCCCGAGGGTAACGCCCTACCATTCTCTCTATGAGTAAAAATAGCCAAGTCCAAATAACATTCAAAAATCACAAAAATTTGAAATAGTTTTTTCATAAATTAGTCTCTCATGATTTAATATATTTTTATCTATATGGAAAACTTAGGTTCACTCCATTTGTATTAATAATATATAAGTAATGGAGTGCCTCATTATTTTATCAATCAAATTATGCTCTTAATAAATCAATATTAAAGGAATCATTTTTAAAAGCAATTTTAACATTTTACAAGGGAAAAAATGTCCAGAGGGTTTAGATTTCTTGCTAAAAAAATCTCACTATTAAAATTGGCATTTTACTATCAACTTAGAGTTGTTAACAAATTAGGTTTTCTTTTCATCTTATACCTTCTTGTACTTAACAACTTTTGAAAGAATGAAAATCAAAGTTCTTATTTTGGGACTTTTTTTCCTAGAGTCTCATTACAAAGTCCTTTACGTCACATATTTGTAGTGCAAACTCTTTAATTTAAGGAGATTTAAAGTGGATGATGCATGAAACACTTGTATTGATTTTGCATCAAATGTTGTATGTAGAACCCAAAATTGAGAATAGCTTTTAGGATTTTTTTTCTTGCTAATTTAAAACTCATATCATAGTTGTGCTTTGTGCCTAATTTAATCCATATTTTTTGTAATTTCTAAAAATATTTTACTATTTATTACTCAATTTCTCTAATTTGTCACACTTTAGGTATTAGAGATTTTCAATTCTTTTGAATACCCAAACTAATGAACCACACTAGGAATTTTAGAAGGCTCATTTTTCCACTAGTATTGCACATACATGTAGAAAGTCAACCAAAAATAGCAAATATGATTGTTCTCCACAAAGGTGCAAACATATCTTTGTTGCGTATAGTTATGGACATTAAAAAATATTTATTTGCCATTTATTTCTTAAAATATCTTTAATAATAATTCTTGCAAATAGAATTTTTTTGGTTTTTTTTTTAATTTTATTTCCTATTTATTAATTATTTAAATGTCACGAATGTATCTATTTTCTTCTTATTTAGCACTTTATAGTTTTTAATTTTTGGATAATGTTTTTGAGCTTGATCTTTGTAGAATATACCATAGTCACTTCAAGAATTTAACATTAGCCTCATTTATTATATTTTTAAAATGAAGATTGATTGGAAAAATCTTTATTTTGAAGTTTAGGCACATTTAATTTGCAATTTGTGGGACATTCACTCTAAAATTTGGATACAATGTATTTGAACAAGTTAATTAAAGGATTGTGTAGTTGGATTTGTTAAAAAATAAATATTGGTGAAAAATCAAATTGGCCTTGCTTTGGTGACAAGTAGTTTGAAGTAGTTTGGGCATCTACACATGAAAGAACTTTAGTGGTTAATGAAGCAAAATAAAATGTTTATTTCTAGTGAATATTTTACATTTGACTAAGCTACTAGTACAATAATTAAGGATCATCTCAAACGTGATAAGACCACAAAAATAGCATGTCTTGTATAGATAGAATGATTAATATTGTTACTACCCTACGATCGGATCAAATTTGTTAAAAAAATTCAAAATATAATTAAATATGGCATGTAATGAAATTTTCAGAAATTATAGCATGGCATAATTGAAAAGTGTAGAAAATATTAATAAAAATAATTTGTACCCTCAAAAAAAATCCAAATTTTTTTTTTATAAGAAAATAATTTTATATATATATAAACCTACCAAGGTGATTGCTTTGTAAATGTAAAAAATCCATGGAATATATTTAAGCTTACTAAACTTAGTATCCCCCCCTCCTTAAAGAGAGATTGTATTCATTAAAAGGGATTGCAACTTTAACCAATCTTGCTATTAACTTATTAAGTCCGGAAGACCTACTACTAAAGGTCATGAAAGATTTGATACCCCTTGAGTACCGCGGTAAAATTGTGAAGACCATGCTAAATGTCACAAAATATTCTAAATCTTATGAAATGAAATTCAAAAAATTCAAAATCCATTTAATGAAAGGATATTCAATCCAAAAAAAATGATTTCATATAGGGTCTAATGAATCTGACCCTAACGTACAATAAATCAAGGTTTTATTACTTTCTAAGATCAACTCATATTTATAAAAGAATTTAAATGTCAAAGATTTAAAATCTCAAAATCTTTCAATTTCTAAGTTTCATAAACTTTAATGGATAAATAAATAAATTAGAAGGTTTGATGATTCCAAGAAACATCTCTTGACTCTATTACGTTTACGCTGTACTTATACTTTTTTTTTAGAGTACTTTAAAATTAAAAAAATATTAAATTATGGAAAAAGTATACACCTTTAAAAAGATTGCATCCTATAAACATAAAACATAGAAGAATTCTCTATGTAGGAGAACTAAAAATGTGCAAAATCTCAAGAAATATGTATTTTGACATTTTATTTTGGAAAAAAATTGGAAAATCAAATAAAAATTAGAAAATTATAACAACTCTATGGACATAGTCATTCACCAAAAGAACCAATATAATAATATTTTATATGTTTTCAAAATGCAAGAAAGGAGGAAGCTCACTTTATATACTTTCATACAACACATAATTAATTATTTCAAAAATTCCTTCAAATTGTTTTTAGGGCTATAACTTTTGTGATTTTTGAAAATAAATGGTACAAATTGTTTCTTGCATTCACCCAGTTGTAGGGTGTACATTTAGATTTCTAAATTTGAAACAATATAACTTGACATTTTGATAATCTATTCCTTTACTGAATTTAAGTCTAGAAATGCAAGCTTGCCTAAGAGCCTTGAGCCTAGTTGTAAGTAGGTACTTTACAACTATTGAAGGTGCTTATAACTTAGGTATCTATAACATAAATACCTTATAACCATGGTAGGTGACTATAATATAGGAGTTGGCTTCTAAGCTCATGGGCTCAAGATCTTAAGCTCACATGTTTGCCTCCCCCCCCCCCCTAATGTTATCTATTAATTTTTGTAAGTATGTCATATTTTTAACCCCTAAAGGACCGTCTTTCCCCACGGGGACAATTTGGGTCCGGGTAGATTCCTTTAGTCACAATTTGTAGTGAATTTCTTTGAGATATTTTGAAGTTGTGTAGTTTTGCAAGAGCTTTGTGGATATATAATTTTTGTTTCAATCGGATGTCAAATGAAAAAGTTATGGCCCAGTAAGCAAGAAATAGATATTGGTAGGCAACCCCCAAAAAATCACAAAAAGTCAAAATAATTTTAATTTTAATTTTTTCTGAAATATTGTGTTTTTATCTACGTGAAGATTTGATTCATTCTATTTGGACTAGATATAAGAAGGTTATAGACAATCTTAGTTTTTTCGGGCAATCTAAGCATCTTTAAAAAAACACTTTTTGTCCAACTTTGAATGCTAAAATCTTCCAATCCGTAAGGTCAAATTTGATGAAATTTTTGCTACATAATCTCAGCCAAGTTAAGTACAAGATCCTAAGGTCAAGTTTGAAAAAAATTATTATTTTGGTTTACTTAAATGAACACAATAGAAGTGACAATTTTGACTTTTGAGTGGTTTTTGACAGAAAACACCCTCGGGGCTTTAGGAATTAAATTATATTTTTCCAACTAAATTTTTATTTCTTTCCAAATACTCACAATACAAATAGTTTTTAGAAATTGAAAAAAACTCAACTAGTTTAACCCTTAAAGCCCCGCTTGTCCCCTCGGGGGACAATTTGGGTCCAGGGAGGTTCCTATTGTCTCAATTTGAAGTGAATTTTTTTGAGATTTTTTGACGTTGTATAGCTTTGCAAGAGCTTTGTGGATATATAATTTTTTTTTCAATCGGCTGCTGGATGAAAAAGTTATGGCACAATGAGCAAGAAATGGAGATTGGCGGGCAGCCCAAAAAATTTACAAAAAGTAAAAAGAAAAAATTGAATTTTTTTCCTATTATGTTTTTACCTATACGTGAAGCTTTGATTTATTCTATTTGGACAAGGGATGAGAAAGTTATGGACAATCTTAGTTTTTTGAGCAATTTAAGCATCTTCTTGAAAAAAAACTTTTTGTTCAACTTTGAATGCTAATATCTTCCAATCCGTACGGTGAAATTTGATGAAATTTTTACTACATGATCTCAGACAAGTTAGGTACAAGATCCTACGATTAAATTTAAAAAAAACCAAAAAAATTGTTTCCCTTAAGTGAATACAACAAAAGTGGTAGCTTTGAGTGTTTTTTGGCAGAAAACACCCTCGGGACTTTAGGGGTTAATATAGCTAGAAATCTTTTGAAAGTCAAATAGAATATTGAGCTAAATTGCACAACTACTTGACTTGTCCACTTGATATTTTTATTTCAAAGACTTTGACTCCAATGTGTCTTCACCTTTGCAAAGATCAAACAAGGTGAAGATATATTTAAGCCAAAATTAATAGATCTAGTAGTGACTTAGAAATAGTTAAGGGTGTCACTGCCTCACCACCCTTAAGAGGCCTGATTTTTTTCTAATGATTTCAAAAGACTTCACAAATTTTATGACTAGTAAAGTGAAGGTTTCAAACATTTTTTAAATCATCACAAATATTAGAAAAAAATAATTCAAATGTTAGCAACATAAAGGATTACAACATGAGCTGGATTGGTGGACCATTGACATTAGATGCTTTATTAATTAACCTATTCATTAATCTTGTGTACTTTTATGTAGTTGGTCTATTAACCTTTAAAGGACCAAACACCGTTTCTTGACAACATAGAGATTTTGGGCAACTCGCTACGATCGGAATTTTTATTTTTTTTCTTTGAAATTTTCACACAAGATGTGCCCAAGGAGTAGCTTTAAGGCCCAACAATTTTCATAACTTTTGACTACATGGTTAAAAAGTTATTGCATGATATGTCATTTTCATTGGTCGGTGGGCAGCCCGAGCAGCTGAAAAAACATTATAAAAATCTCTTTTAAGAAAAATAAAAATTTGAAATTGATTCTTTAGATTTATATATATGCGGGAAGCTTTTAATCATTCTATTTTGATTACAAAGATGAAAGTTATGAGGAGTCTTAGTTTGAGGATAGTTATGGAATTTCTACTCTAAGATAAACTTTGAAGTTCCGTATTTAACTCAATTTTCAATATTTTTGAAAAAAAATAAAAACATTGTGTGCCGATTGTTTATTACAACATTACAATGGCATTTTTCAATCCCATATTTAAATTCTTAACAGCTTAGTGTTTTGAATCATTCTCTACCTCTTTCTACTTACTAATTTTTTCCTATATGTTTTACAATTCCAAATGATCTGAAATTTTTCAAGCATGTAGCCAACTTGCCTTGAAGAATGCATCCAAAGAGTAACCACCATTTTGGACATTTTTTCATACCAATGTGACCTTGTGGAGTGCAGCTGCCCGGATTTTTGCAAGGACAAAAAAAAGGATTTTTGTCAATTCAAACGCTATTATCTTGCAATTCACATAGTGAAAATTTCTAAAATGTTTTTCACAACTTCTCAAACTAGTGTACTACAAGATCCTATGGTTACATTTTTCCAAAAATGTTTTTTTTTCTAAAATTTGGTACTTATATTAGAAATAGAAGTTTTGGAGTGATTTTGGTGAAAACATAGTCTTTGACCTTTTAGGGGTTAATCTTTATAGCTGTACTTATGACACAAGAAAAAAATAATTTTTTTATAGCCAAAAATAGATCTTAGTACAACTTAAATCATTCCATTGAATGTATAAATATATATGTGTATATTTTTACTTTATATATTTATGCACAAATGTGGATATTCAATCTTATTTCTTCAAATTCCTGATTCTATTCATAATTTATTGTATTTTATGTAAAATTAAAATTTATAAGTATTTATGTAATGATAAAAAAATCTTGAATGATGAAGAATTTTGGTGTTCTGATAGGAGGCAACATAATAATATGTTAGTTTCAAATGAAAAGAAAATCAAGTACTTTATTATACAAATTGGAAGGCCTCTTCATGAATATAGATACTTCATCACCAACTTGTGCTATTTTTTAATGTGCTTTTGATACTAGTCAATCGATCAATCATTTATATGAAATAGTCTAATCTTGGAGATGGAAATTTTTGTTCAGTTATGAGGAAAAATAATTTATTTTTTATTTTTTTTATAGCAATTTTAATACACAAGGAATTAAAATATACAACCATTGAGAAAATTGAGGCCCCCCCCCCCAAATCTTCATATAAGATTTGTATTTGAAACTTCCAACTCTACATATTGTAATTAATTTTTTAATTTATCTTTCTATATAGAAAATATAAGCTTTGACTATATTACAACTTGCCTTGATATCAATGTATTTGCACATAAAATTCATGCAAATTCATGTGTACATTAGACTTTCAATTTGTGATTGCAAAGGAATATTTGTAAAGGCAACATGGAATTCTTATTGTATGGCTTAAGCATCTTAAACATTTTTCTATACATATTCTATCTTTCATCTCCACTTAAGGGCTAAAAAGTCAATATTCCATCACTAGACCAGCTCTCTATTAGAAGTCCATTGTTCCATTTAGCAATCCACTACTTCATCTCAAAAAATCCTTAATTTCAAAATTAAAAACAAACTAAAAGAATTGAGTGGATAGTCTCTAAATCTACCCAAGACTCAATGGACAAACTAAAAGCCAAGTATCTTTGTCTAATTTTCAAGTTTTAAACTTTTTAAAGTCTATAGTTATAAATATTAGTGTCAACGCAAATTGTCACAAAAAGATATGGGATAATTAGCACTTGTATTAATCCTTCATTGCCAAAGGAGACCAAAAGCATCCTCACATATTTTCAAGTCCAATTCAAGTGCTGTAACTTTTGAATTAAATGGCCGTATTCAATAAAACTTGTTGTAAAATTTGCACTCTCTCTTCTAAGTCGAGTGGTAAAATTTTCAGATCAACACAAGATGTACTGGTTTCTTAGAAGCCAATCAAAGTTCAGAGGTTCAATTTGAGTTCACCAAACTGCATTTGAAGGCTAAAACTTAAGGGGCTTGTATCTCCTTCACCCAATGTTAGTTTTCAATGAAATTTGTTGGATTATGTTTCCCTTGGAGTTTAATTATTGTGGTAAAAATTTCATGTCTGTCTAAGTTGTTTTGAATGTTTGGGAGCAATTCAAAGTTCAAAATCCAGACATTTTTGGATTACAATGAACTTAGGCGGCTTGTTTCTTCCTAGGTTTCTTCTTCATACAATGCCCGTTTTGAATTTTTTGAATTTTTAAAAGTTGGGCATATTAGCTTAGTCTATGTGGATAAAATTTCATATCAATCCAAGAAGTTATGAGTGACTGAGAATCATTTTAGTAGAAGGAAGTTCAGCCTTAGATGTGTCTTTTGCAACTTTTCTTGCTATTTTTTTGACATTTGCAAGCCATTCTACAGACACAATGAGTCAATTCAATGATATTTTCTTTCACCAATGTGTTTGTGTGCTTGGTTTGAATCACTTTGTAGATTTAAATTTTTTGATTTGATTAGGTTTAGTAATCAAATTTCACTTGCAAATGTGTTGCTGGGAAAATTTCAGCTTCCTTTTTCAACACTAACATTATTATCTTGCAATCTAAGCGGTCAAATGACTCCAAATTTGACTCACATCATCTACAATACATACACTACAAGATTGTGCGATTGAAATTTCTATAACTAAGCGACATTTAGATCTATAACACTTCAAAAGCAATGATGTTTTTGAACTCAAATAGACCTTACACAATGAAGGGTTAACAACCATATCCTCATTTGTATTTGCATACATATAATATCCTTACATTTGCACAATATGTAACATATTTGCCTAGGTTAACCCTTCATTTTCATTTTATTTCTCTCCTAGTTAGATCCCATGTCAACAATTTGTGGCTTGATGTTTTTTAGGGGATATAATTCCTTGTATGACAGTTGATAGTTCTACAAGAATTTACTTTTAATAATTAGTTATTTTGGATTTTGGTTTTTCTTCCACTAATTTATAAAAAATTGTGCAATTAAATTTTGCTTTAATTTTTGCCAAATGACCAACATAGTTACAAAAGTACTTTTTGTTGGTATTAACTTTGGCATGACTAGTGAGAAATTTAGTTATCACTGACACTTATGAAACTTTAGAATTTAACTATGTAAAGATGTGCTAATATGGAAGTATTTGCAAAATTGGTGCAAGTTACATTTTTGCAAAGATATGATTATGGGAATTATCTAAATTTATATTGAAAACAAGCAAACTTTCAAGCTCCGTACACCTACTTAATTTCTAATTTTTCTCACTTTATTATACATTTATTTTAAGGAATGTTCCCACTTGGCCTTACGATATTGTTCTTTGGTTAATGAAGGAGTCTTAAATGCTTGTGCTTTCCCACCTGAGGTTTTTAGTAACCACCGAACCTACGTGTTGGCCGATGTGGCATGCTGCTAAGAATGGTATTTCGGCCTTTAATACGTAACAGCTTTTGGCCCACCACTGCCGAAATTGCTGCTACGAAAAAATCTCTGATCTTCATGAAATAAAGATTTCAGGGATTTTGGGGAGGTCTTATCTATTGGCGGCCCTGCTGGCCCATTATATAGGATCGTTCCTTTATTTTTCCTGAAATCACTCCAAAGAGAGTGGCACGACTTTCGAAGCAAGGGTCTCTACGAGGCATGACAAGCATAAAGAGGTGGCACTTCAGGATGCCCAGAATCCAGACTGCAGAATCCTTCACCGGGTATGTTTCCCTTGTCCTCTTCAAATTCCTTGTACTTTGTTAAAGCTTACCTGTTGTTGTTATTGCTCCTTTGCATTTTGTGGCTCTACATTGTTTATTTTCTCAAGCATTGTGTACATGTCATGGTCCATAGTACAAAATCTTTGGATTAAATGTTTCCCTCACATTTTTTTAAGATTTTTTAATTCGGAAGTTATAAACCCCTATGTCCAATCAACAGGACATGGCTTCTCTCCATTTCCTCATTGTTATAGTATCCACATGCCCTTCAGAAGCTACCTGCCCTGCATTTTCAATAGAAACTTCACATACATTTTCACTGTCTGTTTCAGTTTCTCACATGCATTCAAGGACTTCCAATGGAGAACCAACTAAACGCATTTCAGTATGTTGCACCCACCTGCCCCACAGCTATTCCTCTTTCAGGTGAATTCTCAACTCATGCAAAGTAGTTGCTTGCTATGTATCATTTATACACTCCTAGTCTTGCAGGACCCATTCCCTGCAAGACAACAAACGAAGCTCCGATGCCAAAATCAGAACATGGTTGAATTCAATAACACATTGTAATTGTGCAAGTCTGAAGAGAATTCCCTTCTCAGTACAATAGTTCATCTTCTCTACTCCATTTGTCAAACTTCAAGCTAAGCAATGAGTCAATGACTTCGTTGGATTATTTATCTCTTTCTCTGTTCAAATTCCTCATTACGGAATTCAACAGTTTCATAGCATCTGCTACTACTTCAGTTTCTCGACGGATTCCGTCAACATTGCACTTGTAGCTGCATACTGTGGACAAGGCACCTGCAAAACAAACAAACACCCTCCGAAGCCTAAGTCAAAATTCATACAATGAATGAATGACTCTTTTATTTTCCCTTCAACATATCGTGCACTAGTATGTTCTCGTGGAGCTTATGGGAACACTACATTGTCACTTGCAGCCGTGAATTCTTTCTATTTTTCATGTCGTGCTTTCAAACACTAAACTTTGTGGCAAATGCACAGTGACAGGGGGAATTCCTTTACCACCACCAAGACAAAACCGACCCCCACTTCCTGTGACAATGCCTGCAGCATTTCAAGAAGATGCACCTCAAGCAAGCCTAGCGAAGCGTCCAAGGAAGGACCGAGGACCGAACTGGTTGGTACAAGAAATTCTTGTCCTCATTGTAGCCAAAAGGGCCATGCATCTTCAAGAAGTCGACACAATTGATGGTAGAGACCTCATGACGCCTGACACCAGCAAATGGTTACTTATCTCCCAACAAGTTATGCGTGCAGGATTCTCACCTTGTCTGAGGGATGGCCCTTCGTGTAAAACGAAATGGAACCAACTTCTTCTTGACTACAAGAAGATAGCAGATTATTTCAGTTGTACTGGCAGAAATTTGCAAGATTATTGGGACCTGTCATCCGCTGAAAGGAAGGCTGAAGGACTTCCATGGCAATTTCCGAAGGACTTCTTCGACAGCATCCACGAGTGGTGCAGCAATCGACCTCAAATTCGTCCTCCCTACATTTGTGACTTGATGTCACCAGTTGATACTAATTTTCAACCGACAGAACCGCAAGAAGATGGCGAAGAGGGAGACAGCGAACCAGAAACAGATTACCCGCTCCATGCCTCGCAGCAGCAAACCTTCACAGCATCCAACGACATTTCTCCGTCCATGTCTCCTCTGCGCAACTCATCCACACCGTCAGCAACATCTGTCAGGAAAGACTTCACAAGTAACCTTGCGTCGAGGGCATTTGCCGGTATCCACCCTAGGATCACGCCACAAGTTCTGAGTTCCTCAAAGACCAGTCAGTACGCTGTGCACCGGCGGCTAGGGAACACGGGGGTCAGAAGAAAAAATGTATCAGGGCATGCGGTAATTGCAGAGGCCACCAAAGCCTCAGGGGAGGTTATGGCAACACAAATGCAAGAAGTAGCAGATGCATCAATGAAATTGGAGCGATCCAAGATCGATGTGCAATTCAAGCTTTTCAGTGAACAAATGGCATACCAAAGGGAGAAAGACCATCGCATTCACGAGGCCACTATGATTGCAAACGAAAATGCAAGGCTGACAATTTTAAAACAAACGGAGATGGTGAGTTGCTTGTCTCAGCTCTCGAATGTGTTAGGCAAAGGCTTAACAACATTGACCGACAAGACAACACACAGTAAAGAACAGGGTGGCTACAACGACGTCAAGACTTCGACCGTAGAAGCGGACAACAGAAGCGCACCTGGTGCAGCTACTTGCACTGCAGGTGGTAGCAACGGCTTCGACCTAGCTGGGCAGGCAAACAAGCCCAAGTTCTCTAGCGCGTGAACCCTATGTCATATAGATATTGTACTTCTACAGCAGCATTGAACCTGCGGTCGACTGGACCTGCAACATCGCTTCAGTGCCGCCGCAATCCTGCAGTACTTAGTCGGCGCTTCTTCTGCAGGAGTTCAGTAGTTGTAGGATGACTCTGCATTCCGCTGAAAATGAATTAGTGCTTGTACTACTGCTACTTGCCACTATTTTATGAATGAAAATGAATTTCAGCACGTGCCTTCTTGTCAATGACTAGTCCTTCTCATGACAAAATAGAAAACGAACCGAAGAAATGTACATGAAATTACCTGAGCATCTAGCGATAACGTCCACGTCTGGTTGCCAAATGCATGCCCAGTGTTGTTCTCTTCTGCAAGCCCAACGTTGTTGCCAAATCCTCAGGAATAGGTGCACCACCATCGAACTCGGGCGCCTCTTCTTGCTATGCATCTGCTGGCAGCCCCTCGGTTCTCAAAACACGCAGGAAATCCTCCACTTCACGATGGGATTGCCGCAACAAGATGTTGTGTAGTATTGCACAATAAATAATCACATCGGGAAGGAAAGTGACAGTGAGCTCGGACTTATTCAGCAGCTCATGGAAAGAGTGTTTGAATATGCCAAATATGTTTTCCACAACACAACGACCTCTTTGCAATTTGCGATTGAAAAGAGTCTCAGACACAGAGAGCTGACGACCCCTGTGTGGAACCATTAACCACGGAAGTAACGGATAGCCGGAATCACCGAAGAGGTAAGGCGTGAAATCATGTACATCGTGATTCTCGTCCATGGGATTCCCGTGCATAGCTTCCGTATGTAACGACGAACGGCGCAACATGTGACTGTCGTTCGTTGATCCTGGCATGCCCACGTACAAGTCTAGAAACCGTTTGTCACTGTCAACCACGGCTTGGCAATTCATATTGTATCCCCCGGTCTTGAAATAGAAGTAGTCAGCGGCACCAAGTTGGGGCTTAGATATGGATACATGCATTCCGTCAATGGCACCTACAACTGAAGGCAAAGAACAGAGGTTGGAGAACTTCGCCTGAGTTTCCCGCAGCCTCTCTCCACTTGGCCAAGAGATTTTGTGACACATGGTGTCATTGATTGCGTGCACTACGTTGCGCAAAACTTTGGAGATTGTACTCCGTCCTATGGCAAACATCTCACTGCAAATGGTGAAATTTGCACCGTGAGTTAGTTTGAATAAAGTGCAAGCAATACGAATGAGAACTGGTATTGCTAATCTGTACTTCGGTTTTTTTTCCTGCACATGCGCTTCACTACCTCTGCTAGGGCAAAGACAGAGGGTTTAGTCATTCGGAACATGGACAGCCAACGGCGGCTGTCATATTGTTCTAATAAGAAGCGAGAGAACCAGGTGGTGGAACGGGGTTTAACCCAGAAGGCAACGTTGTCGTCGAAGTAAGTGAAGCTGGTGCACAATCGGTAATTGTGCAACGTATTTGTGAGAAGCGACAATGTATGTGTCACATGGAGGTGAACGGGCTGGACAATGGCGGTGATTGCATCATCCCCGTCGTCCTCTGCTTCCTCTAGAAAAGGGACCTGAATTGTCTCATTGGCATTAAGTAACAAGGAAAGCAGCTAGAACGTGAAGGTTGCGACATTCGCAGGGCTAGCAAAGGGCTCCATTGTCCCTGCGGTAAAGCAGACAACAACAATGAAAAATACTGACAACTGAGCACAGCGAGGACACAAGGGAAAACAACGGCAAAAAAACCTAAACCTCAGTTGCAGGTGACGACTACAAGGGGAGCATGAGATGACGCCTAACATTGAAGACAACAAAGGCAAGAACGACAACAGTTCTCAAGCCTTCGACAAAAATTGAAATGAAGACGACGCTCATCTGGAATTCACAAATTCTAGAAATTGAATGCGCAAAAGTTCATAACTTACTTGGTGTTCAAGACGATGTCCAACAACGCTCCAATTCCCTAGAAGCAATTGCGTCGACAAGCAGGCAATGCCAGAAGAAACACTTGAACGACGGCGGAAGCCCAACAAAGAAACTAGTGAGAAGGAAACAAGCGCACTGCACACAAAAGTGAAGCAACACCACATCGAGCAGACCACCACCGCATCCAGCAGACCAACACCGCATCGAGCAAGAAACTCCGGCGTACAGAGAATGTGCAGAGCTCCATAGATGTTGAGCAACACAAATGCAAGAACGAACATGGCGTGATTGACGTCCTCCTCTTGGGAACGACTTGACAAGGAAGACGTTGCCAACCTGCGGACCCCACTACTAGCAATCCGATGTGAAGTGGGAACGCCCTCTGTCCAATCTACGGGACATGGCCATATCAACTGATAAGACCTTGTGCGGCTAAACACAATTTCCGTATTTCCATACCGTAAAATACGGGAGCCTGTACTGAAAAAAAACCCAGTGTGAACTCGTCCCTCGCTTTTAATTAAATCGTGTTTACCTCAGAATCCGGGTTTTTTTATTAAGGTCAGGTGGGAAGACCCCTTTATTTTGTTCAATGCTTTTTTTTTCCTTCTTTGAACATTGCAGTAGATTGTTTTCTTAATATGTTTAAACCTGATTATCGATTTCTAAGTGCATCTTCTTGCTCAGACTTCTAACAGAAAATTTAAAAGCGTGTACATACTTTCAAATGGGGATGTCTTTATAATAATAATTTAACTCCTAAAGCTTCTTTTTAATCCAAAATGTTTTGTGGCTATTTTGGGCATTTAAATTTAAATATTAGATTTGGGTTTCTTTATCTCATTTGTTTTGGGATTGAAAAATCCAACACTCTTCTAGATAATTTAGTTTTTATAAAAATCCAACACTTGGTAAAATTTTATTTTATTTACTTCTAATTCATGCATCTAGAGCATGGAATTGTTTTGCTTTGAAAATTTGCACATGTCTTCCTAACTTGAGGCTTTATTCAAATCTGAAGTCTTTAGATCTGTTTGCAATATAGAATTTGATTTATGGGACTTAAAAAAACTTGACAAAGTTACATTGTCAAAAACTTGGTTAACCTTGGAAAAAAAATTGTAGTACTCTTTGCTAGGTCATATCGCACATATACATTGCTTCTAGATCCCAATTTTTGAGGCAAGACCTTATTATTACAAATTCTAAAAAGTGAATAAAATTTGATTTATAATTCTATCTTTAGAAGACAACAACACCAGCATATTATCCTAGAAATGTGAGCCTATAAGCCTTGAGTCTAGGTGTAAGTAGGAGCACCACAACCATTGAAGGTGCCTATAATATAGGTGCCCTATAACTATGGAAGGTGCTTATATCCTAAATACCTATAATTAGGTGCCTAGACTCCTAGGCTTATGGATTAGAAATCCTAGGCTCACATGCTAGCAATCATATTTTAGAAGGTGTTATTTTTTTGGCAATTTCAAGAATATTTATAAAAAAAATTATACTTGAAGGAATTTAGGATTTGATTTTTTTTCAAATCAAAACTAACTTTTTAAACAATTTTTCATCTCTTTTGGACAATTGAATATAATAATCTTTCTTCATCATTTGTGTACAAAGAATTAGATCTATTGGAAATGTATTTGCAAAAGCTTAATATGTACATATTTACAAAAAATATTGAATAATTAAAATTTTAACAGATAGAGCTTGCAATTTAAAAAATTCATTTTATTGGGGATTTTTAAAATTTCAAAATGAAGCAAAAATAAAATTTATCACGCACAATTTGTAGTTAATTTGGGAGGGGGATTTAGATTTAATACCTAAAATGGGGGGGGGGGGGGGGGGGAGTGGGGCACGTTCTTTCTTATATCTTTGTACAAATGCTTTTTTTCCTTTAATCTCCTCAAATTATTTATAAAGAAAGGTCTTCATTTAAAAGATTCAAAAAACTCTTTTGACTGATGAGAATGTACTTGGACGAAAAATGGTTTAAAGCACCATGTATGTCATCCAAGATATGGATATCATAGTGCTTAGGAATTAAATCAAATACCAAGAAGGAATTTATTTAGAATAAATATCCATAACTTCTGAAAACATCATTAAAAAAATATTGTACCTTGTCGTCACAATCGGCATGCTATACCAATTAATAAATCAAAGTTGGAAAATTTAATTTGGCAGATACTTTAAAATAAAATAATAATAATTTTTCTTCTATAAAAAGTAATAATTGAAAAAATAATTTTCCAAAAATTTTGACATCTATTTTTAGGAATTTTTTTTTACCAGTCTTGACCACCAAATGTGATATATAAAATTTACAAGTATTCAAATTTGCTATCCTACAA
The DNA here is from genome assembly GCA_951230915.1 of Antitrichia curtipendula. Taxonomy (NCBI): domain Eukaryota; kingdom Viridiplantae; phylum Streptophyta; class Bryopsida; order Hypnales; family Leucodontaceae; genus Antitrichia; species Antitrichia curtipendula. The sequence goes on from OX579634.1 coordinate 9,922,709, forward strand.
ATTGTTGTATAGAAATTCTACTACTATCAGATAATTTTCATGCTTAATATTCTTAGTTTAAAATTGAATGTAGATTCCCAAGTCAATAGTTTTTTATGCTAAAAGATGTAAAGTTGCTTTTCTAAACTTCATTTTAAAGATTTCCAAAATAATAAAAAATAAAAAATTATTAACTAAGCATTCTCACCATTGGGATTAATTATTCTTAATTTCTAGTAAATGTTATTAGCACTTTAGTATTTTCATCAAGTACCAATACTTTCCATTTTATAAAAAAATTTAAAGTTGAAAATGAAAGTATTTTACTTTAATTTTTTTCACAAACCATTTTCCATTATCTTGACTAAACACACATTCAAAAATATGGAACACATGTTTTCATTTTTCTAAAAATGTTTAAAAGACAAAAATTTCACTTTTAGAAAGGGCTAGAAAAAACCAACTTCTCAGATTTGAAGTACATTTTACTTGCATTTGGTCGGATTTTTTATTCTAAAATTTTGGGAGGATATACTTGTACACATTATCTAAAAGCTCCTCTAGTCAAAATTGTGAAAGAACAAATAATGATGAAGATTTTAGCCTTCTTTTGGATAGGAGTATTTTGAAGCAATTTTGGACCTCAAAACCCCCAAGAATTTTAAGGGGTTACACCCAGAATTGCACCTTGCCTAAAACCACCATCGTCCCAATGTGTACATCTCCAAAATCAATATATAATTATGTGGAAGAAAAGATTTTACAGCATCTACCAAAAAAACTTTGACCCTTTCTAACTTTTGCATATGATATTGAAATGCCGCATTTTTTGGTGCGTTGGAAACTCCATTCAAGTGCCAACAAGATTACATGAAAATTCAACCAGTCTTATAATAGTAACTAGGCACAGTGGCGGGTTTGGGGGGCGGGTACCCACCTCCGGGGTCAATTAAACAGATGTATGGAACCATTATTTAACTTTATCTTCGGAATGTCACGAGGCTCCATTATGATACCATACTCTTGGGAAATACGTCAACGTAGCTGAGTCAAAGCCCATTTCCTTGGATTCCCAAAGACGAAACAGGCTACCATCAAAAGGGGTAAACTTATACGCAATGGGCATTTAATTTGGAATACAAAAACTTACTCATTAAGAATACTGGAAGGAAGCCAGCCAGTCAGGTAACTAACTTAATGATGCTGCCTGAGTGGCTGCAAAATTACACGACAAATGATAAAATTTATACACTCCTTTTTCTTTTCTTTTTTATGCAAGTCAAGGGTTACCTTTTTTATTCACTCCTTTCAGTGAGTGAGTTGTATTATAATGAAATTTGCAAATAGACTAGTTTAGTCTAGAGATGAAGTCTTCTCCAATACCTTATTAAATTGAGTTGTCAGTCGGCAGTACTACTGAAGGTGGCTGAGAATCTTGGTAGGTCAGTTTGTCAGATGGACCTTCATACTTTCCATCAACTGCTGGCTCCAAAAAAACCCTTCTTTCTGTACGTCACCGGTTCATTTTTATTTTCCCCTGGAATTTATAGCAATCATAGCTCCAGGCCAAAACACACTTCATTTCTTAATCTCTGAAGTATTGTTTTTCCCCCTTCTTGCTCTCAGTCGCCTACCCAAGAAAAAATAATAATTAAATAATAAATTTAAAAACTAATACTTATTCCTTCGTTTGAATTAATAAATAAGAAAGAAACTAATGGATTTATCGGTGGTATTCAGTTGTAGTACACTCAAATCAACACCTTACTTAACCCCTAAAGTTCCTTGACTATGTTTTCATCAAAAACATTCCAAAACTGCCATTTCTAGTACAAGTAATAAAAATTTAGAATTTTTTTTTTGGACATATGAAACCATAGGATCTTGTAGTACTCTAGTTTGAGAACATGCAGAAAAAATTTCAGAATTTTTCACAATGTGGATTATAAGATATTAGCATTTGAAGTGACAAAACCCTTTTGGGAGCCCTGCAAAAACGAGCAACAAGGTCACATTTGTATGTAAAAATGTCCAAAATGGTGGTGCTATCTTGGATTCATTCTTCAAGGCAAGTTGGCTACATGCTTGAAAAAATTTAGATCATTTGGAATTGCACAAGGTATAGGTAAAATAAATATTAAGTAGAAAAAAGTAGAGAATGATTCAAATTCTAAATTGTTAAGAATTTAGTTATAGAATTGAAAAATGCAAGTCCCAATGGTTGTAATGTTGTAATTAACAATCTACATCCTATGATTTTATTTTTTTCTAAAAAATAAAAAAAATTGAGTTAAGTAAAGGCCTTCAAAGTTTATTTTAGAATAGAGATTCCATAACTGCCTGCAAATTAAAAGTCCACATAACTTTCATCCGATTGATCAAACCGGAATGATACAAAGCTTTCCACATATACATAAATCTAAAAAATCAATTTCAAATTTTTATTTCTGAAAAAAATGATGTCTTTTTATTTGAGCTACCTGAATTGATAAACACACAACATTTTGCATCATAACTTTCCACTTGTATACAAAAATGAAATGAAATTTAATACTCATGGAAGATATTCCTTGTCTACACTTTGTAAAAACAATTCAGCCTAAATAAGCAAAATCTCTGCTCACATGTACCTACCTAAAAAACTATGTTGCCAAAAACACAAGGCTGTCCTTTGGCAGTTAACCTATAAACGATGCCAAGGACATTTTACGACCAATGAATGACAAAGAATCTTTCTATGCAAGATAGAAATGCAACTATTCATCTTCCAAATTTTGTGTGAAAAGGGAAGAAGGTCTTCTACAATATTTTGACTTCCAATTAATGTTTGGGGAATTTTTTTAAGCCGACAATCCACACAGTTCCAAATCAGATGATTTCTAAGATGACCATCTCATCCTTTAGGGGTTAAGTTAGTGGGAATCCAAACAATATGGAAGGTAGCAACACCCATAACTTGTCACTGTACCATAACCGTTTCCTCTAAAATCTTGGGAAGTGAATAGATGTGATTACAAGGATGTACTATATCTGAATATCAGATCCTAATGTCAATGTTAGGTGCATTTACACTCGGCTCATATAAATTTACGACTTATACTCACAGTGTCCAAATAATACATTGAAAGTGCAAATAATTATTTTTCACTTGCTAGTAGGGTTCAATAGTTTATTAGGATGTGTATGAATAGACATTTTATTCAAAAACCTTCAATTAATGGTTATGGATGCTACTACCTTAAATTAAGGTAAATGAGCTCATTCAAGACAAAAGTTGTAAAGATGGTATACTTTCATGTTCTACAAAGTATACCACTAATCTACTTTTGACCACAATGAACTCACTTACCTAAATGCTATCAAAAATGCTTACTTGGATTGACTATCCTTTCTAGCAAGCTTTAATCCCTAATGGATTAAGACATATTTAAGGCAAAATCATCAAAAAACAATCATTTAGGGTGGCATTGAGAAAAAAATGAAAAAGAATAATCTTCTTTTTTAATTTCAATTGAACGAAATTGTACTAGAGTACCATAGGAATGTATATAAAAAAGGCAAAAACTTTGACCATCTAAATTGTAAGATTATAGCATTTGAAATTTAAAAAAACAAAAACTAATTTTACATGACTAGTCACAATCTATAAATTCTTTTGAAATGAGATTTTTGCACTACACCTAGATTTTTGTTAATCCCTAAATGCCCGAAGTCTTTTAGAGTTTCTTAGAATTTTCTCTAAATTGAACAAAAAGTCAACCTTTTGATAAGTTTTATCATAAATTTGTTTTTGAATTGTAACCATACAAATTCAAACTGGTTAGAGGTCACATGGAGAAAAATAAATAATATATATCTATATCACTTATGGATTGAAAGATTAAAATGTTTGATTATGAGGGTGTTGAAATTATGAAAGTAATTTTAAGTTTTTTAATCCTCTTTTTATATGTCAAATCTTAAAAAATGATCACCTAATGAAATATGAGGTTAAAGGGCATAATATGCATAACTCAACAATTTTATTAAATGAATTTCTAATGAGATTTTTCCTCCAAGATCTAGTGTACTTGAGGCTCATTTCCAAGAACCCTCAACACTAGAAATTCAAGATTTGCAATGTACCCCTTTGCACAATTTCTTGTATAGAATAATTATAATAATTTATTTTTATAATTGGATTTTTGATGTAAAACTAAAATTAAAAAATAATTAAAAAATAAATAAAAACTATTGAAAATAGTACTTTGATAAGGTTTTATTTAATTTCATAGTATTGTCGACACTATAATTTGGTGCCTCGAGCATTTAGGAGGTAATGGTTGCATCCTACATCATGTAGAATATGTGCTTGCCAAATTCTAATATTAAAGGATTTTTGTACATATTGCCTAGAGTTGCTTCCCTTGTTTAAAAAGATTTAAGAAAATAAATTTTGATTTGGGAAAAAGATTATCTTCTCGTGAAAGAAAGGTGTCCATAGCTCAAATCAATTTTTTTAAAGATTTATTCAAAATTGACTTATAAGGAACCTACTCAAATTTTCATTTGTCGTTTAGTGACCACTTAGTCTTTTAGGGTTGAAATCCACAAATAATTGGTCTAACTACATAAGCTAATTTAACTAGTGTGTCCTACTGTAATAACATTGATTTGCACTAATTTGAAAGTTACAAAAATTTGCAAGGCACAATGATATGTAATGGTATTTTTTCTAATCATAGAAAAAACAATATAATGGGATCTACATAATTAATATCACAATTCCTTAAATACATTATGTTCATTCAACTTTCATTTGTATGTGTTCATTTTTTTATTTAAAATTCATCCAAATGTTCACTTTATTCATTGATAAAAAAGAAGAAGCTTAAGGTGCATTTATTTTATATTAAATAATTCACTTTTCATTTTTGAAATTTAACAAAATAAAGGTCAAACATAATTTATTCAAACCAATTTAATTAGATTTTGAGGAAATTTTTTTTACCAAAATAAAATATCTATTTTATATGGAGTATATAACATCAATTTATTAGTAAATATATATAATATATAAGATCTATTCATAATTTAAGTAGAAGCACATTATTCATTATATGAATGTTGATTATAACAAGCAAATTGAACTATTTAACACAAAAAGTATGAATGTAAGCAAAGGTCATTGAGACGAAAATAGCACAAAGGCTATGTTGCTAGAGTAGAAAAGGTGATCAAATTGAGCTATCTATACTAGATTTTTATTTATGGTCTAGTGTGTTATCTCCACAATGCACTCATAAATTTGAAAAATGTGTAGGATAAATGTACATTGAACTTGAGTTGGTGGACAATTTCAAGTGGAAAAGGGACACCTATGCTACTTGACCACCAAAAAGAAAAAGAAATTAATTGTCAAGCACTTTGAAAATGTAAATTGAAAGAGTGTTAAGTCACAATACATTGTGCATATAAAATTTAGAGACCTCATTACCCCTAAAAGACCGTTGTCCCTTCAGGGGACAAATGGGATTTGGGGCATGTACCTATAGGCTAAATTTTTGTCGTGATTCTTTGAAACTTTTTTTGAAGATAGAAAAAATGATAAGCTTTGTGGGAATATAACTTTTTTCATAATCGGTGACCGGGAACAACAGTTATGACCAAATAAGCTCAAAACAGGGGATGGGGGGCAACCTGGGCGGCAAAAACAAAATTTTCAAAAATTTGAATTTTTTTTTTAAATATTTTTTTTCTCATAGAATATATATTTTTCTATTTGGAAAGCTTTGATTCATTTCATTTAGATTTGTTATGAGAAAGTTATGGACATTCTTGATTTTTAGGCAGTTAGAGCATCTTCTTCAAAAAAATAACTTCTAGGATTCATTTTTGAATGCAATTTTTCAAGTTTTTCATTTTTTTTTTTTTGCATGGTTCAGTTTACTTGCTAGAACAATCTCACCATTGGATTTAGTGCATTTTAATTCCATCTAAATATATGAATATTTTAGATTTTCCTTCTATCTTGTACCTACTTAAACTTAACAATTTTTTTAAGAATGATAATTAAGTTTTTTTGAACTTTCTTTTTTTTCCTAGAATTTCAACTCCATTCTCTTCTATAAAGATTTAAAGCTCAAAATGCTGTAGTGCAAAATTTTTATGTTAAAAAATGTTTGAAGTCAAAAAATCTAGTCCCGCAATGTGCTGAGAAACTTGTTTTTTTCACTTTAAATGCAGATATCTTGCAATCTGTGCAGTCAAAAGTTCTAAAAAAAAAATTCACACGTTCTTATACTAGATAGGTGTAAGGTCCTATGGTTAGATGTGCAAAAAAAACATTTTTCAAATTTTTTTACTCTTTGCTATAGAAATGGCAGCTTTGAGTGTTTTTTGGCAGAGAAAAGGCCTTGGGCCTTTAGGGATTAAGAACTATTGAGATAATTTTCAAAATTTTAAAGATAGGTTTCTACAATTGAAAGAATTGTGTTTTATAAGTTCCTATAATTTTAGGATTTTTTGTATATTCAACTTTGAAGCTCAAAATCTAAAATTAGATTTTGAGGGCTTTAAATTATTATTATTATTATTATTATTATTATTATTTATTTTTTTGTCAATGTACATTTTGTATAAATTGTGAGAGAAAATTTGTCTAGAGTTTCTTTGTTGAATGTCACCAATTATCTATCAGAAAAAAAGAATGGATATGCTAGTGCAAATATTGCAATTCTATGCACTTCTATTGAGCAATTCTATGCACTGTGAGTGCATGATGAAACTTGGGATATTGTAATGTGCAATCACCCACATGCAAGTACCTTTTCAGTACATTGTAACACAATGTGTTCAAATCCATTTCATTAAAAAATGAAATGGATTTGAGCACATTGTATTACAATGTACCAAAAAGGTTACTAATTAAATACCAACCCCACCCACCCATTCAAATATTTTAAATAAAAAAATTTTAAATTAAATTTTTTTGTGAACCTCCCCCCCTCCCCTCCCCTTCTTTGTAATTTCCAGAGTTAGTAATCCTCACAAACAATATGGGATATTTGCTCCCAAGTACGTATTTGGATCTGTATTTGAATTCGTATCTGTCCGTATTTGCTTTGTATTGGTATCCGTATCTACGGTATCCGTATCCGTATCTGTGGTGTATCCGTATCCGTATCCGAGTTTTTTTTGGAATCAACGGTTGTGGGAGGGGGGTGTAATTTTTTTTTCAAAAAGATCACCGGCTCTCATTTTTTCAAACATTGATTGGTAGGGGGGGGACAACTAATGGCATGACAGTACATTTTTGGTACATTGTAATGTGCAATCACCCACATGCAAGTTGATTTTTATAGCTTTTGACTTTGAAGTCAATTTTTCATGTTTAGTTTTTTTTTAAATTAAAAAATGAGGTCAATACCTATCAAAATGATATTATTAAAAAATAAAATATTTCAATATCAATGCTCATGCCATCTAACTTGCATGAAATGATGTATTAAAAATTTGTGTGAAAATTGAGGTTGCACACATTAGAATTGTAAAACAATATCACTAACAAATTATTAATCACAAATAATTGATTTGGTTTGTGTAATTTCTACTACCTAGCATATTCTAAAAATATAACCCACTATAAATTCAAAAACATGTGTTGAATCATAAAACTACTTGATTGAAATGAAAGCATTTGGATGATAAGGTGCACTAGATTTCATACCTCAATGCATCACTTTTTATTATTCCTTAGAATTTTCTAAATTTTAGAACATCATCCATTTAATTGTAACTTATTGTTATGAACTTCTTTTTGTAGATATCATTCAAAGGAATGATATCTTTTGGATTATTTGATCACTTAAAGGAAAAAAATTAAGAATTTGAAAGAAAAGCTTTCAAGAGTTTAAATGAGGCATTTTGTAAAAGACCAATGCACTTTCATAATGCCTAAAATGATTCAAAAATTTAAAACATTCAAAATAAGAAGGTTATGAATGGAATTTATAGCTCTAAATTTTTCTCTTTGACAAATATGTAAAAAAATCATTCTAATTTATATAGCTTTAGATAATTGAGATTTATATATTAATATTTTTAGATGATTAGTTATTTCTCTATATCAAAAACTTTCTCAATGATGTAATCTTTAATATGTCTTAGATATAAATTGGTGTAGGTCTATAGATTTTAAGATAAAAATTTATACATAGAATAAATTGGGCTATATTAATTTTTAATAGATTGTAGTCTATTTTGGCTATAAACTTTCAAGAATTGTTATTTTCAAGCACATAGAGCAAAAATGGACAAAAAAATTCTTTTTGAAATTCAATCATACCAAAATGTATAAGACTATTATACAAGCCTAGAAAGAGAAATTCAAAACTTTTACGATAAGATATAGTGTTTAAAGTTAGAAAAAACATTGATTGGATGAATAAAATTTGAATTTTTTTGGTGTTAATTTTATATACTATATATAATTTTCTTTCTAAATTTATATTTATTATATGATATTTGGTACATATTTGTCAAATTTTGTGAGCGAAAGGGCTTTGAACATGCTGTCCAAAGCTACCTATAGTTTCACCCAAAAAAATTCAAGCAACATAACTTTTGATTTGGACATATGATTACAAAAAGAATTATAATCTTAGAAAAGGGGACAACTTTTTTTTTTACAAAGTATAAAAAATTTGAAGACTCACTCTATTTGAAATTGATTTTGAAAAGAACCTATTAATACTCAAGTTTCAAATCATTGCTTTGAAGGGCAAGTATCCAATAGGGATAAAGTCTTTGATTAATTTGAAGTCAACATGAATTTACAGTAAACACGTTCGTTCATTAAATTCTTACAACATTCATTAAGCAAAAAATAAAAGTTCAAAATTATTTTTATTTTTTAAAATAATATCAATTTTATATTATTTGGAGCTTTATTGAATTATGCTAGGAAAATTTATGTACATATTTGAAAGTTCCAAAATTTTATACTAGTAGAAAAATACAAATTTTTCACTTTAATATCCACAACTAGAACACAAACATTGTCAATTATGAGCTATCCATTGTTGTATATAAGAACCTTCAAAATCCTCATAAGAAGATGAAATTTTTATATAAATTTCTAATTTAAAAATATGTATATTATAATTTTTGAGATATTTGTATTCTCAAATCTTAGAATGCACCTCAATCAACAAACTCTGAGTGGTCAAAATTGAGAAATTAATAAACATATGGGTCTTTGCTTCAAAATACTTAAACTCAGAGATCAACCTACAAGTGTACATGATTTCTAAATATTGTTCACCATTGTAACTTTATTCACAATCTATTTAAGGAAAAACTAACAAATAGAATGACAATTCTTGAGATTTATCATCTGATTTACGCTAATGTTGACGTCAACATTAAGATAAAGTAATGATCACATTCGGAATTTCAACCTATGGACACATTTAGACTAAAATGTTGATGGTGTCTAAATCCCCAAACCTTCCAAAATGTATCTTCAACTTCCTCCTTGAACAACATTTACAAAAAAAACACTCACAGAGAATGAAAACCTTCAACCTTTGAAGTTATATACAAAAGTTGGTGAATTCTTAGCATAAATTCACCAAGTTGTTGTTATTGCACCAAGTTCTTCAATAAGATGCAAAATTTTAGCCCCTAAAATTAAGTTGAATGAAAGAAAGGATTTATTGAAAGATGATAGGGCCCAATTGATCCTTGTCATATCGTCATGGCACTTCCTTGCATGCATTTATCACTCACTACGCATCAACACATAAACAATAGAAGTCTTGCAACCCCGAGACTAATTTTCTACATAGATAATATACGATCACTCAATGGACATTGTAAAATAGAGTTTGTCCTAAAGAGGGGAAATGTAATACTCAACTTCCTATTTTTGATCCAAGGGCATGAATATTATTGAAAGAATAAACTCATAGTTAGTAGTGAAAACTATCCGTAAAGCTGCAGTGGAAATTGCTTGTCTTTTTGAGGGAGCCCGTTCGTTAGACTTGACTAAAGAACATGATCGCTACAAATGGAGCAACGTGATGATCACGTACTGAGTGCAGACTTGAGCCACAGTATGTAGGTCACCCTATTTCTGCATGGAAGGACTTGGCAAGAAATCCACAACTGTTGGAAACCAAAGGGAGCAGATGATTTGCTCATGAACTTAATATGCTGCACCAGCGAGCAAATGATGACCGCAATGAAAGCTCTGTTAGTACAATACAAGCCTCATGGAGCCAGCCACCTTCAAACAACCACCCCCAACCTGCTAAATAATATGACGTGGATGTGCACAGTAAAACTCAATGTGACACTCACTCTTGTATAAAGATCGCAAAACTCTCAAAAAATGCACTCCTCTCTGACTGAAATCCAGCTAGTTTCGAACGACGATATGGTTTTGAAACAACAAACAGTAAATTTGAGAAGATGGGGTTCCAAAATTTGAGAAGTTATGAGTCCAAAATTCCAGAAGATGGGAGCTCAAAATTTGAGAAGATGGGGTTCCAAAATTTGAGAAGTTATGAGTCCAAAATTCCAGAAGATGGGAGCTCAAAATTTGAGAAGATGGGGTTCCAAAATTTGAGAAGATGGGAGTTCCAAAACTTGAAAAGGAAAGTGAGAGCCAAGCTTGGTCTTCACAGGTTTTACAGTAAGTCTAGACAAGAAGGTTGCGAGCTTGTCATTGAAGTTGCGTTGAGAGTTTCTGATGATGACGCGACCATGATGTTGTTCGTTCCATTTGCAAGGGAAAAATTCGGACTGTTTTTCATCTTTCACTTTCAAGCAAGTCAATGCCAAGATGCAAACCACCCTTTCAGTTGGAGAGGTACCACCAGTTTATACTTACAAGAGGGGGTTACATTAGGACGGAGAGATGAGCAAGATCTATCAGTATTTGCTACACAGGCAGTTACAGAAGCTGTATTAGTTTCTGACGGTCACCGCAAACTCCAACAGGGTACATGGATGAGGGCCCATTTTTTTTTCCTTTTGAGCTTAAGCTTAAATTACGCCTTGCAAAAGTGAACAATAATTTTTTTTCCCACTTAAGCCTGGCTGTCCACAGCTGAATATTTCTACTTATCTCAAAACCAGGGTACGGTATGTATGTGTACCATTTTCTGAGCAGCAGCTCAATAAGTGCCTGTCCATCTTTAGAATATTTCCCCACTGTACACAAACAGAAAGAATGGGGGTTTCAGTTCACTACAATTTCCTACGCATTATGATAGCAAGTTTTTTGTTTGTTTTTTGGGAAGAAACCGGTGTCAATTAAAAAGCAAAAAAAGAAAGTCTGTACAGCTAGTCCGTTTACATGCATTAGCAAGTTGCACTCCCTGTCATAAGAAAGTCATAAGAAAGTCATAAGAAAGTCATTTTTAAAAAGTCATATGAAAGTTTTAGACTGCCTAGGTGGTTGCTCGCAGCATTTATTGCAAAAAAACAAAACCCATGTACGTGCAATTATTCATCGCCATTTCGTACCCCATGCCAAGTTTGATAATCGTGTCCATGTAAGCTTCAGCGCGGCTTCGGCCTTGGCGATGCAGCACCTGTCTGTCTCGTCAATCAGCCAAGTCACTCCCAAGTCCCAACTACTGAGTGGCAGTGATCTCAGAACCGGTTCAGGGTTTTTAGCCAAATGTTAATTTTGGTAAGAGTTTTTTCTCCGAATGTACAATGGGGGCATGAAGAAATGAAGTCGCAACCGAGCAAAATTGGAGCCAGTTTTGGGATCGCTGCTGAGCAGACAGATAGGCACTCTACCTTTCTGCCAAATCTCAGTCTGATGTCGATCCAAGCACCTCATGAGCTTCGAGGCGAGCAAGCAAAGGAAAAAGGAACAGAGCGTCGCAGCCTGAGTGGCTCAGTCACATGCTTTGAAATATATGATACTAATTTCCTCGGGCCTTTCGGGTGGATTCTATCAATGATGAGCCTACCTTTGTGTGTTGGTAAGGGGAGTGCTCCCCATTTCGTATTCAGTAATTAAATAGGCCATGAGCTGCTCAATTATTTGAATGGGTACAGGACTAAGTTACAGGCAGGCATCCATTGGGTGAGTGTGTGTGTTGACTGTGGTTTTTTGGCTCGACTGATCAAAGCGCGAAGCATATATATATTTTTTTTTACTAAAATAGAGGGTGGAACCTTTGGTTGAGTGTTACGAGGTCATGAAGAGAAGTTTGCTTCTAATATGATAATAGTCAAGTACAATGGGGCTACTGACTGGCAACCGCGATATTTAAGTCAGGGTAGGATGAAATAATGCAAAAAAGATCATATAATCCATTAGATAAAATCCTTCCTGTTCAGTTGTTGTTTCATATTAGTTGTTACATCAGTACAGAGCTACAGATCTGTTTGTTTTGTGACAGATCTTAGTAACTAATACGTAGACGTAACCATATATATATATATATATAATCATGATTCTTGTAAGGTCGCAGTGAGCCTCTCGGACAGCCCCCGAAGTGGCTTAGGAATGGTGAAAAAGATCGGTTCCATGTTGAAGACCGGAGCAATGTTTTTTCATCCCATTTTTTGGGTACAACTTTATTGGTTGTGTCCAGTGGATAGAGACTATGGCATTGACTCTTGCTTCGACTATGGTTTCTGAATCTGAGTTTCCAAATATTAAGGTAGTAAGGTAGTGTATTCTAAAAGCATCCGCCTTTGCTCTGGTAGTTTCCACAAGTCCAAGTGACACCTATCTTTCAACCTTCCTCTGAGATTACCATGTCTGCGTGTGTCGAATTGATTGTTCTTTTTTCTTGTGTTTTTTTTAATGCAATGGTCACCATCTCTTTGAGGAAAACAAAAAACAAAAAATGACCGTCTTCTTCAAAACGATCCTACAATTAACCCTAGAATGGACATGAGGTGGTCCTTAAATTGACTTCTTTTAGCCATTAGTGAATCAAGGATAAAGTGTTATTTATTGCAAGAGCCAATCATTTTATTTAATTTCCCCGTATATCTTTACAAGTTGCAACGGAACAAATTTTGAAAGACCTATACTACAAACAGGTGCCTACAACAATAATCTTTGAGGATTCATAAGTAATTCAATAACGCTATAAAAAAAAGTTATGAAATCTCTTGTGTTACATGCCACATTGATTTCTCTTTGTCTGAAAAATTAGCTAAAAATATGCCTATCTATGGAAACCTATGAAAATGGCGGACTAGCCCTTAAATGGTCACTTTTAGAGCATATATACTACCTTATCTACAACCGCATAAATACAACACATCACAGTTAGGATTTGATTAGAGGGAGAGGTCCACTAGTCGGACCTCTTTTTTTTTTGTCTAATTGATTGGAAGGGGGTCTAGTTGTTTTTTAAATCTAATTATGTTTGCATGTCACTAATTCAATCCTTTTCTTCTTCAATATTCCTACTATCCACTATCAACAAACTAATATTATTGTTTACCTAGGACAGAGCCTCACGGTCACATCCGAGGTCACATTGATCTTGTTTATAGTACGTCTACATCTTCAACCCAAGTTCAAGGTGCATTTTTAATTTAGGATATTGAATTAAAAAATAGATACATCCACGGTGTATTATGGAATTTTCAACTTTTGGTCCTTAAAACTTGATATAGACATTCAAAATGGTTTCTATTACTTTTGAGCATTACAAATAATATGAAGCTTCATGAGTTTAGTTCCTAGTCCAATTGAAAACTTTAAAAACTTTCCTCAAAAATGAATTTTTATTGTAATTTGAAGCTAAGAGATTATAATTACATTTCTATAGAATGGTAAAGAGTTGTAGTTTACACTTTAATGTTCTATTCTATTAAATGCACATAATGAAAAATCTTCATATCTTTTAAGCATGTTTTGTACTTCATGTGAATTTTCTTCATTTTTTACTATAAGAATTAATTGTCCTATGTCTAAATTTGAGTTTTTTTTGTAACTGTTCAAAGCACTTGGGGATGCACTTTTGATGATATTAATTTCAATTTTAACATATTTGGAAGGTTGATATATTGTATATATAATTGAGGATGCCGTTAACAATGCAATTTGCCATTCAATTAAATGTAGGTATTTGAGGTTTTATTTTCTTGGTGATTTTTTTTTTTTTAATTTAAAAAGAGCAAATGGTTCTAAGAGTTTATTGTTGAGAGTGGAAAAAATAGTTTAATTTGCTCTTGGAAAGATTGCATAGTGAATTGGCAATTTTTTGTACATCATAATGTTTGTAAATTTTTTGTCATGATTATGCTACAAACAAGCGATTCTTCTTAAACTTAATGTATGGAGACCTAGCTTGATAAATTATAGAATTTAATGAATTTCCAACTTCCCATAGTACAAAAACTTCAATTGTGTGTTCAAAGTTGACTCATCATATCTAGTGGACCCCCAAAATGTTTTTCAATCTTTTCAAATGCTGTAATCTTATAATTTGAGTAGTAAAAAATGCTTAAATTTTATTCTATATAGCTATAATACTATAGTTCAAGATTGTACGGTTGAAGATGTGATTTTTTATTTGTTTTTTATATTTATATTTATATTTAGAGAATTAAAAATGGAGCTTTTGGCAAAGCATAGTCAAATAACTTTAAGGTTATTTACTTTGGTATCATTTCTTTTGTGTAATCTTGTCTCCATAAAATTGGTAAGAACCTTTTACTTCTATTTTATTTTATTGAGATATTTTATTATTTTTAACAATTTAAACATCAGAGTATCTATTCTCCTAAAAAAATTCATTAAGTTGTTTTGAGCAATATATTTTAGAAGGAAAAAAATTCTAGGTCCAAATTTTTGTAGTATATAATAATTGTAGTGTTACACTATTTTGTTTAATATTTTATTTTATTTTTAATTTAATAAAAACAAACTTTACTACTTATAGTAGTATCTCCTAAAATACAACAAAATCATCAGCATGTATTACATGCTTTCATGATCCATAACACTCATTGATTTGTCGCAATGTATTATTCTACAATGTTTAATAACTTTAAATTTTTTCTTATAAAGTGAATATTTAATTTGGGATGGACCCAACTACACTAAATAGTAAAATTAGATTGCATTAACAATTAGGTTGCCTTACTTCAAAAAAGTTACTTTACAAGCCATCAAAGTCAACAAATATTTCTATTGATATTTTCATTCGTACACATGGAGGTTCATGAGTCCCAATTAAAACTATACTTAATTCAAAAGTAGTAAAATTTTGCAAAGAAACAATAAATGTTTATATAGTGTAGAACGACAAGACAATAATGTGGAGAAAACCTAATCTTACTATTTAGTATAAAGAACATATATTTTTTTTAAACTAATGATTTTAAGGTACATATTTATACTGAATAATGTATGAAAAAATCTCTATATGGTCTAAATGAAAAATTTACACTAAAAAGGTACCATTTTATCATTATACATTATGCACACTAAATTTAGAAATTTAGGATTGCATTTTTTGTGCTCAAACTATTTTTTGCATTTTATTTTTCTAAATGAGCATTTCCATAATAAAAAAAATATGAAGTAGATGTTGAAATAAATTTTTTGCTGAAGGTCATAAAGTAGCTATGAAAATATGAAGGAAATCTTATAGTCTTGAATTTGATGCAAAATAGATGCATTACTAGTGCAAATCTTGTATTTCATGGCCCTTAGATGCATAATAGGAATTAAATTTTCTTCCTAAAGAATACATGGTTCCATGTAATGAACATATAAAATTAAAAGCCAAACACAATCTAAAATTACAATTTGTGTTTAGAAATGATATTTGACTATGTGTTCATAGTCTACAAGGGGGTAAATAGTTTTTGTTTGTTGATGTAGTAAACTATGTTGGAACTTCTCATTTTGACCAAAATAAGTCTTATAGATTAAACAACTATTACTATAACACCTCCTTATGATTATGCAACATCCACTTTAGACATTCCTTTAGGTGTTCACATGATCTCTTATGTTCTCACAAATTCCAATTTCATTGCTTGAAAATCTTGCTACAATTTTCCAAACTCCTTCAGCAACAATTTTGTAGCATGTGATAGTTGAATAACTCTTCTTCTATTGCTAATTATTTTTAATATATTACTACATTGAATTGAAAAAAATACTAGATATTAAAAATTCTCGATGTAGGAGAGACTACAATGGTGCAACAATGATAGTTAAAGATCCCCTTGCCTTGTTGACCAAATTATGATTTTTTTGCGACTTTGTCATCCAAAGAAATCTCTCTTAATACCAAGAGATTCCCTAGGGGTTTGAGACTCTAAACAAAAAGAATTTTAAAAACATTTTTTTAGTTTATTTTTTCTTTTATTGTGACTTTATAATCCCTTAAAACTTCCTTTTGGTATCGAGAGCCCTCTTGCGGAGTTTGGGATTTGGGACTTTCAAAAATTAAAATTAAAAAATAAACAAATTCTATTGTTTTTTGGTTTTTTTCTGTGACTTCGCCGCCCCAAGAACCCTTTTTTTTTATAGGGTTTAGAGTTTGGGACTCTGACCCTTTTTTTTTTCTTAAGCTAAATTTCTTGTTTGGTGAGTGAATGTGTACTGCAACTCCATCAACTCCCCCCCCCCCCCCCCCCTTCGAAAATCCCTTAGGGTAGTGAGAAGCTCCTTAGGTGTGTGTGGAGGATAAGACACTTTAAAAATTTGCACCTTTTGCGACATGGTACCTATTGCATGAGCCTTCTATCAATTGTCCAAAATATATTTTTTCCTTGGAAACCCTTCAAAAGCTTGATCATGAACAAACATTTTCACAAGAAAAAAAATGGGGCTTGAGATGTTTAAATTTTTTTGCCTACTAGGGTGCCAAGCCAAGTGCAATGCGTGTGATGGCATGGTCCTACATTCACAAGTCCACGATCATAGGGGTGAAATTTTATTATTAATATTAAAATTTTGAAATGTCTCCACTTTTCTCTTTGCTAGCTTTAACCCCTAAAGTTCCATTAGTCTTACATGGGCCAAAATGTGACTTTGGGTAGACTCATTTGGTCTCAATATTCATCATACTTTACTATTTTTTTTAAAGCTACAAAAACACATAAGCTTCTTGAGGATATAAATTTTATTTTAGTGCCCGGAAGCAAAAGTTATTGCACAAGAAGCCAAAAACAGAGGTCAGTGGGTAGCCCCCCTTCCGCCCCCCTCAAAATAAATAAACAAATTGAATAATTAAATAAATAAAAATATACTTTTTCTAATACATTATATTTTGGTCTACATGTAAAACTTTGAATCAT
This sequence comes from Antitrichia curtipendula, assembly GCA_951230915.1. Lineage (NCBI taxonomy): Eukaryota > Viridiplantae > Streptophyta > Bryopsida > Hypnales > Leucodontaceae > Antitrichia > Antitrichia curtipendula. The sequence goes on from OX579634.1 coordinate 9,939,977, forward strand.
TCTATTTGGACTAGTGATGAGAAAGTTATGGACGATCTTGTTTTTCAGGCAATCTAAGGATGTTTTTGAAAAAAATTGTCTTGTCCAACTTTGAATGCTAATATCTTCCAATCTGTATGGTTAAATTTGATAAAACATATACCACATGATCTCAGACAATTGAAGTACAAGATCCTACGGTTAGATTCTTAAAAAATGTTTTTTTCTGCTTTCTTGGGTGAATGCAACAGAAATGACAGTTTTGAGTGTTTTTTGACAGAGAAATGGCCTTGGGATTTTAGGGTTTAAAAGTTTAATTTTTTTTCAATCGACACTATAGGCTGACATAGCTTAAGCTCAAAACTTTTGAGCTTTCATTTTTAAGCTCACAAACGAGCGTTGTTGAGTTTTTTCTCCTTCAAGCAATCCAGGCAGGTTTTTAAATTACATTTTCTTTTAAATTTAAGAAAAAAATTGGTTTTGTAGACTTATATATATGTGGAAAGATTTGAATCATTCCATTTTGATTATTGAGATGAAAGTTATGAGAAGATTTTGTTTGCGGGCAAATACACTTTGGAGTCCTTTATTTAACTTAATTTTCAATACTTTTTGAAAAAAATTAAATCACATGATTTAGATTGTTTATTACAACATGACAACCATTGGGATTGGCATTTTTCAATTCCATAACTAAATTCTCAAGAATTTAGTATTTTGAATCATTCTTTAGTTCTTTCTACTTACTATTTTTTTTTCCTTTTATGTTGCACAATTTCAAATGATCTGAAATTTTCAAGCATGTAGCCAACTTGCTTTGAAGAATGAACCCAAAGAAGCATCACCAACATGGACATTTTTTCATATAAATGTGCCCTTCTGAAGTGCAACTACCTAAATTTTCGTAGGGCCTCTCAAAAGGATATTTTGTCACTTCAAATACTAATATCTTGCAATCGACAAGGCAAAAAATTCTGAATTTCTTTTCACATCTTCTCAAACAAGTGTACCAAAAGATCCTATGGTTGCATATGTCTACAAATGTTGTTGTTGTTTTTTCTAAAATTTGGTACTTATATTAAAAATGGCAATTTTGGAACATTTTTGGTAAAAACATAGTAAAGGAACTTAAGGGGGATTAATTCTGTTTTGTAAAAAAAAAAGTGCCACACGTCATCCTATGAATGGTGTGAAGGTGATGTAGGTCCCTCCAAACCGTGAGTGCTGAATCACACCTTGACATACGCTAATTTGCAATTGTGATGAGCATGAATGTGTTTATTTGAGACATCAGCACTCGTCATTAAGATCCCTGATGAGGGTTCATCTGGCAAGCCAATGTTATGATACCAGATTGGTGAAGCACATGTGAGTGTGGAACTTATAATTGTACGGTATCCAATGCCTTGCGATCGGCCATCATCTCTCAGCCTCGGGGGTTGTGTTTCCCCTAGCAGCTACATGGGCTAAAGCGCACAGGGTCCCGGATACTCGCCGTCCTAAAATGGCCTGATCAATCAAAGGCCTTGATCCCCCATCATATTTGTCGCAAAATTTAGATCATTTCACGACTTTGATGAGTATTTCGTGAAAGCCGAAAGGTTGATCAATCTCTCACACGCACCATGAAATCTTCCCAACTTGTGATGCAGCTCCAGTTCCAAGGTCAAACCGTTTTGAGCTCCGTGGTGCATTATGCAAAAAACTTTAATGTGAGATTCACAAATGCTTGAATCTGTCGCAAGAGAATAACATTGATTCAGGGTCAATGTCCGGAGAATCACAATTCAATTTGCAGCCTCAAAGACACTGAGTGAGCGTATTGTGGTGTAGTTCAGGCAATTGTTTTTATTTCTCTTACTTTTTTTACTTTTTATGGAGAAGCAAATGAAAGAACATTCATTGCAAAAAATTCTAGGACTGCCTTTGTAAATGTGGGATGATGCTTTTATTGATGAGTCATGGCTCATCATTTGTGCTCCAAGAAACCAAAAATTGTGAGAGAGAGAGAGAGAATGCATTGTCTGTTGTTTCTAATGACGAATAAAATAATACAGAACAAAAGTTGGTGTAATTGATCACAAGTAAGTAGGAGGTGCGGGAAGCAGGAGGTCCGTAAATTGATTTGAGCTCTAAAAGCGTCTTCCAACATAAAGGTACATTTTGCTCTATTCTGAGCATCAAAAATTCAATTTTGAGAAGAAAAAAAATGTTTATGTTAGAGGCTCTTGTTGACTAGCTTCAATTACAATAGACTTTTTTCTTTTTGAAGGGGTGGATCACATTAGAATTTATTTTAAAGAAAATTGTAGATTTTCAAAAGTCCTAAATCATTTATAGCTATACATATTATATCCTTTAACCTCATATTTTTTCATGACTTCAATTTTAAATTTGACATATAAAAAGAGGTTTAAAAGAATTCAAATCCCTTTTATAATTTTAACAAACTCTTGATCAAATGATTTAATCTTTCAGTCCATCAATAATATTGTCATGTTTTCTTTTTTTCTGTGACCCCTAACACACTCACAATAGTTTGAATTTACACAACTATAGTTTTTTTTTAAACTAACAAAACTTATCAAACCTTAGGCTTTTCATTTAGTTCAAACCAAATCCCAAGAAGTCGGAAAAAAAACACCTTGAACATTCATTTGCTTTAACCCATAAATAACATCGAGGACTGATGTTTTTCGACCTATGAATGACAAAGAATCTCTCCATGCAAGACAAAAGTGCAACTATTCATCCTCCAAATTTTGCATGGAAAGGGAAGATCATCTACACTAGTTTGACTTCCAACAAATTATTTTGCATTATTTTAAGTTAACAATTCACACGGTACTAAAGCAGATCATTTTCACGGTGATGAACTCATCGTTTAAGGGTCGAGAACCTCGTACCTTTCCTTTACTTCACATTACTTGAAAAGACCAAGAATTTTGTCCTCTAAGTGAGGTTCACGAGGCTCCGATAGTTAAGCCATCCCCCCAACATACTCTTTCATTCACTCTGGGTTTTTTTTCCAGCTTTTCCAGACCAGAGTTAACCTTCTTCTTCTTCTTCTTCCAGCTGCTGATGGAATAAGAAGTTATCCCGGTTTTGCAAGCTGGCATAAAGCGAAAAAGTTCCATTTGTGCTCCTGGACGGTTGATAACTGTGCTCCCCTCCTGAACTCATTGGTGTGCAGAATGGCGACTCCCAGTCCATCATACATACCAAAAAAAAAGAAAAAGAGGCACTGCCTTTGATGGGCCAATTGAGTGCTTTTCAGCAAGAGAATGTGTGCGCGGCCCAAGACAAAATTGACGGTTGCCACTAATGCAGATGGAGGCCCGAGTCGCATTGCGTTGTTGCCTCGCCACTTTTTTTCTTTTTTTCCTTATTTTTCCTTTCCTTTCCCAGCTGCTGTACCTGTACAGTTACTAACTTAAGCTTTTTTCAGTACCGTAGAATTTTTCTTGTAGAAGAACTCTGTCCAAGTATTTGACCAACATTGAAAACCCAATCCTGAGGACTACAGTAGAAGACTTGCGTACCTGTGAGTATCTTAAGCTTCAGTTATGGCCGTATGCTGCTGCTGCTTAACTTATGTCTGTTTAAGCTGGAAGCCAGCCAGCTTGTGCAGACGTACAAGTAACTTACTGGACTGTAGTGAATTGGAATTATAAGCTTAGGCTTATTTGGAAATGGTGTCAAACAAGCTAAGTATATACTACTGACAAGAATCATATGTTTAAAAAAGAAAAAACTGAATTGGAAAATTGGAAATTGGAAATCATGAATGGATTATGATGTTGTAAGAGCCTTTCATCAGTCACTTGAGAATTGAAGATTCAGGCAGACAGCAATGTAAGTTAAGCTGATTCGAAGCTGATTAGTCTCTGTAAACATGCACTTGCGGTGTGGCTGACAATAGAGTTAGTTACAATAAATCATGTTTATGGGGGAGCTTGAGCATGGTTTACCGCAAATACAATCCCTAGGACGATAATAAGATTCAATGATTCGGGCTCCAGGGAGACGGAGGAGTGAGTGAGTGGGTTTACATTGAGCTTTGCAGGAGGTTAAAAGTGAGTCATTTGAAGTCTGTGACTTTACCCTTGAGGAAAACACTGGAGTGTTTTTTTAATTTGCCAACCATGATAAAATTTGGAAAATTTGGAAGTCAAATTTGGAACCATAGGCTTGACATTAGTAGGGAGAAGGGGAAAACGTAAGGCACTAAGAATTGCAAAATAGAGGTAATTTTTTACATTCACCCTTGGTTGGGGGAAGATTGATGTAGGTCGTAGACTTCAAATGACAAATGACTACTTTAATGTATTGCTTGAGAATTAAATGTTAACATTCCATACAATATAGCATGTTGGGAGAAAAAAAATTAAATTAAATTAAATCTATGAAAAATGTATCCTTGGTCTATGCAGTATTTGTAACAATAAAAAGGGTTGACTTGTCCTATGCTCATTTAAAAAAATCCGACTTCCAACCCAATGATATCTTGTAGGAATACAAAATGAACACGAAAAGAACACTGATTTTTTTTTCCCCCTCTCCTCCCATGAGCTATTCTAGGACATGTGTCTGCAAATTGATTTAGTTAGGCCAAACGAATCTAACTTAAAAAATTTGGGAGGGTATTGTGGGGGTGAAGTGAAGTGAATCTGGTTGAAAGGGAGCCACTGACTCCTCCTTCCCCTCTCCCCCCCGTCCCCCTCCTCCGGCCCATAAAAGCTGAGGAGTCTCAGAGTCTACAAGATCTTCATCATTCTCCCCCCAGACTGGCTCCTAGTGTAAGTTGGGTAATGATGGAAAAGAGTAGTCAGAGCTTCAGTTCAAAAGATCTTTGACCCTTGACACATTAACACTGTAAGATTGTGTGCTGCAATGCGGAGTAACTTTTGGAAACCCAACAGCAGCAGGGGGAGCCTCTGCCTGGCCTACAGACCCTACAGACCCTAGACCAGTAGACCTCAACCCTAACCTAACCCTACAGCCTGAGCGAGCAAGAAGGAGGGGCGCACAGAAACAAAAAACAAACAAGCTAGGGCTTCCGTCCTCTCCATCTGTCTGTCGATTGCAGTGACGTACTTGAATCGAAGTTGCAAAACCAAAGTAACGTAAAGCAATCTGTAAGCTGATGAGGGGCAGGCAGTCCAAATTGGGTGTTCAGGAAATGGACTTTCGTACTTGGGTAGTAAGGCACTGTCAATGGGCTAGCAACCGAGGAAAAACACACACACACAGGCTAGAACTAGCTATTTCCTATGTCCATCTTAACCCGTATCACAAGACAGACGGATATGTATTTGGAAGACTTCATTTCAGAGGCCTGGGAGGGGTTCAACCCAAATCTCGCCTTTTGTACAGAGGAAGGGAGCATGTGCTCCTCCCCGAAATGCCCCTGAAATGTACAGATTTCATTCATTTCAAGTGACAAACATTTTTGACCTTGTTGGACCTTCCTTAGAAACATTGATACTGTATGCAAATTGCCATGCAACTCTGCACCTACTGTAGCTAGGCTGATTTGTATGTACTTCAGTAGCATGTTTGCCACCTTAGATTGTGTTTTTTCTGCTGAAGTTTTGTATTTCCATGTGCAAATAGTATGGGTGTTGGGCCAAGAATGTGTGACTGATGCAGTGGAACACTGTTTTTCAACCAAAAGAAAGAAAGAAAGAAATATGTTCCATATGTTTCTTGGCAACGAAATTTCGTTTCAACTTTTTGTTTCAAAAGAAAAAACCACAATGGGCTTATATTGCGTTCCTTGTAAGTTCCCCACGGAGAGAAAAAAGAAGAATTCCCAGTGTTCTCTTCGTTCCAAAGGAATTTTTTTCTCACATTGGGAAAAGTGGGACACCCTAGGAAAATATACTACTACACCGAGAATTCAAATTACTACTACACCATTAGAGGGGAAAACTATGTTGCTACACCGGGAAACTAAGGACTGTTGAAGGACCTCATAGATAAGTCACACCTAAACTTGCACACTTTCTTGGTGTGTCCCACTTTTCCCGGTGGGTGCGTTCCCAATAGGGAACTCTAGATGAGTTTCCTGTGAAAGAAATATGTTCCTTATGTTTCTTGGCAATGAAATTTTGTTTTGTATTGTTTTTTGTTTCGAAAAAAAGATAGGAAAAAAAATTGCGTCAATCCTGCTACAGAGGAGTACACAGGATCGTCATTTGTGTGGAAGCTAAGTTATATCTCTGTTGCATCACAAGTTCCGCTTCGACCATTGCCCCCCCCAATGGATTCCGATGAGATCCAGCCTCTCTGCAATTCTCCTCTGGCTGCTCCTCAGGTGGGGGTGGTTTGTACTTTATTTTTGAAGCAATTCAAGGAGAAGGGGAGGGGGGCCCAATATCCGTCTGCAGGCAATTCATTCATTTCAGGTGTTCAGTTTGAAAAAGCCAGCCAGCCAGCCTCAACAAAAAAAAGTCTGGCAGGGGGGGCATTGTACTTTTTTTTCTTCCTGCAATGAATCTTCTTGAACCATTGGAGCCAAAAATTAAAAAAATTAAAAAATTAAAACAGCACACCATGGGCCAGGGCACTAGCTTCCCCTCAGTGAGGGACGGACTGCACCCCCAGCCTTAGAAAGGGTTGGAATATGCTGAATGTTTTCCTCAAGTCTGGCTGAACGGGATTTGATATGCATTACTCAAGCAAATCATTGTGAACATCCAGCTGGTGACAGAGATTGAGTAAAATTTGTTCTGACAGTGAACTGAAGTTTTTAATTAACTGGACCCCATTTTAATTTTTTTTAATTTTTTTAATTTTTTTTCATCCACTCAGCCAGGGGAGTCTGCCAATGAAGAACAACTGCAGCTAGGAATTGTCCCATTCGACCTACTCTGGACTTGGGGCAGGCAGGGGACAATGCTCAACTCCCAGTGTACACGTACATACACGCAATTTGAGTTGCAGGTACAAGGTTTTGTTTTTTCCCCCTCTCCTTCAATGAGGGCCGGGACGGAGGACATTCCACATAAGTCATCTTTTTTGCATCAAAAGTTCATCCACCATACAAGCTTAACTTCAGCTTAACTTCAGCTTGCAAAGGCAAGCAATATTTCTCTCTGGCAACAAAATTCTTTTTTCATTTGTTAAAAGAAAAAGAAAAAACAACCCAACTACAGTAGCAACACAAAACTCTCACTTCTGCTCAGATACTGGATAAGTTCAGTTATATGCAATCAAAGTCACTGGCTCAGTGAAATCTGAATTTCTGTTGAATTTTCAATGTAGTCAACTACTGTCTAGGGTGAGGATCATTACTGCCTGATCCAAGGGATTATTTCATGACTTCCGCCCTGATCATAAAACTGATAAGCTGCAGGTCTGGGATTATCGGGCCAAACTTGGGGAACTCAGGAAACAACAAGAGGTCGATACTGTGGCTACTTACAATTATTAGACTGGTCAAATTTTCATGGTTTCTTGTTGGCAAGGGAATGGAGGTTCCAATGCATCAAAGAATGCAACATTTTGATATTGTATGCAAAAGTTATGAATGGTCAAAGTTTTTTTTCTGGTAGATGTTCTGAAACCGTTTCTTCAACATATGTACACAGAGTGGCAATAGCGGCTTCAGTCTAGGTGCAATTTTGGGTGTTCCCACCTTACTCCAAATGCATATTGATACACCTCACAACAACATAGTTGTTTATTCTTAAGTTTCAAAAAGCAGGAATAATTAATTCTATTGCAAAGAAACAAAATGGAAGCTTTCATCATATCAAAGGCAAGGGTCATGGTCAAAAATCATAGCTAAGGTAATTGCACCTAATTTGGACCCCCTTTATAAAACCACCGCCTAAGTATTCTTGTTTGGAATGTATTGCTTCTATTTATGAGTTCTTAGGTGCTCCTATTTTCACTAGTTTGAAAATTCATAATTTATTCATCTTGTGTCCTAAAAATGCATGAAAAAAAATTCTAAAATTTTCTTTTACCTATCAATGAGATTCAACAAAAACAAAAATATATATATGAAATTTTAATACTCTAAAGATTGTTGTGTTTTGAGCCTCAAAACTATTTAATAATACTTGTACCAAAGCAAGGCAAAAATCTTCATCTGTATTTATTCTTTAATATATCCAAACGTGGGATCCTTTAGTTAACTTATTCTAGTACACTCTCCCAAAGTTTTAGAGTGAAAATCCCCACCCATTGCAAATTCAATGAGCCTTAACTTCAAAAATAATTTTTTCTAGCCTTCCCAAAGGCAAAGTTGTCATTCAACATTTTTAGAGAAAAATTGTGTATCCTATGACTTGTGCATCTTAGTTAATATGTTGAAAAATGTATCGAGAATACATGGGAAAAATTCCAAAAACTTTTAAATTAATCTTTAAAAGATTATAAGGTGGATGAAAGAAAAAGAAAAAGAAAAAGATTCTAATAGTTTGACAAGAAATTGAGAATTAGAAAATCCCAATGGTGTGAATGTGCAAGTAAGTAACATATATCCTCTTATTTTCTTTCAATTTTGAACTCTTCAAACATGAGTTTATATATTTTTTGGGGTACTTTCATTGCCTACAAAATAAAACTCTTAATAACTTTCATCTCATTGTTCAAAATTGAATGGTTCAAATGTTTTTGTGTAAGTATGAATCTGAAAAAATGAACTAAATGAAAAAAAAAAATTTAGAATACATTTATATCTATCCAATTTGGCATTGAAATGAATAAAAACTTTACAACTTTTGCAATATTTATTGAATTGACTTGAAAAAAAGCTTTATGCATAGCATAGCATGGTTAGCATCCAATCTGAAGATTTCATATTAAAACTCCAAATTATGAAGTTGATAGAAACTGCCCAAATTCTCTTCAAAAAATAGACTTTTCAGTACAAAGGACAGTTCGTCACCACGGAAATCAACCTTTTGGGTATTTTGAAAATCATTTGCTTTAAGAAAACAATAGCTCTCATTAAATGTTGTGTGAAAAAATCCCCTTTTTACACAAAATTCCAAGGATGACCATCTACATTTTTGTCCTACTTAAAAGGATTCCTTGTTATCCATTGGATACTTAGTATCCGCAACATCCTTCTAGGATTAAGGATTAATAATAGGAACAATGATGAATTGTTTATTTAGACATATATAGGTTACTTTACCTTATACTACAATAGGTTCATTGAACTAAAATAACATTTTCAATATTTTCAAGAGGAGTTTTAGTCATTTGCAATGGAAAATAATATTTAATAGCCTTCATGCCTATTGCCTTTCCTACATGCACCCTACTCATCACATTGAGCCTATACATGTCCACTTAGCTAGTGATTAAGTATTGTTGGGTGTGGAATATTCCGCACCATATTTTGTAGAACCAAGGCAAAACAGCGTATGCTACTGAATGTTATAGAAGTCACTTCACTTCCATTCAAATTGAAATATGAATAGAAAAATTGTGAAGTTTGTCTATTTTTTATGATTTAGCAACAATCAAATAATGCATAGGTTGTCCATTTCTTCTTACTCTTGACTCCTAAAAGTATATTCACTCAAAAGGGAAAAATATAATGATACACAAGGTTAAGATTTTAAACTCAATTGTTTTTATACCTCGTGGAAAAATCTTCACCCTCATATAATTTAAGAGCATCCACAATAGAACCAATATATTGTATCTCTAAATGTATTTTATAATTTTGACCCATATATAATTAGAGTTAAAAATTATTATCATTAGAAGCGCATCCAAAATTACTTTGAATAGACATTAAAAAATTCAAATTTAGAAATTGGACAAATACTTTAAAATCAAAATACAAGTGAAAAATTATAGAGATTTTGATATATTGGCCATCCAAATATCTTATTATTATTTTTATTGGTTTATGATTTAAAATTAAAATACTGTCATTAGAAGTACATCCAAAAGTACTTTCAGTAAATACAATAATATCCGGATATTTGATTTATTTAAAGCACCAAGAAATAAAATAGAGAAGCAACACTAATGAGTTGTTAAAGTTCTTTGTTTAAATTTGTGAAATGGGGTTGAAGTTTGATGAGGAAAGTTTTGAAACTTGTTCAGGTAGCGATAAAGGTTGGGGAGAAACTTCTTAGTTTATGCTTTTAAGTTATTTGACAAAATAATGGATTTGCATAATTATTCTTAAAAATTGTGTGTGAAGATGATTGTGGATTTTGTTCTGTTCAATTCAATGAATTTAAAGAAGATCATGGAATTGAAACTTTAGCTTGTATAGGTCATGTTTAAGATTAAAAAATTTAGGTGAGAAAAGATTTTCAAGAAAATTTCCATTGGGCTCTACAAAAAAATTGTTATTGATTTTGTTGTAATAGATTTCATTTTTATGGGTTAATTTGTGTAGAAAAGAGTGCGTGTTGGAGGGCGTAGTTTTAATTGTTGAGCATAGTAAAAGAATTGCAAATAGAATCGAAGGATATTCATCTTGAAAAATGTTAGAATGGTTGAACAGTGAGTTGTTGCACTTGGATATGAACCTCATTACTATTGCAATGCAACTAAGTAGCATGTAATGCATGTGTTTGTTGTCTAAAGCAAATGGATGATGGTATTGTCTATCTAAAATTATATACTATGGAAGATGGCGTTTGTGGCTAATTTCGAACACTTTATCTTTTAGTACACATGTAAGAGATTTGGGGGCAAGTTGTCATTATAGTTTGTTTTCTTCTATTTGATCTCCATAACTTTCACTTCAATGTGGGTAGTAATTTAGCGTTTGGAACCTTTAAAGACAACAAAAAGACCCCATTAGAAAAAGCTTCTATTGTTTATTGAACCTAAGAAATGCAACAAAAAAATCTCAACCATAGTAGTTATGTAAATGATTAATTATGGTTTATAATAGTATACAAATCCAATATGATCAAAATGAGCACATAAACTAACCCAACATTTAAGAATAAATTACATTACTACCTGGAAAAATAAATATTAACCAATTAATTTGAATCAAAGTTAGACAATCAACAATACACTAGCTTGGCAACCAAGGCTTCTCACATGGTACAAAGATATATAATATTATTTTCCAATTAGAATTGAATTCCAAGAAGGAATATTGGTGTTTGGTAGTCATAATAACTTGTCTTTCCATAATTTGTCCCACAATCCAATATTGGCTCCAAGACAATCTAAAACAATAGACAAATGGTACTCATTGTTGTGAGGAATAAAAGGCTCGATCTGCAATGAATTTGTGATTGGTTTGTTGGTGTGGCTTATTTCTACCTAATGAATAAATACATGAACCGAAAATCATATACTATTGTTTTTTTAACCACTAAAAGTCCAAGCACCTTTTATTTTGGCAACATAGCAATTTTGAGTAGCTCACTATGAACAATTTTTTCCTTTGAGTTTTTTACTTAGCATGTGCACAAGGAGTAGCTTCAAGGTACAACAATTTTCATAACTTTTGACTACATGATTAAAAAATTATTACATTATATGTAATTTTCATTGCTTAATAGGCAGCTTAGATAACTTTAAAAAATCATTTTTTTAAGAAATAAAAATTTAAAATTGATTTTGTAGATTTTATATATGTGAAAAGTTTTAAATCATTCCATTTTGATTAATGAGATGAAAGTTACAAGGAGTTTTAGTTTGTGGGTAATTATGAATTTGTACTCTAAAGTAAACTTTGAAATCCTTTATTAACTCAATTTTCAATATTTTTGAAAAAGAACAACATTAGGTGTAGACTGTTTATTACAACATTACAAGCACTGGGATTGGTGTTTTTCAATTCCATTACTTCTTTGTGAAATTTAAGGGACTTGGTCTTGCAATTGATAAGGGATTTTTTTTTTTGTTTCAAAGAACGGTGACCATTGCATTACAAACTCAGAAAAAAGGAACAAACCAACCGGATCAATCCGGTTCAATAGGCCGCATCAGCCTTGGTGGAAGACTGAGAGAAAGATGCCATTGAGGCTTGTGAAAACTACCAGAGCAAAAAACCTCGTTTTTGCACCAAGTATCCTGGAATTCCTGTCTAATGAGAAGTTGTCTGTCTTCACTGCAACAATGGTAAGTGGAGAGGGAGTTATTCCGTTGAGCCATGCTGGCTAAAATGGTGTCTCTCCAAGCTTGAGTACAAACTTGTTTGGGGTCGATGTGTTCTCCTTCGAAGACAGATCTATTCCTGGCACACCATATGTGCCACAAAATAAAGGATCTCAAGATGTCGCTCGCAATGTTGAACGTAGAGTCCGCAGGGGTGTAGTGCCCATCAGAGTTGTGGGTGCCGAGTGGGATGCCAGTGACGACTTCTTCCCAGGAGATAAGGGATTTTGTTTTGAAATTTTTAGAAAAGTGTATTCTAACAAGTTAACTAACGGATCATGCAGTTGGATTTGTTAGTGAATAAATATAGATGAAGATTTTAGCCTTGCTTTGAATTTAGGTACTTTTAAGCATATTTTGGAACTAGAAACATTGAATACATTTAGAAATTAATTCCAATGATGCCTTTTAGACTAGTTTTGGTTTAGCCAATTTTTAGAATAACATATAGAATTTTTGTATTGACAAATACATAATCCGTTTTGTAACTATGAAGTGTATTTGAAGCCATGACTAGAATGATGGAATGAAGTCAAGACAAAAAAGGTGGAATAAATCTAGCGATAAAATGGAGGAATGAACCCATGATTAAAATAATAAAAATTTGAAATCACATGACTAAAACTAAAATCCATATAGAAGTAGAGTCATTTCAATTGAGGGAGTTGAAAAGCTATTTGAACAAACCAACGGGAGGCTTGGGGATTCAAGTAATTTCCAAAACAAAGGCCGGATAAATTTGGATTGAGTTTATTTATTTTAAAATGAAAGAGTTCTAAGTTTTTTGGAGCAAGCAATAGGATCTACAAAACAAGTGGAATATTAGAATGTAGGGTCTACTTTGAGATCGTGGATTTTGGATTGGGAGATAATGACAAATGTAGGGCTCAACACTAACTATTGGTCAAAATACATCTCTAAAGTCCAACTTAACAAGTTCAAATTTGTGAAGACTTCAATGTCAAATGAACTAGGTACTAGTATGTCTAGCCTCAAAAAGTAACTTCTTCAGTTCGAAAAACAAACCATAAAAAATGACTTGAATGAAAAACAAAAACAAAATCTTCAAAAATTACTATAATTAGAACTAACTATTTTGAAATTCAAAGAAAAAAATATTGAAAAAAAAAATTCAATATACAAATGATTTTAGTAAGAATTTTCAAATATTTGGCTTCAAATTTTATTAAAAAATATTGGTTTGTGTACTATTTGATCAAACCATATGCATATGATCTATAAATCATATTTTACAACTATGTTTTTAGATTAATCATTAAATTATTATTCTAAGTTGCATTTTCTAATATTCTTCACAATTTTAGAAATATAGACTATCATTTGGTCCTTAACCCCTAAAGGTCATTGTCCCTTTTGGAGGACAAATTAGAATTTGGATAGGTACCTATGGTCTCATTTTTTGTCATGATTTCTTAAAACTATTCTAGAACATAGATAAACTGCTTATCTTTGTGGGAATGTAATTTTTTTCCCCAATTGGTACCCACAAAAGCTATGCCCATATGAGTTCAAAATAAGGTAGACTGGGCATAAGACCAGGCAGCAAAAAATATTCAAAATTTTGAATTAAAATTTATTTTTTCATAGATTACATTTTTGTCTACATAGAAATCTTACATTCATTTCATTTGGATACGTGATGCAAAAGTTATGGACAATCTTGTTTTGGAGGCAATCTAAGCATCTTTGTGAAAAAATAACTTGTAGGATTCATATCTAAATGCAATTTTTGAATTTCTTCAAAAAAAAAAATTTGCACAGTTTAGTTTTCTTGCTAGAAAAATCTCACCATTGGGATTTTGTGCATTTTAATTCCATTTTAATTCCATCATTATTTATATTTTCTTTCTATCTTGTAACTACTTCTACTTAATAATCTTTTTAGGAATGAAAATTATTCTTCTGGAATTTCTTTTTACCCTAGACTCTCAACTCAATTTCCCACCATAAAGATTTAAGCTTTGAAACTAAGTAGTGCAAAAAATTTAAGTTAAGGAGGTTCAAGTCAAATAATCTAATCCCGCAATGTACAAAACACTACGAGAGAAAGGGGTGTTTTAACCCCTAAAGGACCAGGATGCAATTTTTGGCAGTATAAAAAATTTGGGCAGGTACTTGTGACTGGAGATTTTCATATTTTTGGCTGAAATTTTAATAGAAGGTGGAGACGAGGAGTACCTTTCATATGCACTAAATTTCATGACTTTTGGAAATAGGAGTCAAAAGTTATGGCCAAATATGTTACTTTTTTTCGTAACTGGGCAGTCCGGGCAGATCAGAAAAAATCACTTTTTTCAAAAATAAAAATTTGAAATTGGTTTTCTAGAGTTATATATCGGTGGAAAGCTTTGAATCATTCCATTTTGACCAATGAATCAAAAGTTATGAGGATTTTTAGTTTGCGGGCAGTTATAGATTCTCTACTCTGAAATAAACTTTGAAGTTGTTTATTTAACTCAAATTTTAATATTTTTTGAATTTTTTTTTTATAGGATGTAGGTTGTTTATTACAACATTACAACCATTGGGATTTACATTTTTCAATTCCATAATTAAATTCTTAACAATTTAGTATTTTGGATCATTATCTACTTCTTGCTACTTACTATTTTTTTTGTATATGTTGTACAATATCATATGATTTGAAAATTTTTAAGCATGTAGAGAACTTGTTTAGGAAAAAGAATTCAAAGATGCACCACCATTTTGGACATTTTTTCATACAAATGTGACCTTGTGAAGTGCAGCTGCCCTGTTTTTTGCAGGGACAAAAAAAAGATTTTTGCCAATTCAAATGCTAATATCTTCCAATCCACATGGTGGAAAATTCTGAAATTTTTTCGACATCTTCTAAAACTAGTTTACTATAAGATCCTACGGTTACATGTGTCAAAAAAGTTTTTTTTCAAAAATTTGGTACTTGTACTAAAAATGGCAGTTTTGGAGTGTTTTTGGTGAAAACATAGTCATAGAACTTTAGGGGTTAAGTAGTGTCCTAGACATCACGTCTTTTAAGTAACGTCTTTTAAGTAAGTTTTAAAGTAAAATTTTACTAAAAAGATTGTCTTTTTAATAAAATTTTACTTAAAAGCTTACTTAAAAGACGTGATGTCTAGGACACTACTTAAAACACCCCTTTCTCTTGTAGTGAAACACTTGTTTTCTTCACTTTAAGCACAAATATCTTGCAATTTGTGTGGTCAAAATTTCTGAAATTTATTCCGCACAGTCTCATACTAGGTAGGTGTAAGATACTACGGTTAGATGTGAAAAAAAACAATTTTCAAATTTCTATACTCTTTGCAATAGAAATGATAGTTTTGAGGGTTTTTTGACAAAATAAAAGCCTTGGTCCTCTAGGGATTAAGGGATTAAACCTTGCCGATAGAATCAACAAATGGGATGAAATTTTTTCACTAATGGAACTTAGGAATTCAAAAAATTCAATTCTCCATCATGTTATGTTCATGTGTGCAAAATTTGAGACCAATTGGAGACCTACAACTTACCCTATTCCCCCATTACCATATCCTTCAAAATTACAATACACTAATCATTTCCCTCCCCCCACCCCCCCCCCACCCCCAAACCACAATTAGAGTGGTGAACATGGAGACAAATGCTTTCTTTTACCTTAGAAAAAATAAATTACTTCCATAAAAATGAAAAAATGCCTAAGCTGAGCTAAAAGAATATGAAAGCGCGTCCATAATTAATAATAATAATTAATAACTAATTTGGGAAGGTTAGACTTACATTAAGAAAAAAATCAGTAAAATTTCTTTTGAAAGGCGGATGCAATTGGCATCTAACCCAAGTCGTTTCATATTTTTTAGAACTTTGTGGAATTAGTTATGAATTTCTGAAGTTGAATGTAGTGGTCACTAAAAGCTTCCACTTCCTCAAATGTACACATTTTGTTCGTTGCTAATGCAATGAGAAAGTAACCTCTACATTCAAGAATGCTTTTAGGGCATGGGTGAAATTTTCTAAAGTATTTTGAAAGAAATTCCAAAATATTGTAGAATTTGTGTGAATGCATAGAAATAATTTTGACAATTGCTTAATTATCACACTAAATTTTCCATAGTTTTTTTATGAATTTACATGACTTTGTAAGAAATGTTTAGGGTCACATATGTAAGAAAAAATATAAGAAAAGATTTGGGCAAGGAAGGGTTGATGTTCGTAGTTTCTTATCCCTGTATACATGTAATATTCACATTGTATGCAATATTCATTGTACTGTATTATGACAAAGTGTACAAATTCTTTTGCCATACTACAATGCTATGCACTCTTTTAGGAACTTCGAAGATTCATTCCATTAAATGTACATTGAACTTGGGGTAGAAGCAAGGTTTATACAAATTGGATCTATCTAAGGTACATAATAGTGTTGAAAAAAACAATGAAAAAAATTTGCATGGACTAAATGAGGAAATTTACACTGAAAGAGTATTTTGTCACAGTGCAAAGCACACAAATTTGGGAGATTATCTTCATAACAATTGAAAAACAAATTGAAATTTTAAATATGGATAGTTACTTTCACAAGGATTGTAATTTTTATGTTGATATTATTTTAGAAATTTTCCACATGTTTTTTATTAACTTTAATTTTCAAAATTTAAGATTTTAAAAATAGTACTTATTGATTTGCTTTGAAATGCATATTTCCCACTTTTTCTTTTGAATCTACATTTTATACAAATTTTTGGGTGGGAAAATTCTTCAAACTCTTAACCCCTAAGTGCCTAAGCCTTTCTAAGTGTGATTTTCTCATGAAAAAAGACCATGAGCTTATAATTATCCCCAATGAAGCAAATTGTTTGTTTTTTCCCAAATTAACCATATAGATGTTAAAAGAGCTTGCTTATTAGTGTGCTTACCAAATGCAGAGCTATCAAACTTATTACACAATCCACCTTGCAATTATTGAAATGCAATTTTTTTATAAGTAGAAATTGCAAATAACTCCAAATCAACACTTGTAGGTTTAAATTCCCAACAGTGAAAGTCATGAAAATACTTTATTTTTTCCACTAGGACCATTTCAAAGCAAATCAATAAGTACTATTTTAAAAATCTTAAATCAGACAAAATTGGCAGGCTTTGCTCAAAGCTTGAAATGAAGTAAAACTGGGAAGCTTTATACTTCTACTAATGGTACATATATGCCTTCAAGGACCTCTCAAAAATCAAATATTTATCTTTTCAAGTAAAATATTAAAGCTTCCAATAGTTAACCTTCAATACTACCCTATAATTTTTTTTTGAAGGTTAAAGAAATTCAACTACCCACATAAAAACAAGGTTAAAATTTCAAATCAACCATATATGGTCAATTAGGCAGTTAGGGGTTAATAAAGATTATAGTATTTATGGCAAAATGAAGTAGATTTTCTAGTACAAATTTGGGTGCAAAGATTTGTCACTTGAGGTAAAACTTGTGCAAATCCAAAGCACTTTATGCACACAATGGTGCATGATACTCAGCATGATAGGAATTGGTACTCTTTAGTGTGCAATTACCTTTGAGAAGAATTTGAATTTGTTTGCATTTTGCAATTAAATGCATATTTTACTCAATGGAGTTTATTCATGGAATGTTATTTCATTTGTGTTATGAAAGAAATAAAATAAAAATTTAAAAGTTTTTTATGACTGCAAATTAGAGACACAATGCGAGGTAAGAGACACCAATTAGATATTTCACCCCTAAGGATTTGTATGTCAAAAATTGGCTAATACTTCCAAAATGAATTGCTCTCAATAATCAATTTTTTTCTAAAAGTATGGCTACTAATCCATGTTGACATTTGTGATTGTTGGATTTTATTCTTGACTAATATTAGGATTATCTAAAAAATTGGTATCTAAGGTCAAAATTAATGTGAGAACAAAGCCTGCAACGTAAAGCAAAATCATGTTTCTTTTAAAGACTAATACGACGATGAGGCTTTGCCATGCTTTCAAGCCCCATAACTCAAATATCCTTTGCAAGAAAGATCTTGGGACTTTAAATTTGAATAGAACCTCAAGTTAGGAAGAAATTTTCAAATTTTCATAGTAGAATGATGCTCTATTTCCCTTGCCAAAGTTAGGGCCTAAAATGAAACAAACAAACATGACATTTTCTTCAATAGATGAATTTTTATAAAAATTAGATTCCTTAGAAATTTGTTTGTTCCCCTATTTCAAAAGATTTAAATTTTAAATTTTAAAAATTAAATTAAAAATAATTTAAATTTAAATTTTGATGTTCAAATTTTTCAAAATCCATTTCAGCCTTACATTGTCTTTAGTTGTTACGTTGGAATAAGGAACTTATACCTATGTCAATCTTATTGCTAAATCAACTCCATCTATAACTTTGTAGAATGCAAGTCCTCTATAATTATATGAAAGTGAAAGGTTGATTTTGGTTATATTTATGCTAAAGACTTTGAAATCTCATACTTCATTCATATGGTGTCCAAAACATATAAGCTAATGTCAAAGACTTCTCCTTGGTTTGGTGTATCATTTATTTATTTTATAGTGAAATAAATTGTCCATTTGCTTTAAAAAAATGTAAGTTTAATATTTAAAATCTTCTTTCTATTACCCAATCAAGCTTCAACAAAATGTAATTCATAACATTACGAAATAATGGCACCAATTTGGTTTGAGTGTTCAACTACTTATACCTAAAAAGGTCATTTTTGACATTAACCCTTGAAGGGCTTGAAAAGTCGTATGTAGTTGTATAGTATATTTTGAATTTGGTGGTATTTAATTGGGAAAAAATTGACCAAATATTGTTCAGTACAAAGTAAACTAAAGATTATGATAGTATGCAAATAACAATATATCGCAAATTATACATTAAACCACAATTTAAGAATTATAAGGCTAAATACAGGTTGTATAGAAGGACCCCAAGGGCCTTTCAAGGGTTAATATAGAAAAAATAATTGGTAAAAATGACCATCAACAAATGTAATGTTACATGCCTCTTCACTAGTGATATTTGTGTAACATGGTCCTTAATTAATTGCACGACGCTAATATTTTTTTCACAAATTAGTTCTTTCATGATGGCAATACAAATTATCGTTTCTTTTTTGACAACTATATAATATTTTTTGTACAACTATTTATTATGTGTAACCTTGTGCCTTTATTATGAAAAAATCATTATGTTATGATTCCCGAAGCAATGAAATCTTATCACAGTGTGAAAAGGAAAGTTACTGAAAATCGAGGTCAAAGGTTGAGACTTTGACTTTGACAAAGTCAAGTGTCAAAACGTCATCATGGAAATGGTTGGATATTGAAAAATCGAAAAATCCCATTTCCTGAACTTAAAGATGATCCTGACCTCCATTTAACTTTTAACTTAACTTACAGATTTTTGCTCCTCTTTGCCTCAAAAATTTGAAGTCCATTTCAATACCCTGGCTAGTGAGGCATATCTCTAAAAAAATTAATTTGTTTCTTCATCTGTCTGGCAAAAAGCTGAAGGTACATTGTGTCATTAACAAATGGGCATTTAGCAGCCCCCCCACCCACTAAGATAATCAAGTGTTTTTTTTCTGGATGATGTCACAGACAGATCAATGAGAGAAGGGTTTTCAACTTTTTTCCATGTAGGGCAAGGGTTGTCACTTTGACTTTGACTCAAAGACCCCTGCTGAACGGAAGCCGCAGGGTCTTGGGGAAAAGAAATTAAAGAGTGAAATTCCGATTGACTGCCTTGGGCGGGGGGAACCTCTTTCTTCGTCGTCGTCGGGGACATAATTACTGGATCTCATGAAAATGCAAAATACGGTATCAGATTCTGTGACGAAGATACGCCCCAAATCCCCAGCCTCCATACCCCCCCAAACCCCAACCTGACGGCTGCTGCGGCTTCTCTGGCTTGTGACCAGAGTATGTATCGTACTCATCTGCGTTCCTCCAGTCCGCTGCAGAGAAAAAGAGAGCCGTGAGCATGATTGCCTTGTATGGTGGAAACGACTAACTTACGCTTACGGACCCACTTTCTCTCTCTTTGGACCCGGCCCATTTTGCGAATCTTTGGGGTGGGGTGGGGGCTTTTTTTCCCCTTCTCTCTCTTTCTCTCTCTCTCTTTTGGGATCTGATTCAATTCAAGTGCATGCAGTGCATGCCGCGCGATCTGTACACAATTCTGTGACTCACGGGGTTTCTGTTATGAATGAGCATGTTCTTTCAGTTATTAGAGCTCCAGCGTCACGCGCTCTGGCTTCGCCTTCCATGATTCCAAAGATCCGCAATTGGGCTCCACCAATTGATCTTAGTCAACCAGGTTTTTTGGGGGGGTTGCCTCACGCTCCTGGATTTCATGCTACATCATCTCCTGACCTTTTTTTCCATGGTGGGGTCAATTTGGTGCGGCCACAGCCCTTTTTTTTTCCTTTTCCATCCAGTTACATTTGTGAGTTCAGTTTGGCAGATTCCATATGTTAGTATTAAATTAAATGTGAGAGGACACATGGCTCACCCGCAACTTTGCAGGAGGAGGGACATGCTGAAAATACACCTCTTTGAGAATTGCCAATGAGAATTGTGCAATTTCTGTACCTCCCCATCCAAGGTTTATTTTTTCTTTATTTTATTTTCTTAAAACACATGGACAATTACCATCCAAGGGCTTCATCGGCTGGGAATAAATGTCAAACTATGATACTACCCTTTTTTAGTGGCCCTGTGAACCATGGGGGAGCCTCAATTGCCAACCCTCCAGGAGACTAGATTATTAATCACACTCACTGGATGTGATCATTGAGCATTGGAGGTTACTCATACAACCACAATAATAAAAAGCCCAAGCAGTTCAGAATCAGTTCCGTAACCAATTGTCCAATTGTCCAATTGTCCTGAGAGGGTTATATGACATAATCTAGCTAGGTACTTATTGTAAAACCCTCCAATCAGTAAAAAGTGGAGATCTCTCGAATACCGTATTCCCAATTGCATAGTTATGTGTCAATCCATTGTGTCCAATAACTGTTGTATGCCACAACCAGTTGTTCGGTTTTATACATATGCTTATATATAAAAATGCAAATACCCAGAAGTAGCTACACTCTGGACTGTTACGTAACTTACACGCCCTGGTGATCATATAACTGCACTTAACAAATGATGCATGTTAGAAGGGAGAAGTAGTGGCAAATGATTGAACAATATCCACACATAACACCCACACCATTCAATTTCTTTACCCCCCAATAACCAAGTTACTTACCCAAATTGCAAGTTCCCTGCTGACCCTTTTTAATTTTCTACCAAAGCCAAACTTGGGATACGCAATTTGCCAACAAAAAACATGCAAGCCCTGTTTATTTAAGTTCAGTTAGACCAGACTGGTCTCCAATTTGGTTGCCTGTCTGCCACCTCAGCCCCTGCTGCAGTTAAGATGCAGATCTGCCACTTCAGCATCGACTTGATTTCCAATCCACGCAATGAGAACATGCTCCCACGCTCCCAGGCTCCCCTTTTGACCAAACGGGGAACGCCGTGGACCACCAAAGCCGGGTATCTCCTCCAATACCCTCCGGTTCTCGACCGCCCTTTCGTCAGAAGAAGACGGCGGCTGGGAGGTCCCCCGTCCTGGGCGCGGTGGTAGGCGCCCCATGCCGAGGAGCTCTTGAAGGGCAAAAGGACAAGCAGAGCTCCAACACTGATGCAGAGCGGTTCTGGTTCTTCTGGTTCTGGAGCGGCAGCAGTTGCAGTAGCAGGAGGCTCCCAAGTGATCATCTCCTTCTCTCTGCCCAAGCCCACGCCATCACTACTGACCAACACACACCTTGTGTATGTTGTAAGTTAGATGTTGCAGTCGTACCTGCAGCAGCAGCAGCAGTGGCAGCGTTGTCAATCGCAGCAGTAGTAAGAGTAGCAGGAGCTTGCCTGTCTGAAAATCCTCTCTCCTGCTTTCCCACCCGCCACCAGTCTTACGAGTAGGCCTCTGCCTGCCAGTGCAGCATCTGGGTCCTCTAGATTGTGCATATTGTGGGTGATCATCACGCGCGTCAAGGAGCGAGCTATCCGTTTCTCATGGCGTGAGGGGCCGGGATCCAGCTGCGCGCTTGCTGCTCGCTCGCTCTCCGGACGGAGCCCTGGCCGACTTGATTAGTTTCGAGCTGCAGGGGCTTTGTCTGTGAGCTCTACAAACACCGCCGTGTTCTGTCTGTTGCGGGTGTCCAAGTGTTCGAGTTCGATTAGTAATCGAGTTAGTGGGACTGGAGGTTTGCTGCCGACAATATGTGACTGCTGGTTGGGTTGGGTTTCTAGGGTGAAGGATTGCCTCCCGTCTTGCTTTCGCAAATGGTTTTGGAGCTCCTACTACTTGGGAGCTGGTCAAAGCCTATGAGGAGCCAGTCTTCTCTACAATAACTTTGATAGTGTCAGCCTGAGCACTCTTGGTTTTGCCCATACAGTTGACGTGCTGTTGGTTTGTACTTTGAGACAGACCAGGGGGGGCGGGGGGGACATTGCAAATTGGTAGCCTTGTGTGATATGCAGGCTCCAGTCATGCTGTGATTCCTCCGGGTTTTTTTTACTCTCCTCTCCTGAATTACACTCGCAGGAGCTGTTAGAATACCGAGGCGGCTACACTAGAATTTTTTTCGTTTAGTTAGTTGCAACGTTGTAGGGGCGGTGGGTCGCCTGTCTAATTTCGCATTCCTCTGTCTCCGTTTTCCGGTCTTAGTTTCCAGTACTCCTTCGCCAGTTCACTAGTTTGTGCTCTCCATAGCCACTATTGTTTAGCTTCAACGGTTTCACAAACTGGACTTGGGATTCTCCGTGGCTGGCTGTTTTCTTCAGCTTCAGTGATAGTTAGTACCCCCCTGCCACAGCATAACTGATTTTGATTGTCCACCTTCTCATGACCGGGCTTGCTTAGTATTACCCCCCGAACACACAAAGCTTAGTCGTTTACTTCTTCGACACCGACAGAGCTGGTTGCTACATGATCACTGAGGCGGACCTGGAGTAGACTGGAAGACCGTGGAGCTGCAGCTTCGCCATAGCCATTTTTTTTACAGGAAGGGTGGTGGCCGTTTCCGTGGGGATCATCAACTTCATGGGAGAAAGAGGAGTCCATGTCCGTTGCCCTAAATTATCCGCCCTGGGCTGCAGTTAAGAGAGGACGGGAGGCCCAGGAGTAAGTACCGCCATCAGCAGGTTGCGGTCCATGTACGCAACGCAAGCGCTCTGAGCGGGGTTGTTCTTGTGAGCTTGGACGGAGTAAGCTAGCATGAAAATGAAGGACGAAGCCCGCTGTCATTGGACCCCTCTATGCACTTAGAACAAGTACTTACTTTCTCACCCTTTTGATTTCACTCTCCTTTTTCGTATGGTAAAGACGAGAAAACAATAATAATATGCTCTATTCCGTGAATATGGCACTTAAGTAGGTAACCTTTGTAATCATGGCATTCCTTCCGGACATGGCTCGAAGGCTTTCATACCCGGCCAGTACTACTATTGCGCCGTATGAGTGGCTTCTCTGTGGCCTGCACGTCGGTATCCTTGATCAAACCAATGGTACTGTACTTCGGGCGTGTATACGTTTTGTTTTGAAACAGCGATGTTTCTTACCCCTCCCGAAGTAAACTTTGGTTATGAAAGCTCGGGTCTAGCTAGACATGTGACCGATTGTCGAATGTAGGAATATATATATTTTTTGACGAGCTAAATTTGGGCTTTTTTGTGTGAAGGCTGTTTGGTGATGCCGAAGGAGGTTCAGAGTGAGGACTCAAGGTCGTCAGGGACTAGCAGCATGGCCAAGTTAAGCGCGAGCGAGAAAGAGAAGACGAAACTGAGGGAGAGACAGAGACGAGCCATCACCACCAAAATCTTCGCCGGGCTTCGCAAGTATGGCGGCTACAACCTCCCCCCGCGAGCGGACATCAACGATGTTCTCAAGGCGTTGGCTTCGGAAGCGGGATGGGTCGTGGAACCGGATGGCAACACTTACCGCTCACAGGTACTGATATGCACCCCCTTTTGTGACCTCCAGTAAAGCCATAGCGTCGTGGAATCTAAAGCATATATAAATTCCGTTCTCATGACGCACTTTTCTACTCACTGAAGGGAAAAGTGAACACAGCTATTTACTCCTTGTATCACCGATTTTCACTGTTTACGAGTCCTGGTATTGATTTGCCTTCCTGATCAGCTCCGCACCATGCTTTACTAGAAGTGCTTTCAGTAATAGTATCCTTTCTAGTAGTTATTACTGCATTGCCTCTGCCCAAATTAAAGTATGCCAAGTCCGAGTATTTGAGCAACTGTATCCCTCTCTTGTTGGCTGGTCAGAGGAAGGTTATATAATCCATAACCACTTTGAACAATGTCACGAGCCCTTGATCAACCAAAAAGGGTCCATGTACATATAGCAACACGACCCCAGGCGGTGGCTCCCATGTATCCCCCCTGGAGAGCCATTGCATCACTCATAGAAGATCTTGCTTGCTACAATTAGTAAAACACAAAAGTATAGAAGTCTGGATTTTTGGGATTTAATGAAGTGACTTGGAATTGTGGTGAAATCTTGAGGAGGTTATGGAGTGTTCGATTGCGATGATGAGATCAAACCACTTCACTGACTTTTGGGATGGATTGTTGTGATCAGGGATTCTCGCAGCCCTCCAGCAGCCTGCAGCACTCTCTGCGTCAGACGGTGAACCCCGTGCACAACCGGATGCAACTGATCCCCCCTCCGAGCACTCTGAACACTGGCTTCAACTGCACTCTCGCCAATCTCATGGCAGACACGGGTGACCTCCGCGAGGGCAACTGCTCCACCACCGCCTCCCCGCGTCACCACTCCATGGGCGGCGGCGCGGGTGGCGGCGGCCACCATTCCAACTCCTCTTCCATGACGCTCATGGGCTCGGGTTGCATCTCCAACTCGCCCTTCGCGTCGCCAGCCTCCAGCGAGGGCGGCCCTCCCAGCGGTCGCCTCTCGCAGGGCTCCATGCCGTACCTGGCCGGTCTGTCCACGGGGTTCCTGCCCTCCTGCGGCCTCTCTGACGGACGCGACGGCGACTCCTCGGGCATCATCAAGGAGGAGAATGCGGCCGCCGCGGCCTACTTCAGCGCGGACACGCTCGACGCGCGCGACTTCCAAATGCAGCGCGCGACGCTGGACGCGTCCCAGTTCCTGAACTCCCGGGAGTTTCACCCCGGGCGCGTCACGGCGGGGACTAACGCCCTGGGCAACGCGATGGGGGGAAACACCAGCAACATGAACTCGCTCTTCTTCAACGCCGCGCAGCAAGCGCCCAACCGATTCGGACAACGCGCACCGCTGCCCAATCTCATGATGCTCTCCACTGGTCACCCGTTTCTCCAAGAGCAGCGGGCGTCCAACCAGAACACTCCCTTGGGCTCGCCGCGACTGCAAGATGGGCCAGGCTAATCACGGAGCGCCTGCCTGCGCCCCAGCCTGTTCAACTTCTCCTGGATCCCTCCTTTTTTTTCCACTTCAGTAGCAAGTGATTGTTACGTTGGAATCTGAACACGTTCGTCAACAAGCAGTCAAGCTGATTGTGCAGTTCAATCGTTCTTCCCTCACCTGCGGTGGCCTCCACGGGCTTAGAATTTCAGGCAGCCCCACTTTTTTGATGAAGAATCGCCCGGGGTGCGTGGAGCGGGCTCACCTTGCAGACCCAGGCCAAGGTTGTTTTTTCCCTTTTTTTTCTTTTTTCTTTTTTTCCCTTCAGTTCCGGCCACTTCAAGCTTGTGGCTTATGCCGTTCATGGTATGCTAAGCTGGTGGCTCTTTCCTGAGAAAGTAAAGACACGTCCATTTTGCAATGAGGTTGTGTATGGTGACTAAGTTATGTCTCTGTTTAATGGAGAAGTTTTGTTTGAATGATGGAATGGCTTGGAAGTTCTTTGTAAGGTTTATGATAGACGATGCCATGGTTTCTTTTTACTGGATCTTGAACTTGTAGATGACTGTGCAATTTTTGGTTGATCATATGGCTCGCATTGAGAAGTGATCTGGGTTGTACGTAGCCTCCTGTGACGAGGCAATGACGAGTACATGTTTGCCTCGAAATTCAGGATTTCAGCATGAAGTTGGTAATAATCTTGTGCAAGCCCGTCGAAACGAGAGCTTCATGGTTTTGAAACACGATATGCGATTTAGAATGTCAGGACTTTTTGACCAAATTCTGGAAAATGGTCTGAGAATTCTACCTTTCCTGAGGTGTTTTGAACCTGGAAAGATCCGTTTTCTCTACCAGGCAGCAGTGCGAATGGGTGCTGTGCCCAAACCAAGCAAATCGTATTTGATTCTACAGTTTTTGCGGTTGTCACTGTCCTTGGTTGCAACGTCAAGCTGAGGGTGATGGCGAAGTGATCACACTAACCGCATTGACTGAGTATCAAATCATCCTGTCCTTTCAGTCTACCACTAAATTTACAGAGTGATTACAAACATATCTAGGGGGTCCAGATTTTGAGCAGTGGTTGGGGGGCGAATTTACTAACGTATCACGTGTACAACCCCGGCATGAAGAAACTGAATCAAAACATGAGCTAGCGAAGTGGAGTGTTTAACATTGGTTTTTGTGAAAATCTCCTTCATACTGAAGGATCAATGGCAACAGCGTTAAAGTTAAGCTTCGAGCGCATGACCCTGGCTTGCTTCCAAACTCATAAAATCTGACTAAATCCCTCCAAAGTGCATGGAAAAGCCAGACGACAGGATCCTCGTGCTCTGCTTCCCCCTGTGGATCATATTCTCCAAAGTCAAGTATATCTTGTGAGGGGTGCCGTAATCAGAAAAGACGGAAAAGGGAACAGTGTTCGGGAAAATTTATGGAGTGAGCTCCCCCATTTCAGTTCATTTCTTCCAAGGAAATGGACTGTTTTTTCTTCAATGGACACTGGTGGCAGTCCTCTCTACTGCAAAATCTACCGGTGTATTTCCCACAATAAAAACGATTTCCTCCAAACTCACCCGGCTAAATTGTTAGAATCCTCTATTGTAATAACAAAGTCAATTTCATGGAAATTTAGGGGAGCTCCCCCAATTCCTTGGATTGGTTTTTCATCAATGGTCATTGGTTCCATCCTCTGTATTGCAAAATCTACTGGTTTCTTTCCTACAATATCAATTTTTATCCTCCAATTTCCTCCAAATTTGAATTGACGCTGGTTAAATTGCTATAATCCTCTATTGTAATAACAAAGTCAATTTCATGGAAATTTATGGAGCTCCCCCAATTCCTTGGATTGGTTTTTCATCAATGGTCATTGGTTCCATCCTCTGTATTGCAAAATTTACTGGTTTCTTTCCTACAATATCAATTTTTATCCTCCAATTTCCTCCAAATTTGAACTGACGCTGGTTAAATTGCTATAATCCTCTAATGTAATAACAAATTCAATTTCAAACTGAACGTACTAATTAATATTGCATTTTTGTTTTAGGAATAGGATCCTTTCCACATTGGGTGAGGTTTGGGAGAGTATTTTTGTCATAGTCAAGATTCACATTTTACTTTGGTCAATGGATGTGTAAGGGTCTCCATATTGAAGCTCCAATGTGGCTTCATTGCTCTTTACAATTTTTAATTGTTTAAATTGAATTTTATTTCTTTTTTTCAATTTTTTTTTTGCATAGGCCATGTCTTAATGTTTTGTTCTTCATGGTCATCAATTTTGTACAAGTCAAGCAATTTTGGGCAATGCATCAAGTTGATGACTATTGTAAAATGTTGTTCTTGTCAATCCTTAATTCTAGACTATGAATCATGGTTTGGGGGATGTTGAATACAAGTAGCGTAGAAGTTCTTTTAGTGTATTTTGATAAATACTGCAATTTGTGGAGGGGATACTGTTGGATTTGATTTGACTTTGTTGTCTAATCTTCACAAAGAAGGAATAAAAGTGAGAGAAGCGGTGATTTCCTCAAAACCCTCATTCAAGTCCAGTACTTTAATATCTAGGCCCTCCTTCCCCTAAGTTGATAGGTCCCCTTCAAAAATTGATACCTACCCACCTCATGTAGGTATCTCGCCCCACTTGAAAAATTGTAAAAATTGCATTCAAAAATAAAATTTATAAGTTATTCTTTTAGGAAGGTTCTTAGATTGCTAAAAAAATAAGATAGTCCATAACTTTCTCATCACTATTCCAAATAGAATGAATCAAAGCTTCACATGCAGACAAAAATTTAATATTTGAGGAAAAAATTGAAAATTTTATTTTGAATTTTTGTGATTTTTCTTGTGCTACCAGCTACCCTCTTTGGGGGAATTAGGGTTGCATAATTCTTGCTTTGAGGCAACCATTGAAAAAAAAAAAATCTCATAAACTAATGCATTCACCCATCTTCAAAAAAAATTCAAAAAAATTATGATGAAAAAAGAGATTGTAGGTACCTACCCAAACTCCCCCAAAGTCCTGAAGGAAACTCTTGGTCCTTTAGGGGCTAATTGTTCTTTTCAATATTTGGTGAATTCCAACTACTATGAGATAGTAATTAAACATAAAAATTCAAAATTCAAAGTTCATAGTGCAAAAATTTCCACAAATGGAGGTCAAAGTCATCTAAAACTACATGCCAACCTTCAAAAAAAAGATTCCAACTTTAATGCTAGTATCTACCAATGTGTTTGATCAAACTTTATGAAATTTTAATCACCCAATCTGGAACAACTATCACAAGTACAAAATCCTATAGTTAGATTCTATAACAAAAAAAAAAAATTTGTTTTTTTGGGTGATTGTGGCAGATGTGGCAGTTTAGAGTGGTTTTCAACAAAAAAAATGGCCTTGATCCTTTAGGGATTAACCCCTAACTATCAGAGGCACCAAATTTAGGTGTCAACAATACTTTGATACTAGATAAAACCTAACCAAGTTTTTATTTTTGTTAGTTTAAATTTAAAAAAAATCTATTTGAAGTCTAGTTCTAGCTTTAAAAATCTGATTTTGAAAATGATTGATTAATATTTTTCTATTCAAGATTTTGTGCAAGGGTGTCCACTGCAATCTTGACTTTCCATAGTGTTGATGGCTCTTGGACAAATACACTAGATCTTGGAGAAAAAATCACATTAGAAATACTTTTAAAAAAAATTGTAGAGTAGATTTTGAGAAGCCATATATTGATTGAGGTTATGCATTTTAGGCCCTTAATCATCATATTTTTTTGTGACCACCTTTTTAGATTTGACATGTGAAAAGAGGATTTATAGACTTCAAATCACTTTTGTAATTTTAACACCTTCATGATCAAATATTATAATCTTTCAATCTAAAAGTGAGATTATTGTGTTTTCTTTTCCTATGTGATCTCTAGCATGTCTAATTTGAATTTTTACGGTTACAATTCAAAAAAATTGATACAACTTATCAAAATATTGGCTTTTTGTTCAATTTTAAGACAAATTCTTAGAAGCTCAAAAAAAGCCTTGGACATTTAGGGCATAAAATATCTTTCAAATTTTTTCTTTGCACTAGTTGATTTCCAGCCCAGACAAACTCCTTCCAGTTTTACGTCCTTTGTTTTCAAAATGCAACTGAAATTTTTCCCAATTCCCCCCCCCGGCTAGCTTGAACTAGCTGCTGGGTTTTCCCGGCCATTGAAGGGGAAACTTTTGTGGTTTCAGTGGGATGGCCATGCAACCAGGTGGCACAATTGCCAAGAATTCAAGCAAACCAAAGAATAGCCACCAAATTAAATCCAAAGAATGTATTACCATTAATGCTAAAAGTGAATTGATAAATGGAAGGTTGGTATACCATTAATTTTCTTCTCTGAGAGCATTGACCATGGTCATAGGGAAAAGTGCTGATAAGTGGTATATGAAACTCCAAGGACGCTTGTGGCTGGCAAGCCTTGAGGACTTTTATCTTTGCAATGGAATTCCGTTTCATTTGCAAAACACAAACATAAACAAAAAACAAAGATTGAAATGGAAGAAAATCAAATCAGTTGAAGAGTATAATGAAAGAGTCTAAACTAGCATTTGGAATTGGGAAAAAAAAATGGCTATGCTAACCAACATTCATACAGCTGGCTAAAATTCGCTCCATTGCTATTTTAAATTTCCAATAGCTAAATGTACATTAGAGAAAATCCTTGAAAAAACTAGATTTTAGTCAAGACTACAACAACCAATAGAATTTGATAGCCAATTTACAACTTCCTCTACATTAGAATTAGCATCTATTTAGTCAGTTTTGTGTTATAGTACTCCCAACAATCTTTTACAACTTACAAAATTCTTTTTTTTCTATTTTTTTTAATACTACTCATTCTCAAGGTAGCCAAAGTTGATGCTTGTTAGTCTTGAAGGTAGCATGTTGCACTAAGTTCCATAAAGTAGGTGGCACATTGCACTAAAATCCATAACCTAGTTCTGGGATCACTGATGCTGACTCAAGAAACCTAGCTTGCAGAGCAAGGAGACAGAATCAACTGGACCTCGGGTACTTCGCACAAGATACCCGGATAAGTGAAACCCACTAATGTAGACACGAAGAGCAATAAACCACAATCTAGTCTTAAGAGTTGGCGAAGGATTTTACAAGCACAGTGCCCAACATAATTAATTTTCACGGTCTCCAAGACTCTAAGTTGACCTGGATACAGATGCCATCTCGGACCATATCACCGAAAAATTGATTTGAAACCTCAAGAGCAAGCAAGTATACACAAGAATTCGACCATCAATGAATGCCATGGATGGATCTTCAGAACTGTTATAATAAGTAGGAAATGGCTGAACCAAAAAAGTATTGATAACTTTGGATTTCGGAAGTGAAGCATCGTGCATGAAAGTTGAAAGGTTTTGATAAACCCTAGAAACATTAAAACTAAAGAATTTCACGGCTAATAAGAATTGTACTGCAACAGAAACTGTGACAAAAGTATGTTCAAATTGATTGTGATGAATTCCTAGAAAGTAACTTATCCCTAATCTCGCTCACGTTGCAAAATTGGCAGTGGAAGCCGTGGCTTTACTTGGGCGCCATGAAGGAGAAGCCACTGACACCAGGGTTCTTGAGCATTTCTAGCTGCTTGTGACCCCGCCTCAACAGAAACTCGACACTTTGAAATTGTTTCTTGTCAATTTTGGCGTGCTTCCGGAACTCGGCGCCCACGAACAATTCGATGTCTCTCCTTGATTCGGCTGGCTTGCTTCGAGCTGCACGTAGGAGCGATCGGTAGAGACTGAGCACCTGCTTCTGCATTCCAGATAACCTCGCCATCTTCCCCTAGTCTGCCCTAATCTTCACAAACCTACCACTGAAACCTCGTCAAGGCGCACATTTCCGACGGCAAACACAACATCTGACTACAAGCTACGGTGCGAATGGAAATCAAGAGGAAAACCTAGAATAGTTGAAAAAACCCAAACCCTAATTTCAAAGAGTTGAATTGCGGAAGTGACTTGAAAATTGGAAGGGAGCAAAACTGAAAAAGAGAAGATACTTACTGTAGGCAGAGCAAGTGACATGTAGAATGCGAACTGGGATTTGTACAAAGAGTTAACAGAATTTCCAAGGCAGGCCACAAGATGGATACCTCAAGAATGAGGCCTTTCCGATTGAAATGAATCAAGTGACTGCTTGCCCGAAGCGGAGGAATCTCGAGAAGAAAATGCGGCAAATCTGCACCTTGTCAGATCAAAACGATGCAAATTAGCGTATGAAATCAGACAGTCAAGGTAATTGTGAAACAGAAAGTGCACAGAACGGTTCTAAATTGCAATGAGAGTGGCCTTCAAGTGAAGAAGATTATTCTCGATGATGTTGAAAGAGTTTCGCTGAAATTTTCGAAAATAGCTCCATTTTGTAATGAGCCAGTACACTAATGATGATAAATAGTGTTACCTACACTAATTGTTTTAGAAATGCTATAAGTTTTTACTCTTGATGAATATTTTTACCAACTATGGGTGCCGATCTTTCCCACTTAGA
Organism: Antitrichia curtipendula; assembly: GCA_951230915.1. Lineage (NCBI taxonomy): Eukaryota > Viridiplantae > Streptophyta > Bryopsida > Hypnales > Leucodontaceae > Antitrichia > Antitrichia curtipendula. The sequence goes on from OX579634.1 coordinate 9,972,049, forward strand.
ATGACACTAGAATTTATGCACTTTGTAAAAATATTTATGAAGAGTAAAAACTTATAGCATTTCTAAAACAATTAGTATGGGTAACACTAAATATCATCATTAGTGTAGTGTTTTGTTTCCACAGAAAAGATACATAACTGATGACGTGGTGGCCTCATTAATGCTGACGTGGCGAATTGATGGAGTAGTGTTATACTGCTATTGCCGGCTTTCCACGGAGGGAGGATTTTTTATTCTTTTCAATTTACTTTTTGCATCACGCACGGTAGTATGGTGTCGAACTCAAATTCTTTATCATTTATGAGGTCTAAAGTGTGTTTTTTCTACTTTACATACGTAAGTACATTGCAACTTCAAAAATCAATAAAACTTAGAAGATGTGAAATATATTTTGCATCTTTTCATCAAAACTCAATACAAAGTTGAAATGTTTTCATTCAAACAACCATACCATAAGCATCAATGGACAAAGTCCAAAAGTAGATATACAAAAGTTGTAGTGTGTGACACACTACATGTTACCATAGAAGCTTGAAGAAAAAAGTAGTTGTGATTTGCAAAAAAATCAATTTCAAAGTTAGCCATGTCTAAAACTCACTTTTATTCAATGTGATTTGGAATTACTTTATCTTATGCCAATTTTTTCTTAAAACTCCGAAAAGACTTTTTGTGTGTTGGCATATTGGTATACATTATTTCAGATTGTTGTACATAAAAATTGAAGGAAATTAGCGTTTATAGAATTTAAAATATCAACAGTTTGACAAATATGCAAATGATGTTGGTTCTCACAATATTTGAATTTTTTTTTAATGAGAACATAGAATAGCCTTAGCCATCGTAGACAAAGTACAAATTGCAATATGGACCAATTTGTTGGATTAATTAAATTATGTCAATATGAACAAAAGTGAGTTTTAGATATGGCTAACTTTGAAATTTATTTTCTTGCAAATTACAACTAGTTTTTTTTTCAAACTTTCATAGTAACATGACACACTACAACTTTCGTATATCTACTTTTGGACTTTGTCTATTGATGCTTATAGTATGGTTGTTTGAATGAAAATGTGTCATCTTTGTATTCAGTTTCGCCAATCATTGTTGCTTCTAGCACACCAAAAATCAAGAGGTTTGACCCTTGTTAGATTAGTTAATATAAAATATATATATTAATTAAAAAAATTGACAAATGAGATTAATTTGAGTGGAAGAAAAAATAACAACTAAAAAAAGACATGACCTTATATTAAAAGTATGGCATTATTTTTTTTAAACTGGTGTAAATAGAGATTTTGTTGTATAGATGAAAACTACAACAATTCTTATAAAAATATTTAGCACTCTCGTTAGCACTATAAAATCTAGTTTCAATCAAAGGAATCGGATTGAATTCAAAATGAAAACAAAACCTAGATGGTAACAAATATTTTTTGAAAACATAGTAGCTTTTATGATACCACTAGTATAATCCCTATATATCTTAATGGACAAGGATCTAATATTGTAATTGTGCATATTTTTCAATAAGAAGACAAAATGGGTGGTGAGTTAAAAATAAAGAAATATAATTTGTCCAAGTACATACACTTGATAAATAAATAGCCTGACTCAAAAAAATTCCTATAATTTTTAGAATAATGATTGAAAATTAAATTTGTAAAAGTGACGTTCATATGATTTGTAATATAAATGATAATGTATTAGAATAGATAGCATCAAATAAATATATGACTTGGATATATCAATACCAAATAAAAATGATTGAAAGCATACAAAAAAATGAGTCAATAAACTTTCATATTGATAAATAACTTGTTTCTATTTGCATTTAAACATAAATTTTATCATTTGGTTATTAGAGAAAATAGCAAAACTAAGATCTTTACATTGTTATATGTGATACAAGAGGGTGTTATTTTATGTTGATTGTAAGTATACAAAGGCAAGAAGTTGGTTTGGAATATTTAGAGCGCAAAAGAGGCTTGCAAGGGACTTTGGGAGACTTGGGACTTGGTTTTAGACCTTGGTAGTATCCTTTGATATGATATTTGAGCTCAAAAACCTGTACCTTTCACATGTGTATTTGGAGACTCATCCTTTTTTAATTTGTAAAGTCCCAAGGTCTTATTTCCATCAAAAACCACTCACAATTGTCATTTCTATTGCAAAGTGCAGAAAACTTAATTTTTTTAATATCTAACTATAGGATCTTGCACTAGATTAGTATATAAGTGTGTGTAAGAAAAATTTAAGAAACCTTGACAATTTAGATTGCAAGATATTTGCATTTAAGTAAAGAAAAAAAGCTTTTTTATACCTTGCTCAATTAGATTTTTTAACTTTGAATCATCTTCATTTAAAACTTTTGCTCTAATAAATTTGAAATACTAATTTTTTATGTTGAAGAATTGAGTTAATAGTCTAGATTTTTTTTAAACACTTAGTTAAAAATTTGATAAATAGAATAAAAATTTAAGATTTAAGAAAAATCTAAATTGTTAATAGCTCTAAGATGGAATCATAACACACTAATTTCAAGAGTAAGATTGTTATAGCAAAAGACCTTAACCTTGTTAAAATTTATTTTACTTTTTGAAAAATTATAAAAATTGAATTTAGAAATGAATTCTATAAGTTTTTTTTTTGAGAAGATGCTTTAATTGCTCAAAAAATAAGATTGTCTGTAACTTTCACATAACAAATGGAATGAATAAAAATTTCTCATATAGATAAAATTACAACCTATGAAAAACAAATTTTTAAATTAAATTTTTTTTATAGGGAGGAGGTTGCATACTGTATCTAAAAAAATAACTTTTCTATTATAACTTTTTCTCCTAATTACCAATTGAAATAAAAATGATATACTCAAAAAGCTAATGTATTTTTCTATCTTCAAAAAAGTTTCAAAAATTATAATGAACATTGAGATTGTAGATACCTGCCCAAAATCCATTTTATTCCCTGAGGGGACAATGGGACTATAGGGATTAAGTTGAGTCTCCCATGTGATTGAGTAGGAAGAGTTTTCCTCGTAACTTTGTTCTATCATGTATGCATTCTTTAACCCCTAAGCGCTCAAACGACCATTTTATGGTCGCTGCCCGACTTCGGGCAGATTTTTCGGGCAGAAAAAAACTTTTTTCAATTTTTTTTTTCAATTTTTTTTTAAGAGATTGGATTGTCTTTCAATATTTATATTCAAAACTAAGATTGCTACGGTAAAAAAAAAACTATAAGAAAAATAGCACAAAGAGTCTAGTATTGCCTAGTGTTGAAAAACTTACTATTTGGGGAAAGTGTTGGTGTTTTCATTACTGGATCTTATGCATTTTTTCACAAATCAATAGAAACCACAATTTTGACCAATCAAAAAAAAATTCAATTGCTAAAGATAGAAATTGTATTTTTGGTGAATTTTTGAAGTTATATCTTCAAAATTCATTTGAAGAGAATCTAAGAATAACTTTATAATTTTGACCATACGGATATTTTCTTTTTTTTGTGCTTCACATTATCTATTTTAATGCAAACTTTAAAAAAATTGTAGAACTTATATTTTATAACACATTTGTGTTTTGTCCAAACCCCTTGGGCTTTTAGGGGTTAAAAATGATGAAAACTTGACTCTATGTTATGTGAGTTTTCCTTACACAATTAATAAGAAGATGTTTCTAAACTAATTACTAAATTTGTATATACATTATATGTGGGCATTCATTTCTTTTTGTTGCTATAGATGTTGTTGGTGTCAATTCTTAGTATTGACATAGGTGATTTTCACATTTGTATCATTGCTTTTATAGCCATTTGGTGATTGTAACAAGTGTCACAAGCCACATGGCATGGTCCCATTGACTCATGGTGACTACTATGAGTCCAAAGCTATTAGATTGTGGCATAGATTGATATTCGTTCTATTGTCAAACCTTGAATTTCATTGAGTGTTGTGCATTGCTTTGCAAAATATTTAGTGGAATTTTGTGCAAGGTATCGTCACATCTTGTCACGTTGATGTTGACTAGAGGTGAGATTCACCTCATTCATGTGTTTGGATGTAACAATGATGGTGTTTAGGCACTCATGGAGCCCATGTTGAATGAATATTGTTATTTGCTCCTGCTTGTCACGCCTGTCACATGTTGTTGCGATATGATCTTGCCTCATGATGTATTTGTGCACAACTTTTTCAATAAATTCCTAAAATTTTGTTAGGATAAAAGTAAAATATGAGTTATGTTATAACATGAATATATAGCAAAGACAAACAATACAATGACAAAGATACATTTGAGGTTTTGGGCTATTTTTTTCTTCTAATAAACCAATATTCAAAGCCTATTTATTAAAGTACTCACATTTTTTTAATAGATAAATGTGTGAAATATCAACATAAACTTAGGACATGTAAACTTCTTTACAATTATCATATGTAATATTTAATACAAAACTTAAATTCAAAAATGGCAAGAAAAATTATACTAATACTAACTATTATATAATGCATGGTTAATTCAGATTTTGAAAGATGACTAAAAAACATTTTACTAGGTATATTAACATTTTAAACTCTATAATGTTTATATACATACATACATACACAAAAACACCTAGAAATATCCTTAGTATATTTGCTACAATCTTTGTATAAAAATCTTACAAATTTTGAATATTTAGTGAGATAGGTCTAACAATTCAAATTACATATTGAATTCTTTTAATAGAAATATATTCATTCATTGATTTAGACAAATTTTGATTAAATTATTTACTTTGATGCTTATTTAACTAGGAGCTTTTAGGACATTCATTTGTGGGAAAAAAATGGGAATTTCCACCAGTCAATTAATAAAATGTCTTCTTCTCTATGAAAGAAGGAACTATGCCATGTGGATTATTATTTTTCATTTGCCACCTATTCAAAGAGAGAAAGTCAACAAAACTTCCAAGTAGGAAATATTAGGTCACTAGGAGAATACCAATTAGGAATAAACATTAAAATACCAAGAAGGAAAAACTAGTGGGTTTTGATTATGGAAAAAACAATTGTATTTCAATGAGGTAAATCACATAAAATTTCAATGAAAATGTTTCTACTAGTACTATCTTCAATGACTAATTACGTCAAATTAAATTGCAATGAAATGTGTCTTTGGGGCATATCACTCAAAATGACTAAAATGGCTACATAATACTACAATTATGAATTAAATTAACTAAATTTTGGTACACTTGGTCTCTTGGTCTTTAGAACTCTTGGCCAATTGAATCAATGACCATTGATTTCAAAATTGGACCCTAACTAGTATTTCAAGAGTAATTTACATTTATCTCATCATACAAACAATAGTTAGTTGAACTTTGTTCACAATAAAATCATTACAAAAGCAATTCAAATTCAACAAGACAATGATATTGAAGTTGAATAAACTCACTTGATTTTGTTCCATAAATTGAAGAATCAATAATCTTGAATGTTTTCCAAACTAAGTTTTACCACTTGCCATAGCTTCTTCTATGCCCACAAACTATAAGTGCCCACCCAACCACTACTTCAAGATCATCCAATTTTTGGTTGGTAGTGGTAGATTTTCTTGGCTTCTTATTGCTTGAACCATTGGAAACCATCCCATCCATTCCACTAATCCCGTGTACAATTGTGGGCATTTGAGATGGTCATAACCTTCATAGTAATGGGCTTTTCAAAAGCCAATGACAATCTCCCAAGTATTTGCAAGATCAAATTAAATATAATACTCAAACACTCAGTAACTATGGAATAGGTTGCATTGTTCAAAGTTACACAAAGTAAACTCTATCTATTTAAAGGTATACATTTAGCTATGCATTTTTTCCTACACACTTCCTTAGTTGCTCCTTGAACCTACTTCCAAGTAGGATAAACAAAATCACATGGGAGTATAATTTCTAAATGATGCAAAGAATAAACTCAACCTTGAACAAATGTCACCAATACCTTCTAATTAATTGCATGAAGAAAAAGGATTGAGATTTACTAAGCAACTTTTTCTTCGGTTGGAGCTCTAACATATTGGTAGGATTTCTATCTAAAGTAGAACCGTTGAAGAAGACATTTTCCTTCTAGCTTTGGACATATTTTTTGCATAGTTGAAAATTCAAATATGCAAGTGTAGATTTGGAGTTATTTGCAATTTTTAATTATAAATAAAATTGCACTTCAACAATTGCAAGGTAGATTGTGTAATAAGTTTGACAGCTCTTCATTTAAGCTTAAGATTTTTGGAAGTGCATTTTAGTATGCTAACATAATATGTAGTTGTTCATGTCACTTCCAATTCCCAAAATTCTTGTATGCAAATCTCTCAAACATTGTGGAAAAATTCAACATACTAAAAATATGATATGTATGTTTTTCTTGTTATAATCTCACAAATCCTATGCAATTTCACACTCAAAACTAGTATACACAATAATAAGTAAGCTCTTTAAACTTTTGTGGGGTTAGATTTTGAAAAAAACCACAATTTGCTTCATCACGGGTTACTATAAGACCATGTTCTTTTTTCAAAGGAAATACATACTTGGAAAGGCTTAAGTGCTTACGGTGACCAACTTTTTCCATAAAAAAACATTGAGTAAAGAATTGACGTTTGAGTGAATCTATGAAAAATTTCTTTAAAATGACGGTATTCCATATGATGTTTTCCCATTCATTTTCTTCTTTCAATGTCAATTTTGTTAAATTGGCATATTTCCACAAACTTGACACTTTCACATTTAGACCAAGCGTTTTGAAATCTATACTAGTCATTGACTTTGGAGATTTGTACAGATGAATCACAGTTTTTTTGGTACCCTAAATCATGCCAATTTAACAAAATTGTCTATTTTCACCCTTCTTCTTCCATGCCATTTTAATGGAATACTTCCATTTTAACAAAAAAATTGGGCCATTTTATTGTTCAACTATTTTATATAATATACATTTTTTTGTGTTAGAAGAAATGATTCTTAGAACAATATTTGAAATCAAGGACACTTTCCAATATTTGAATTCTCCATAAGGAGGGAAATGCATGGTAATATTTTCCTAGGTGTCGAAGCTAAATGGTTATAAGGAAAACATAATTTCCTTTGTCTCTTAGGTGCACGGTCGGAATTAGGCTATATTCCCCCTTTCTGTTTAAGGGCATATCCTAGAAGCTACTTGTGTTTATTGTGCACTTTATAGTTGGATTTCAATAGATGGGACTTTTATAAATCACACAATTTGTTAACCAAAGAAAACTCCGACTCTCAACGCATTGCAAACTTATATTTGATGTCTTAAAATGGTACTAAAAAAAAGTTTATACAAAAATTGCACCAATTGTATCTACAATTGCAGTTTATTATGATGTGATATGAATAAGTGAGTCTTGTGCCATTGCTACAACCAAAATAAAAGCAAAAATAATTTTCTAATATTTTAACTCATAAAAACTTCAAAGTCTAGTAACTTTCATATTGTAGGTCCAATTACTATGAAACAAAGCCCGTGCACCCCTCCTCGCATAAAGCTTTCCAATGGTACAAAGAAAGTAACCAGGGGACGTACAGTCCAAGCGATTTCACCCATAACAAACAAAACTAACTAACAAATAAACAAACTTAACCTCTAATAAAATGCCTAAGCCTTTCCAAGTGTGTTTTGACTATGAAAATAGAGCATGGGCTTATAGTTATCCCCAATGAAGCAAATTTTTTTTTCAAAATCTAATTGTAGTATTGTACATATGTTTAAAGAAATTGCATATGCATACTAACAATCAGTATTGTACATATGTTTAAAGAACCTGATTGTTAGTATGCATATCAATTTTGTGAAATTGCATAGGAGTTATGACATTACATTACAACAAGAGAAATGTATGTTTTCAATTTTTAATATGCCGCCCCTTCCCACAATGTTTTAAAAATTTGCATAAACTTTTTTTTTGAGATTGGAGGTGACTTGAACAATTACAAGTAGTATTAGTACACTAAAATGCACTTTCAAAAAAATGAATTTCACATGAAAAGCTATCAAACTCATTGCGCAATTAACCTTGCAATTGTTGAAATGCATTTTTTTTACAAGTAGAAATCACAAATAACTCCAAATCAACACTTGCGTGTTTAAATTTTCAATGGTGAAAATCATGTAAACTTTTTATTCTTTCCACTGGGACCATTTTCAAAGCAAATAGATAAGTACAATTTCTTAAATCTCAAATCAAGTGAAATTGTTAAGCTTTGCTCAAAGCTAGAAAATCAAGTAAAATTCACAAGCTTTGTTCTTCCAATAATGGTACATATATGCCTTTGAGGACCTCTCAAAATAAAATATTTACCTTTTTCAATGAAAAATAAAAGCTTTCAATAGTTAACCCTCAAAATTGCATGTAAAAAACTTTAAACCGGTCAAAGAAGTATAAGTGCCCTCACCAAAACGAGCCCAAAATTTTGGAGCAACCATGTTTGGTCGCTTAGGCATTTAGGGATTAAGGTATGGATAGAGGTCTGACTACACTATCTTTTATAATGATCAAGGATGATCAACATTCTCTACCAAATAATTGATTGAAGTTGGAAAATGTGAATCAATATATAGATGTTTAAAAATTGAAAGACTTTTTTTAATTTTATACAAATTAAATAAATTTTAAATCTCAAAATTCTCAAAATTTACTTTTAGAAATATTTTTTGCCAACTTTGATCAATGACCACTACGTACAATACCAATACAATATGCCAAAAATTGTGACATTTAATATTGATACTAGTAAAATTGAGGTTTGGAAACACCAAACTACATTGTCCAAACTTATTTTTTAGTTGCATGGAAAAATTTGTTAAAATGGTGGTACTCTATGTGCCACTTTTAGACAGCCCGGTCTGAACCATAAAAGTGCCATCTAGGATTAGTATGAATTTCAGATTGCACAGTCTGAACCATAAAAATGACATCTAGGACAACTGTAGATTTTAGATATCTAGGAATGGATATATTTAAAACATTTAGGACAATTGTACATTTTAGATCGCTTGTTTTGAACTATAAAAACTGTCAAAGTAGCAAAATAGCGCCGTTTTAACAAAATTGCCTATTTGCATAAAAGTTGTTTTAAATAGAAAAGACACTTCAATTTCAATTTCTAAATATCTTCAAAAATTAGATGTGCCTTGATCAAATTCTATTAAAGTTTTCAAAGTATCTTTACTCTGTATTTGATTGATGTTGTATGCAAGGTTGTATGAACGAAGCCTGCAAAATTAGTTTCTATCCCATTTAATTTTTTTGATATGTTGTGAAAGCAATAAATTATTGCAATTGCAAGCTCCTTGTATTAAAATACAAAGATACAATATGGTATGTTTTTCATTTGTATTTTCTATTTCAAAAGAAATGTTAAATTATAACCATAAAATATATTTTTTCATTTTGACATTCATTCTTGGTAAAATCCTCAAGATTAATTTGAATACCAATATATGTTATAATTGGTCACATGGTTTATATACTTTACATAGTACACTTTCAAAATTACAATGCTTTAACTTTCAACTAATTTAGTTTGAAATATCAAAATTTATGCAATACAACGTTTTTTCATTTGTTGTAATTATTACAATGGCACCAGTCAATTATATAAAGAATAAATATCTAGCTTGATAGTGTTAATTTGACTTCAAGATTATGGCTAACTAGCTAAGTGTGTTAAAGTTGTAAAACATTCAATAATTACTTGAAATATCTTCACAATATTCTTTGTTTCTATGTGTACCATGTTTCATAATTTACATTGGATTTATCTTGTTAAATTTATCATTTCTTTTCTTTTCATTGCTATAAAAATGATAGGAATTGTATTTTTTCAAAAATTAGATTAATTTAGATATCGACATTTCCCCATTCCTGTACAGTCCATTTTCAATTGAATAGTTGCCAATCACGTTGACATACTAGAGCTTTGATGTTAACAGTTTAGCCACAATATGGTTGAGAAATATTGATGTTAAACCAAAAAACTTTAATTGAAATGTTTAATTTTGGAAACTCCACAGTCAAGTGCCTCTCACTCCACCCACCAGTCAATTTTGTGAATACTCCATAAAATATACTCTCACCAGCTGGAAACATATTCAGGATTAATTTCAAGGAGGATTTGCATTTGAAGCAATTGAACTTCACAGAATTAATCAGTTTTCGATTGTGATGTTAAGCAAAAGGGAGTTCTAAAAGTGGGCAATACGTACAGTCACACCAGAAAGTAAAAAATTTTAACATCACATAATCATACATGATAAGTCATCCGTTTTTACAGGACTTGCAGCACTGTAGCGTTGTTGGAAAAATCAAAGGTCGGACCCGGAGCCCCCGGATTTGTACCCAATACATGCATGCATGGGAGCCAGTTATTATTATTCGATCATGCTCCAGTGCTAAATATGTCATCGTATTCAATATCGTGCTCGTCATTCAAACTGTTGTTTTTCCATAATTAAGGTCGTGTTAATACTCCGAGCAAGATCGTGTTCTTCTTCCACAAGGTCGTGCGTGTTAATACTTCGATCCACATCTAGACCGATGCAGGTCCAAAGAGAAATCCATCGTCTTTGTGTCTGTTATTGCACTGCATGTAAAGCTCTGATTGAATCGATTCTTTCACTCATCATCAGGTGAGATAATCTGAGTTAAGTTGGCATATATGTTGTATTTGGCAGTAACTGTGATCAACTGTTAGCAAGGGAGCAACCAATAAATGATCGAGTTTGAACTAGCTGTAGCTCTAGTTAACTTCTGATTTTGAGTTAGGATTACTATTTACTGAATATGTTACGCAACAAATTTGTCAAGAATATTCCAATGACGAGCAATATGTCATTGTGAGATCCAAAGTGGAGTGCTAGCTGGTCGATCACGCAATGCATAGATGGCTGAATGGCTAAGTAATTCTTTGGAGAGTTTTGTGCCCTCACAAAGATCATCATGCACGAAAAGGGAACTAGCTTGTGAACTAGCATGATCTGGCTTCGATCCTACTTCAGAGGTCCCTAATGAATAATGATTCGTGGCTATGCAAATTTCAACCAAGTATATAATATTTACTGCAAAGACCTCCAATCGATCAGCCTACATCGAAGACTTCGGAAAGACAGGGTTGGGGACTTTGGGGCTAGCTAAGCTATGGCGCGCATTTCTTCTTCACTGAGAATAAACTGCAACGAGATCATGAAGGTCCCTTCCAAACCGTATGTATGTACAGCGCACAAGACCCCTTAAAACCCTCATTTCTCTAGCTTGAAACACGACTGTGTACTACAGTATGACGTAATAGAAGTTATGCGACTGTGTTCTGTTGTACATAGTTCAATACGATAGTACAGGTAGAACCTCTGTTACTGCATCCTCTCGTATTGCATAATATGCAATAAGAGATTTTGGAGAGAGTAGGTGGGCCTGCACATGATTCAAGATGGAAAGGTGAATTAAATGTTCAAAGGTAAACAAGCAGGGTGACACCCATGGGGTATTTATATTTCACAATGCATCTTCACCCCTCAACTTTCTTAAAACAAAAAGTTTGGGGGGGGTAAAGAAGCATTGTGAAATAAAATTATCCCGGGATGACACCCTGCCTGTTCTCCTTGTAGTTAACAATATTCTTAGCCTCTTGAAATGCATAAAGTAACCTCTCTTAGAACATAGTCCCAGTACCATGCACTAAGAGAGGTTCTACCTGTATCAAATACAAAACATTGATACACAAGTGAAAATACATAGCCAGCACAACTGGACTTCGGGGGCCTTCAAAGTCACTGAAAGTTTTCCCGACAGTTTGAGACCACCTTCGCAGACGTACATCTTTGATGCCTTTAATGATTTGCATGCATACAGACGGTATTTAAACTTGTCGATCTAGCTTCTCACCCACAGAATCTCTGAATACCGGTTATGAAATTGCACTGAAACTAAACTGTCTATCGACTGCAACTGATTTCCGCCGGAAGCCAAACAATCCAAATCGATGAGCTCAAAGTGGGCCGACATTTACTTCAGATATTTAAAGTACATGAACTCACTTAAGAACCTAGCTCGCAATGTGGTGAGAACCTAAGGTTTCACATTCGAAAATCTAGCGGCATGAATACACAGATCAAGACTCTTCGATCTAGCACAACAGCCGTGTCAGATATTGATTCTTGCTGAAGTACCCCTCCGCTCACTCATCGTCAGCATCGTCTGGAGCTTCGAGACCGGGTGCAACCGCCACGAGTTGCTGATCATCTGCAGCAAGGTCGGCATCATCAGCAAGGTCGTTGGCATCATCATCATCAGCAAAGAACACATCCAAGTAGCTCACTTCGTGCTCTCCTAAAGCACACTTTGGATGCAGTTCCAGGACTTCACCAAGCTCCACAGACTCGAATCTCAGAGCCATGGATTTGAACACGCGAAGGTCTTGAAAAGCAGACTACAGGATCGGATCGGATCGGATCGGATCGACTAGATCGGATCCAGGTACGTTACAGAATTCAATTCTAAGACAAAGACTGAGAGACTGGCTGCTGGCAACTTATCTTAGGGATCAGCTTATACAGTATAATTGAAGGGAATTGGATCGGGTTGGACATACATGTATCTTCACCCAATTGGAGTGTATCAAAGCGCAGAAAGCTCGGAAATCTAGGAGTTTCGTAGTTTTGAAGTTCCAGAGGAGCCTAGAAAGTGCCGATTTCCTTGAAATTTCGCCATTTCAAACATCGTGTGATAAGCATTCACCATGCTTTTGGTGCAGGCCGGGTTTTGGTGCTCAATGAAAACTACAGGGGTTGTCATTGATGTGGCCTCATGGAATCCTCCGGCAACCCGGCAACAATTGTCAGACTGCATATACGAGTTGGATACTTCCAGTCGACTCTAAGCTAGGCGCAGACACCACGTTCCAGCAAGTGCTCAGACACCACGTTCCACGATTCTCTCCCATCGCAATTCCTGTAAAGAAATCGTGTGACGCTAACGGTATTCCTGGTTTTCAGTCAACTACCTCAGTCTGAATTAAGATGCTACACAAGGCGGAAAAACGGTTGCATCATTATCGATAGGGAAGGTCGGTGTGATTCTGGAGGTCGGAGCTTGGCATGGGACGTTGCAAATTTAGAATTCTAGTTCTAATTGTGAATTAATTCAAGGTAGTTAATCGAAGCTGCTGCACATTCTTTGTAAAAGCGATAGTAATTTCAGGATGAACAGGCGACGACAGCGCCGAGCGGTGATTCAGGACCATTACAGGGTTCTCTGATTCTCCCCCAGAGAAGTAGTAAAGACCAAGTCATGGCCGGCTGCTGTATACGTACTCATTCCACTTTTGCAATCTTCATGGCCGGATTTTGCACAACGCATGCAATGCACGCAAGGTTCATGCAGTGAATGGTTTGAAAATGCGCCCATCGATGCATGCTTGTGGGAATGGTGGTGATACGGTAGACTAATTTTGCTTTCAGCTTTTCCATGTAAGCTTGAAATTATATATTGACGTGCACACCCTCTTTTTTTTCTTTTTTCTTTTTTCTTTTTTCTTTTTTCTGAAAACGAACCGTGACCTAAATGCACACCCCCTTGCAATACGTGCATGCACTGTAGATCGACATTTTACTTAGAATGGCAACAATTCAAGAGACGTGGACCAATCCAGGCGCATGCCTGCAACCTTGTATCTACGTACACCACTCCTAGTTTTCAGAGCTCTGCACCTGCATAAATGTCAGGATTTTAATTGACGCTCTGAAAATTAGCACAACTTTAGTGAGAGGCCAACTAGCAAGTCCCCCAAAACGCCAATTTAATGGAATACCGCCATTTTAACGAAATTGCCCATACATATACTCCTATCGATCTGTTTCACGAAAATATTGGTCAGTAATGCAAGTAATGCAACCATTGCTCGAGTGGTCAATCAATGCAAGTGTTGAACTACTGCAACCTCCAAGGTCCACGAACTGCCACTCCAAAAAATACCAGAACCAAAAATATCTATAACAAATGTCAAGTCCTGTTTTACATTTACTGTCAGCTTTCTCCACCCCGTTGCCAGTTAGTATTTTGGTTTGGAACAATTGAGATGGGATTCTCCGTTTCATTTCCTCGTCGGGAAACTCTTAAAACTCCCTTGTGAAGATGGACAAGCCCAGCAAATATGTTCATTAGAAATAAAAATCCAACCCAGCAAGCTTTTGGGACAAAGCCAGATTAAAAACAAACTAAAGGCTAGCTAGCTTAACCAACTTCGGTGATGGGGTTGCTAGCTGTGCATGATGCCAGTCCATCTTCGTTGCCAGTCCTTTCGTTTCGTGTTTTGCTTTTTGATATATATTAGTTCCATAGTTACACGTCAATTTTCGTTAAAATTGGCGGTATTCCACGACATTGGTATTTTCAGGAAGTGCATACTGAAACATAAATCTACACCTGTCATAGTATTGATCGAGTGCTTTGAGTAGATTTTTTGGCGCCGCTGTGGAGCCAATTTTGCGAAATTGAGGACAGTTTGCCTAACTTTCTTCTGTGCTTGGATCGGTTTTCAAGTCGCTATTTCCATTTGAAGTCCTAACGGCAGCCCACATGCACCTCTCTCACGAATTAAATTCCAGATTTTCCAGATCCTTCTATTTATCTTTCCATTTGTTCGAATTCATACTTCGATCTTCTCATCCTTGATTTATAGGCTTGGTACCAAATTAAACACAAGCGGACAAGTCCATTCTTCTACCCGCTTTCTGTAATGATGAAATTGCCTTTTCTTCGAGCTAGTAAGCTCTGCTGGTCGCCCGGTCCGTACTGTAGAGATACCTGTGTCGTAGACGGTGTCAGAGCTCTCGACCTCTACTGCTAGATTTCACCACTAATTTCCATATTAGAGTTAATCGTAAAGGAAAACCCCAGTTTGAAACTTGGGTGTCAGAGGAAGCTATAACTAAGAATAGTACGAAAGAAACATGGACCCAAACTCCATTGGACCTCAATTTTGGTGCTCTGGGGAGTTTCATCCCGTATTTTTTTCTGAACTCCAGCTCGTGGTCCTTCATTGTATATACTTCATGATTAACTCTATTAGCTTGGTATGATCTTGACCCTTAACCCCTGAAGGACCAAGCCCTTTTTTCTGCCAAAAAACACTGAAAACTGTCATTTCTATAGCAAACAATAAAAAAAATTGAAAAATATTTTTCTTGCACTTCTAACCGTAGGATCTTATACCTAACTAGTATGATAATGTATGGAAAAAATTTCAGAATTTTTGACCGCATAGATTGCAAGATATTTGTGTTTAAAGAGGAAAAAACAAATTTTTCAGCACATTGCGGGACTACATTTTTTGCCTTTGAACATTTTTAAATTAAATTTTTTGCACTACAGAGTTTTGAGCTTTAAATCTTTATAGTGGAAAATTGAGTTGAGAGGCTACGGGGAAAAAAAATTATTCAAAAAAACTCAATTATCATTCCTAAAAAAATTGTTAAGTAGAAGTAGGTATGAGATAGAAGGAAAATCTAAAATATTCATATATTTTAGATGGAATTAAAATACACTAATCCCAATGGTGAGATTGTTTTAAGAAGTAAACTAAACCATGAGAATTTTTTTTTTTTGAAAAATTTCATAAATAGCATTCAGAAATGAATCCTACAAGTTATTTTTTTCAAGAAGATGCTCTAACTGGCCGAAAAACAAGAATGTCCATAACTTTCTCATAACAAATCCAAATGAAATGAATCAAAGCTTTCCAGATAGGCAAAAATATAATCTATGAGAAAGAAATATTTTAAGAAAAAAAATCAAATTTTTGCCAATTTTTTTTTTGCTGCCCGGACTGCCCGCCGTCCCCTGTTTTGAGCTTATTTGATCATAACTATTGTTCCCGGGCACCGATTGTGAAAAAAATTATATTCCCACGAAGCTAATCAAATTTTCAAGCTCCAAAAAAAGTTTTCAAAAAATCAGGAGAAAATTTCAGCCCGTAGGTACCTGCCCGAAAACGCATTTGTCCCCCGAAGGGACAACGGTCCTTTAGGGGTTAACCGGCCCTAAAGAGAAGGACCAAGCGTTCAAAGTTTGAACAATGGATAAACACAAACACATCCCAAACACACAAAAAATGCATTTTTTTTCATCCATTGATCTTTTTGAAGCTTCTCGTGTTAGTTCTTTAACATTTGTATGATGTAGATTTTGAAGACTTACTTTTACAAATATTCTATTCTTCTATAGATATTAGTAGGTTTGACCTCAAAAAAACACCATTTTAGATTAAAAATAACCCTTCAAAAATGTCTTGGAAAAAACTAAAATTAAAATCTTAAGACAATACTATAATTAGAACTTAAAATTTTGAACTCCAAGGAAAAAAAATCTTGTGAAAATCACAAATATTCAATCTACAATAGATCTTAGAAAGAATTTTCAATTTTTGGCTTCAAATGTCATTCAAAGATATTGGTTTGTATACTAGTTGATTTGATTGTAAATAGAAAAAAATTGATTTGATTGTAAAGATCAATCACTAGACTAGTATACAAATATAGAGAAGAATTTCAAAATCTTTGATTCCATAGATTGAAAGATATTTACATTAAAAGTAAAGAAAACTTGTTTTTAAAACCTTAGTGAATTAGATAATAAGACTTTAAATCTTCTTACAATAGCTTAAAAATTTTGTACTATATTTTTTGAAATCAAAAGTTTCTATGTTGAAAAATTGAGTTGAGAATTTGAGCAAAAATTTCAAAATACAACAACTTATTTTCATTCTGTAAAATATTATTAAGTGGAAATAGAGACCTGATAGAAGGAAAAAATAAATGTTAGTACTTTCAAGATGGAATTGTAACACACTAATTCCAATAGAAAGATTCTTGCAAAGAAACTAAAAATTGTGGATTTTATTTTTTTAGTAATTTTAAAATTTGAATTTAGAAATAGATCCAATTTGTTATTTTCTCAAAAAGATGCTATAATTTCCAGCAAAGGAAAATGCTCCATAACTTTCACATCACTAATCCAAATGGAATGAATCAAATCTTTCAATAAAAAAAATATAATCTATAAAGAACAAATTTTTATAAAAATATTCCAAAATCTTATGTTATTTTTGTTGACTAGGCTCAACTATATTTTGTTTGGACAGCATAATTTTTGCTCCTTCATAATGATTGAAATATAAATCAAATTCTTCCAAAACTAATAAGTTGTTTTCCTATTTTTTTGTAAATTCAAAAAATCATGTCTACAATTGAAGTCATAGAAACCTGTCCAAACCTTCAAGTGTGTTATAAAGAGACACTTGGAACTTTAAGGATTAATTCCTTCTTTCAAAATTAGGTAGAATATACAAAATAGCCCAAAGAATCTTTTTTTGGCAATACCACCTATGAAATGAATAGAAATTTTAAACATTGTTTAAAAATTACCTCATTAATTATTGTAAAAAAAAATCTTGCATTCTAAACAATAGGAGGGAAATACACTCAAACTAATAATCTGCCACAAATGATTAGATTTGAAAAATTTTAATTCATATTTGGAATCAAATGACACCAAATTAGCTAGATGGGATTTACTTCGTCAATTTTGTAATCCATATAGAAGAAGAATATTTCTAATATTCCCTCTACAAAACGCTCACGTATTGATGGCTCACGTAAAAAATCCTAGTTCAAATTTTGACTATAAATTATCTGTTACTTTATGTGCTTTGAAGTTTATTTCATGGATGGTGAGCAAAATGCTTCCCGAGTATGTTTTTTTAAATGACTTCTCATTCATCCAATGCAATGATTGAATGCTTGAAAAACAACCTTCTTTTATGACCAATTTGATGAAATTGAAGTAATAAATACATGCATTTGAAAAAAAAATATAGAAATTATTTCAAAAATTGAGCATAAATCAGAGGATTAAGGTATTAATAGGAGATGCTTTACTTCAACTAACAAAAATTTTACATATAACACAAAACTTCATAAGTAGCAAAACATCTTGAGAATATGCATCCATTTTCATTTTTGTTTCTCTCACATTCATTGTCAATCCTCTTGGAGACTATGGTGGAATATTCTACTATTAACACAGTTTAACACATTTAACTTCTTCTATCTCAAAATAAATTTGTGGTACTCCCACTAGAAAGCATGGATTTATTTTGAGATATAGGCAGTATAAGCAAGTAGAGCTTACTACATTTGTTGCGGCACATAGATGAAAGAAGCATGTCTACTAACCCCTAAAGGATAGAGCCTATGAACGTGTAGTCAAGCTTAAAATCTGTCACTCTATATCCTCCATTTTTTCTCTATTAATGAGTGAAATTTTTTGGATTTATTTTTCAAAGATAAAATCACATGCTTGGTATTAATCATCAAATTTTCAAAAGAATTTACAAAAAGTTCAAATTACCATTGATTTTAGAAGAATAAATGAAGAAAATTTGTATAAAATACAAATCATGTTCCTTAAATCTAATATTTTTAGAATTGAAGTGTTGAAGTGTAGAATGTTATGGTATGAAGAAAATTTCCATGTCAATCCATATTTAGAAACGTGGTTATAGATCCTCAACTTCAAATTTTACTAAAATGCTTATTTTAAGGAATTTTTCAAAATTTCTAAGTAGAATAGAAACTACACTTTAAAAGCTTTATTTTGTTAGTTTTACTCAAATGCAAAAGAAATTATTTTGAATGTCAAAATCAAGTTTTAACCCCTAATGAACTATGGCACATTTGGGGCACATTGTTTAAAAGTGCAACTTTTCAGGGCATTGAGAAAAAATGAAAAATGAAGGGGGGGGTTCAAAATTCAACTACATAAATTTGATTTAGACTAGTGTGGGAATGTGTGGAAAAAAAATTTAGAAACTTTGACCTTATAAATTGAAAGATTATAACCAGTTTGAAGTTAGAAGAAAAAGTTTTTTTTTCTTATCTTGCCTGAGTGCCCGATATGACCAATAGACTTTAACTCCTCCTAAAGTGAAATTTTGCACTGTACATAGTTTGTTTGTTTTATATTTTCATCTTGTATCATGTAAGTTACAAGCCTGCCAAATTTCAAAATTATAGGAGGAGTTTTGTACATGTTCTCAAAACTGCTCGAGTTGCTCCAAAAGTTGAGGGCAACATAATTTTTGATGCAAGTATCAGACTGGGAAAAAATCTATATTCCTGTAAGGAGGTACATGTTCACACCTTGTATCAAAATTTTAAGAACATCCTTTAAAAAATGACTTCATATCCACCTATGTACATTCAACGGTCATTCGGTCCTTTAGAAGTTAAAGGAACAAAGTTCCTAAAAGTGTTGAAGTACATTGGACCTAAAAGTATATAATTTTTTTGATAAACTATCTTGTATTAAATTTAAAAACAACTAAAATATTTTTATTTAATTCAATGATGTGGATATAGCATCAATAAAGTTGCACACAAAAAATCAAATAAAAATCATTCATTTCTTAGTGTGCACAAAGTTTGGTTGACCATTAAAAGGAGACAAAACGTCCTCAGCATTCTTCCAAGGTTAATTACTTAGTGAGACGGTAGCATGGGAAGTTGTCTAGCTCTTAACCCTTAGTCCCAAAATTCCCCTCAAGGGATTCTTGAAGGTCCGGATGGGTACCTATGATCTCAATTTTTGACAAATTTTTTTTTTAAGATAGAAAAATTGAATAGCTTTTGAAAAAATCATTTTTAATTTCAATTGGTGCTTGTGAGCAAATGCAATGCCACAAGAAGCCCAAAACAAGTGAAGGCAAGCAACAAAAAAACCTTAAAAATTGAAATAAAAAATAAAAATAAAATTTTCTATAGATTATATTTTTGTTTATATAGAAAGATTTGATTCATTCTATTTGGATAAATAATGCAAAAGTTATAAAGTTCATGTTTTGCAGACTATTTTAGGTGTATTGGGTCTATTTTTGAACTTAGCTTTAATCCCTAAAGGACCAAACACCATTTTTTGACAACATAACAATTTTGGACAGCTCACTATGACCGGAATTTTTCTTTTCTTTCTTTGAAATTTTCACACAAAATGTGCCCGAAGAGTAGCTTTAAGGCCCAACAATTTTCATAACTTTTGACTACGTGGTTAAAAAGTTATTGCATAATATGTAGTTTTCATTGGTTGGTGGGCGGCCTGGGCAACTGAAAAAAATTCTTTAGAAATCACTTTTTTTTTTTTTAAATTTGAAATTGGTTCTCTAGATTTATATATACATGGGAAGCTTTTAACATTCTATTTTGATTAATGAGATGAAAGTTATGAGGAGTTTTAGTTTGAGGGTAGTTATGAAATCTCTACTCTTAGATAAACTTTGAAGTCCTTTATTTAACTCAATTTTCAATACTTTTGAAGAAAACTAAAAACATTTGGTGTAGATTGTTTATCAGAACATTCATTAGATGATTTTTGGGGGGTATGGAGGGCCGTTTTGGGCCTGTTCCCGGGGCTATTCTCCCGGCAATAAAAGAACGGCCGCTGTCAGAATTATTTTTTTTGGAAAAAAAAAAACAAACAAACGTAAAATCGTAAAATGGAAAAACAAGATGAACAAATTCATTCATTTTTTTTTTTTGAATTTGTTTTTGGTATGACATGGTAGTCGCTCAGCCACGTCATGCAGCTGCTGCAGCGCAGTTCCAAACAGTTTAAGAGTTCGGGAAACCTCGGGAACTTGCAGCCCTCCACAAGGGCTGAAAAACATGTAATGACAACTGTTGGGATTGGCATTTTTAATTCCATATTTAAATTCTTAACAATTTTGTGTTTTGAACATTATCTATCTCTTTCTACTTACTATTTTTTTCCTATATGTTTTACAATTCCAAATGATCTGAAAATTTTCAAGCATGTAGCCAACTTGCCTTTAAGAATGAATCCAAACATTACAAAAAATATGAGGCCTCCGGAAGGCCGTTAAGCCTGGACCTCGTAGTGATACTACGGAGTTTTTTTTCAAAAAAAAAAATTCAGAAACTGAAATTCTGACGTGGTCGAAGTTCCACGCCAGCGCTGACGTCAGCGCCACATCAGCGTGACGTCACTTTTCAATTTTTTTTTCGGGAAAAAAAAAAAAAAAAAAAGTTATTTTTTTTCAAAAAAAAAAGATATATTTTTTTTTTTTTTTTTCCGTAATATCACCCGCGGGTCCCGAAAATCAGCACTCACGGCCTTGTTGAGGCCTCATATTTTTTGTAATGGAGTAACCACCATTTTGGACATTTTTTCATACCAATGTGACCTTGTGAAGTGCAGCTGTCCGGATTTTCTCAGGGACAAAAAAAAGATTTTTATCAATTCAATCGCTATTATCTTGCAATCCACATGGTGGAAATTTCTGAAATTTTTTCCACAACTTCTCAAACTAGTTTGATAAAAGATCCTACGGCTTTATTTTCCAAAGATGTTTCTTTTCCTACAATTTGGTACTTGTATTGCAATTATGGAGCAGTTTTGGTGAAAACATAGTCTCTGACCTTGAGGGGTTAACAATTAAAAAAAGAAAAAGTTTCACATGGATTATTTTGTTTTCTAGGAAAATCTTATTGTTGGTATTAGTGTGCTTTAATTCCATCTTAGAGATATCAACAATTTAGTTTTTCCTCCTATCTTGTTCTTGCTTTGATTTAACAATTTTGTAAATAATATAAATTATAGGGGTGGATTTTTTTTTCTTAATTTTTCAACATTAATTTTTTTTATTCACAATTTATAATATAAAAAATTTAAGTTAAAAGGATTCAAAGCCTTATAATCTAGTCATGCTATGATAAAAAATTATTATTATTTTCTTCACTTTAAACACTTATATCTTAATATGTGCAATATGGTTAAAGTTTATGAAATTTCTTTTGGACATTCTTATATTAGTCTAGTGCAAGATCCTATGATTGGATATGAATATATATATATATATTTTATTTTTATTTTATTTTTATTTTTTATTTTTTATTTTTATTTTTTTTTAAGTTTATTTTTTGCATTGAAAATAGAAGTTTTGATTGTTTTTTTATGGGAAAATTGCCTTGAAACTTTGGAGATTAATCTTTAAAGGGTACACCTATGAACACAAATCCTAATCCTAATTCTAATTCTAATCCTAATTCTAATCTTTGTTTACTTCCATTTTGCAACTGTATATGGATGAAAAATTTTATTTTTATTTTTCAGAGATGAAATTACATGTCTTCTATGAGTCATAAAAGTTTCAATTTTTTTGGTGAAAACTTCATATCAAATACAAAAATATGCTCATTAAATTTGAAGTTTTTATAATGTATAACATCATGTTATAAACCAAAGTTGGTGTATTGATCATTATAAAATCATAAAATCAACAAACCATGGTTATAGGTCCAAAGTTCAAATTGCAATAAAATATTGAATTTTTCAAGTTTTTCAATTGCAGTAGAAACTACACTTAATAAAATTTGTTTTAGAAATTGGGGCAGAAATTCAAAAAAAATCATTTTGTACTAAAGTTTACATCAAGAATAAAGAGCAAAAAATGGCCAAAATACACTACAAGGATAATATGTGGATTATGGATCTCCTTCTTCTGAAAAATAAATAATATAAAAAGGGAGGAAATATTCTATATTATTCATTTAAAAAACACTCATGCAAATCTTCTAAATCATTATTTTCTTACTTCCTACAAGTCCTTTTTGAAATCAACCAAAGGACAAAAAACATACACAATTTACATCATTTCAAGGTTAAAGAAGGGCATTTTGAAGTCAAACATAATTTTCACAGTAATAGTTTTTTATTTTAAATGTTGTTAAGCTCAATTAAGATTAATTATGTAGCTCAAACAATCTACTTTTTATTCCAGTTTGAATTTTTCCAAAATTAAAAAATTGTAACTCTCTGAACCTTTGAAGGTAACATCTCAAACCAAAAAATGCACTGCTTTTTAACTTTTTTTAATAGTATTTTTCTTTATTTGATTTCAATAATCATATCAAATATACCATGATGTTTATCATTATTGTTTTCATTTTCTGGAGAAAAAGAGTGGTATTGTAAGCATTATTGTAATTATTACAAAGAAATTTCTTAAGAAAATCATGTACATTTGATTTTGATGTTTTCAATTATTAAAAATTCAAATAAATCTGATTTGTAGATTATTACAAGTAAAAAATACCAAAATTTTCAAATGTATAATTTTAGATAATAATCAAATGAAGTTGGATTGGTTCATTAATTACTCAAGTAGTGCTACTAGCATTCTATGGTGGGGAGAGAATTTTTTATTTACTGCCTAGGGATAGCAATAAAAATCTCCATCTAATTTTGAAGTGGTAATTTGTGACATTTTGTAGTAAATTTGGGGTCCTTGATTCCAAATGTGAATTAGAATTTTCCAAATTATATAACCTGTGGAAAATAATTAAGTTCTTGCACTTTCATTAAGGTAAAAATTTGGTGCAAAGCTTTACTCCATCTTTTAGGAATATTCATAGAACTTTTCTAAGAAAGACTTGTATCATGTAAACTTATTGTAATGGCACTACGTTAATTTATCCTATTTGAAAAGGCACAATTTTAGAGGCTCTCCCAAATAAATTATAAAAACTAGTAAAATATAACATTTATTTAATGTGTTCTAAATTGAATATACTAGAAATATTGTCACTTTGTAACTAAATGTCACACACAGATATGATATATCAAAGTAGTATTAAGTATATGGACCATGATAAATTGTTAATAGAAAAAGAAATTTTATCCATATAATTCCATAAATTTTTGGATCAAGAATTTGAATTTATTTGAGTCTAGAAGAATAAACTATCTATTTTCTAGTTCTTAGGCTCTAAACTTGGAAGGTATGAGGGTCCACTATTGAGAAAATGGCCATTGTGGGCACATAAAAAAGGTTTTGTTTGATAAGTGGCTCATACAAAGACGCATGCACTGATCTAGAAGTTGTCATTATTGAATAAATGAGAATTTGATCACCATGTCATGGGGGTTATAGAATGTGACAATTGTGCTAATAAAAGTTTCAAATTATAAAAAGATTTAGTAGCCACAGTAGAAACCTCACTTACAATGGAAATGAGACAACTTAATGGCACCCAATCATTATGGCATAATAAAGATTTAACCCCTAAAGCCCCAAGGCCATTTTCTGGCCAGAAACCACTGAAAACTGCCATTTTTGCTGCGTTCATCCAAGAAAACAAACAAAAATATTTTTTTCAAAATCTAACCATAGGATCTAGTAATTCACTTGTCTAAGATTATGTGTTAAAAATTTCATCAAGTTTGACCGTACGGATTGGAAGATATCAGCATTCAAAGTTGGAAAAGTAGTCTTTTTGAATGCTGTTTTTTCAATTTCAGCTGATTTTGGCCGCCATTTGGAAAAAAAATTTACACTACAGACTTTGAATTTAAAAAATTTGTATTGAAGAATTGAGTTGAGAATTTAGGAAAAAAATTTCAAAAAATAAACACTTGATTTTCATTCTTTAAAAACTTGTTAAGTAGATATAGGTCCAAGATTGAATAAAAAACTAAATTGTTAATAGCTCCAAGGTGGTATTGAAACACAATAATCCCAACAGTGAGATTTTTCTAGCAAGAAAAAACAACCATGTCTAGCATTTGTTTTTGAAAAATTATAAAAATTGCATTAAAAAATGAATCCTATTAGTTATTTTTTCAAGAAGATGCTTAGATTGCCCGAAAAACAAGATTGTCTATAACTTTCTCATTATTAGTCCAAATAGAATGAATCAAAGCTTCACACATATATAGAAATATAAGATTTTAGGGGAAAAAAAATTTTAAATTTATTTTGACTTTTTGTGATTTTTTTTGTGCTTCCCGCCGAGATTGGTTTTGAGGTTTTTGTAGTATAACTTTTGCTCCCGGGCACCAATTGAAATAAAAATTATACTCCCACAAAGATAATCAGTTTTTCTATCTTCAAAAAAAGTTTCAAAAAATCAGAATAAAAATTCAGCCTGTAGGTACCTGCCTGAACTCCCATTTGTCCCCCGAGGGGACAATGGGACTTTAGGGGTTAAGGAAGCATACTTTAAAATTTATGTAAAAAATTTCATACTTTTTTCAAAAAATATAAGAGCATCTCTACTTGTGCACCAAAATAATGGATATTAACAAATTTTTATGTTTCAAAATACTATGGCTCTACAATTGTAATACAATGTATAGAGTATAAAAACATCAAAAACGTTATCTTTATAATCTAACAAGAGCCTAATTTTTCAAATGAATTATAAAAGACTAAAAGAGTATTTTTTGAATTTAATATTGTCTTGTATTTCTACTATACTACCAAAAAATAGACTTGTCAATGACTGTTTATTACATCTTTTGTCTTTTTATTCTATAATCTATAGTTTCCTAAATTCCTTAGAATTAGAAGTACAAGATTTTATAGTTGATGCCAAAATGTACTTTAAGATACAATGATTATTATTTTTAATTTATAAAGTTTACATATTTGAAAAAACAAAGATTTTTCTAACTATTCAAAACATACATAGTTATGTCAAAGAAATAAAAAGAATTAAAGGATTCAAGATTTTTATCATATACATTTTACAAATTTCTTTGGCTTAACAAGGCCAAAAAAATTGTTGGATGCATCAATGTTTAAGCAACATAATACGACCAAACTCCTATAATTGATAATTCCAAACAATCTAAAATGTATTGTTTGCTAATGTGTTGTTGTTTGATCCAAATATGATGTTGGCGTTGTTATAGTTAGAGGTTTGATACATTTTTTTGTGAATTTATTGATAAGTTCTCATAGATCATAATTTAATATATCCTGTGATTAAGTACTTTGTTTACTCCATGTTCTTTTTGAAAAAATTTGCAAACTTAAATTTTTTTCCAACTTTTAGACTTTGATTTTCAACACAATTATCTTTGCATCAACACAATTTTCCAATTTTCAATCTTCATATATTATTTTATATTGAACATCAAAGCCTAAAAGTGGTTTTAAAGAGGACACCAAAAAACTCTCATCCCATGAAGTCACTTTTCATGAAAACTTCCAAGAGCTGTCACATACAAATAAAGAACAAGACCCTATGGTTGAATCTCAAAAATTTGACAATGTTTTGGTTTTTGATTGATTGCAGTAGAAATGCCCATTTTCAAATGTCTTTAGTGAAATGTAGTTAGAGAATTCAAGTGGTTCATCAATATGTATTGGAAATACAATATCTTATGGCAAAACACTAGCATTTAGAGTTGTTTATATACTACAACCATATGCACACCTTGAATCATCACAACTTTACAAATGAATTTATTAGAGAATCTCATCCAATTCCAATACTATTTGTTTCACAACTAGTTTTAGAAATACAAAGAAACTCTATAGTTTTTAACCCCTAAAGGTTCAAAGTCTTAGGATGGGGATTTTAGGATTTTAGGAAGGTTCCTATAATGTCAATTTTTATTGTACTATTTTAAAAACTTTTTTTGGAGGTTAGAAAAAATATTGCCTTATAGGAGGTCAAAGAATATAATTTTAATTTCATTTGGTGTGTAGAAGAAAAAATTGTGCTCTCAAAAGCTCCAAATGCTCAATTTTAGGCTACAAAATCCCTTCAAAAATGAATTAAAAATATTCTAAAAAAATGATCTTATAATATACATTTATGTTTTTCTAAATTTTTTTGATTCATTCCATTTGGATAAGTGATGTGAAAGTTGTCAAGTTCCTTATATTGCGGACAATCAATAATCTTTCTTGAAAAAATAACATATAGGATTCATTTCAGAACTCAATTTATACAATTTCTCAAAACTAAAACATTCGTAGGGTGTAGATTACTTGCTACAACAATTTGACCATTAGAACCGTTAGTGAACTAATACATCAATTCCATTTTAGAACTATTAACCCCTAAATGCCCAAGGCACCAAAATGTGGTGTTGAAGAAACTTTGAAATTAAATAAAGCCTTATCAAATTATTATTTTTAGTAGATTATATTTTTGAAAGATTCTCTCTAGAGTCTAGTTTTAGCATCAAAAATCTGATTTTCAAAGTGAATGAATATGATTTTTCTATTCAAGATGTTGTGCAAGGGTGTCCATTGCAATCTTGACTTTCTGTAGTGTTGAAGGCTCTTGGAAATGAGCCTCAAATACACTGGATTTTGGAGAAAAAATCACATTAAAAATTCATTTAAAAAAAGTGTAGAGTAGATTTTGAGAAGCCATAAATTAATTGGGGTTATGCATGTTAGGCCCTTTATCCTCATATTTTTTTTGTGACCACCTTTTTAGATTTGACATGTGAAAAGAGGATTGAAAGACTTCAAATTACTTTTGCAGTTTTAACACTGTCTTGATCAAACATTATAATTTTTCAATCTGTAATTCAACAAACCATGGTTATATGCCTAAAGTACATATTGCTATAAAATATTGAAATTTACAAATTTTTCAAAATTTCCAATTGTAGTAAAAACTGCACTTGATAAGCTTCATTTCATTAGTTGAACTCAAATTTTAAGAATATCATTTTTATGGTTAAAATTCACATCATGAGTAAACAACAAGAAATGACCAAAATACACTACAAGGGTGATCCATAGATTTAGAATTTTCTTCTTTAGAAAAGTCAATAATACCATAATGAAGGAATTTGCAATACTATTCACCAAAATTGTACACAAGCAACTTCCAAAAAAATTATTCAATGAAAAAACATCTTTTTTCATCCTACAGTCCCAGGTGAAGTCTATCTATGGGACACTTGGTGTCCACGGCGTCCTTCCAGGGTTCTAGGGTTAAGGGTAGACCGAGTCTAATATGCTTGGTTCCGTATGATCTGAACTTGTTTATTCTTTGTGGCTCAAAAATTTCCGGAACCAATTTCTCTTAACTTTCTCTCAGGTTTGCTATGCCAGTAATTCCCCCCAGCACCACTCCAGAAGTCTGAGATCCAACGAATCTGTTGCATTTGGGTTTATCTACCGTACTCTCCAGTTCACCTTAGTATACAAAATATCTCTACCTAGTGTGGAAAGCATGCAAAGAAAAAACAAGCATGCTATCATGTTTTGCAAAGAGAATAATGTCTGCTACCTACTTGCAGCCTCATCGATGTATCCTGCTGCTCGTCCAGTTCGTCCCTCCACCACTTCATAACTCGCAGGAACGGAATCAGTGTCCTTGTCTGCTTGAGAATTGTGTATTTCCAAGCCTTGATAGCTGCGGAGAGCCAAGTACTCTGAGCTTGACGTGACTCCCGTGCTTCTACGGCCAGAACTAGCCACAGCCAATGAGGATGGAGGACGTAATTGCAGAGCTCGTTCGGATGCTTCTGAAAGAATAATTGCTCTTGAAACGCTTTCGTCACCGTTTTCATCTGCAGGCAAGTAATCCCACGCTTCAAACATCAATATCTGGATATCCCAACCTGCCCTCAGGTTATTTTTGTTCACTTTTATTTATTTTCGGACCAAACCGTGCACTGTTCTTCAGTGATTCTCGTGGCATAACTTTTGGTCCCATCTGAATTATATTTTTCACAATAAGATCAATTGAATAGTTCTTTATCAAACCATGGATACTTGGCACTTTAAGGATTAAGTTAACATGGGAGATCCTACTTCCCACAGAACACAAACGGACGAAATTATTTGGAAAATCAAGGAATTTGCATAGAATAGAAGTTGAATTCCTTCTAGTACTTCAAATTTATATAAAGCTTGCCCTCAAATTGCACTTTACTGGATAAAGTGCACGTTGCCCATCTACAATGCAAAAGCGAACACACAAGGTCACAAGTGGCACACCTGATATTAAAGTGCAAGCTTCGTCTACAGTGTGCACTGGTTCTTCCCCTGGCTTTGGCAGCTGATCCAATTCCAGATTAAAGGCTCCAGTCCATTCTCTTCCTTCGACAAAAGCCAATTCTGCCTCGAAGGGCGTGATCAGAGGAGCAAGATACTCTTTACTATCCAGAAGTACTGTTTGAGAACATGCCACAAGTACAAATACATCACACTCGGGGAAATTTGCCAGCTTTGCTGGATTGGGTCTGCCCATGAGCATCGTGTATGACTTTTTTCCTGCAATGCATATTACCCATTCAGAAAGCAAATCCAAAATCCTAATGAGAGTCACTGCCCCCCTAAGTGCTCAAATGGCCAAAAGTGACTGCTTCCACATCTGCAGGAGTTGAAATAAATCATTCAGAAATATTCAAGAAAGGTAACAAGATGCACCAACAGAGAGACGAAATTGTATCCTACATTATTGAACGATAGAAATGCGTATTCAATGTTACTATGATCGACTATTAGCTTTGAAAGTGGACTCTACTTTTAGCACACGCACTTTTCTGTTTACGAGCGTCCAAAGTAACATAAACAAGCCAAAAAAACTCACACATTCCTTCCATGAAGTTAAGGTAACTGCACACAAAAGAATCAATTAATTGTCAAGTTAATGCTCGCAAACACAGATGCAGTATACACAAGAATTACCGACCTGCTGATGCGACTATCTCTCGAACACGCTGAATTGCCTCATTGTATCCAGCAACACCCAGCGTGCCAACCACAATCCCAACGATGCTTGCTTCTTTCGCACGTTCAACTAGATAGAACCTACGCATCAGATCCTTGCTCTTACTTGGCAGATCCTCCACCAGCACTTCATCCTCTGCATTGTACCTTAAATAACGAATGCACATAGATCAGTCCCGCAGACACTTACATCTTACACTAGAACATGTAACAAACTGCAACTTTACTAAAATCAAACAGGTCTTCCGAACATTTTCAAATAAAAACACCACACCACTTGGATAGTGCCGACGCAATCAACTACACGGATCTATCCTATTAGTGAGGGCGCAAAATTAGTGTCACTATAAAGTTCTATTGAATTACCGGTAGTAAATTACAGTAGAATATTTCAGCGTGTACTAATATAAAAGAGTGTCACTTTGGTAAATTAATCTCCCACGCACTAATGGAATAAATCAGTGTACCCTTCTTAAGCTCTCGAGTATGAAAACAGACCTGGAATGCTTAGGGATTAGGGTTTTTAAGGCATGGACTACCTGACAATAGTATTCTTGTTATGCGTCAGCAATAAGTTTGTAAGTGCAGCTCCTTCGTCCCCAATCCAAAGAATCGCAACGTCTTCCATGGTCACGTCCTTCGGCAAAGACCATTTGAGTCCCCCTATACTCTCACCGGGTTGTGAAGTTTCCACCCTTTCTTGCTTCATTTCTTTCTCAGAAGAGAGAACCGAATCCTGAATAGTAGCACCCGAACATGTAGAACATCCAGATTTCACTTTACTCACATTACAAGCCCCGTGGAAACATGAAGTAACCTGCTCCTGGGAACCAGTACCCGACTGTCTACTTCCAAGAGGCTCCATTTCACATTTGGGAACCTCGGCAAATACAACAACACCGGCATCTCTACACGCTTCCACCTCACCTTTGATGCCCCCAATTGCGTGTGCGTAATCCAATGCAAATAGAACAAGGAGTGGTTGATTCCGGCAAGAACAGAACCTCAAAATCTCTTTGCTACAATGATAATTGTTGATTCGGTTTCGACCAAACACAAAAAACACTGGCAGACGCGATGTTTGGCTAAGACATGCGTGACCGTAGTGAATGACGCACTGTGCGTCCACGTGAGCTGCCGCTACCTCATCGACACAGCAACTGCCGTAGGTCGTATCAGCCATGACATAGAGGTTGACATCGTGTCGTGACAGAGCAGAACGAAGCAACGATGTGACTTCAACACTGGCTCCCAAGAGATCGTCCGGGAATTGGAGCGCAACGCGAGTGAATCCACGATCGAGAATGTACGTCGCTGTGGCCAAGATGTCGTATTGCTCCATTGGAATCAAATCCATTGCGAATACACGAAGGAAGCCTTGGAAGATGAACCCCTGAACCCCTAAACCCTAAACCCTGAAATCCAAAACCACGGAAACCCAAAATCAATTTCAATATTCTACTTCCATGTCAATCCAACAGTCCTGAACCATTACAGGCAGACTCATGATTCTTCCCTCCTCACAATCCACGCGACCACGCCTCCAATTCACCCCTCGCATCTAACCCAAACTAATCTGGCATTTTCCCATGTTGCGTAGATGGTTGGTCGCCTCCCTTTAAACCCTAAACCTAGAAACTCAAAACCCAAATCCATAATCAGAAGCCGATGGTCCCCAGAGACCTTCACCACTGCAATTCACACCGCCCCAGCTACCCGGGTCGTGAAAGAGAGAAATTTCTCCGGGTGCAGCGAGAGCAAACCCACCGGCTACCTCACCTCTGTAATATCACCTCTGCAATATCACTTCCTCTGTATCCATGGGACAAGTTGGTCAGCCCTGGAACTAGGGTGGGGGGCTCGTAAAGCGACCCTTTAAGAGCAATTTGGAGTATTTGACAGGGTCCCGATGCAAGAATTTATTTCTGCTTATTTTTCAGTTGAAGAGAAGATGCAGCCGAATGGAAGGCAAGTGTTCTCAAAGCAGGTCTGAATTACTTATGAATTTCAAAAGAGATGTGACATAGGTACATATTTCTAACCGATAGGCCTTGCAGAAAGCACACACACACATTCTGTAAAAAGATATGCCTTTACCGAGAAGAAGCCTTGCAGCATGCGAGAAGTATTATAGGAGGTTTTAAAATGCAACCTTGCAGAATTAGAAACGGACCCTATGACCTGGTGTGTTCAATTAATGTCTTCAGCTCATGTTCCATTCTTCAAAAGAGTACTTTATTGCCAATTTTTATTCCAGAAATTACAAAGGACACATGTATACTTGCACTAAAATAGACCTGCCCTCTCTCTTTTTGTATCCAATGGTGATGAAAAAAGTAATATGTTCCTATTCTAAAAGCGGTCAACTTTTTGAATAGTCTTTTTAGTATCCATGGCAAGTCCATTAAATATCTGCGTATTGTCCATTTCACAGCTCTCTGTAGGGGCGGTTCAAAGAAGAGGGTCATATTTATAGCCTCCTACCTTACAATCAGAAAAAAGGATTGTAGTTTATTGACTTTTGATGAAACACTTAAAATTTTAATCAAATGAAGACATATGGAATTTTTATGCTTTGTTTTGTTCAAGGTCTCTATTTTGGTTACAAAAGGAAAGGATTCAATACCATTAATACTTTTTCGAAATTGAATGTTCACTTTATGCTAAAGATGCATTGGAAAACATTAACTTAGATCTAAACCAACAAATTTTTGGCATTTAAGGATTCTAACTAATTAATGTTTTGGTTTGAATTGAAGGTAATTTAAATGGAAAGATATTGAATTTGAAAAGAAGTATCTAGGAAATTATCAGGTTCCAAAGATGACATTGGTGACCTTTGTGGGAGCTAGATTTCTTGCATGAAATGAAGAGAATTTCCAAAGGAGATTGAAAATCTACCAATGCACAATATGGATCATCTAAAATCCTCTCACTTTTAATATAAAGGAGAAGAATTTATACACATTTGATTTTCATAACATTCATGGGCAAATGCATACCATGGTCTACCACTTCTTGAACAAAGATTCTGTATGAGCCAGCAGACTTTGTGCATTTTGTTAAGAAAATTAGTTTTAAATCCAATTATTTTAAATATATCATAAGCTCAATGAAAAGTGCAATGCATTATGTGTGTACAAATTAGCTATATATCAACCATAGAGTCAAATTTCATTTATGAAAATTGATTTATTTCAATTGGTATTGAATTTCAAGAATCCCATTTACTTTAATCAAATTCTACTCAAACTTATATAGTAAGAATTTCCCCCACTTAAATTCAAATGTGAAAATCCATTAATATTTACACCTCAAAATTTACATTTTCAAGAACATCATTGGCAAAAGCTTCATGAAAATAGTTTTTTAGAATAGATAACAAACAAAGTAACTATAAATGCAAAATAATTTATTTTAACCCCTAAAGGTAGTCGATGTTTTCAGCCCTAAAATTGCTTCAAAGTACTTGAACCCAAAGTAAGGTTAAAATCTTTATCTATATTTATTCATTAACAACTCCAATTGTATGATGTTTTAGTTAACTTGTTGGAATACACCCTCTTAAAATTTCAAATAAGAAACCTTATCAATTGCATCTTATTAATCAAAATGGAATGATTCAAATCTTTCTACCTATATATAAATCTAGAAAAAAAAGTTCAAATTTTATTTCTTAGGAAAGAGATTTTTCTAAGCTGCCCAAGTTGCCCGCCAATCAATGTAAATTACGTATCATGCAATAATTTTTTTTAAATATAGTCAAAAGTTATGCAATTTTTTTCTTTTTTTCCTTAAAGCTACTCCTTGGGCACAAGTTGCGCAAAAATTTTGAAGGAAAAAAATAAAATTTTGTTCATAATAAGTTGCCTCAAATCACTATGTTGCAAAAAACCCGAATGTTTGGACCTTCAGGGGTTAAAACCAAAAAATATCTAAGAGATCTAAATTATTTTTAAGGTATTTCATTATTATGTGTTTGAACTTTTAATTCTATATGCAAAGATTTATGGTTCAAAATTATATCAACAAACTTCTTGTTCATGAAATTTGTAGTACATTGTCAAGCATATAATGTCTTTAAAGAATCTAATGTATTTGTGTGAACATAACTGCTCTTTTATGAATTTTTTGGATATGATGACATGAGATTAACATTCCAAAACCACTTAACCCCTAAAAGACCAAGTGTCCATTCAATTTATGCAAGAAATCTTGAATAGCTGTACACAAAAGTCAATTTGGGTTTAATGTTCTTGAAAATTTGAGACAAGGTGTAAATATGTATTCCCTCAATGGAATTTATTTTTTTCAATTGGATGCCTAAATCAAAAGTTATTTTGCCTTGAACTATTTGGTCAATTTTGGTAGTATGTGCAAAATTCCTCTCCTTTTGAAACTTGGCAAGTGTGTAACTAACATGATATAGGATGCAAATGTAAAAAAAATAACCATCTATAATGCAAAAATCTCACTTTAGGAGAAATTCAAGTCTATTGGTTATGTTACGCAAGGTTGAATAAATCATTTTTCTTCTAACTTCAAACATTATAATCTTTCAATCTGTGCCATTAAAATTTCTAAAACTTTCTCCATACATTCTTATAGTAGTCCAGTACAAATTTAAATATTTTAAAATTATTTTTTCATTTATTCTCACTATCCTAGTATCCTACAAGGTGGCAATTTTTGACAATTTTTGCCCAAAATGTGCCTCTATTCTTCATTCCTTAAAATTAAAGATTCATCAAGATCACTTTTTTATATTTGTCCATGTTTTTTGAGAATTTGAAAATAGTTTATTTAAGGCACCACTAGGATGTCTCAATGCAAAGATGGTTGGATGAGGCCAATATCCCTAAATGGTATGTGACATTGGAATTTTTTCATTTCATCCTAGGATAAATGGTCGTCCACTGCCTATAGTAGGTTGTCATTGGTCATCTTTGTTTGTAAAGCATCACATTGGTTGTTTAGGCATCTACCCTTTAGTGGACAATGATGCTAGTGTGTGAGCATTGAGCATATGTATAAGTAGGTATCGTACAACCATTGAAGGTGCTTACAATATAAACATCTACAATGACATGTATCTATAATATAATTACATTGTAAATACGGAAGGTTTCTATGTAGACACCAAGGTAGACACCTATAAAATAGGTGTAGAGTATTTTAGGCTCATGGTCTCAGGCTCTTAGGCTCCCATAATAGCAACCCTCCTTTGCAGGATGCATTGGTTGCCAAGCGTCACTATTAGTTACCCTTTAGCATTTGTTTTGTTTGCCATTGTTTGCCTTGGTGAACGTTTGGGCGTATGCCATTTGGCATCTAATGTAAATTTTTATTTACTCATTTTTTTATAATTCACCTTCTTGGATGATCCAGGATGGTTGTCATTCACATAGGATTTGTCCCAAATGACATTGTTTGAACTTCTTAGGTGCACTAAGACACAAAAATGGTACTCCTACAATGCATCCATCTTTGCCTATTTCTTACTAGTCTTGTAAGGTTATTAGAGTGAATATGTAGCTTATAATGGTCAATTTTTGTTGGTTCATGTTGAAAATCACTGATTTTAATCCAAATATTTATATACATCTATTTTAATTGTACATCCATATCAATTATTCATAAGTTCAAGTCATAGTGATTTTTCTTTGATTGAATATAGGGTTTGTTTCTAGTAAAAGTATATCTATGTAGTGCATTTTACTAATTTTGACTTTTTATTTTTGAAACATTATTTGTTTTGCTTTGGAGCAAACAAATAGTTGAAGGTCCTTGAACCAGAGAACTTCAAACTTCAATAGAAATAATAAGTTTATTGTGGTTTGAATTCAAAAGCCTATAAACATATTTGAAAATATAGAATGGAATAATAATTTGGTTAACACTACAATGTAATGAAGGGAGTTGGTTCATCACTATGGTGGCAATAATAATTTATTTGGATGAAAGCCTTTCGCTAGGCCCATTTCAACATTTATCATAAATTTATTTTTTAATAAACTAATATTGTAGAATTTTATTACCATGAATATTAGCAAGTGTACAATTTTGTAGCAAACACGGATACATCAAATAACTAACTTCTAGTCACAAAAATAATGAGTTGTTAACCTACTCAACTTTATTAGTAGTTACAAAAAACACTAACAATATACCTAAAAATACAAAGTACTAATATGAGGCCATTTGATTTTTATTTTTTTAATATTATTGCATAATGGTTTTAAAATATTTTGCCAACATTGCTACAATTTTCTTTTTGAAAGAATAAAAAAACATTTAATTATTGAAAAAAAAGCTTCACTACTACAATGTACTATAATGTACAACAACAATGGAATTATATAAAATTTAAAGCACATTTTGAATTTCATATGAATTTTCTTCTCTTACAAAGAGAATACTCTAAAAATTAATTATTTATAGAAGACAAGTAATGTTGTCATTATAAAATATTAGAGAGAGAGAGAGAGAGAGAGAGAGAGAGAGAGAGAGAGAGAAAGAGAGAGAGAGAGAGAGAGAGAAATGTTACTATTCAAGTCACCCCAAGACTGGGTGCTTTCTGACATTTCGAGATTAGCACCTTATTTATACATATCATACATTTTGCCATATTTCATGACACCATAAAACCATCCTATTCAGTCAATTATTTGTAACTCTGTGCAAGACTGGTGACACCTGATCGAAAGGGAGGGTGGAAACTATTAAGGTGTCGTTCTTACTCTACTACCCTTGTGTAAATCATGCAGATATATTTATAATACGATGCATTTTTACCAATAACTATGCAATACAAATAGTACTTGCTTGGGCGGGTGGGTGGGCACTTTTACTGTATTGCATTACAGCAATAATCTCGTACAGACAGCAATCTGATGTGTGCTTATTTTCAGCAGAATGCATTGTAATTTGCATCATGTAACACATCTGTATCAAGCACGTCTGTATGCATAATCTTCTTCATAACTCAGTTTGGTTTCCGGGACTGCATACCAACAAAGTATCTATAGCTGAGCAAGTTACGGTAAAGCACTGCTGTATCATAAGGATCCAATAAGATCATATTAGCAGCTGATTATACAATTTCAAAGAGGGATGGTGTATAGCTTGCACACGATACTGTGTGATCATATCTTGAGGAAACACGCCTCACCTGCACCCATGATCAGAAAACAAACACGAAGTTAGTTTGTGACCGCATGCAAGGTGTCTTAAGTGTGTTTCCTGGTTGTTATCCCGGCCGAAGATATGGTCACCCACGCATTTCGTAAACAATGAATCCATTCAAAGAATTCAGCTATCGTACATATAATTCAGTTGTTTACAAATCTAATTCCATCTACAATTTAACACTTCTCTGCTGTGCGTACTCAGAACCTGTGGAATCATGTCGATATCCATGGAGTTCAACGCTGTCCGTGCCGCTTCCCTCACGCCGGTAATCGTGGATGCTGCAGAAATTTTGGAGCTCCTCTGTACTCAGGTTCTTGTCCGTACAGAATGAACGTTGGGGAGGAAGGATGCTTCCTAAGACTCCAGCTCATGAATGCTCGAGACGATAGGGACCTGTTGCAGTACTGTCACGACGTTGGAAGATGGAAGATGGAAAGCCTCGCTGGCAAGAAATCACATGTGGCTGAGATTTAAGCCCGGGTTGATATCCGTATGCACATATCCGTATGCAAGAACTAGTCCTGTGTATGTTTAGATACGCTAATTTGTTCATGGACATAATTCAACCGAGAGTTTTCGTTTCCGTGAGCATTTTTTGTAATTGGGTAACATATAGGATCTCATAGCAACCTGTTTGTGTATCCCATTACATATTAATAGTAAGTGTAATAAATGTATTAGGAGGGTTTCCAGTGTATGGAAGGACCCTAATATCCCCCATGCATTTGTGTAGCACTTTACTACTGTTTAGCTTACATATTCATGTAGCTTAATATTGTGTGTTACATTACAAGGACGGAGCGAGAGAGAGAGAGAGAGAGAGAAATGTTACTATTCAAGTCACCCCAAGACTGGGTGCTTTCTGACATTTCGAGATTAGCACCTTATTTATACATATCATACATTTTGCCATATTTCATGACACCATAAAACCATCCTATTCAGTCAATTATTTGTAACTCTGTGCAAGACAGGTGACACCTGATCGAAAGGGAGGGTGGAAACTATTAAGGTGTCGTTCTTACTCTACTACCCTTGTGTAAATCATGCAGATATATTTATAATACGATGCATTTTTACCAATAACTATGCAATACAAATAGTACTTGCTTGGGCGGGTGGGTGGGCACTTTTACTGTATTGCATTACAGCAATAATCTCGTACAGACAGCAATCTGATGTGTGCTTATTTTCAGCAGAATGCATTGTAATTTGCATCATGTAACACATCTGTATCAAGCACGTCTGTATGCATAATCTTCTTCATAACTCAGTTTGGTTTCCGGGACTGCATACCAACAAAGTATCTATAGCTGAGCAAGTTACGGTAAAGCACTGCTGTATCATAAGGATCCAATAAGATCATATTAGCAGCTGATTATACAATTTCAAAGAGGGATGGTGTATAGCTTGCACACGATACTGTGTGATCATATCTTGAGGAAACACGCCTCACCTGCACCCATGATCAGAAAACAAACACGAAGTTAGTTTGTGACCGCATGCAAGGTGTCTTAAGTGTGTTTCCTGGTTGTTATCCCGGCCGAAGATATGGTCACCCACGCATTTCGTAAACAATGAATCCATTCAAAGAATTCAGCTATCGTACATATAATTCAGTTGTTTACAAATCTAATTCCATCTACAATTTAACACTTCTCTGCTGTGCGTACTCAGAACCTGTGGAATCATGTCGATATCCATGGAGTTCAACGCTGTCCGTGCCGCTTCCCTCACGCCGGTAATCGTGGATGCTGCAGAAATTTTGGAGCTCCTCTGTACTCAGGTTCTTGTCCGTACAGAATGAACGTTGGGGAGGAAGGATGCTTCCTAAGACTCCAGCTCATGAATGCTCGAGACGATAGGGACCTGTTGCAGTACTGTCACGACGTTGGAAGATGGAAGATGGAAAGCCTCGCTGGCAAGAAATCACATGTGGCTGAGATTTAAGCCCGGGTTGATATCCGTATGCACATATCCGTATGCAAGAACTAGTCCTGTGTATGTTTAGATACGCTAATTTGTTCATGGACATAATTCAACCGAGAGTTTTCGTTTCCGTGAGCATTTTTTGTAATTGGGTAACATATAGGATCTCATAGCAACCTGTTTGTGTATCCCATTACATATTAATAGTAAGTGTAATAAATGTATTAGGAGGGTTTCCAGTGTATGGAAGGACCCTAATATCCCCCATGCATTTGTGTAGCACTTTACTACTGTTTAGCTTACATATTCATGTAGCTTAATATTGTGTGTTACATTACAAGGACGGAGCGAGAGAGAGAGAGAGAGAGAGAAATGTTACTATTCAAGTCACCCCAAGACTGGGTGCTTTCTGACATTTCGAGATTAGCACCTTATTTATACATATCATACATTTTGCCATATTTCATGACACCATAAAACCATCCTATTCAGTCAATTATTTGTAACTCTGTGCAAGACAGGTGACACCTGATCGAAAGGGAGGGTGGAAACTATTAAGGTGTCGTTCTTACTCTACTACCCTTGTGTAAATCA
This sequence comes from Antitrichia curtipendula, assembly GCA_951230915.1. NCBI lineage: Eukaryota > Viridiplantae > Streptophyta > Bryopsida > Hypnales > Leucodontaceae > Antitrichia > Antitrichia curtipendula. The sequence goes on from OX579634.1 coordinate 10,011,379, forward strand.
TGCAGATATATTTATAATACGATGCATTTTTACCAATAACTATGCAATACAAATAGTACTTGCTTGGGCGGGTGGGTGGGCACTTTTACTGTATTGCATTACAGCAATAATCTCGTACAGACAGCAATCTGATGTGTGCTTATTTTCAGCAGAATGCATTGTAATTTGCATCATGTAACACATCTGTATCAAGCACGTCTGTATGCATAATCTTCTTCATAACTCAGTTTGGTTTCCGGGACTGCATACCAACAAAGTATCTATAGCTGAGCAAGTTACGGTAAAGCACTGCTGTATCATAAGGATCCAATAAGATCATATTAGCAGCTGATTATACAATTTCAAAGAGGGATGGTGTATAGCTTGCACACGATACTGTGTGATCATATCTTGAGGAAACACGCCTCACCTGCACCCATGATCAGAAAACAAACACGAAGTTAGTTTGTGACCGCATGCAAGGTGTCTTAAGTGTGTTTCCTGGTTGTTATCCCGGCCGAAGATATGGTCACCCACGCATTTCGTAAACAATGAATCCATTCAAAGAATTCAGCTATCGTACATATAATTCAGTTGTTTACAAATCTAATTCCATCTACAATTTAACACTTCTCTGCTGTGCGTACTCAGAACCTGTGGAATCATGTCGATATCCATGGAGTTCAACGCTGTCCGTGCCGCTTCCCTCACGCCGGTAATCGTGGATGCTGCAGAAATTTTGGAGCTCCTCTGTACTCAGGTTCTTGTCCGTACAGAATGAACGTTGGGGAGGAAGGATGCTTCCTAAGACTCCAGCTCATGAATGCTCGAGACGATAGGGACCTGTTGCAGTACTGTCACGACGTTGGAAGATGGAAGATGGAAAGCCTCGCTGGCAAGAAATCACATGTGGCTGAGATTTAAGCCCGGGTTGATATCCGTATGCACATATCCGTATGCAAGAACTAGTCCTGTGTATGTTTAGATACGCTAATTTGTTCATGGACATAATTCAACCGAGAGTTTTCGTTTCCGTGAGCATTTTTTGTAATTGGGTAACATATAGGATCTCATAGCAACCTGTTTGTGTATCCCATTACATATTAATAGTAAGTGTAATAAATGTATTAGGAGGGTTTCCAGTGTATGGAAGGACCCTAATATCCCCCATGCATTTGTGTAGCACTTTACTACTGTTTAGCTTACATATTCATGTAGCTTAATATTGTGTGTTACATTACAAGGACGGAGCGAGAGAGAGAGAGAGAGAGAGAAATGTTACTATTCAAGTCACCCCAAGACTGGGTGCTTTCTGACATTTCGAGATTAGCACCTTATTTATACATATCATACATTTTGCCATATTTCATGACACCATAAAACCATCCTATTCAGTCAATTATTTGTAACTCTGTGCAAGACAGGTGACACCTGATCGAAAGGGAGGGTGGAAACTATTAAGGTGTCGTTCTTACTCTACTACCCTTGTGTAAATCATGCAGATATATTTATAATACGATGCATTTTTACCAATAACTATGCAATACAAATAGTACTTGCTTGGGCGGGTGGGTGGGCACTTTTACTGTATTGCATTACAGCAATAATCTCGTACAGACAGCAATCTGATGTGTGCTTATTTTCAGCAGAATGCATTGTAATTTGCATCATGTAACACATCTGTATCAAGCACGTCTGTATGCATAATCTTCTTCATAACTCAGTTTGGTTTCCGGGACTGCATACCAACAAAGTATCTATAGCTGAGCAAGTTACGGTAAAGCACTGCTGTATCATAAGGATCCAATAAGATCATATTAGCAGCTGATTATACAATTTCAAAGAGGGATGGTGTATAGCTTGCACACGATACTGTGTGATCATATCTTGAGGAAACACGCCTCACCTGCACCCATGATCAGAAAACAAACACGAAGTTAGTTTGTGACCGCATGCAAGGTGTCTTAAGTGTGTTTCCTGGTTGTTATCCCGGCCGAAGATATGGTCACCCACGCATTTCGTAAACAATGAATCCATTCAAAGAATTCAGCTATCGTACATATAATTCAGTTGTTTACAAATCTAATTCCATCTACAATTTAACACTTCTCTGCTGTGCGTACTCAGAACCTGTGGAATCATGTCGATATCCATGGAGTTCAACGCTGTCCGTGCCGCTTCCCTCACGCCGGTAATCGTGGATGCTGCAGAAATTTTGGAGCTCCTCTGTACTCAGGTTCTTGTCCGTACAGAATGAACGTTGGGGAGGAAGGATGCTTCCTAAGACTCCAGCTCATGAATGCTCGAGACGATAGGGACCTGTTGCAGTACTGTCACGACGTTGGAAGATGGAAGATGGAAAGCCTCGCTGGCAAGAAATCACATGTGGCTGAGATTTAAGCCCGGGTTGATATCCGTATGCACATATCCGTATGCAAGAACTAGTCCTGTGTATGTTTAGATACGCTAATTTGTTCATGGACATAATTCAACCGAGAGTTTTCGTTTCCGTGAGCATTTTTTGTAATTGGGTAACATATAGGATCTCATAGCAACCTGTTTGTGTATCCCATTACATATTAATAGTAAGTGTAATAAATGTATTAGGAGGGTTTCCAGTGTATGGAAGGACCCTAATATCCCCCATGCATTTGTGTAGCACTTTACTACTGTTTAGCTTACATATTCATGTAGCTTAATATTGTGTGTTACATTACAAGGACGGAGCGAGAGAGAGAGAGAGAGAGAGAAATGTTACTATTCAAGTCACCCCAAGACTGGGTGCTTTCTGACATTTCGAGATTAGCACCTTATTTATACATATCATACATTTTGCCATATTTCATGACACCATAAAACCATCCTATTCAGTCAATTATTTGTAACTCTGTGCAAGACAGGTGACACCTGATCGAAAGGGAGGGTGGAAACTATTAAGGTGTCGTTCTTACTCTACTACCCTTGTGTAAATCATGCAGATATATTTATAATACGATGCATTTTTACCAATAACTATGCAATACAAATAGTACTTGCTTGGGCGGGTGGGTGGGCACTTTTACTGTATTGCATTACAGCAATAATCTCGTACAGACAGCAATCTGATGTGTGCTTATTTTCAGCAGAATGCATTGTAATTTGCATCATGTAACACATCTGTATCAAGCACGTCTGTATGCATAATCTTCTTCATAACTCAGTTTGGTTTCCGGGACTGCATACCAACAAAGTATCTATAGCTGAGCAAGTTACGGTAAAGCACTGCTGTATCATAAGGATCCAATAAGATCATATTAGCAGCTGATTATACAATTTCAAAGAGGGATGGTGTATAGCTTGCACACGATACTGTGTGATCATATCTTGAGGAAACACGCCTCACCTGCACCCATGATCAGAAAACAAACACGAAGTTAGTTTGTGACCGCATGCAAGGTGTCTTAAGTGTGTTTCCTGGTTGTTATCCCGGCCGAAGATATGGTCACCCACGCATTTCGTAAACAATGAATCCATTCAAAGAATTCAGCTATCGTACATATAATTCAGTTGTTTACAAATCTAATTCCATCTACAATTTAACACTTCTCTGCTGTGCGTACTCAGAACCTGTGGAATCATGTCGATATCCATGGAGTTCAACGCTGTCCGTGCCGCTTCCCTCACGCCGGTAATCGTGGATGCTGCAGAAATTTTGGAGCTCCTCTGTACTCAGGTTCTTGTCCGTACAGAATGAACGTTGGGGAGGAAGGATGCTTCCTAAGACTCCAGCTCATGAATGCTCGAGACGATAGGGACCTGTTGCAGTACTGTCACGACGTTGGAAGATGGAAGATGGAAAGCCTCGCTGGCAAGAAATCACATGTGGCTGAGATTTAAGCCCGGGTTGATATCCGTATGCACATATCCGTATGCAAGAACTAGTCCTGTGTATGTTTAGATACGCTAATTTGTTCATGGACATAATTCAACCGAGAGTTTTCGTTTCCGTGAGCATTTTTTGTAATTGGGTAACATATAGGATCTCATAGCAACCTGTTTGTGTATCCCATTACATATTAATAGTAAGTGTAATAAATGTATTAGGAGGGTTTCCAGTGTATGGAAGGACCCTAATATCCCCCATGCATTTGTGTAGCACTTTACTACTGTTTAGCTTACATATTCATGTAGCTTAATATTGTGTGTTACATTACAAGGACGGAGCGAGAGAGAGAGAGAGAGAGAGAAATGTTACTATTCAAGTCACCCCAAGACTGGGTGCTTTCTGACATTTCGAGATTAGCACCTTATTTATACATATCATACATTTTGCCATATTTCATGACACCATAAAACCATCCTATTCAGTCAATTATTTGTAACTCTGTGCAAGACAGGTGACACCTGATCGAAAGGGAGGGTGGAAACTATTAAGGTGTCGTTCTTACTCTACTACCCTTGTGTAAATCATGCAGATATATTTATAATACGATGCATTTTTACCAATAACTATGCAATACAAATAGTACTTGCTTGGGCGGGTGGGTGGGCACTTTTACTGTATTGCATTACAGCAATAATCTCGTACAGACAGCAATCTGATGTGTGCTTATTTTCAGCAGAATGCATTGTAATTTGCATCATGTAACACATCTGTATCAAGCACGTCTGTATGCATAATCTTCTTCATAACTCAGTTTGGTTTCCGGGACTGCATACCAACAAAGTATCTATAGCTGAGCAAGTTACGGTAAAGCACTGCTGTATCATAAGGATCCAATAAGATCATATTAGCAGCTGATTATACAATTTCAAAGAGGGATGGTGTATAGCTTGCACACGATACTGTGTGATCATATCTTGAGGAAACACGCCTCACCTGCACCCATGATCAGAAAACAAACACGAAGTTAGTTTGTGACCGCATGCAAGGTGTCTTAAGTGTGTTTCCTGGTTGTTATCCCGGCCGAAGATATGGTCACCCACGCATTTCGTAAACAATGAATCCATTCAAAGAATTCAGCTATCGTACATATAATTCAGTTGTTTACAAATCTAATTCCATCTACAATTTAACACTTCTCTGCTGTGCGTACTCAGAACCTGTGGAATCATGTCGATATCCATGGAGTTCAACGCTGTCCGTGCCGCTTCCCTCACGCCGGTAATCGTGGATGCTGCAGAAATTTTGGAGCTCCTCTGTACTCAGGTTCTTGTCCGTACAGAATGAACGTTGGGGAGGAAGGATGCTTCCTAAGACTCCAGCTCATGAATGCTCGAGACGATAGGGACCTGTTGCAGTACTGTCACGACGTTGGAAGATGGAAGATGGAAAGCCTCGCTGGCAAGAAATCACATGTGGCTGAGATTTAAGCCCGGGTTGATATCCGTATGCACATATCCGTATGCAAGAACTAGTCCTGTGTATGTTTAGATACGCTAATTTGTTCATGGACATAATTCAACCGAGAGTTTTCGTTTCCGTGAGCATTTTTTGTAATTGGGTAACATATAGGATCTCATAGCAACCTGTTTGTGTATCCCATTACATATTAATAGTAAGTGTAATAAATGTATTAGGAGGGTTTCCAGTGTATGGAAGGACCCTAATATCCCCCATGCATTTGTGTAGCACTTTACTACTGTTTAGCTTACATATTCATGTAGCTTAATATTGTGTGTTACATTACAAGGACGGAGCGAGAGAGAGAGAGAGAGAGAGAAATGTTACTATTCAAGTCACCCCAAGACTGGGTGCTTTCTGACATTTCGAGATTAGCACCTTATTTATACATATCATACATTTTGCCATATTTCATGACACCATAAAACCATCCTATTCAGTCAATTATTTGTAACTCTGTGCAAGACAGGTGACACCTGATCGAAAGGGAGGGTGGAAACTATTAAGGTGTCGTTCTTACTCTACTACCCTTGTGTAAATCATGCAGATATATTTATAATACGATGCATTTTTACCAATAACTATGCAATACAAATAGTACTTGCTTGGGCGGGTGGGTGGGCACTTTTACTGTATTGCATTACAGCAATAATCTCGTACAGACAGCAATCTGATGTGTGCTTATTTTCAGCAGAATGCATTGTAATTTGCATCATGTAACACATCTGTATCAAGCACGTCTGTATGCATAATCTTCTTCATAACTCAGTTTGGTTTCCGGGACTGCATACCAACAAAGTATCTATAGCTGAGCAAGTTACGGTAAAGCACTGCTGTATCATAAGGATCCAATAAGATCATATTAGCAGCTGATTATACAATTTCAAAGAGGGATGGTGTATAGCTTGCACACGATACTGTGTGATCATATCTTGAGGAAACACGCCTCACCTGCACCCATGATCAGAAAACAAACACGAAGTTAGTTTGTGACCGCATGCAAGGTGTCTTAAGTGTGTTTCCTGGTTGTTATCCCGGCCGAAGATATGGTCACCCACGCATTTCGTAAACAATGAATCCATTCAAAGAATTCAGCTATCGTACATATAATTCAGTTGTTTACAAATCTAATTCCATCTACAATTTAACACTTCTCTGCTGTGCGTACTCAGAACCTGTGGAATCATGTCGATATCCATGGAGTTCAACGCTGTCCGTGCCGCTTCCCTCACGCCGGTAATCGTGGATGCTGCAGAAATTTTGGAGCTCCTCTGTACTCAGGTTCTTGTCCGTACAGAATGAACGTTGGGGAGGAAGGATGCTTCCTAAGACTCCAGCTCATGAATGCTCGAGACGATAGGGACCTGTTGCAGTACTGTCACGACGTTGGAAGATGGAAGATGGAAAGCCTCGCTGGCAAGAAATCACATGTGGCTGAGATTTAAGCCCGGGTTGATATCCGTATGCACATATCCGTATGCAAGAACTAGTCCTGTGTATGTTTAGATACGCTAATTTGTTCATGGACATAATTCAACCGAGAGTTTTCGTTTCCGTGAGCATTTTTTGTAATTGGGTAACATATAGGATCTCATAGCAACCTGTTTGTGTATCCCATTACATATTAATAGTAAGTGTAATAAATGTATTAGGAGGGTTTCCAGTGTATGGAAGGACCCTAATATCCCCCATGCATTTGTGTAGCACTTTACTACTGTTTAGCTTACATATTCATGTAGCTTAATATTGTGTGTTACATTACAAGGACGGAGCGAGAGAGAGAGAGAGAGAGAGAAATGTTACTATTCAAGTCACCCCAAGACTGGGTGCTTTCTGACATTTCGAGATTAGCACCTTATTTATACATATCATACATTTTGCCATATTTCATGACACCATAAAACCATCCTATTCAGTCAATTATTTGTAACTCTGTGCAAGACAGGTGACACCTGATCGAAAGGGAGGGTGGAAACTATTAAGGTGTCGTTCTTACTCTACTACCCTTGTGTAAATCATGCAGATATATTTATAATACGATGCATTTTTACCAATAACTATGCAATACAAATAGTACTTGCTTGGGCGGGTGGGTGGGCACTTTTACTGTATTGCATTACAGCAATAATCTCGTACAGACAGCAATCTGATGTGTGCTTATTTTCAGCAGAATGCATTGTAATTTGCATCATGTAACACATCTGTATCAAGCACGTCTGTATGCATAATCTTCTTCATAACTCAGTTTGGTTTCCGGGACTGCATACCAACAAAGTATCTATAGCTGAGCAAGTTACGGTAAAGCACTGCTGTATCATAAGGATCCAATAAGATCATATTAGCAGCTGATTATACAATTTCAAAGAGGGATGGTGTATAGCTTGCACACGATACTGTGTGATCATATCTTGAGGAAACACGCCTCACCTGCACCCATGATCAGAAAACAAACACGAAGTTAGTTTGTGACCGCATGCAAGGTGTCTTAAGTGTGTTTCCTGGTTGTTATCCCGGCCGAAGATATGGTCACCCACGCATTTCGTAAACAATGAATCCATTCAAAGAATTCAGCTATCGTACATATAATTCAGTTGTTTACAAATCTAATTCCATCTACAATTTAACACTTCTCTGCTGTGCGTACTCAGAACCTGTGGAATCATGTCGATATCCATGGAGTTCAACGCTGTCCGTGCCGCTTCCCTCACGCCGGTAATCGTGGATGCTGCAGAAATTTTGGAGCTCCTCTGTACTCAGGTTCTTGTCCGTACAGAATGAACGTTGGGGAGGAAGGATGCTTCCTAAGACTCCAGCTCATGAATGCTCGAGACGATAGGGACCTGTTGCAGTACTGTCACGACGTTGGAAGATGGAAGATGGAAAGCCTCGCTGGCAAGAAATCACATGTGGCTGAGATTTAAGCCCGGGTTGATATCCGTATGCACATATCCGTATGCAAGAACTAGTCCTGTGTATGTTTAGATACGCTAATTTGTTCATGGACATAATTCAACCGAGAGTTTTCGTTTCCGTGAGCATTTTTTGTAATTGGGTAACATATAGGATCTCATAGCAACCTGTTTGTGTATCCCATTACATATTAATAGTAAGTGTAATAAATGTATTAGGAGGGTTTCCAGTGTATGGAAGGACCCTAATATCCCCCATGCATTTGTGTAGCACTTTACTACTGTTTAGCTTACATATTCATGTAGCTTAATATTGTGTGTTACATTACAAGGACGGAGCGAGAGAGAGAGAGAGAGAGAGAAATGTTACTATTCAAGTCACCCCAAGACTGGGTGCTTTCTGACATTTCGAGATTAGCACCTTATTTATACATATCATACATTTTGCCATATTTCATGACACCATAAAACCATCCTATTCAGTCAATTATTTGTAACTCTGTGCAAGACTGGTGACACCTGATCGAAAGGGAGGGTGGAAACTATTAAGGTGTCGTTCTTACTCTACTACCCTTGTGTAAATCATGCAGATATATTTATAATACGATGCATTTTTACCAATAACTATGCAATACAAATAGTACTTGCTTGGGCGGGTGGGTGGGCACTTTTACTGTATTGCATTACAGCAATAATCTCGTACAGACAGCAATCTGATGTATGCTTATTTTCAGCAGAATGCATTGTAATTTGCATCATGTAACACATCTGTATCAAGCACGTCTGTATGCATAATCTTCTTCATAACTCAGTTTGGTTTCCGGGACTGCATACCAACAAAGTATCTATAGCTGAGCAAGTTACGGTAAAGCACTGCTGTATCATAAGGATCCAATAAGATCATATTAGCAGCTGATTATACAATTTCAAAGAGGGATGGTGTATAGCTTGCACACGATACTGTGTGATCATATCTTGAGGAAACACGCCTCACCTGCACCCATGATCAGAAAACAAACACGAAGTTAGTTTGTGACCGCATGCAAGGTGTCTTAAGTGTGTTTCCTGGTTGTTATCCCGGCCGAAGATATGGTCACCCACGCATTTCGTAAACAATGAATCCATTCAAAGAATTCAGCTATCGTACATATAATTCAGTTGTTTACAAATCTAATTCCATCTACAATTTAACACTTCTCTGCTGTGCGTACTCAGAACCTGTGGAATCATGTCGATATCCATGGAGTTCAACGCTGTCCGTGCCGCTTCCCTCACGCCGGTAATCGTGGATGCTGCAGAAATTTTGGAGCTCCTCTGTACTCAGGTTCTTGTCCGTACAGAATGAACGTTGGGGAGGAAGGATGCTTCCTAAGACTCCAGCTCATGAATGCTCGAGACGATAGGGACCTGTTGCAGTACTGTCACGACGTTGGAAGATGGAAGATGGAAAGCCTCGCTGGCAAGAAATCACATGTGGCTGAGATTTAAGCCCGGGTTGATATCCGTATGCACATATCCGTATGCAAGAACTAGTCCTGTGTATGTTTAGATACGCTAATTTGTTCATGGACATAATTCAACCGAGAGTTTTCGTTTCCGTGAGCATTTTTTGTAATTGGGTAACATATAGGATCTCATAGCAACCTGTTTGTGTATCCCATTACATATTAATAGTAAGTGTAATAAATGTATTAGGAGGGTTTCCAGTGTATGGAAGGACCCTAATATCCCCCATGCATTTGTGTAGCACTTTACTACTGTTTAGCTTACATATTCATGTAGCTTAATATTGTGTGTTACATTACAAGGACGGAGCGAGAGAGAGAGAGAGAGAGAGAAATGTTACTATTCAAGTCACCCCAAGACTGGGTGCTTTCTGACATTTCGAGATTAGCACCTTATTTATACATATCATACATTTTGCCATATTTCATGACACCATAAAACCATCCTATTCAGTCAATTATTTGTAACTCTGTGCAAGACTGGTGACACCTGATCGAAAGGGAGGGTGGAAACTATTAAGGTGTCGTTCTTACTCTACTACCCTTGTGTAAATCATGCAGATATATTTATAATACGATGCATTTTTACCAATAACTATGCAATACAAATAGTACTTGCTTGGGCGGGTGGGTGGGCACTTTTACTGTATTGCATTACAGCAATAATCTCGTACAGACAGCAATCTGATGTATGCTTATTTTCAGCAGAATGCATTGTAATTTGCATCATGTAACACATCTGTATCAAGCACGTCTGTATGCATAATCTTCTTCATAACTCAGTTTGGTTTCCGGGACTGCATACCAACAAAGTATCTATAGCTGAGCAAGTTACGGTAAAGCACTGCTGTATCATAAGGATCCAATAAGATCATATTAGCAGCTGATTATACAATTTCAAAGAGGGATGGTGTATAGCTTGCACACGATACTGTGTGATCATATCTTGAGGAAACACGCCTCACCTGCACCCATGATCAGAAAACAAACACGAAGTTAGTTTGTGACCGCATGCAAGGTGTCTTAAGTGTGTTTCCTGGTTGTTATCCCGGCCGAAGATATGGTCACCCACGCATTTCGTAAACAATGAATCCATTCAAAGAATTCAGCTATCGTACATATAATTCAGTTGTTTACAAATCTAATTCCATCTACAATTTAACACTTCTCTGCTGTGCGTACTCAGAACCTGTGGAATCATGTCGATATCCATGGAGTTCAACGCTGTCCGTGCCGCTTCCCTCACGCCGGTAATCGTGGATGCTGCAGAAATTTTGGAGCTCCTCTGTACTCAGGTTCTTGTCCGTACAGAATGAACGTTGGGGAGGAAGGATGCTTCCTAAGACTCCAGCTCATGAATGCTCGAGACGATAGGGACCTGTTGCAGTACTGTCACGACGTTGGAAGATGGAAGATGGAAAGCCTCGCTGGCAAGAAATCACATGTGGCTGAGATTTAAGCCCGGGTTGATATCCGTATGCACATATCCGTATGCAAGAACTAGTCCTGTGTATGTTTAGATACGCTAATTTGTTCATGGACATAATTCAACCGAGAGTTTTCGTTTCCGTGAGCATTTTTTGTAATTGGGTAACATATAGGATCTCATAGCAACCTGTTTGTGTATCCCATTACATATTAATAGTAAGTGTAATAAATGTATTAGGAGGGTTTCCAGTGTATGGAAGGACCCTAATATCCCCCATGCATTTGTGTAGCACTTTACTACTGTTTAGCTTACATATTCATGTAGCTTAATATTGTGTGTTACATTACAAGGACGGAGCGAGAGAGAGAGAGAGAGAGAGAAATGTTACTATTCAAGTCACCCCAAGACTGGGTGCTTTCTGACATTTCGAGATTAGCACCTTATTTATACATATCATACATTTTGCCATATTTCATGACACCATAAAACCATCCTATTCAGTCAATTATTTGTAACTCTGTGCAAGACTGGTGACACCTGATCGAAAGGAAGGGTGGAAACTATTAAGGTGTCGTTCTTACTCTACTACCCTTGTGTAAATCATGCAGATATATTTATAATACGATGCATTTTTACCAATAACTATGCAATACAAATAGTACTTGCTTGGGCGGGTGGGTGGGCACTTTTACTGTATTGCATTACAGCAATAATCTCGTACAGACAGCAATCTGATGTGTGCTTATTTTCAGCAGAATGCATTGTAATTTGCATCATGTAACACATCTGTATCAAGCACGTCTGTATGCATAATCTTCTTCATAACTCAGTTTGGTTTCCGGGACTGCATACCAACAAAGTATCTATAGCTGAGCAAGTTACGGTAAAGCACTGCTGTATCATAAGGATCCAATAAGATCATATTAGCAGCTGATTATACAATTTCAAAGAGGGATGGTGTATAGCTTGCACACGATACTGTGTGATCATATCTTGAGGAAACACGCCTCACCTGCACCCATGATCAGAAAACAAACACGAAGTTAGTTTGTGACCGCATGCAAGGTGTCTTAAGTGTGTTTCCTGGTTGTTATCCCGGCCGAAGATATGGTCACCCACGCATTTCGTAAACAATGAATCCATTCAAAGAATTCAGCTATCGTACATATAATTCAGTTGTTTACAAATCTAATTCCATCTACAATTTAACACTTCTCTGCTGTGCGTACTCAGAACCTGTGGAATCATGTCGATATCCATGGAGTTCAACGCTGTCCGTGCCGCTTCCCTCACGCCGGTAATCGTGGATGCTGCAGAAATTTTGGAGCTCCTCTGTACTCAGGTTCTTGTCCGTACAGAATGAACGTTGGGGAGGAAGGATGCTTCCTAAGACTCCAGCTCATGAATGCTCGAGACGATAGGGACCTGTTGCAGTACTGTCACGACGTTGGAAGATGGAAGATGGAAAGCCTCGCTGGCAAGAAATCACATGTGGCTGAGATTTAAGCCCGGGTTGATATCCGTATGCACATATCCGTATGCAAGAACTAGTCCTGTGTATGTTTAGATACGCTAATTTGTTCATGGACATAATTCAACCGAGAGTTTTCGTTTCCGTGAGCATTTTTTGTAATTGGGTAACATATAGGATCTCATAGCAACCTGTTTGTGTATCCCATTACATATTAATAGTAAGTGTAATAAATGTATTAGGAGGGTTTCCAGTGTATGGAAGGACCCTAATATCCCCCATGCATTTGTGTAGCACTTTACTACTGTTTAGCTTACATATTCATGTAGCTTAATATTGTGTGTTACATTACAAGGACGGAGCGAGAGAGAGAGAGAGAGAGAGAAATGTTACTATTCAAGTCACCCCAAGACTGGGTGCTTTCTGACATTTCGAGATTAGCACCTTATTTATACATATCATACATTTTGCCATATTTCATGACACCATAAAACCATCCTATTCAGTCAATTATTTGTAACTCTGTGCAAGACTGGTGACACCTGATCGAAAGGGAGGGTGGAAACTATTAAGGTGTCGTTCTTACTCTACTACCCTTGTGTAAATCATGCAGATATATTTATAATACGATGCATTTTTACCAATAACTATGCAATACAAATAGTACTTGCTTGGGCGGGTGGGTGGGCACTTTTACTGTATTGCATTACAGCAATAATCTCGTACAGACAGCAATCTGATGTGTGCTTATTTTCAGCAGAATGCATTGTAATTTGCATCATGTAACACATCTGTATCAAGCACGTCTGTATGCATAATCTTCTTCATAACTCAGTTTGGTTTCCGGGACTGCATACCAACAAAGTATCTATAGCTGAGCAAGTTACGGTAAAGCACTGCTGTATCATAAGGATCCAATAAGATCATATTAGCAGCTGATTATACAATTTCAAAGAGGGATGGTGTATAGCTTGCACACGATACTGTGTGATCATATCTTGAGGAAACACGCCTCACCTGCACCCATGATCAGAAAACAAACACGAAGTTAGTTTGTGACCGCATGCAAGGTGTCTTAAGTGTGTTTCCTGGTTGTTATCCCGGCCGAAGATATGGTCACCCACGCATTTCGTAAACAATGAATCCATTCAAAGAATTCAGCTATCGTACATATAATTCAGTTGTTTACAAATCTAATTCCATCTACAATTTAACACTTCTCTGCTGTGCGTACTCAGAACCTGTGGAATCATGTCGATATCCATGGAGTTCAACGCTGTCCGTGCCGCTTCCCTCACGCCGGTAATCGTGGATGCTGCAGAAATTTTGGAGCTCCTCTGTACTCAGGTTCTTGTCCGTACAGAATGAACGTTGGGGAGGAAGGATGCTTCCTAAGACTCCAGCTCATGAATGCTCGAGACGATAGGGACCTGTTGCAGTACTGTCACGACGTTGGAAGATGGAAGATGGAAAGCCTCGCTGGCAAGAAATCACATGTGGCTGAGATTTAAGCCCGGGTTGATATCCGTATGCACATATCCGTATGCAAGAACTAGTCCTGTGTATGTTTAGATACGCTAATTTGTTCATGGACATAATTCAACCGAGAGTTTTCGTTTCCGTGAGCATTTTTTGTAATTGGGTAACATATAGGATCTCATAGCAACCTGTTTGTGTATCCCATTACATATTAATAGTAAGTGTAATAAATGTATTAGGAGGGTTTCCAGTGTATGGAAGGACCCTAATATCCCCCATGCATTTGTGTAGCACTTTACTACTGTTTAGCTTACATATTCATGTAGCTTAATATTGTGTGTTACATTACAAGGACGGAGCGAGAGAGAGAGAGAGAGAGAGAAATGTTACTATTCAAGTCACCCCAAGACTGGGTGCTTTCTGACATTTCGAGATTAGCACCTTATTTATACATATCATACATTTTGCCATATTTCATGACACCATAAAACCATCCTATTCAGTCAATTATTTGTAACTCTGTACAAGACAGGTGACACCTGATCGAAAGGGAGGGTGGAAACTATTAAGGTGTCGTTCTTACTCTACTACCCTTGTGTAAATCATGCAGATATATTTATAATACGATGCATTTTTACCAATAACTATGCAATACAAATAGTACTTGCTTGGGCGGGTGGGTGGGCACTTTTACTGTATTGCATTACAGCAATAATCTCGTACAGACAGCAATCTGATGTGTGCTTATTTTCAGCAGAATGCATTGTAATTTGCATCATGTAACACATCTGTATCAAGCACGTCTGTATGCATAATCTTCTTCATAACTCAGTTTGGTTTCCGGGACTGCATACCAACAAAGTATCTATAGCTGAGCAAGTTACGGTAAAGCACTGCTGTATCATAAGGATCCAATAAGATCATATTAGCAGCTGATTATACAATTTCAAAGAGGGATGGTGTATAGCTTGCACACGATACTGTGTGATCATATCTTGAGGAAACACGCCTCACCTGCACCCATGATCAGAAAACAAACACGAAGTTAGTTTGTGACCGCATGCAAGGTGTCTTAAGTGTGTTTCCTGGTTGTTATCCCGGCCGAAGATATGGTCACCCACGCATTTCGTAAACAATGAATCCATTCAAAGAATTCAGCTATCGTACATATAATTCAGTTGTTTACAAATCTAATTCCATCTACAATTTAACACTTCTCTGCTGTGCGTACTCAGAACCTGTGGAATCATGTCGATATCCATGGAGTTCAACGCTGTCCGTGCCGCTTCCCTCACGCCGGTAATCGTGGATGCTGCAGAAATTTTGGAGCTCCTCTGTACTCAGGTTCTTGTCCGTACAGAATGAACGTTGGGGAGGAAGGATGCTTCCTAAGACTCCAGCTCATGAATGCTCGAGACGATAGGGACCTGTTGCAGTACTGTCACGACGTTGGAAGATGGAAGATGGAAAGCCTCGCTGGCAAGAAATCACATGTGGCTGAGATTTAAGCCCGGGTTGATATCCGTATGCACATATCCGTATGCAAGAACTAGTCCTGTGTATGTTTAGATACGCTAATTTGTTCATGGACATAATTCAACCGAGAGTTTTCGTTTCCGTGAGCATTTTTTGTAATTGGGTAACATATAGGATCTCATAGCAACCTGTTTGTGTATCCCATTACATATTAATAGTAAGTGTAATAAATGTATTAGGAGGGTTTCCAGTGTATGGAAGGACCCTAATATCCCCCATGCATTTGTGTAGCACTTTACTACTGTTTAGCTTACATATTCATGTAGCTTAATATTGTGTGTTACATTACAAGGACGGAGCGAGAGAGAGAGAGAGAGAGAGAAATGTTACTATTCAAGTCACCCCAAGACTGGGTGCTTTCTGACATTTCGAGATTAGCACCTTATTTATACATATCATACATTTTGCCATATTTCATGACACCATAAAACCATCCTATTCAGTCAATTATTTGTAACTCTGTGCAAGACTGGTGACACCTGATCGAAAGGGAGGGTGGAAACTATTAAGGTGTCGTTCTTACTCTACTACCCTTGTGTAAATCATGCAGATATATTTATAATACGATGCATTTTTACCAATAACTATGCAATACAAATAGTACTTGCTTGGGCGGGTGGGTGGGCACTTTTACTGTATTGCATTACAGCAATAATCTCGTACAGACAGCAATCTGATGTGTGCTTATTTTCAGCAGAATGCATTGTAATTTGCATCATGTAACACATCTGTATCAAGCACGTCTGTATGCATAATCTTCTTCATAACTCAGTTTGGTTTCCGGGACTGCATACCAACAAAGTATCTATAGCTGAGCAAGTTACGGTAAAGCACTGCTGTATCATAAGGATCCAATAAGATCATATTAGCAGCTGATTATACAATTTCAAAGAGGGATGGTGTATAGCTTGCACACGATACTGTGTGATCATATCTTGAGGAAACACGCCTCACCTGCACCCATGATCAGAAAACAAACACGAAGTTAGTTTGTGACCGCATGCAAGGTGTCTTAAGTGTGTTTCCTGGTTGTTATCCCAGCCGAAGATATGGTCACCCACGCATTTCGTAAACAATGAATCCATTCAAAGAATTCAGCTATCGTACATATAATTCAGTTGTTTACAAATCTAATTCCATCTACAATTTAACACTTCTCTGCTGTGCGTACTCAGAACCTGTGGAATCATGTCGATATCCATGGAGTTCAACGCTGTCCGTGCCGCTTCCCTCACGCCGGTAATCGTGGATGCTGCAGAAATTTTGGAGCTCCTCTGTACTCAGGTTCTTGTCCGTACAGAATGAACGTTGGGGAGGAAGGATGCTTCCTAAGACTCCAGCTCATGAATGCTCGAGACGATAGGGACCTGTTGCAGTACTGTCACGACGTTGGAAGATGGAAGATGGAAAGCCTCGCTGGCAAGAAATCACATGTGGCTGAGATTTAAGCCCGGGTTGATATCCGTATGCACATATCCGTATGCAAGAACTAGTCCTGTGTATGTTTAGATACGCTAATTTGTTCATGGACATAATTCAACCGAGAGTTTTCGTTTCCGTGAGCATTTTTTGTAATTGGGTAACATATAGGATCTCATAGCAACCTGTTTGTGTATCCCATTACATATTAATAGTAAGTGTAATAAATGTATTAGGAGGGTTTCCAGTGTATGGAAGGACCCTAATATCCCCCATGCATTTGTGTAGCACTTTACTACTGTTTAGCTTACATATTCATGTAGCTTAATATTGTGTGTTACATTACAAGGACGGAGCGAGAGAGAGAGAGAGAGAGAGAAATGTTACTATTCAAGTCACCCCAAGACTGGGTGCTTTCTGACATTTCGAGATTAGCACCTTATTTATACATATCATACATTTTGCCATATTTCATGACACCATAAAACCATCCTATTCAGTCAATTATTTGTAACTCTGTGCAAGACTGGTGACACCTGATCGAAAGGGAG
The DNA here is from genome assembly GCA_951230915.1 of Antitrichia curtipendula. Lineage (NCBI taxonomy): Eukaryota > Viridiplantae > Streptophyta > Bryopsida > Hypnales > Leucodontaceae > Antitrichia > Antitrichia curtipendula. Next base: position 10,029,040 of record OX579634.1, read on the forward strand.
GGTGGAAACTATTAAGGTGTCGTTCTTACTCTACTACCCTTGTGTAAATCATGCAGATATATTTATAATACGATGCATTTTTACCAATAACTATGCAATACAAATAGTACTTGCTTGGGCGGGTGGGTGGGCACTTTTACTGTATTGCATTACAGCAATAATCTCGTACAGACAGCAATCTGATGTGTGCTTATTTTCAGCAGAATGCATTGTAATTTGCATCATGTAACACATCTGTATCAAGCACGTCTGTATGCATAATCTTCTTCATAACTCAGTTTGGTTTCCGGGACTGCATACCAACAAAGTATCTATAGCTGAGCAAGTTACGGTAAAGCACTGCTGTATCATAAGGATCCAATAAGATCATATTAGCAGCTGATTATACAATTTCAAAGAGGGATGGTGTATAGCTTGCACACGATACTGTGTGATCATATCTTGAGGAAACACGCCTCACCTGCACCCATGATCAGAAAACAAACACGAAGTTAGTTTGTGACCGCATGCAAGGTGTCTTAAGTGTGTTTCCTGGTTGTTATCCCAGCCGAAGATATGGTCACCCACGCATTTCGTAAACAATGAATCCATTCAAAGAATTCAGCTATCGTACATATAATTCAGTTGTTTACAAATCTAATTCCATCTACAATTTAACACTTCTCTGCTGTGCGTACTCAGAACCTGTGGAATCATGTCGATATCCATGGAGTTCAACGCTGTCCGTGCCGCTTCCCTCACGCCGGTAATCGTGGATGCTGCAGAAATTTTGGAGCTCCTCTGTACTCAGGTTCTTGTCCGTACAGAATGAACGTTGGGGAGGAAGGATGCTTCCTAAGACTCCAGCTCATGAATGCTCGAGACGATAGGGACCTGTTGCAGTACTGTCACGACGTTGGAAGATGGAAGATGGAAAGCCTCGCTGGCAAGAAATCACATGTGGCTGAGATTTAAGCCCGGGTTGATATCCGTATGCACATATCCGTATGCAAGAACTAGTCCTGTGTATGTTTAGATACGCTAATTTGTTCATGGACATAATTCAACCGAGAGTTTTCGTTTCCGTGAGCATTTTTTGTAATTGGGTAACATATAGGATCTCATAGCAACCTGTTTGTGTATCCCATTACATATTAATAGTAAGTGTAATAAATGTATTAGGAGGGTTTCCAGTGTATGGAAGGACCCTAATATCCCCCATGCATTTGTGTAGCACTTTACTACTGTTTAGCTTACATATTCATGTAGCTTAATATTGTGTGTTACATTACAAGGACGGAGCGAGAGAGAGAGAGAGAGAGAAATGTTACTATTCAAGTCACCCCAAGACTGGGTGCTTTCTGACATTTCGAGATTAGCACCTTATTTATACATATCATACATTTTGCCATATTTCATGACACCATAAAACCATCCTATTCAGTCAATTATTTGTAACTCTGTGCAAGACAGGTGACACCTGATCGAAAGGGAGGGTGGAAACTATTAAGGTGTCGTTCTTACTCTACTACCCTTGTGTAAATCATGCAGATATATTTATAATACGATGCATTTTTACCAATAACTATGCAATACAAATAGTACTTGCTTGGGCGGGTGGGTGGGCACTTTTACTGTATTGCATTACAGCAATAATCTCGTACAGACAGCAATCTGATGTGTGCTTATTTTCAGCAGAATGCATTGTAATTTGCATCATGTAACACATCTGTATCAAGCACGTCTGTATGCATAATCTTCTTCATAACTCAGTTTGGTTTCCGGGACTGCATACCAACAAAGTATCTATAGCTGAGCAAGTTACGGTAAAGCACTGCTGTATCATAAGGATCCAATAAGATCATATTAGCAGCTGATTATACAATTTCAAAGAGGGATGGTGTATAGCTTGCACACGATACTGTGTGATCATATCTTGAGGAAACACGCCTCACCTGCACCCATGATCAGAAAACAAACACGAAGTTAGTTTGTGACCGCATGCAAGGTGTCTTAAGTGTGTTTCCTGGTTGTTATCCCAGCCGAAGATATGGTCACCCACGCATTTCGTAAACAATGAATCCATTCAAAGAATTCAGCTATCGTACATATAATTCAGTTGTTTACAAATCTAATTCCATCTACAATTTAACACTTCTCTGCTGTGCGTACTCAGAACCTGTGGAATCATGTCGATATCCATGGAGTTCAACGCTGTCCGTGCCGCTTCCCTCACGCCGGTAATCGTGGATGCTGCAGAAATTTTGGAGCTCCTCTGTACTCAGGTTCTTGTCCGTACAGAATGAACGTTGGGGAGGAAGGATGCTTCCTAAGACTCCAGCTCATGAATGCTCGAGACGATAGGGACCTGTTGCAGTACTGTCACGACGTTGGAAGATGGAAGATGGAAAGCCTCGCTGGCAAGAAATCACATGTGGCTGAGATTTAAGCCCGGGTTGATATCCGTATGCACATATCCGTATGCAAGAACTAGTCCTGTGTATGTTTAGATACGCTAATTTGTTCATGGACATAATTCAACCGAGAGTTTTCGTTTCCGTGAGCATTTTTTGTAATTGGGTAACATATAGGATCTCATAGCAACCTGTTTGTGTATCCCATTACATATTAATAGTAAGTGTAATAAATGTATTAGGAGGGTTTCCAGTGTATGGAAGGACCCTAATATCCCCCATGCATTTGTGTAGCACTTTACTACTGTTTAGCTTACATATTCATGTAGCTTAATATTGTGTGTTACATTACAAGGACGGAGCGAGAGAGAGAGAGAGAGAGAGAAATGTTACTATTCAAGTCACCCCAAGACTGGGTGCTTTCTGACATTTCGAGATTAGCACCTTATTTATACATATCATACATTTTGCCATATTTCATGACACCATAAAACCATCCTATTCAGTCAATTATTTGTAACTCTGTGCAAGACTGGTGACACCTGATCGAAAGGGAGGGTGGAAACTATTAAGGTGTCGTTCTTACTCTACTACCCTTGTGTAAATCATGCAGATATATTTATAATACGATGCATTTTTACCAATAACTATGCAATACAAATAGTACTTGCTTGGGCGGGTGGGTGGGCACTTTTACTGTATTGCATTACAGCAATAATCTCGTACAGACAGCAATCTGATGTGTGCTTATTTTCAGCAGAATGCATTGTAATTTGCATCATGTAACACATCTGTATCAAGCACGTCTGTATGCATAATCTTCTTCATAACTCAGTTTGGTTTCCGGGACTGCATACCAACAAAGTATCTATAGCTGAGCAAGTTACGGTAAAGCACTGCTGTATCATAAGGATCCAATAAGATCATATTAGCAGCTGATTATACAATTTCAAAGAGGGATGGTGTATAGCTTGCACACGATACTGTGTGATCATATCTTGAGGAAACACGCCTCACCTGCACCCATGATCAGAAAACAAACACGAAGTTAGTTTGTGACCGCATGCAAGGTGTCTTAAGTGTGTTTCCTGGTTGTTATCCCAGCCGAAGATATGGTCACCCACGCATTTCGTAAACAATGAATCCATTCAAAGAATTCAGCTATCGTACATATAATTCAGTTGTTTACAAATCTAATTCCATCTACAATTTAACACTTCTCTGCTGTGCGTACTCAGAACCTGTGGAATCATGTCGATATCCATGGAGTTCAACGCTGTCCGTGCCGCTTCCCTCACGCCGGTAATCGTGGATGCTGCAGAAATTTTGGAGCTCCTCTGTACTCAGGTTCTTGTCCGTACAGAATGAACGTTGGGGAGGAAGGATGCTTCCTAAGACTCCAGCTCATGAATGCTCGAGACGATAGGGACCTGTTGCAGTACTGTCACGACGTTGGAAGATGGAAGATGGAAAGCCTCGCTGGCAAGAAATCACATGTGGCTGAGATTTAAGCCCGGGTTGATATCCGTATGCACATATCCGTATGCAAGAACTAGTCCTGTGTATGTTTAGATACGCTAATTTGTTCATGGACATAATTCAACCGAGAGTTTTCGTTTCCGTGAGCATTTTTTGTAATTGGGTAACATATAGGATCTCATAGCAACCTGTTTGTGTATCCCATTACATATTAATAGTAAGTGTAATAAATGTATTAGGAGGGTTTCCAGTGTATGGAAGGACCCTAATATCCCCCATGCATTTGTGTAGCACTTTACTACTGTTTAGCTTACATATTCATGTAGCTTAATATTGTGTGTTACATTACAAGGACGGAGCGAGAGAGAGAGAGAGAGAGAGAAATGTTACTATTCAAGTCACCCCAAGACTGGGTGCTTTCTGACATTTCGAGATTAGCACCTTATTTATACATATCATACATTTTGCCATATTTCATGACACCATAAAACCATCCTATTCAGTCAATTATTTGTAACTCTGTGCAAGACTGGTGACACCTGATCGAAAGGGAGGGTGGAAACTATTAAGGTGTCGTTCTTACTCTACTACCCTTGTGTAAATCATGCAGATATATTTATAATACGATGCATTTTTACCAATAACTATGCAATACAAATAGTACTTGCTTGGGCGGGTGGGTGGGCACTTTTACTGTATTGCATTACAGCAATAATCTCGTACAGACAGCAATCTGATGTGTGCTTATTTTCAGCAGAATGCATTGTAATTTGCATCATGTAACACATCTGTATCAAGCACGTCTGTATGCATAATCTTCTTCATAACTCAGTTTGGTTTCCGGGACTGCATACCAACAAAGTATCTATAGCTGAGCAAGTTACGGTAAAGCACTGCTGTATCATAAGGATCCAATAAGATCATATTAGCAGCTGATTATACAATTTCAAAGAGGGATGGTGTATAGCTTGCACACGATACTGTGTGATCATATCTTGAGGAAACACGCCTCACCTGCACCCATGATCAGAAAACAAACACGAAGTTAGTTTGTGACCGCATGCAAGGTGTCTTAAGTGTGTTTCCTGGTTGTTATCCCAGCCGAAGATATGGTCACCCACGCATTTCGTAAACAATGAATCCATTCAAAGAATTCAGCTATCGTACATATAATTCAGTTGTTTACAAATCTAATTCCATCTACAATTTAACACTTCTCTGCTGTGCGTACTCAGAACCTGTGGAATCATGTCGATATCCATGGAGTTCAACGCTGTCCGTGCCGCTTCCCTCACGCCGGTAATCGTGGATGCTGCAGAAATTTTGGAGCTCCTCTGTACTCAGGTTCTTGTCCGTACAGAATGAACGTTGGGGAGGAAGGATGCTTCCTAAGACTCCAGCTCATGAATGCTCGAGACGATAGGGACCTGTTGCAGTACTGTCACGACGTTGGAAGATGGAAGATGGAAAGCCTCGCTGGCAAGAAATCACATGTGGCTGAGATTTAAGCCCGGGTTGATATCCGTATGCACATATCCGTATGCAAGAACTAGTCCTGTGTATGTTTAGATACGCTAATTTGTTCATGGACATAATTCAACCGAGAGTTTTCGTTTCCGTGAGCATTTTTTGTAATTGGGTAACATATAGGATCTCATAGCAACCTGTTTGTGTATCCCATTACATATTAATAGTAAGTGTAATAAATGTATTAGGAGGGTTTCCAGTGTATGGAAGGACCCTAATATCCCCCATGCATTTGTGTAGCACTTTACTACTGTTTAGCTTACATATTCATGTAGCTTAATATTGTGTGTTACATTACAAGGACGGAGCGAGAGAGAGAGAGAGAGAGAAATGTTACTATTCAAGTCACCCCAAGACTGGGTGCTTTCTGACATTTCGAGATTAGCACCTTATTTATACATATCATACATTTTGCCATATTTCATGACACCATAAAACCATCCTATTCAGTCAATTATTTGTAACTCTGTGCAAGACAGGTGACACCTGATCGAAAGGGAGGGTGGAAACTATTAAGGTGTCGTTCTTACTCTACTACCCTTGTGTAAATCATGCAGATATATTTATAATACGATGCATTTTTACCAATAACTATGCAATACAAATAGTACTTGCTTGGGCGGGTGGGTGGGCACTTTTACTGTATTGCATTACAGCAATAATCTCGTACAGACAGCAATCTGATGTGTGCTTATTTTCAGCAGAATGCATTGTAATTTGCATCATGTAACACATCTGTATCAAGCACGTCTGTATGCATAATCTTCTTCATAACTCAGTTTGGTTTCCGGGACTGCATACCAACAAAGTATCTATAGCTGAGCAAGTTACGGTAAAGCACTGCTGTATCATAAGGATCCAATAAGATCATATTAGCAGCTGATTATACAATTTCAAAGAGGGATGGTGTATAGCTTGCACACGATACTGTGTGATCATATCTTGAGGAAACACGCCTCACCTGCACCCATGATCAGAAAACAAACACGAAGTTAGTTTGTGACCGCATGCAAGGTGTCTTAAGTGTGTTTCCTGGTTGTTATCCCAGCCGAAGATATGGTCACCCACGCATTTCGTAAACAATGAATCCATTCAAAGAATTCAGCTATCGTACATATAATTCAGTTGTTTACAAATCTAATTCCATCTACAATTTAACACTTCTCTGCTGTGCGTACTCAGAACCTGTGGAATCATGTCGATATCCATGGAGTTCAACGCTGTCCGTGCCGCTTCCCTCACGCCGGTAATCGTGGATGCTGCAGAAATTTTGGAGCTCCTCTGTACTCAGGTTCTTGTCCGTACAGAATGAACGTTGGGGAGGAAGGATGCTTCCTAAGACTCCAGCTCATGAATGCTCGAGACGATAGGGACCTGTTGCAGTACTGTCACGACGTTGGAAGATGGAAGATGGAAAGCCTCGCTGGCAAGAAATCACATGTGGCTGAGATTTAAGCCCGGGTTGATATCCGTATGCACATATCCGTATGCAAGAACTAGTCCTGTGTATGTTTAGATACGCTAATTTGTTCATGGACATAATTCAACCGAGAGTTTTCGTTTCCGTGAGCATTTTTTGTAATTGGGTAACATATAGGATCTCATAGCAACCTGTTTGTGTATCCCATTACATATTAATAGTAAGTGTAATAAATGTATTAGGAGGGTTTCCAGTGTATGGAAGGACCCTAATATCCCCCATGCATTTGTGTAGCACTTTACTACTGTTTAGCTTACATATTCATGTAGCTTAATATTGTGTGTTACATTACAAGGACGGAGCGAGAGAGAGAGAGAGAGAGCGAGCGAGAGAGCGAGAGAGCGTACAAAGTTTATGGTTTTGAAATTGAGTACATGGTTACATAGTCAACCTTTATAGGACTAAAGAGCATATGTAGAAAAGAAAATTCAGAATCGCATTCTTGGAAAATAAAAATCTAAATTTTGAAAATAAGAGAATTTTGAAATAAGAATTTCAATTTGATAATCAGCAACTTATAAAGTGATTGTATAGGCTAATTTTTTTCTCATACCAAATACAATAATAACTTATATTCTACCTTACAACGTGGATGAAACTTTCTGCCAATTCCTTCTTACCATATTGCATCAAAGAGTACTTTCTTTGGTAATTGATGTACACTTTACAGAAGATAACATGTTGTAAAACCGATTGCTATATCTTCTTGCCTAAAATTTATAATTTATTGCTACTGAATCCAAAAAATGCATGTTAGGAGAATCTAGAATCATGTTTCTTTTGCCAACAAGATCCAACAAAACTAAAGCAATTCAATTTTTTGAACAATTTTTGTACATGCTTATTGATATACAAGTACTTTCTCTATTCTGAAATAAATTTGGGGTTTCCAAATATACTTGTCCCAAATTTAATTCGAAATTGGCTCTCTACAACAAGTGAAGCTAGTTCAAACACCCCGAAGCAAAAGAATCCACAAATACCAAGCTCCAAAGACTAGCAATTTGATCCCTGCAAAGGGAATCAAAATGCAATCTCTAACCAACCGAAGGCAAAGAAATCAACCCATAATTATACATAAATTGCTACTAACAAATCTCTTGTTAAGAATTTCCTAGACTTGATTCACATGACATTGTTAGAATTGAATACAAAGGATGTCAATGAACATCACTGCACCAACATATGATCAAAATTAATACCACATGAGTAGTTCCAAAAAGGGCAAAAAAAATATTGATTTCGCCCCCTATTTTCAACAATCAACATGCATTGCTTTGATGCTAACTTCTATTCTTTTACGCCTAGTAGGGGTTAGTAGAAGCTACAATAACTACACAATCCTTTGAAAATAGGAGCTACTCATGCACAAATCTAGCCATTTCTAAAAAAAACATATTTATTTCGGGACAGAGAGAGCACATGCTTAGAGCATCCAAACTAGCATGCACCAAAGATCTAACACATGCCAAATTTGAATGACAAATCCTTTGGACCCCTCAAATTAGTTTTCATAGCGCTCAATCCTAGCAAGTCTAGCAATGGCCCTTGAAATCACTATTCATCCTAATTTTAGTGAACTTTATCCTAAATTCTGCTTGGTGAATGATTAATTGACTATTTATGCACTTGGTGATTGATTAATTGACTATTTATGGGACACATTTGGTCACTTCAAAAAATAGATGCTAACTTTTAGAATGTCAAACTTGGTGCAGCTGCTCTTATGCAATAGGATTTTGGAGTATTGTTAATTGAGTATTTATGATATGTCCGGGCATCTCATACATCCTACAAGAGGTCCAAGGAGTTCAGAGAAAGAAGGTTCCAAGTCGCACTTCTTGTGAAGTTTCACAACCATCAGCACTAGCAAGAACTGAAAATCAGAAGACAATCACATGAGCACCACCCAAATAATCAGGAATCAAGACTGGACTAATTAATTACACTGCTAATCCAATTCTGACGGTATGAGAGAAAGATAAACTCACAATCCCAACAATACAAATTGAATAGAATTTCCTAAGTAATTTTTATTGAAAACCAATACCAGTAGCTCAACATTGTGAGAAAGATCTACAGCAGTGCCTGGAACCGATGCTCTTAGAAAGACGACCGAGCACCTTAGTGGCGATCAAGTAAAAAAGCACCCAATTATTAGTGTTAATAGGGAGTCACTGCAGTATGTGGAATACACACACTCTACACAATACAATAAAAATTCTAGCAAACTCCCTTCCACTGCGTTGCCATCAACAACAACCCAGCTCTCGGTGAGCATGAGAAAATACCAAAAGCAAGAGGGGCCAAGAACAAGCCTGCGTTCTCATAACCTAAGTGCTCTTGCAAGCTTGAAAAAAACACAACCCATCCGCTAGGCGGAGTCGTTCTGACAGAAACATTCCCTGACATTTTACAACGGGCCTTGCTTTCAGCCACATTCAATAATTACAGCATGTGCTAACTGACTGCCTCCTTTGCCTCCGTCTACAGTTTCACACCACTGGCTCCATCTGCACCCTCCCTCTCATCTAACTCAAAGTTTACGTGTCCACTTCAGGGCTAGACTTGGTGTGCTAGAATTAAGACGAACAATCAATTAAAACAGCTTCTCACCCTTGCTCTACAACAGTAATTCACTAGTGCAACAACTGAAAAGAGAGGCATAGAGATACATCCAGAATGTGTCATTCCCAGACCAACGCGAGGGCTTGATAAATACTAAGATGAAAAGCAATGAAGTTGGTGCATAGATTGAACCAACGTTGTGTCAGCCATCAACTCCTTCAATTTACATACTGTTGACTGTGCGATGTTCTTTCTTGATGGATGTAAGCATGTCAGAATACTCTCCTGAAGAATTCTCATACAGAAAGCCATTGGCTCCTTCTCCAGTTCCGTTTCCATTTCCATGCGCATCGCCCTGCTCAACACACGACTACATTTTCAGCATCCAGGCCAGGGGTATCACGCGTTGTTCGTTCACTACTCACTAACCAAGATTTCATGGTTATAATTGACCATTTTAATCGATCATATTATGAAAATAGTAAAATTCAGACGGTGCCAAATTCTATATAACCAGAATCAGTGAAGAACATTACATGTGTTGGTCAAAAAAACAAAAACTGAACTAAAGAAAGTGCGTGTTCCTGAAAGTACATATCTCAGAGCAGTACCTCATCATCGTCATCATCTTCGCGCTTGCGCCGAATAACAGCAACTGGTAGTTCATCATCCATATTCTTTGCAAAACGCCCTCGAACTCGGGGACGGCTATCTGCCAATGTTTTGCGGCAGGCGTACTGCAGAAAAACATTGAAACAAATCCTAAAATACTCAGCATTCACTCGGCATGTCGTTACGTAAATGAGAGCTAAAACACAAGATAAAAAACTTTGTATTAATTACTACACCTTCGTAAGAATGAACTTTGTACGAACTAGAAGAAAACCTACTGGTTCCAGCAGCCAGCCAATCAGCCATCAATTCAACATGGGAGTGATATATTGTAGAAAGGAAAGGGAATGTACCTTTATCTTCTTGTTGAAATTGCGTTGGGTACGCTTCTGCTGATACCTATGTATCCTTATCTTGCGCTCCTCCATGCTGTATTTCCCAACCCTATAATTGCCATCGTCAAAACTTGGAGATGCACTTCCCCCCAAACCCCCTTGCATGCCATTTAATGTCTGCACAAAACAAAGTCATTGGTGACTGTCAATACATGGCCTCAGATCCCCTGCATTAGCAAATCAGCAGACACATGCGCCATATCTAAAGAACACTGAAAAGACATAGCACAAAGAAGTAATAAACCCTCAACCCTCTAAAATGACACAAATCCAGAATAGCACATTCCCTAATATCCTCAATTTGTGTCAAAGAATCTCTCATGTTGTGTACACTTGAGATTGGGCAACTATCACATGTCAAGTTGTGAACATGGATGAGAGTGCTAATAGAAGTACACTCGTCACGCCTGAAGCAGTGTCATTAGATTGGATTGAGTGTGTAAGAAATGCTTAGATGATATTAGTTAAAGCGGAATAAAGAAACAGCATACAATCAAATCACCTGTATATCACCAGCACTGTAGACACGACGCATGCTCATGGGGCGCATGCCGGCGCTCTGAAACTCCGCCAGACTGGGCTGCAGGCGAGTTCCTGGACTCGTCAATCCTCCTCCAGGACGGTCCACAAGTGAATTGCGTGAATTCATTCCGTTTTCAGATGAGCGTGGTGGCGGAGCCGCATGGCGCAGCTGCCCCAAGGCATGGCTACTGAAACTTCGCTGCATGCTCGATCGAGTCATTTGCGGGAGTGGCTGCAATCCATCCCCATCTCCATCCACCTAGTCCACAGAAAACAATGCCTTAATTAGATAAGAACATTGCTATACGCAACAGGCACTTCAAAAGGTCTTCTAGTTTCAGAATCCGATCCGCCAACAACAGAAGCGTAGAAGTGGCCGCCAAAAGTATAAAAACATGAACGCAAAAGGCCACATTAATGGATCAAGGAGCTCTTAAAGTGCGTCTGTACTTATTCTTACTTTTCTTTTGCGCGCTAAACCTGTAAGAGGCTAAACGCAAAAAATCAAACAACAAGATGTGGTTTACAAGAGAAAAAAAGTATCGAGTTTGGACAAGTTTATATTGTGCTAGTACTCAACATAATAATACTCAAGCACCATGAAAAATAGAGTAACCAAAAACGTACAAAGGTCCTGTCAACACATACAAGTTTCCAGAATTCAACGAATACCTGATCAACAAAGTCATCCGTGTCAACCCCACTCTCTTGCCGCAAGAGGCCTGGCTGCTGCAAGCCGTAATACTGCTTCTCTTGCGACATTTTCATCCCATTTTCGGTGAGACTCTCAAAGTGCTCTTTCCCTTCAGAGGAACTCGGAGACAACACGGGTGACACGCTCTCCATGCCATTGCTCTCGGCTGCAACAGCAGCCATCAGGATCTCTTGACTTCCGAACCTTGACATGATTCCATTTGTCGTAGGTGGTGCCTGCGACGTCACCACCTGCGCAACAGGCAACGTTTGGGGAGCTGACATGAACTGCTTTGTTGTCCCAGAGGAGATTGCTCTGGCAGGCGGGTAAGTCACTAGCCCTGGAGGAAATCCCAAACTCGCAGTGGTCTTCACATCGAAGCTATAGGGAGGCGCCATCTGCTCCAGTGTCAATCCGTTGAGCTTCTCCGAGGCCATCATGGAAGGCGACATCAAACCAGTTTGAGATGGCGCCGAAGGGGATCCTACCCCATTTCCTTGCAAGTAAAGCCCCGAAACTCCATATGCCATGCCCATATTCTCCAGGTCCAATGTTGGCTTGGTAAACACGTAGTCGCCGTGTAAACCTCCATTGGAATATACGGCACCAACGCTCCCTGCTGGGGCTTCCTGCTGGATAATTGAATTAGTGTCACACTTCGCCTCTACCTCATCTACGAATGAGTCTCCGTTCAGTGCTGTCGACTTGAAAATATCGCGAGTCTCGAACGATGTCAAACTGGACCCTGTAATGCCGTTAAACGTGCCATCCTGGCAACGAGAAAAAAAAATATTCAAATCAGCAATCGACAGAGACAAACTAGCATGGGTGCTACGAATGAACTAGATTTAGGTGCATCTTTGAACTAGATTCTCTTTCTAACACCATTTCCTAACAGCAAGTGTGAATAGACCTTAACCCTCCGCATCGTCCGAACTAACCCTCATCATGGGGTTCCTGCATACTGACCGTGCTCCAGCGAAAATAGCTCCAAGTGTCAGGGGACGTATGGACTCGAACTTAAGAGAAAACTAGAACGCTCTACACGAGGGTCAGATATTCAAGGCTAAACACGATTTATTCGGTCGGAATGCAGCCGCAGATTCCAGAAACAACAGGAGGCGTGAATGTTACGAACTCCAATGACGAAGCTAAGTCATCCCGAACTGTGGAATGTTGCAAACTAAATGAAAAGATACCAATTCATTAGTACAGATAGCATGCACTTCGACTTCGACCTCGACCTCCAAAACTTCTAGATTCGCCAAAGAAGGTTAAGTGCAGGAATCGAATCTTTTTCCGAAGTGAAACAAAGAAATTAAGCCCTCACACCGACACTGATAAGACTCAGACTGCCTGTAATTCTTTTTGTAAACGACCACGCGCCGCAAGATCTGCCCTCTAGCGTTCGTACTTTCCGCAATCGGCTGAATACCTGAAGGGCGACAAGGACGAGAAACCTACACCTCGTGGACAGCGCCTTTAACACACACAATTAGGACCGAAGGCAGGGGAAACGAGCAAAAGACAGCGTGCGACGGAAGGAGAAACTCACATCAAGTCCACTAGTGTCGCCAAATGACCCAAAGTCAAGCCCATCAGCATTGCCAAGGAGCGCATCTGTAAAAAAAAGCGCTTCCGCTTCCGACTGATTGAGATACAGATCTTCCTCTCCAGACATTTAGAGAGACGCGGGATGAAGTGATCTTCCACGAGCAAGCCCGCGAACAAAATCCACACCACAACCACAACCAACACCACAACCAACTCAACTCAACCCAACCCAACCCAACCGTCGACGACGACTGTGGAGTCTTACAACTTCACCCGAAAACTCCCATCACTCTAACCTGTTGTCCCCACTCATGGTGACCGACTGTATCTCCCCACAATTCACAAGACGCTCAGGTCACAACCAACAATCTTTTCCCAAACTCGTCGTCCCCCCCGCGCCTGTCTCCACCCTCACTCCCACACGCAGGATTGCTTGATCCTCGAAAATCCGCCGCAATTCGTCCTCGCGAGCTTCCACCACGCACACCCCACCTCCCAAATCCACCTTGGCTTCCCAAATCTCACAAACCCCGTGAGCTCAAGCTTTTTCCTGTGGCGCAATTCAAGAGGATCTCTCTTGCGCCGCCCCAAAGCAGAAAAATGATAGGGACTTGCGGTGGGCTGTGGGATGGCGTTGCTGCGAAGCGAACCACGACGACTGTGAGGATCAGCAAACGGGAATCATCGATTGCTGGACAATCGAAGGGGCGACGAAGGCGATTTGCGAGAGGAGAGGCGGAGGAGGAATCATCCCTCGCAACAGGGGAGAGAGGCACACCAAGTGAGGCGGAGAGTTCCAGCTCTTCTTCCCTTCTACCCATTGGCGCTCAGGACCGGACCCGGGCAGCGTCACTCGCCGGGTATCAACCCACAACTAAACAGGACATTCCAGAGGAGGGCTACCCATGCCGTATTTCGGCATCTTCGCTATTACTTTACTATTTTCGCATTCACACAGAAATGGTTGATTACTACGCTTGTCGAGACGCTTGTCCATCAATCACTGTTGCCTTGTCACTGGTTTGATTCATTTTTTTAGTCATTTCCAATACATTCGAGACTCCTTTCCCTTGGGATACCTTACCTTCCGAATATCTCCTCATGTAAAAAACGGTTTTAATTAGCATGTTCATTAACACGTCATTAGTAGGGTCATAAACCACTCACTCACTCACTCCGCTCCACAACAAGCATGGCACAAATTGAAAAAAGCCCAGTAACGCAACGACAGTAAGTAGACAGATAGCGCTAACATACTCTCGATTTATTTAATAATGTTAAAGTTGGCATAACTGGGACTGATAATGGAGTGCCACTACCTTACCTTATTGTTTTTACTATCAATTATCCATTCCATTTCATGCAGGCATCATTCCTGGTGAAGTTGGAAAAAAAATGATTCTCTCTCTGGGTAATGAAAACTTTGTTCTACTGGTGAATGATTAGCGCAACCATTGCGTCTACAGTACTCTAATCAATTCAGTGTTCCCACTCATTGACTTTCCTGGATTTTCTGTCCCCGTACCTCTGCTTCATAGATGGACAGCATCTTTGTTCAATACAAGGGGCTCCCAATGTCCAAAAGCTTTGTGTTAATTTCCACGGTAACTAACTTAATTTGGAAATGGGCTCTCGCTCTACCTTGCAAAAACATGAAGGGAGAATACTGCAAAAAATGTAGATGTGCGTACTGTACAGTATAGGGACTAGGAGGGATTAATCACATGTAAGTAGGCAGTTTACTTACTCTTAATCACGCTATAAGCTTATACTTAGTGGACAGGAAATTAAGAAGTGTGTGCTAACAACCCATACAATTGAGTGAGTCGATCATTTGCAAAAGGAGGGCAATTCCCAATTGTCTAATGAAAAGGTGGCTTACTTCCTCCCCGGAGGAGAGAATAAGTGACTGTCCCATCTCTTCCTCACTCCCTGCATGCTGCATGGCATTCCTTTCTGCAGCTACGTACACAGGAAAGAGTTGATTTTCCTCACACCCATACTTAGCTTATTATATATTTATATTAAGATCTCTTCACTGAACTACCGGTATTACATGATGACAGCTGGACAGGTAGATCTTTTGTGTGAACTTCCTGTGATGCCTCCACACGCGCACCCACTGGGGCCAGTTGGGGGAAACAAACAGGTGTTGGTTCCAATTAAAATTTCACTCGAAAAATGGGGTAAGCTAAGCTTCCGTTTTCAATTGTGTCAATTAAAAAAAATGAGAGAAAATGGAAAAAAAAATAAAATGGTATACGTTAAGTTTAACAGGCCTTGCAACTGACTGACCTCAGGAATTCAATGGAAATTCATTATGGGAATATGGGAATAAATGGACTGCATAGTACTGTACAGACGGACACCTCCATCGCTCTTGCAGTCTGGGTCGGTACAAGAGGGCAAGCTAGAGTGCTAGACTGACTTACTAGTTCGTCCAGTTAGTTAGTGAGTTAGTTAGTGTGCGATGAACATTCTGACTGGATCGAAAGGAATCGAAAAGGAATCGAATCGGAGGGTTATTCGGGTGTTGTCGAAATCCGTTCCTGAAAATATTTTGCAGCATCTCCATTTGGTTCAAAAAATCATTTTAAAAAAAAAAATGCCTACAGTGATTTGAATTCCTACTCTATTTTAATCTGCTTCTTATCAGCAAAACTATGCCAACAGTGTCATTACAGAGATTGGGCTGTGTGCAATTACTCGAGTCTATTATTAGCTTCATTATTCAGTGGATTTTTTTTAATGTTTTTAAAGATTAGCAAAATTGCAAGGGCCTGCAGTTTTATAACCCAGTTTGGGTAGAACATTCGAAATTTTTAACATTTACCAAGCAATTTACCACATTTGATATTATTTGCAAAAATTTGACATTCATTTGTAAAAAACTAGCCTAATTGCCCCTAGGAAGCAACTTTTTTTTTTCTTCCTTTTTGTGACAAAGCTAGCCACATGTTTAAGAAAATTCATAGCATTTTAAATTAAGGAACATGCGAAAAAAAAAAAAAAAAGAGAGAACTAGCATCAAGAAAACTCTTATGCAAAGCCCTTTTTTCAACAATTTATGGCTTACACATACATTACTCTCTTCGAAATGTAAATTGTAGAATTCTGAATTTCAGTTGGTCCTACAACGGGAGGAAAACCAACGAAATTGTCCAAAATATGTGGCTTCAGCAAACTTGATCAATCAGTGTTTAGAAACAAAGGTGTTGAATTAGATGGCAATTGGAAATATTGGATTAAGGCCATGATAGGAATCTATTGTAAGTCAGAAGGTGCTATGCCTAGCGTGTTGATGGAGACCATAATAGGAATCTACTATAAGTTAGAAGGTCCTATGCATAATGTGTAAGCCAGAAGGTCTTGTGCATAACGTGTAAGCCAGAAGGTGCTATGCCTAGCGTGTTGATGGAGACCATGATAAGAATCTATTGTAAGTTAGAAGGTCTTGTACCTAACGTGTAAGCCAGAAGGTCTTGTGCATAACGTGTAAGCCAGAAGGTCCTATGCATAAACATATAAGCCTGAAGGTCCTATGCCTAGCGTGCTGATGGAGACCATGATAAGAATCTATTATAAGTTAGAAGGTCCTATGCCTAACATGTAAGCTAGAAGGTCCTATGCATAAACGTGTAAGCCAGAAGGTCCTATGCCTAGCGTGTTGATGGAGACCATGATAAAAATCTATTATAAGTTCAAAAGTCCTATGCCTAACATGTAAGCCAGAAGGCCCTATGCCTAGCGTGTTGATGGAGACCATAATAGGAATCTACTATAAATTAGAAGGTCCTTTACCTAACATGTAAGCCAGAAGGTCCTATGCATAAACGTGTAACTTAGAAGGTCCTATGCCTAGCTTGTTGATGGAGACCATAATAGGAATCTACTGCAAGTTAGAAGGTCCTACACCTAATGTGTAAGTTAAAAGGTGTTATGTCTAATGTGTAAGGCATAGGGTCATGTGCCTAACATGTTAATGGAAACCACTACCACTAGATATACTACCTTACGTTCTTCAATAATGGTTTTGCCACGTGCAAGCCTTGTTATTACATGCATGATGTTTCTCCACGACATATTCAACTCCAGTAGAGGACAAACTCTTGCATTAGAAGACATACTAGTTAGTCCAAGGATATACATGAAATAAGCATTAGAAGAAGAATGAGACTTGAAGAGGGACAATGAAAATATTGTTAAATAATTTAGTTTTTTAGTTTCTCAAGAAAAAATTCAGTTTTTTTTCAAAAACTCAATCCAAATTGGTGAGCAATTTTTATTATTTTGTTTACAATTGAATTGTATACGGGTCTCTCTTGGTCATAATTTCTAAAAGAGAAAGGGGCTTTCTAATGTACAGAGGTTAGGTTGCCAAAAAATAGTGGTTTATTTTGTAAACAATAAATATTAGTTTAAAAAGTAAAATAAAATAAAAAATTATTAAGGGGGAGAAATGTGTTTCAAAATTAGCAAAATTGAAAGGGCCTTCAAATTTTATAACCTAGTTTTTGTAGAATATTCAAAAAAATTAACATATACATAGCAATTTACCACAATTTGGTACCATTTGCATAATTTTAATATTCATTTGTAGTGAACTAGCCTAATTCCCCCCCCCCCCCCCCCGCCAACTTTTTTTGCTTCTTTTTTGTAACAAACTTGGCCACGTGTTTAAAAAATTCATAACATTTCAAATTAGGGAACAAATACCAAAAAACTCAAAGAGAAAACTAGCTTAAATTTTTTTTACATACAAAGCCTTTTTTCAACAATTTGGAGATTGAACATATGTTATTCTTTCTTTAAAATGCTAATAGTGGAGTCCTAGATTTCATCTAATCATGCAAGGGGAGAAAAGAAACATGGAAATTGCCCAAAATATGTGGCTTTGGCTAGCTTGATCAATCCATGTTTTCAAATAAAAGTGTTGAATTATAGAGCAATTGGGGATATTGGATTTAGGCCATCAAAGGAATTTAAGTCGAAAGTTGCTATGCCTATCTTAACTTATTGATGAAGACCACTAACATTGGATATACTATTGCATGTCTTATAGTAATCTTTTTGCCACATGATGTTTAAAAAAATTTATAACATTTCAAATTGGAGAACATGCAACTAAAACAACCAATAGAGAATTAGCTTCAAGAAAACTCTCATATAAAATTTATTTTGTAATAATTTATGGCTTGCACATTCATTACTCTCTTCAAAATGAAAACGGTTGTGTTTTAGATTTCATCTAAATCCACAAGGAGGAAAAACAACAGGAAAATTGCTCCAAATATGTGGCTTTGGCAAGCTTAATCAATTCAAGCTTTGAAACATAGGTGTTCAACTATAGGATAGTTGGGGATATTGGATTTAGGCCATGGGAGGAGGCTAAGTCAGAAGTTGCTACACCTAACTTGTTGATGGAGACCACCCACATTGGATATACTTCTTATATACACATGGCAGGAAGATTAGCACATGGCAGGAAGATTAGAAGAATAAATGTTTTATTTTGTGACAATGAGATTTCCTAGACCATGTGTCTTCTAGTCGCATTCTTAGTGTTATTAGAAAGCTCTTTGTAAGGAATGGTGCATGGGGTTTGATTAATGGCATTCCAACTCACGATTGAAAAGAATTTTGAAGTTTTTATAATTAAAAAAATTAAAACATCACTTTTACTTTTATCTTTGTTGTGGCAACGGCACATGGCACACTATTTTATATTTGAAGTGAAGATACTTGCAATCTCCATCTACTAATAAAAAGTAATAAGAAAAAATATTGACAAGTTACAAACATGCCCAAAATTGTTTAAATGCCAAAAAGAAACCTCATAAATTTCAAGGTTAAGGAATTCAACACTTTAAGACAAAATTTCACTCTGCAAGTGCTTGTATCTATATGCATATCTACATCTGGTTGTAGACATGGGACTAAAATACGCCATTTCAAAATGAATCTCTACTTTATGCAAGATGAAATTAGTCTTCTTTTACAAAAAATCCATCTCTATTCAAAGTATAGATGAAGTTGTCAAATCTAGTAAATGAAAGAAGTGTATGAACATAATAGAAGAGTTTTTTTGGGTCCAAAAGTTGGATGAATGTAGAATTACAATGTTTCACCATATTTTAAGTGATCCCCATCTTAGTACATTCTCAAAAAGTAAAAAAAAGAAAGAAAAAACTATCATGTTGTTCACTTGAGACTAATTAACTCCTAAAGGACTGTTCGTCCCCTCGAGGGACAATTTGGGTCCGGGCAGGTTCCTACAACCTCAATTTTTAGTGAACTTTTTTGAGATTTTTTGAGGATGTGTGGTTTTGCAAAAGCTTTGTGGATCTATAAATTTTATTTCAATTAGTGCTTGGGAGAAAAAAGTCATGGCACAATAAGCCAAAAATGGAGGTCAATAGACAGCACACAAAAATCACAAAAAGTCAAAATAAACTTAAAATTTTTTTTTCCTAAAACTATATATCTTTGTCTATATTTGAAGCTTTTATTCATCCTATTTGGACTCGTGATGAGAAAGTTATAGACAATCTTAGTTTTTAGGTCAATCTAAGCATTTTCTTGAAAAAATAACTTATAGGATTCATTTTTTAATGCAATTTTTACAATTTTCCAAACAAAATTGTTAGATAGGGTTTTATTTTCTTGCTAGAACAATCTCATCATTGGGATTATTGTATTTCAATTTCATCTTAGAGCTATTAACAATTTAGTTTTTTCCTCAATCTTGACTTACTTCTACTTAACAATTTTTTTATGAATTAAAAATTAAATGTTTCTTACTTTAACTTTTTTTCCTAGATTATAAACTCAAGTATTCAACATAAAAACTTAGAAATTCAAAATCAATAGTACAAAAAAATTAAGTGAAGAAGATTCAAAGTGAAAAAAATCTAGTGAAGCAAAGTGCAAAAAAACTTGTTTTCTTCACTTTGGATGCAAATATCTTGCAATCTATGCAGTCAAAATTTCTGAAATTTCTTGCATACATTTTGATACTAGTCTATTATAAGATCCTACAATTAGATATGCAAAAAAACCCAATATTTAAAGTTTATTGCTTGGAATATATATATAACACTCGATCAATTTTGAATTTCTATGGGACTTGAGATGGAGATCTTTTGAAACACCCTCACCTCACTCTTCCATCCTCACAAATTGAATTCGACTGAAGTTTGTGGAAGTAAAGCGTGACCGCAAGTACTCATGGTATTTGTAGTGTGTAACTTAGCATGCATCCTTCAAGTTGTCCACGCACGTGAACATCGTATTCATTCACTTCAACATCTTGCCATGTCATAAAATATGAAACATGGAATTTAAGTTGATGGCTTGAGGGAGCTTGGAAGCTATGGACAAGGTGGACACCTGAGATTGTACGTCAATGCCAGCTTTCAACATGAAGGTGTTTTTTGTGCAGGTGGAGTTTTAAAAGCAATCAAAACATCAGAGTTACTCAACATAGAATTGGAGAGAGAATGCGAAACACTTTTGTATGAAAACCATAAGGAATGAAAGCACAAAAGGTAGACAAGCCTATTAGCACCCGGATTTCAGCAATTTGAATGTCTTGGAGCCAATTTCAAGAGGGGCACATATTATTCAAAGGTGTGCATGTGTTTCACAAATGGAATTGTCATTTTACAATTAAAATTGCAATTTATATGAATTTTGGAAGCGATCTAGCCTGAAATTTAAAAAAACTGCCTATAGAGTGGAGTCACAAACGTCCTATCAACAACCAATAACCGCCTTTTCATGTATCTATTAACACTTAAGTATTCACCAATAAAACATTGACATGTTGCCCCTTGTGGCATTAATGTATTAGTTTTGTCATAAAAGTGAGCAAATTGGGATGAGTTTGGTAGCGGAATTGGGACCAAAAGCAGGGTGAAAGAAATAGACAATTAGAGGAGATGGATTTGTCTACCTAAGTAGAAAGGAAAGTGTTTATTTTGGGCAAAATTTTGCTTAGTCTGACAGATTCTTGACCTCTCGGGCTTCATCCTTCCATTTATTGGCCAATACAGGGAGGCCAATAGGGACCACAATGGTGATAAGAAATGTGTTATTGAAGTTAAATTTAATGCTGGAATGTTGGGTTGGTCATCGTGAAAATCATCTTTTTTGGTGTCGAGTGAATCATTTGCTTAAAAAAAACACAATAACACTCATTGGAGGTCAAACTATTGTGCATACCTCTCTTTCCCACAAAAAAATTCCAAAAATAAACATATGCAGTTCTATCTTAGATAGAAAGAATTTTCTTTCACCCATTAGACACTTTTAGGCTACTACATTGTTACAAGGTTAAATAGATTGTTGTTTGGCTGGTACAGCCACTTTTCAGTGCATTGTGCATTGTGACAAACTGTGTCACAATGCACTGAAACACATACCCTCCCCCCCTTTGTATTTAAATTAATAAAAAAAATTATACCCTCCCCCCTCCTTTGTATTTAAATTAATAAATTTATTTTAAATTAAATTAAAATTAAAAAAATTCAAGAACCCCCTCCCCGCTTTGTAGTTTCCAGGTGGGGGTGGGATGACAATTGATATGGGACATATCGTGTATTTCATATTTCATATTTTAACTATATCTTATGTCCCGTACAGTAAATTGAAGTCGTATCTTGTATCCGTATCTCTTATCTCTATTAAATAGATAAATAAAAACCTTACTGAAATTAGTGATGCCAAGTAGAATGGCATGGTAAGAAGAAGAATTAAGGTAAAACATATGTTGGGAAAGATTCAACTATCTGAACTTCATAGACATGACGGGATGGCACAATAAAAAACAACATGTTTCTTCTCTCAAAAAATTCTCAAGTCATATAACCACCTATTGTATTTAGGTAGACTACATTAGTAAGCACCCGCTAACACCCAAGTTTAAATTCATGGTCACCTTACTAGTATGCCAAGGCCAAAGCCCCTAAACCAAAGTCAAAATGCCTTAATAGCATAGAAAAACAAATTTCTATATTTAAATCCCTCAAGGACTATAAAGTAGTCCAAATTTCTAAAATCCTTAAGATGTATTATAACATATAATTTAG
Organism: Antitrichia curtipendula; assembly: GCA_951230915.1. Lineage (NCBI taxonomy): Eukaryota > Viridiplantae > Streptophyta > Bryopsida > Hypnales > Leucodontaceae > Antitrichia > Antitrichia curtipendula. Next base: position 10,051,353 of record OX579634.1, read on the forward strand.
AAAAATAATTTAATGATGACTATCAAAAATAGTTGTATAGTATTATTTATATATATATATATATATATATATATATATATATATATATATGATAAGATCAACAATTACACAAATCAATATTCTTTAATAAAATTTGAAGTGAGATTTTGAAACTCTTTCTTGATATCTGATTTTTACAATAATTTTTCCTTTAAGTTCAAATTGTTAAGTTTGAATGATAGTGATTTTTGAAGATTTTTTATTTACTTTTTTCATTCAAGTTGTATTTCAAGGGCTTGTTCAAGGGCCATTTTTTGTATTGTACCAATAGTGAAGAACTAACACTAGAATCTTCAAAAAGAATTGATGGATGAAAAAACACATTCTTTAGTGTTTAGGGTGTGTTTGCATTCATATGTTGTTTGAAATTTGAATGCCTAGTCCTTAAGGAATTCAAAGTTGATAGAATCCTCTATTTTATGAAATCTTTATTTTAATTATTATCAATTATTAATACCTCATTTATTATAATTTAAAGCAAAAAAATAAAGAAGCAAATTGGAAATATTATTTCAAAGTCGAGATTGATCAATGGCAAAAATTAAAAACTACAAGTGTTACCTTCATTACTTAATGTTTGACTCCAAAACAAAATTAGGTCTCTAATGCTTTGTGTATTATTAGTAGCCATTGATTGAAGGTTTTGGCCTTTGAAGAGTTTGGAGATAAAAAAATTCAATTTAATTTCAAGCATATACTAGAGTCCAATGAGCTGTTGCCAAATTTGAATTGGAGGATAAGAAGAGACACCTATTAGTAATCAACACACTCAAAATAGCTATGTGTTGCATACAACACCAAAACAACAAATTTCAAACACCAAAAGGCACAAAATTAATTGTGGCAATGAATCCAAACTTCAAGTAGGTGAAAAGATAGAATAAACGATATTCCTTAGTAGTGTAGCATATTTGCATTCATTTTTTGTCACATACATTACCCTCATGAATGTAATCTTCGTACGCAAATATTATTATTTTTTGTATAAACAAGCTCTAACTTAACTCCTAAAAAGTCAAATGTTCAAAATTCAAACAAAAAATGAATACGAAAATGTCTCGGCCACATGGAATCTTCATTTTTCTTTTGTTTAAAAATTTATAGATTCTTGTATTCATTATTTTATATTTGTAATTTATAGAATTTAACAACTTCCTTGTAGAAATCTTTTATATTTCAAGACATATAAATATGTGATCTTAAACACTAACTATTTCAATTCAAAAAATAGCTTTTTAGACACAGTTTAAATTATTTTATAAAAATAACAAACATTCAATCTATAATCAATTTAAAAAAGAATTTCAAATTTTTGATTTCAAATTTTTATCAAAATAAGTTGGTTATTGTGATAATTGATTTGCAAATTTGAAACTTATAAGAATTTATAAGAGTTTATAAGAATTAAAATTTATTAATCTACAATACTTAATGTATTTCTAATATTTTAAAAGAGAAAGATCAAACCATGTGATCATTTCAAATGGTTATGATCCTTTTTTTTGCAATATTATCGGTTTTATAAAAATTTATATAATTATAAATTACAAATTAATTACATCACAAATTAATGATTAAAAAATTTAAAGACTTAAAAAATTTACATGTTTTTAGCTTTCAACAAATTTAAAATTTAAAAATGTATAGTTTCAACATTTCAACATTCTAAAATCTTCAATTTGTAGTCCATAGTTAAGCAAAGAAAATTCAAGCCTTGGTTCAATAAATGCATTGGATCTTTTTTTCTATTGGCTTTAAACCAATCTAATTTTTTGAAATTTTAAAGTCTTGAAATCTATGAGTAAGAAAATTATAAATTAAAAAATTCATTTGTAAAATTTTTAGTTGTAAATCACAAATTTACAACATATACATTATATGATTCCAATTTTTATATTTAAGAATTAGAAATTTAAAATTTATAGCCATTTTTTGCTAATTTTTAAATGAATGAAATATAAGAATTTTTAATTTTTAATTTCAATTTAATAGTCTTTAATTTATAAACTCTTCTAATATTTAAAAAAAACTATAATATTGCAAAAGAGGAAGATCAAATCAATTGTAATGAACCTCAAACGTCTAAAAATTGTATACATCTTAAATAGAACCAATTGTGTTCAATTTATTAGCAATCAACTCATATTAGGTGAAAGCAAATGAGTTCAAACGACTGACATTTTATTTGTGATAAACCTCAAATGGCGAGGTAATGTACGCATCTTACATGGAAATACTTAAGTTCAAACAACTAGCATTTTTGTTGGGATAAACCTCTAACGGCTAGGCAATGTACACATCTTACACAGAAGCACTCAAGTTCAAACGGCTAGCATTTTATTGGGATAAACCTTAAACGGCTACGCAATTCAAACATTTTTACACATAAAACACTTAAATAAGTTCAAACAGCTAACAATGTCAGGAGAAGAAATTGAATCCAAACGACTAGTCATTTAATTGTCATAAAGCTTGAACAGTTAGGCAACGTTCACATCTTACACATGAGCACTTAAGTTCAAACGGCTAGGTAGTGTACGCCTCTTATACAGAGGCACGGCACTTCAATTCAAACGGCTAACAATTAAATTCATGTCAGGAGAAGAAATTGAGTTCAAACAACTAGTCATCAAATTGCGATAAACCTTGAATAGTTAGGCAACGTTCACATCTTACACATAAGCACTTAAGTTTGAATGACTAGACATCTAATTGCAATAAACCTCAAACGGCTAGGTAATGTGTGCATTTAGATGGAAGCATTTAAATTCAAACGGTTAACAATCAAATTCATATTAGGAGAAGCAATTGAGTTCTCAACCAACCAACCACCTAACACATGCTAGATGAAAGGACGCACAAAAAGGTTGGAAAAAATGAAAAAATGTTGGCTTTACAATTTTGGAGTTTCAACCCATTGCATCCTAGAGGAGCCAAAAATGTTCATAAAAATTTGAAAAGCATGAAACCCGTTTAGATTTAAAATTTCAAATAAACTCAATAAATGTTAGAAACCTTGCACTACATTAAATGATACAAAAAATTGTTGCATTCCGAGATGTAGAAGGTCTCCAACTACTACTAGTAAACACTAATAAGATATACTAATAATAATACAATATACTAATATATCATAATAAATGACACTAAAATGCTAATAATAGTATAATATTCTAATATACCACAATATATGCTAATATATAATAACACCCTATTGCATATTTTAAGTGTATGCAATTGTAATTTGCATGTTAGGTTTTTTGAAAATCAAACAGTTGGAATTTAGCTATTAGAATTGATCTTCTAATTTTGTATTATAAGTATATGAGTTAGTGTTAAGATCAATAAGTCTAAATCCTAAATTGTATATGGATTGTGTTTTCTAACTTCAAATTTTTTGAAACATTGTATGTTTGCTTGCAATGAATTGTTAAAAAGGTAAGAATGTCTAATTTCATATCCACATTTGTTTTGTTGGCCAAAAGTTTATTGTAATTTCTATAAGGCTATGAATATACAAGATCATTAATTAATGTTCAGATTGTTTAATACAAAGTAGGGTCTTTAAGTGCCCCTCTTTGCTTAATGCTTCAAACATTTTCTTTAGCTTTGGTGAACAATTGTCACTTGTGTAAAAAAAATGGATCCACTTAACCCCAAAGTGACAAAGAGGACAGAAAGTGTCCTCACACAATTTCAAGTCCAGTTCAAAGTGCTGTAACTTTTGCATCCAAATTCCAAATTCAATCAAACTTGTTGGAAAAGTTGCGTTCTCCCCCTCTAGTTTGTGTGGTAAGATTTTCTGATTAATCCAAGGTTTATTGATTTTTTGGAAGTCAATCGAAGGTCACAACTTCAATTTGAGTTCACCAAATTGTATTTTAGGGCTGCAACTTTGGGGCCTTGTATCTCCTTCATCCATTGCTCATTTTCAATAATAAAAACTTGGGTTTTGTTCCCCTTGAAGTATAGTTATTGTGGTAAAGTTTTCATGTCAATCCAAGTTGTTTTGAATGTTTGGGAGCAATTCGAATTTTTAAATCCTGTCATTTTTGGAGTATAGTGAACTTTGGCGGCTTGTTTCTTCTTCATACAAAGTCTATTTTCAATAATTCTTTTTGAAAAATTGAGCATACTAGTGACTAGTCTAGTTTGTGTGGCTAAAATTTCATGTTAATCCAAGAATTAATGAGTGACAAAGAAGCATTCTAATAGAAGGTGGTTCAGCTTTAGATCTGTTTTTTGCAATTTTCCTTGCTGATTTTTGACATTTCAAAGCTGTTTTGTAGACACAATGAGTCAATTGAATGAATTTTTTTCCACCAATGTGTTTGTATACTAGTGTAAAGTTTTTTCATTTGAGTAGGTTTAGAAATCAGATTTCACCTCCAATTGTGTTTTGGGGAAAATTTCAGCATCCATTTTCAACACTAAAACATTATGATCTTGCAATCTATGTGGCCAGTTGACTTCAAATTTTGTACATGTCATCTACAACATGTACACTACAAGATTGTACGGTTGAGATTTGTATAACTTGAAGACATTTAGATCCATAAAGCTTCAAAAGCAATGATGTTTTTGAACCCCATAAATTGAATGTCACTTTGGGGTTAATCCTTAGAGCTCCAACATTTAAAATTTGGACAATGAATAGAGAGGTTCCAAAGGGCTTTATTGACCACAAAACTTCTCATTCATCCAAATCATAGTTTGTTTGTTTTTTTAAAACCACTTTTTGTATGATGAATATGATAAAATTAAGATAAATAATATATATATATTTATGCAATTATGCAAGTACTTAAGAAATTAATCAAAATATCACATATACTATCACAACTAATAACACATACAGATCTCCCACCTTATGGCCCAAGCTATACAAATTACAATAATTTTATACAAATTATAAAAACTTTACATAAGACAGTGATAAGAGTCAAAACTCGCAACATCAAAAACACCACAAATAAACTCAACCCTTAACCTCTTAAGTTCCTTGACTGTCTTTTTCCCAAAAATGCTCAAAAACTGTCATTTTGAACACAAGTACCAAATTTTGGAGAAAAATCCCATTTTTGGACAGATGTAGCTGTAAGATCTTGTAGTACATTGGTTTGAAAAGATGTGAAAAAAATTCAGTTTTTCACCTTGTGAATTGCAAGATATTAGCGTTTGAATAGACAAAAATCATTTTTTGGTCTCTGCGAAAAACCACGCAGTTACACTTCACAAGGTCACATTTGTATAAAAAAAATATCCAAAATGGTGGTTATTCTTTGGATTCATTCTTTAGGTCAAGTTGTCTACATGCTTGAAAAAATTCAAATCATTTGAAAATGTGCAACATATAGAAAAAAAATAGTAAGTAGAAAAAAATAGAGAATGGCTCAAAACACTAAATTGTTAAGAAGTTAATTATGGAATTGAAAAATGTCAATCCAATGGTTCTAATGTTGTAATAAACAATCTACATCCTTTGATTTTATTTTTTTTCAATTTTTTTTGAAAATTGTGTTAAATAAATGTGTTTTATTTTAGAGTAGAAAATCCATAACAACCCACAAACTAAAAGTCCTCATGACTTTTGACTCATTGCTCAAAATAGAATGATTAAAAGCTTTTCACAAATTTAGAAATTTAGAAAACCAATTTCAAATTTTTATTTTTGGAAAAAGTAATTTAAAAAAATCTGCCTGGACTGCCCATTCGATAAAAAAAGTAACATATTAGGCCATAACTTTTGATTTGTATTTCCAAGTATCATAAAATTTTATTCACATGAAAGATATTCCTTGTCTACAATTTATTTTAAAATTTGGGTCCAAAACATGCAAATTTTTAGTCATAGGTATTTGCTCAAAATTGTTATGTTGCTAAAAATAGCAGGCTAGTCCTTTGGAGATTAAATGACGATAAGGCTGAAAAGTGGCTGGCAAATGACTTGGCTGTAGAAACAAAGAATGAACCTCGACTTGGCTTGGTTGCAGTAATCCTGCAATAAGATTTGGTTGCAGTAATCCAAACATTTTTGTGACGACCTTGGTTATAAGGGTTGCATCCTTAATCTTTAAACAACGTTGTGGCCATTTTTTGGCGAATGAGTGACAAGGAATTTTGCTATGCAAAATATAAGTGCAACTATTCATCTATCCAATTTTACGTGAAAAGAAAAAATCATACACATTAATTTGACCTCCAATGAACACTTTTGATTTTTTTATAGTAGATGATGTCATACACTGCCAAAAAGGATGATTTCTACAGTAACCACCCAATCATTCAAAGATTAACAGTTGAGAAATTGAATCCTTCATTCAAACACAAGCAATTCATCTACAACAACTCACACCACACTTATGATATTCAGTAGCCAGTGTGACTACTGCCTCTTCTTGAATGGAATGATGTGGAATATTTCACATCATTTCATCAAGCGGATGATATGATGTAGAATATTTCACATCATATTGGTAACTACAAAGACCCTTGTTGGAAATATTTGAAAGCTTGGAAAGGTAGGTAGGTAGTTGCTGTAAACTACCAAAATATTAAAAAAAATTAGTCAGTGATAATCGTGCATTGACTTAGATAACTTTAAAGAAAATACAAAATTTAAATGTGTTATGGTTGGCCAAGCAAGTGTAATAATTGAAATAGTTACAAATTAAAATTTACAATGACCAATTGAATTTTCCAATGCATCAAAGTGTCAAGCATGGATACTTGTACAAATCTTATACCTGGTCACATAAGTGGCATGGTCAATTTTCAATTACAGTTAAACTTTCACTCCACAAACCTTCCCCTCCTCCCAATCTATCTCCTCTCCTATAAGGTAGGCACCCCCAAAATGGCACCTGACCTGAAAGTGCCGTGTACAAGTAGTGTACATTTCCAAAATCAGTTATGTATCTATTCGGATGGAGCACTTTCAGAAACAAACTTTGATCCTTAATAACTTTTGCATACGGTGTCCAAATGCCACGTTCTTTGGTGCGTTGGAACCTCCTTTCACTTGCCAACAAGAATATATAAAACTTTGACCAGTCTAATAGTAGTAACTAGGCTCAGTAGCCAAAATGGCGGTTTTGTATGTACCCACCTTAAGTATTGAAATTATGGATGAATTTTGTCCATAACACCTGTATTCATGTTAATAGTCTCAATGGCTGATTCAACCAATCCTAAGGTACAATTGAGAAGCAAAATCAGCTGCAATAAGGTGTGGCCAATTCTGCCACCCAATCGATAAGGGTGACTGATTCTAGGGTTCACATTAAGTTCCCTCTTCTCTTCACGTAAGAGAACGTGCTGGTGTAGGCACATTTTGCACGGGAGTGCACCCTACCGGCTCGCCCAGGAATTTGCTCCCATGTAGAATGCACCTACATTGACGTTAAATAGTGAAATTAGTCTGTCCCACTCTAATATCTTGACATTTGACACCATGTAAATATTTATTGTCACTAAACAAGAATGTACTACTTTTGAATTAGATTATTTTTGTAATTGCGACTCATGAACCTCCACGTGTACAAATAAAAACATTTGTAGAAATATGTGTTGACTTTGATGGCTTGTACAATAACTTTCGTGGAATAAGAGCCACCCCGTAGCTGCATGAGGAAGTAACACTATAAAGGTTTTGCACCATTGATTTTAGAAGCAACCATTGATCTTCTAAGATCAATGGTGCATAACCTTTTTAGTGTTGCTTCCCTGTGTAGTTGTGGGGCTGCTCTAAGAGCATGTCTACTCCTACTCGCTATATTGGGCTTGGGCATAATTGGCATGGGCCGGGAGCCAAAAGTACCCCCACCGTGGCACTGGCAACAAAATTTGGAAGACTGACCATGCCCAATTTGCAAACAAGTATCCTAGCTTAGCAAAGGCGGGGAAGTTTTGAGCGAGCCTTGTGTTGACCAATTTTGAGAGAGTTTTGATTGTGAGTTTGGTGAGCTAAACATTTTCATAATGGCTAGGCGCGGTCGGAATGTTGTTGGAGGGCGTAGAAGGGGGAGGAATCAATGCGGCGCATGAAGAAGGGGAGCTTCGTAGGTGGATAATTTTGGCCATGGAATGGCTATTTTTTCTGCATAATACAATACCTCTTTAGAAAATTATAATATATATACTTAGGTCTATATTATCTTCTATCCTCTATAATTTAGTACAAAAGTAAGAAAGAAACATAGGCATGCTTAAATGCCAATTGCATTATTGCTTGCCTAGTCCTTATTATTATACATAAATTAAAATATAAAGAAGAATTTACATGTTTAAATGTCGATTGCATTATTGCTTGTAGAATCCTTTATTATATTTATTATTATGTTTGAAAGTCCATTGCTACAACACTATATATCTACACCATCTACTAATAAATAACATCTCAAAACAAGCCCTCATTCACAGTTGTAGTTTATCATTGTCTTTTGTAGCTTTTAATTCAAATCTGAGTTAATGTGTATTAATTACCGGACTGGAGCTCTAACGAAACAAGGAGTGGTGACCATTATCAAGTGGGTCTGGTTCTGTCCATCGGTGCAGGAAGCCATCCTCACCAGATACTTTGAGAATAAAATGCCCACCAAACTCAATTGCCCGTGCCCGTTTGGCCGGGCAACAGTGGCCATGCTCTAAGGCACCCTAATTATTTAGGCAACCTAATTTCACTATTTACTGTAGTACAAAAGGCAGACTTCCAACTTCCAAGGGGCTGAAATGTTATGGGCCGACACAAGCGATCCAAACAAGGACGTGAATGTCACGCTCACCGACCGCCAGCATTGCTTCATTCATCCAAAATACGAGTCGATGAACAGAGTCTACCAAGACGGGGAGATACTTCTTCTCGGCCGGTGGGCTTGCGCCACAATCGCATTGCCGGGCCCCGTAAACGACAGCGAGCGAGTTATGCTTGCAAGGCTCCCCTCGTACCATCCCGACCTGCTCCGTCCTCCCGTCGGTCGGTCGGTCGGTCGAAATTGCAGTGGCTGCTGCCGCTGCTGCCGCTGCACATCTGTGCTCCATTTCACGAAACACAGAATCCCACCCACTCCTTGTTCTTCCCGATTTTTTCTGCATCCGGGGGTCGTCGCCAAGATCGGTTGGCTGCACTAGGTTTGGTTGGAGTTTAGAAAGTGTTGGTGGCGAAGAAGAACATAGGGCGACACGGTGCGTAACAGAGAGATTTGCGTGGAGAATGCTTGGCCATTTTTTGGATTGATTCCTTCATCAGGAGTTTGGAAAGCAGGGATTGATTGAATAAAACCTAGAATAAGGGAAGAGGTGCTGACCATGCGAGGCGAGCCGGAGGGCGCGGCCGACAGGGCGGAAGGGGCCGGCGCCACCGAGGCCAGCATGGACAGCAGCAGCAACGCCGTGGTGCACATACGCTGCTCGAATGGCAACAAGTTCACGTTGGAGGTGGATTTGGATGCCACCGTGGTGGCGTTGAAAGGCTTGCTGGTGGAGCGCTCGGAGATTCCCGCGGACCAGCAGCGGCTGATTTACAAGGGGCGCGTGCTCAAGGACGACAATACGCTCAACAGCTACGGTCAGTGGGCGTTGGGTTGATTTGCGATTGGTTTTTTCGATTGCGTGCTGGGTCGATGGGATGTTTTGGGGAATTGTTCATTTTACTTTTGGTGGGAGAGAGGGCGTCGGATTGGATTGCGGGGTCGAATTGGGTGGACGATGACGGTTTAGGGTTCGTGTCAAGCGGTGAATTTTGGGTTCCGGGAGGAGATTCCCGGGGTGGTCGATTTAGGGCATTGCACGCGGGCTTGGTGGATTGCACGTGACTGTTTGTGTTCCTCGGATGAGTCTCGCCGCGGTGGATGGCGGGGCGTCTGTGGGGATGTGAACAGGGACTGACCCTCGCACTGGGAATCGGACGAGCAGTTTCTCTTTGCTCCCGATCGAAGGCGGCCATGAGAGGAAATGTTGGACCGCTTTCCCGACCCACGTCCAAGTGAGACAGGGAGGATCGCTCATGTGGGACGAATGCACTGAAAAAGTTTTAGCGCCTTTCCTTTCCGTGCCTGTGGTCTGCTGGTTTTCTTCTGCAATTTTCCTCATGGTCTTCTTCCCCACTTCACGAATGCTGTCATCTCGAACCATGTTGGAGCGAGACTGATTCTCCTTGTTGTGCTGCTTGCAACGAGTGTGGATTGCGTGAGAATCTTGGACTGATGTGCCAGTGCGAGCAAGCGACCCACAGATACAGTGAAATAGGATCTCGTAGCGAGGGGTTTCCATTGGGGGCTCCAAGTGAGTGGAATTGTGCGTGTCGAACGTTGATGTGTAGCGATCGTGTATGCCTTGGTTCTGCTCGTCCAATTGAGTGTGCTGCCTGGTGAGGCAGGCAGACCAGCGCCGCCATTGCCTGCGATGACGCCTCCATCCATGGGACGCCTGTGATCCGTGGGTGGACCACGGTACTAAGGTACTCCCCTTCTCTGACAAACGAACGTGGTTCGGTGGTCTTGTTGTCTGCGCAGGTCTGCAAAGCGACCACACGGTGCACCTGGTGCGAGGAGCGCCGGCCTCGTCCCCTCCCGGCGGCGGCAGCGGCGGCGTCCCGCCTTCCCCCGCGGTGTCGACCCCGGCGTCCGCTGCGCCTCCTCCCGCGTCCGCTGCGAATCCCGCCGGTCTGGGTTCCGTCCCCGGCCTCGGTCTGGGCGGCCTGGCGTTCCCCAACATGGCGGGCTTGGGGCCGGGTGGTGGCGCGGGCGCGGGGGTGCCGCCCTTCGGGATGGGCCCTGCGGAGTTCCAGCAGGTGCAGCAGCAGCTGATGCAGAACCCGAACCTGATGCGCGAAATGATGAACATGCCGGCGGTGCAGAACCTGATGAACAACCCGGACCTCATGCGGTCGCTGATCATGAGCAATCCGCAGATGCGGGAGATCATCGACCGGAATCCTGACCTGGCGCACATTTTGAACGACCCGGGCACGCTCCGCCAGACGCTGGACGCCGCTCGCAATCCCGAGCTGATGCGCGAGATGATGCGGAACACGGACCGCGCCATGAGCAACATCGAGGCTTCGCCGGAGGGCTTCAACATGCTGCGGCGCATGTACGAGACGGTACAGGAGCCGCTGCTGAACGCGGCGACCATGGGCGGCGAGGGCGGCAACGACATGGCTGCGAACCCGTTTGCCGCTCTGCTGGGAGGGAACGCCGCGGCTGCGCAGGGCCAGGTCCAGGGCGGGCCGGGAGAAGCCAACAACGCCGGAGCCGGGACGACGGTGCCGAACACGGCGCCTCTGCCGAACCCCTGGAATCCTACGCGTAAGCCTCGCAGCCCTCGCAGTTGATACTGGTCCTGGGAGATGACTCGAAAAGCAATGTGTTTGGATGGAGTGTCGTTCGCTGAATGTGTCTATACACTTGGTGGCAGTCTCCAGCAGGGACCATCACGTCAGGCCGACGGGAGTGTTTTATTTTTTTCTGTCGGCAGAGGGCCGCTGTTTGTTGTTTTCTGTTGTGTGTGAATATGTCTAACTCTGCAGGGCTGTCACGGCGTCTGGAGGCAAGGCTGCGTCGTAGTATTCGCGAGTGTCTCACTGGCTCTGGTGTGGTGTTGGCAGCCGCAGGGGCTGGAACGGGAGCTGGGCAGGCTCCGGCGGCCGTTCCCGGCGCGGGTGTTGCGGCAGGCGGAGGGCTTCCGGACTTGGGCGGCCTGGCCGGCCTGGGCCTCCCGGACATGGGGGCGCTGGGTGGAGGGGGCCTTTTGGATCCGTCTCTGATGCAGCAGATGCTTCAGAACCCCCAAATACAGCAGATGATGCAGGGCCTCTTGTCCAACCCCGCTTACATGAACCAGGTGCGTGTTTGGGTCTTCCTCGCTTCTCTGTGTGGATGCTACCCTGTCCGGTCCTGCTGCCTCCGTTAGCGCTGGAGAGTGTCGGGTCTTGAATCGCACTTCGTTGAGACTCACCTGGTTTCGGAAGCGGTACCGTCAGTTGAGAGGACAGTGCCGTGTTCGGTTGTTGAAGCTGCACGGTGCCAGCGTGTTGGAGTGTTTTGCTGTTCCGGGCGGTCGCATCCGCAGCTGCACGAGCAGCGTTCTCCTTGGCCGCGTTTTTTCACTGGGTTCCTGGATGTTTTTCTTCGCTTATGCATGGCGCTGCAGCGTGAGTCGATTCTGTTCTGTCGGTTTCAGTGTCCCTTTGATTGAAAGTCTGGTGGTGTTGGTGTGTTGGCAGATCATGAACATGCAGCCCCAGCTACGGGGGATGATGAATCAGAACCCCCAGTTTAGGGAGATGATGCAGAGCCCAGAGTTCATCCGGCAAATGAGCAGTCCTGAAAGCCTGCAGGTACGTGGGCGTGTATTGGATTCCCCGGCCATGTGTTCCGAATCCGCCGCTTCTGTTCCTTGTCGGTTCAGCGGTTCCTTGTCGCAGCTGTAGGTTCGGTGCATTTTTTGGATGTGAGTGGGTTGATTCCCGATTGCCGGCGCGTCCGAGTGATTGGAACTGACATTTTCATCTGTTTTGTCTGTTGGGGTTGACCGAACTGCAGACTCTAATGCAATTGCAGCAGTCGATGATGGGTCAGCGGGGACGACAAGCTCCTGGACAGTACGTCCCCGTCCACCTCTTTTGTTGTGGGTGCAGAACTGAGTTGTTTGTAGACGGGTGTGGTGGTTGGTAGCTTTCCATTTATTTTTTCGTCTTGGGTTTCTATCATGATTGATGTGGTTTCCTTGCGCATCCAAGTCGCCTTCTTGCAAGTGGTTGGTGTATTCTTGGTTAGGTTGATCTTGTACGATGTCGCCACGGGAGTTTTCTTTGTTGGCCGGGGAGAGGGTTTAGTGTATTCTTTTTACAGTCCTGGGTGTTGCTTTTGATGTCACAGGTCGTGTTGGTGGAAGGATTCGTGTGAGAAGGGCTGTTGTGGCCTAAAACCATGTGTTTTTGTGGCATTTTGTGGCGCTGGGATGGTGGGACTGAAGTGTACTGAGTCGTGTGCACTGTCTTGCAGAAACGCTGGTCAAGGCGGCGTCGGTGGCTTGGGTGGAGGTGCGGGTATGAACATGGACATGTTGCTGAACATGTTCGGAGGCCTGGGCGGTACAGCTCCTTCCAACCCTGACGGTACGTGGGTGTGACCCTGGAGGAGTTCGCTTTGAGTCGCCAGGGTAGTTTATAGACGTCTGCAGACGCTTGTGATGGCGGATGTCGTTGCTATTTCCTCGGACGTGTGAATGTGGGACCGTGGTGTTGTCTGTGGTGTCGATGCCATGAACAGAGTTGCTGTGGTTTGAGCCGATGTCTTGTGATTTGTGTCTTGGTTTCGTGTGTCCGAGGGGTCGAGGCGTGGAGTTGGGTTGGGCCCGCGGGCTCTTATTGTAGGCGCTGATATGATCGTTGTTGACGACATTGCAGTTCCTCCGGAGCAGCTGTACGCGTCCCAGCTTTCGCAGTTGCAGGAGATGGGTTTCATTGATACGCAAGAGAACATCCGTGCGCTGAGCGCCGTGGGTGGGAATGTGCATGCTGCAGTGGAGCGGCTGGTGGGGAATCTGGGATAACGCCGCCCTGGTCTCCGCTGTGGGCCGATGGTTCGAGAGTCTGGATTGCATAGGCTGGAGCTTGTGGCTCAGATCGTGTGAGCCGACTCTTTGTTGTGATGCATCAATTTCTCAGCTTCCATCCTGGTATAGGACTCCTCTTGGTTTTCCCGTGGAACGCGAGAGAGTGTGAGAGGAGAGGAATGTGACTAATTTTGTGAGGTCTTTGCGTATGCTCGTATCACCTTCTCTGATTTTTCTAGAGAGCTGGGTGTGTAACTTAGTAGAAGAAGATAAGAAGTTGCCTCACCAATTGGAATATGCGTGACGGCGGCCAGAAAGGTTTACACATGGAAGAGGTTGTGTATAGTTCTCTCTCTATTTTTACCAAGACATTCCGTTTGCCCTCCGATGTACGAAAATTTGAAGGAGCGGGTGCAGTTTAGATTTCGGAACATGTCGGGTCTGAGTGCACGTGTCTTCTTGGTCTGATGTGTTGCAAGGAAGGATGCTGTAGCCAATTGTGGTTGGGAATGATTGTGGGGGGTATCGAATGTTGCTTGGAGATTGTGAGTTCGGCGTGGAGGTAGATTTGAGTCGGTGACTTGGTGGTGGTCGTCTTTACGGGGAAAGACGGCACCGCTGAGGGGTCCAGTTGTTTTATCTTGTGAATTTGAATTCTGATTTCAAAACTGGTGGCCGGTTTTGTGCATGATTTATTTATTTTATTTGATGGTTTTGTTGCCATTGGTTTCTAAATTTTCTGAACTTGCGGATATGCTTGTGTCGGTGCTTTTTTCTTGGACTTTTTTGTTTATTGCGATATTTAGTTCATGGGGTCTGTCTTTTGCTGTCATCACATTCAGTGATGAGTGCACTCTTTATGTTCTTTACTTCTTTTGAGTCCTGTCTTGGAACTGTTCTTCATGCTTTAAGGCCAGTGTATATGGTTGTCGAACATGTTTACTTACAATAGATTTCTCGCTCCCCTGGGACTTATTTATTTACATCGCTATGTCAACATCTTTGATTTTGGTGAGGTCTAGCCCCTCCCCTTCACTTCTACTTGTTGATTTCTTTTTGGAGTCTTCGGAGCATAGGGTAACTACAGCTAGAATCGCCCAAATAAGCAATTCAAATAAGCAATTCAGCATGATTCGCATTATCATGTTATGCGTATGTATTTTTTTGTGGGGTCATTTTGGTAGTGAAAAGGGGATTCTGGATTGTCTTGGAATGCATTTTTTGGACACTACATGAATAAACTACAAATTTTTAAAGTGCTGAAAATAGGTGTTCGTAAAAGTGATCATAGACTCTCATGAATAATGGGAGTACATCTTAGGCAAGAATTTGTAGTGTGCGATTTTAGGAAGCGTGTGATTTCAGGTGTACCTTACTCTAGGTACTTGAAGATTTGGATTCTCCCGTGGTCTCCATCATGATAGCATTAGTATGTAAGAAACTTTAAGAAGTCTTGAAACATTGTCTAGTTTGAGGTAAATAATGCAATGCAATACTTGGTATCAATTCATAGAAATTAGAAATACAAATGTTGTAATAAGTAATAATAGTTGTATATAGTATAATATATACTCCCTCTGTCCCAAAATGATCTTCCTGTTGTACTTTGTGAGCTGTAAATTTGTCAAATTTAAATTTTGGTTGTTCACTAGGACTAACAAAACAATTCCAAGCGATAGTTCCCCCTCCATCTATGCAATCACTAATCAAAAGACAAATAAAATGGTTGAAGGGGTCAATCAACACTTTTTGTTTTTATTTTTTACATCTCTTTTAATATTATCTAATTGAAGGAGATGAAGGCTTTGGGAGACAAAATATAGGTCTACATATGGTCTTTGACTTATACTAACTACCCACAAAATGACGACCTCACATTCAATAATTAAATAACCACTGGTGCTCCTTGAAAATACCCAAAAAATTTCACTTTTCAATAATCCAAAACTACACTTTAAAAATGGCTTCAAAACTCAAAGTTTCAAAGGCAATAGGAGTGCACCCAACTCTATATGTAGTACAAAACAAGCTTTAAAAATGTTATTTTTAGTCTTAATCCAAAACATTTTATCTAATACTCTAACATGAAGATCATTTTGGGACGGAGGGAGTACAATATAATGACTTCAACAAATACTTTTTTGCTCCCTTGAAAATTTAGTGAGATTATTTAGTGTGGTTCCTAGTCTATATATACTACCTTTTTAAAAATAAATATTGAAATGCAATTCAAACAATTAATATTAGTTGTCAAGTTAGTGCACTTAGTCTACAAAAAAGACAGTCAAGAAATTGTAAATCCTAAAGATGAAAGATGAAATACTAAAAATTATAGGCATCTTAGAGTTCATATTTGTAGGTTATATGCATGTTTTAATGTCTTATTTTACACATCCTAATAATAATATTCTATGAGAGGGTTGAATTCATCACATTGATCTCGAGGTGATTTAATAGTACAAAATGTGTCAAAAAAGTGATGTCATCTTGTAATTGGCTTAAGGTAATATGGACCTATAAGAGTTAGATGAAGGAATTTTATTTTGATGGTCATTTACCAAAACTAACCTTCTCATACAATAGTCTATTTTTTAATTTTTTTTACTTAAATTACTTATCCCTTTAAGGGATACACTTCAAATTGAGTATTAGGAATCAATTAACAAAATGAAGTATAAGACGTTAAGTTAACCCCTAAAGGACTGTCTGTCCCTGTTAGAGGACAATTTGGGTCTGGATAGGTTCCTATTGTCTCAATTTTTTTGAATTTTTTTGAATTTTTTTGACATTTTTTGAAGTTGTGTAGTTTTGCAAGAGCTTTGTGGATATATAATTTTTGTTTCAATCGGATGTTGGATGAAAAAGTTATGGCACAATAAACAAGAAATGAAGATTGGCAGGCAATCCAAAAAAAATTACAAAAAGTCAAAATATTTTTTTTTGAATTTTTTTCCTAAAATATTATGTTTTTATCTACATGTGAAGCTTTGATTCATTCTATTTGGACTAGGGAGGAGAAAGTTATGGACAATCTTAGTTTTTCGGGCAATTTAAGCATCTCCTTAAGAAATAACTTTTTGTCCAAATTTAAATGCTTATATCTTCCAATCCGTACGGTCAAATTTGATGAAATTTTTACTACATGATCTCACACAAATTAGGTACAAGATCCTACGGTTAAATTTTTAAAATTAAAAAAAAAAAATTTGATTTTCTTAAGTGACTGCAATAGAAGTGGTAATTTTGAGTGGTTTTTGACAAAAAACACCCTCGGGGCTTTAGGGGTTAAATATGCATATTACCAATCAAAGAACTCTACAAACTAAGTTTTACAATAATTTGAAACTCATAAGGTCAAAGACCAAAATTCACTACAATCATTGTTATTAATTAAATTCTTATAATTTGAATTTCTATTATGAACCACCCACACTTGATTTGTCTTTTTATTATGAAATTTACTTTTAGTGAACATATTCAAATTTTTGGACACATTTTGTAGCATAAGAAGACTTCAAGCCCTTGATTTCTTTTGAATTTCTATTATGGTCATAGAGACTATTCAACTATTCTTGGCAACTGCAAGACACATGGCTCTTTCACTACATAAACACCTACTTTTCACATGTCATAAAAAAATTATGTCCAAATCTTTAACACTTTATAGCTATAATAAAAAAATAATAGATCAATAGTATTATGGGTGAGGAGTATATCAAATAAAGTAACTTAGCCTAAGTATGACAAACACCATTTTAGATTGAAATTAAGAAATGCATAACATTTACCCATATATATGGGTGAAAATATAATAATTTGAATCATACATTCTAACATTCTAAGTGAATGAAACTGACTCATCCATGCTTTGAAAGTAGCCTTTCCCTTGCATACTATTCAATTAGAATTTCAGTTGCATTTTAGAAATTCACTGCATATGAGTACATTTATGCACATCATAGTTGAATAGGAGCACTCAACCACAAAAGGGAGTAAGTCTCAACTCTCGTTTTAACCATTCGACTTCAAAATCTATTTCCCTATATGAGGTCTCAAAAGTACCATTTAAACTCAATTTGTGAAAGAGCATCTAACTAATTGAGCCAAAGGGGTGTATATAAAATTCATCTCAACCAAATTAGGCAAAGGATGAACTCTCACTGCAAGTATGGCATAAATAAAAACATTCAAGCATAAGAGCATCAACAGTAATAAATAAAAACATTCAAGCATAAGAGCATCAACAGTAACAAATAAAAACATTCAAGCATAAGAGCATCAACAGTAATAAATAAACACCCCCATCTCCGTACACCAGGGATAACCTCACTAACGGCCGTACAACTTCACCATCCCAGTTCCCAGCATCACCAGAAAAAGATACCAAACGACATGCAAATACAACGGCCACGGCCAGGGAGGATCGACCCCTGCGTTGCCCCGTTTGTTACCCCTGCAGAAACCACTGGAATCTTTTCTTTAACGCATATGATAAAATTTTCAAATTTTCAATTTAGAGGCCCCAAATTAGCTAAGTACCATGAAGAAATACAAAATTGAGGTGGCACAATATAAGGGGTACTTTTTACATTTACCCTTCGATGGAGCAATACAAGGGTCAATCCTCCCTGACCCGAGATATCCAAGGAATGTGCAAAAGAAAACGCAGAGAAATTTTGCTGACTGACTCTAAGTAACCCTTCCAGAAATGCAGCTTTCCGATTCCCGGGATACTATAATAGCGTTCGATACAAAATCATTCAAAAAAATACTCCAGTACAAACCTCAAGAAAAAAATAAGGAAGAAGAACGTCCCAATAGTGGCCACCCAACTAAAAAAGTTCCAATGTTAACCGAAAAAGACGAGATATTAAGACAAATCTGCTAGAACTAATGAAAACTGCTCTGAAAACCGAAAGTGAAAAAAACACAAATCCAAAGAAAGGACGAACATCTGGACCCATCAGCGGTGCCGTCTTTCCCCGTAAAGACGACCACCACCAAGTCACCGACTCAAATCTACCTCCACGCCGAACTCACAATCTCCAAGCAACATTCGATACCCCCCACAATCATTCCCAACCACAATTGGCTACAGCATCCTTCCTTGCAACACATCAGACCAAGAAGACACGTGCACTCAGACCCGACATGTTCCGAAATCTAAACTGCACCCGCTCCTTCAAATTTTCGTACATCGGAGGGCAAACGGAATGTCTTGGTAAAAATAGAGAGAGAACTATACACAACCTCTTCCATGTGTAAACCTTTCTGGCCGCCGTCACGCATATTCCAATTGGTGAGGCAACTTCTTATCTTCTTCTACTAAGTTACACACCCAGCTCTCTAGAAAAATCAGAGAAGGTGATACGAGCATACGCAAAGACCTCACAAAATTAGTCACATTCCTCTCCTCTCACACTCTCTCGCGTTCCACGGGAAAACCAAGAGGAGTCCTATACCAGGATGGAAGCTGAGAAATTGATGCATCACAACAAAGAGTCGGCTCACACGATCTGAGCCACAAGCTCCAGCCTATGCAATCCAGACTCTCGAACCATCGGCCCACAGCGGAGACCAGGGCGGCGTTATCCCAGATTCCCCACCAGCCGCTCCACTGCAGCATGCACATTCCCACCCACGGCGCTCAGCGCACGGATGTTCTCTTGCGTATCAATGAAACCCATCTCCTGCAACTGCGAAAGCTGGGACGCGTACAGCTGCTCCGGAGGAACTGCAATGTCGTCAACAACGATCATATCAGCGCCTACAATAAGAGCCCGCGGGCCCAACCCAACTCCACGCCTCGACCCCTCGGACACACGAAACCAAGACACAAATCACAAGACATCGGCTCAAACCACAGCAACTCTGTTCATGGCATCGACACCACAGACAACACCACGGTCCCACATTCACACGTCCGAGGAAATAGCAACGACATCCGCCATCACAAGCGTCTGCAGACGTCTATAAACTACCCTGGCGACTCAAAGCGAACTCCTCCAGGGTCACACCCACGTACCGTCAGGGTTGGAAGGAGCTGTACCGCCCAGGCCTCCGAACATGTTCAGCAACATGTCCATGTTCATACCCGCACCTCCACCCAAGCCACCGACGCCGCCTTGACCAGCGTTTCTGCAAGACAGTGCACACGACTCAGTACACTTCAGTCCCACCATCCCAGCGCCACAAAATGCCACAAAAACACATGGTTTTAGGCCACAACAGCCCTTCTCACACGAATCCTTCCACCAACACGACCTGTGACATCAAAAGCAACACCCAGGACTGTAAAAAGAATACACTAAACCCTCTCCCCGGCCAACAAAGAAAACTCCCGTGGCGACATCGTACAAGATCAACCTAACCAAGAATACACCAACCACTTGCAAGAAGGCGACTTGGATGCGCAAGGAAACCACATCAATCATGATAGAAACCCAAGACGAAAAAATAAATGGAAAGCTACCAACCACCACACCCGTCTACAAACAACTCAGTTCTGCACCCACAACAAAAGAGGTGGACGGGGACGTACTGTCCAGGAGCTTGTCGTCCCCGCTGACCCATCATCGACTGCTGCAATTGCATTAGAGTCTGCAGTTCGGTCAACCCCAACAGACAAAACAGATGAAAATGTCAGTTCCAATCACTCGGACGCGCCGGCAATCGGGAATCAACCCACTCACATCCAAAAAATGCACCGAACCTACAGCTGCGACAAGGAACCGCTGAACCGACAAGGAACAGAAGCGGCGGATTCGGAACACATGGCCGGGGAATCCAATACACGCCCACGTACCTGCAGGCTTTCAGGACTGCTCATTTGCCGGATGAACTCTGGGCTCTGCATCATCTCCCTAAACTGGGGGTTCTGATTCATCATCCCCCGTAGCTGGGGCTGCATGTTCATGATCTGCCAACACACCAACACCACCAGACTTTCAATCAAAGGGACACTGAAACCGACAGAACAGAATCGACTCACGCTGCAGCGCCATGCATAAGCGAAGAAAAACATCCAGGAACCCAGTGAAAAAACGCGGCCAAGGAGAACGCTGCTCGTGCAGCTGCGGATGCGACCGCCCGGAACAGCAAAACACTCCAACACGCTGGCACCGTGCAGCTTCAACAACCGAACACGGCACTGTCCTCTCAACTGACGGTACCGCTTCCGAAACCAGGTGAGTCTCAACGAAGTGCGATTCAAGACCCGACACTCTCCAGCGCTAACGGAGGCAGCAGGACCGGACAGGGTAGCATCCACACAGAGAAGCGAGGAAGACCCAAACACGCACCTGGTTCATGTAAGCGGGGTTGGACAAGAGGCCCTGCATCATCTGCTGTATTTGGGGGTTCTGAAGCATCTGCTGCATCAGAGACGGATCCAAAAGGCCCCCTCCACCCAGCGCCCCCATGTCCGGGAGGCCCAGGCCGGCCAGGCCGCCCAAGTCCGGAAGCCCTCCGCCTGCCGCAACACCCGCGCCGGGAACGGCCGCCGGAGCCTGCCCAGCTCCCGTTCCAGCCCCTGCGGCTGCCAACACCACACCAGAGCCAGTGAGACACTCGCGAATACTACGACGCAGCCTTGCCTCCAGACGCCGTGACAGCCCTGCAGAGTTAGACATATTCACACACAACAGAAAACAACAAACAGCGGCCCTCTGCCGACAGAAAAAAATAAAACACTCCCGTCGGCCTGACGTGATGGTCCCTGCTGGAGACTGCCACCAAGTGTATAGACACATTCAGCGAACGACACTCCATCCAAACACATTGCTTTTCGAGTCATCTCCCAGGACCAGTATCAACTGCGAGGGCTGCGAGGCTTACGCGTAGGATTCCAGGGGTTCGGCAGAGGCGCCGTGTTCGGCACCGTCGTCCCGGCTCCGGCGTTGTTGGCTTCTCCCGGCCCGCCCTGGACCTGGCCCTGCGCAGCCGCGGCGTTCCCTCCCAGCAGAGCGGCAAACGGGTTCGCAGCCATGTCGTTGCCGCCCTCGCCGCCCATGGTCGCCGCGTTCAGCAGCGGCTCCTGTACCGTCTCGTACATGCGCCGCAGCATGTTGAAGCCCTCCGGCGAAGCCTCGATGTTGCTCATGGCGCGGTCCGTGTTCCGCATCATCTCGCGCATCAGCTCGGGATTGCGAGCGGCGTCCAGCGTCTGGCGGAGCGTGCCCGGGTCGTTCAAAATGTGCGCCAGGTCAGGATTCCGGTCGATGATCTCCCGCATCTGCGGATTGCTCATGATCAGCGACCGCATGAGGTCCGGGTTGTTCATCAGGTTCTGCACCGCCGGCATGTTCATCATTTCGCGCATCAGGTTCGGGTTCTGCATCAGCTGCTGCTGCACCTGCTGGAACTCCGCAGGGCCCATCCCGAAGGGCGGCACCCCCGCGCCCGCGCCACCACCCGGCCCCAAGCCCGCCATGTTGGGGAACGCCAGGCCGCCCAGACCGAGGCCGGGGACGGAACCCAGACCGGCGGGATTCGCAGCGGACGCGGGAGGAGGCGCAGCGGACGCCGGGGTCGACACCGCGGGGGAAGGCGGGACGCCGCCGCTGCCGCCGCCGGGAGGGGACGAGGCCGGCGCTCCTCGCACCAGGTGCACCGTGTGGTCGCTTTGCAGACCTGCGCAGACAACAAGACCACCGAACCACGTTCGTTTGTCAGAGAAGGGGAGTACCTTAGTACCGTGGTCCACCCACGGATCACAGGCGTCCCATGGATGGAGGCGTCATCGCAGGCAATGGCGGCGCTGGTCTGCCTGCCTCACCAGGCAGCACACTCAATTGGACGAGCAGAACCAAGGCATACACGATCGCTACACATCAACGTTCGACACGCACAATTCCACTCACTTGGAGCCCCCAATGGAAACCCCTCGCTACGAGATCCTATTTCACTGTATCTGTGGGTCGCTTGCTCGCACTGGCACATCAGTCCAAGATTCTCACGCAATCCACACTCGTTGCAAGCAGCACAACAAGGAGAATCAGTCTCGCTCCAACATGGTTCGAGATGACAGCATTCGTGAAGTGGGGAAGAAGACCATGAGGAAAATTGCAGAAGAAAACCAGCAGACCACAGGCACGGAAAGGAAAGGCGCTAAAACTTTTTCAGTGCATTCGTCCCACATGAGCGATCCTCCCTGTCTCACTTGGACGTGGGTCGGGAAAGCGGTCCAACATTTCCTCTCATGGCCGCCTTCGATCGGGAGCAAAGAGAAACTGCTCGTCCGATTCCCAGTGCGAGGGTCAGTCCCTGTTCACATCCCCACAGACGCCCCGCCATCCACCGCGGCGAGACTCATCCGAGGAACACAAACAGTCACGTGCAATCCACCAAGCCCGCGTGCAATGCCCTAAATCGACCACCCCGGGAATCTCCTCCCGGAACCCAAAATTCACCGCTTGACACGAACCCTAAACCGTCATCGTCCACCCAATTCGACCCCGCAATCCAATCCGACGCCCTCTCTCCCACCAAAAGTAAAATGAACAATTCCCCAAAACATCCCATCGACCCAGCACGCAATCGAAAAAACCAATCGCAAATCAACCCAACGCCCACTGACCGTAGCTGTTGAGCGTATTGTCGTCCTTGAGCACGCGCCCCTTGTAAATCAGCCGCTGCTGGTCCGCGGGAATCTCCGAGCGCTCCACCAGCAAGCCTTTCAACGCCAGCACGGTGGCATCCAAATCCACCTCCACCGTGTACTTGTTGCCATTCGAGTGCCGTATGTGCACCACGGCGTTGTTGCCGCCACTGCTGCCGCTGCTGGTGTTCGTGGCGCCGGCCCCTTCCGCCCCCGCCGCTGCGCCCTCCGGCTCGCTCCCCATGGTCAGCAGTACTTCCCTTATTCTAGGTTTAATTCAATCAGTCTCTGTTTCCTAGCCCCAGATGAAGGAATCAATCCAACAAATGATCAAGTAATCTCCACGGAAGAGTGTCTTTGTCGCGCACTCTCGCACTCTCGAAGCGAAGCGGATGTTCTTCGTCACAGACAGTCCAGAAGCTCCTGGCAAACCTATGCCTCCCTACGGATCTTGGCGTCGACTCGGGATGAAATCGGGAACAACAAGAGAGCTTGTGAGGCTGCGCAATTTCGCCTAGTCTGGTGTTGGTGAAACTGATCAGGGCTGGGCAGCAGCAACGACTGCAATTCCGATTGATGGACGAGTGGCAAGGGCAGGTCGGGCTCATACGAAAACGAGCCCTGCAACCAAGCGGCCCCCGCAAAGCAGCTGTCGCGCCAGCCCACCGGTCCGGGGACGAAGTATCGTCCCGTCGTCGCCACTCTCTTTTCGTTCGGTTCGGTCTGTCCGTCCGTCCTTGGACAACGACGACGTCCATCCTTGTTCGTCCATTTCTGCCAGTGATAGTGAGGCTTTTGTGCATGTTAACCCCAAAATGACCCTGGAAATTCCTGAGCTTCTAGGAATTTGTTCTAAATTGAACTAAAAGCCAACATTTTGATAAGTTGTATCAATTTTTTTTGAATTGTAACCGTATAAAATCAAACTAGACATGTTAGACATCATACTAGAAAAGAAAACACAACAATATCTCTTACGGATTGAAAGATTATAATGTTTGATCATGAGGGTGTTAAAACTGTGAAAGTGATTTGAAGTCTTTCAATCCTCTTTTCACATGTCAAATCTAAAAATTTGGTCACCAAAAAAATATGAGGTTGAAGGGCCTAACATGCATAACCCCAATCAATTTATGACTTCTCAAAATCTACTCTACAATTTTTTTGGATGAATTTCTAATGTGATTTTTTCTGAAAGATCTAGTGTATTTGAGGCTCATTCCCAAGAGCCCTCAACACTACAAAAGTCAAGATTGCAATGGACACTTGTGCACAAAATCTTGAATAGAAAAATCATAATCAATCATTTTCAAAATCAGATTTTTGAAGCTAAAATTAAACTTCAAAAAATAATTTATCAAAAATATAAATTACATAAAATAGTAGTTTGGTAAGGTTTTATTTAACTTCAAAAATTGGTCAAGGACACATTCTGTCCTCAGGGTCCTTTTGGGGTTAATTCATAATGTCATTTTTGAATGGAGTTTCAGATGTAAGGGGCAAGCATCTGTTTTTAGGAAGGTAAAATAGCTTCCTCTCATCCCTTTGCACATAATACATATTTATTTAGACTTTTTGGTTTACAATTTGGAAGGGGGGTAAAAGAATGACAAATTAAAGAATATTTTTTTACTTTTGGGAGAAAAAATGGAAAAAAAAATTTAGGTGATTGAAAATAAGGTGTAGCTTCCAATTGTAAACCAAAAAAGGTTCTTATTCTTTCCCTTTTAGATACTAATAAGGTTTTTTAACCTCTAAAGGAAATGTATGGACAAAGGGGCCAATTGATAGAATGGGTGGAAAGGATTGGCTCAAAGTACAATCTGATAGCCAACCCATTGGTCCAAATGGTTGGCCAAAAGTATACTTGTCATATTTAATATCTTGAATCCAATTGTTGGTTCAAAGTACTTTGTGACACCCAAACTATTGTTGTTTGTGGTTGGTTCAAAGTATGCTTCAACATCCAACTCATTGGCCATTGGTACAAATTGTGCTCTTAAACACCCACCATATTGGTGCAAATGATTTTTTAAAACTAAGCCTTGATACCCAACCATTAGAAGCCAATGGGTATAGATTTTATTCACTATGAATTTTTGAAGGTGGAATGAGTTAGGGAATTAGGCTAGGGAATTAGGTCGCCCCTCTTTGTGTCATCTTGAAGGAACCAATTCCACATTCAATCATACCCAAATTTGAAACCTAATTCTTTATTTGTGCCAAATAACTTTTGGGCTTTAGAAGAACATTTTTTTTACATGTATAAATAGAATTACAGTCTGTGAAGACCAAGCTACTATCTCCATAGTTATGCCTTGGTCATCTCCCTCATCTCCCTAAATAACTTGACCAAACACTACAACAATATTGAACTCCTATAGTTTAGCCAATCAAATCAATCAAGTAGATAATGAACCTTCTACTTATTATTTTTTTCTCAAAATATAGAGGATCATAACCAATACAATTGGAAAATATATTGTTTGAGGGTCGGATCACGAATGGATCCAATACATTCTTTTCTCAAGAATTTGATAAGGTTGCTTGCAAATCAAGAAGCTTCATTTCACATCACATATCCAAATAGGATGAATAAAATATTTTCAAATAGAAAAAAATATAATCTATAAAAAAAAAATTGTTTAACCTCTAAAGCCCCAAGGGTGTTTTCTGTCAAAAATCACTCAAAACTACCACTTTTGCTGCATTCACTTAAGGAAATCTAAATTTTTATTTTTGGAATTTAATCGTAAGATCTTGTATTTAACTTGTCTGAGATCATGTAGTAAAAATTTCATCAAATTTCACCGTACGGATTGGAAGATATTAGCAATCAAAGTTGGACAAAAAGTTTTTTCTTAAGAAGGTACTTAAATTGCCCAAAAAATTAAGATTGTCCATAACTTTCTCATCACTAGTCCAAATAGAATGAACCAAAGCTTCATGTATAGATAAAAACATAATATTTTAGGTAAAAAATTCAAAAAAAATACTTTGACTTTTTGTAATATTTTTTGGGTTGCCCGCCAATCTCCATTCCTTGCTTATTGTGCCATAACTTTTTCATCTGGCATCCGATTGAAACAAAAATTATATATCCACAAAGCTCTTGCAAAGCTACACAACCTCAAAAAATCTAAAAAACATTCACTTCAAATTGAGACAATATGAACCTACCCAAACCCAAATTGTTCCATGAGGGGATGAGTGGTCCTTTAGGGGTTAATTATTTCCAAAAAAAAATTGCTACCCGCCTTTGCTTGTTTTGGGCTTATTGTGGCATAAATTTTTCTCCCAAGTGTCAATTGAAATAAAAATCATATTCCTTGAAAGCTTATTAATTTTTCTATCTTTAAAAAAGAATTAAAAAAATCTTTAAAAAAATTGAGATCATAAGGCACCTGCTTGAAGTTCCAAGAGTCCCCTAAGGATACTCTCGGAACTTTAGAGGTTTAGACAAACCTTAGGTCTTCTACTTGGTCACCAAATTGGGCTAGCAAGATCATGATTGTACTAGTGATGGATTTTATTTTAAGCTCTTTTTAACTCTACAAGGATAAAATTCATATTACTATATGCTTTTTCTACATCCTTCATGTTGCCCAAGAAGGATTGACTCCCTTATGGCCCCAACCAAGGACAAATGTAAAAATTGCCCCGCATTTTGTGCCTATCCTAACTAATTTTGGGCCTCTCATAGCAATCATGAATTCAAGATTTGCAAATTTTATCATGGGTGGAAAATTAAAAAATTCAGGTAAACACGGGGCAATAAGGGGGGCAATCCTCCCTGGCTCAGTGTCAATGTACTTGGATGGTTTTGTTTGATAACTAGGAATATGTTGTTACATTAGAGAGGTGATATTAGAGAGGATTATATTAGAGAGGTCTGAGTGTGCTTGAAAGTGGATGAAACCAGGCAAAGTGTGGAGTTGTGGACCCATTTTGCTTCCAGTGGCCCTTGTCTCGTCTCGGCAGGTGGCGAACTGAGCAGGCGCTGTGCTCATTTGCTGCTGCCGCGATATGCATGGACTCCAGTCCTGCATCCCCATTGAAGTTTGGTGCCGTGAAATTGCATACTGCGGTGGCGAAGCGCACCTGGAGAGGGATTGATTTGCGTTTATGAAGCGCACCCGAGATTGCTTGAATCCAGAAGCATCAGGAGTTCCAGATCAGAGTGTATGCAATTCACGGATTTCTTGTGAATTCCCAATTTAGTCCGAGAATCAGCATGGGAGCTTCTCGGTGCGCTTTGGGTTTGTTCCGAAATGCACTACTGGGACGGGGAGGAGGAGGAGGCAGGGAATGGGTGGGGTGCACTTGTCGAAATCTGTCCTCCGCTTCGGACTCCCAGTTCTCGAGTTTGGAGATGACGGGGGATCGGAATGTGGACATTTTTGATCGGGCGCTGAAGAGCAAGCAGGTTTCTCTCCTTTGGGTTCCTTCAATTTTGCTCTTTCGTTAATTGGGTGCAGGATTGCTGGTCTTCTTTAGGGATACTATACGTGCGCGGTTTTGGGAATACATGTCGAATAGGGGACGTCCGCTGCAGAATGTCCCTAGTAGAGACATTCTCCGTGGAGGTGTCCGTGCAGGGGAGGTCCCCGATTCTACATTCTTACCGGGTTTTGATGATATAGAAATGGTATACGTTTAGGGTGGCGATTTTGAATGGTTTAGGGTTTAGGGTTTAGGGTTTAGGGTAGAGGTTGGAGTGCACAACAATTGATGGAAGGAGTAAGGTAGAGGATCCTTGTTCCGTCACTTTAAGCATTCTAACCAATACGTGTGCTCTCATTGGGAGGTCGGTGTAGAGCAGTGAAGAGATCACGTACAAGTGTCAAATATTTTGAGATTAAAACCTTCATCGCTATGTATGAATTTCTTATGTAATCATTGAACGTGGGGGTTGTAGATCTCTATAAGTGATCGTGGACAACTCCATCTCCATTCAAATATCAATTGCTATATAGCCGATTAATACTTACATCCAACTTGCTAATCGAAGGTCAACCAAGTGTACGATTTGACGAGTTGCTGTTGGAAACAGGGGTCTGTACAGGAGACGGGATCAGGTCCTTAACAGTTTTAATATCCTGTACCCTTACTCGTGCCTGGGGAATTCCTGTGTGTGCGTGCTGAGCAGAGAGACAGAGCTGCATGGCTCATGGGTGATAGCGATCCAATTCTAGACACTGTGACTGAGAATCTTCTGGATCGGCTGCAAGTAAGTGATCTCTTTCATGTCGTAGATCTCGGGACTTGCTTGCCTGGTTGTAATCTGCGGGCTGGACCTCACAGAAGAGAGAGGAAATTGCTAATCACTGTGTTGGTTGTTAATTTCTTCGTCTTAGGATTGCAAGAGGACATTTCCGAAAGCATTGAATTTGGGTGGGGCATTTGATCATGTACGCCGATTGCTACAAGGACGTGGTAAGCAATGAAGCTAGAATTTGGAGATCCTTTCTTATAGCCTTTCTTATAGCCTAACTTGCGTCCTCAGGGATTAATTTGTGAAGAGGTCTGATGGATTTATCGTGATGCAGGTGGAATCCAGGAGTTGATCTCCATGGATATATCCGAGGATATGATTAAGAGATCAGTGCGCAGAGCAGCTGCAGATGAAACGGCAGGCAGAGTAGGCGGTGCACTGGCATTGCAGAACCTATACGTAGTCGGGGACGAGGAGTACTTACCATTGCAGCCAAAGTACGGTTTTGCCCCTTCTCACGAGCTTCATTGTTGTTTTTCTTTCCGATTTTCTTACCCTCACGTTGGTTTCCAAAGGTCTAACTTAGGGCTAGAGTGCCTTTACCTTGGGATCCAACTTCTCTTCTAGCCAGGGCAGTTTGTTGAAATTTTTATGAACACTTTGTATGTACATACATTTTATGTTTTGGAGCACTTAGGGGTTAACACTGCTTGCACCTTTGAGGATGTCACTCCTAACTTCTGATTGCATGTCATATGTGCACTTTAATCTTTGATTTACGTACTATGCACGCACGTTTACCGCTCATCGATGCGTCTTTTTACCCGCTTTTGATGCGTTTTCATATATCAGGACTAAATGCTGGAATCTTGTGCAATTTCCAGCTCCCTTGACCTCGTGTTAAGCTCTCTAGGCCTCCACTGGGTCAATGATCTCCCAGGTGCCATGTCGCAGGTACTTCTCACTTAATGTGATCATCTCGTAACATGGCCCTAACATGGGCTGGAAATTGAAAACCAATTTGTAACTATGCAATTGCCAGCATGTTTCTTTGAGGCCTTTTGCTTTTTCGTTTATTACGGCTAAAGCGCCAGAACTGCGCAGTGCAGGACTGCGCTGAAGCCTGATGGATTGTTTTTGGCCACCATGTTTGGAGGCGAAACTTTGAGGTTTGTATTTGTGAGCTTTTTCGTTCCATGTATATATAAATAAGATGAAGCGTTCTCTAAGTATGAATAGAAAAAACTATTGCTGAATTACTCTCAGTTTGGGATTGATTATCTCTGTAGCACAAACTAGTTCTGAAAACGTGCAACTCCAGGAATGCCTTGCAGGTGGTCCAGGAGAATTTTCATTAGAATTGCAACGATTGATGATAGTGGTGGGTATTTGTGACGCTAATGTCTTCAGGGAGCTCAGGATCTCGTGCACTGTTGCACAAATGGAGCGTGAAGGTGGTGTGAGTCCCAGAGTCTCCCCGCTTGCCCAGGTGAACTTTTCTTTATTTAAGCAGGAATTGCCAACTGGAGATTTCAACCTTTAACAAAAGGACCTAAGATTTCGTGAGGCTTTGTCGTCCCTTTTTGAAAGCAATAATTTGTTGACAAGTCCTTGAACTAATAGTGGTGATCGATAATTTAACGTGGTGGGCGTTATTGAGAAGAATGTATTGCATTTTGACAGGTTCGAGATGCAGGGAATCTTTTAACACGGGCAGGTTTTGCACTCCCAACAGTTGATGTGGACGAGATCACTGTTCGGTACCCAAGTGGTACTGTTCTTATCTTCAGCACTTGGTGAAGTTTGTGCTTTTGGAATTTGACGGGCAATCCATTTACTGTATTCTGAATGATTTTTGATGTTTCACTTTTTGTAAGAAAGCAAGGGAATTAAAATCTCTTTTCTTCATGCAGCAATTGAACTGATTGATCATTTGCGGTCAATGGGAGAAACGAATGCTGTTCGCGAAAGGATATTGGTATGTAGTGATGTTCCGCAGTGAATTTATTGCCGATTGACACAGGTTGCCAGCCATCTCAGCCTCTGGTTTTGTGATTGTGCACTAAAGTGACTAGTTGAATATCTGAACGCATCACTTGGTGCACAATGCTGCAGACTGTGAATCGAGATACAGCTTTGGCAACAGCTGCAGTTTATCAAGAAATGTTTGGAGAGCCTGACGGCACCATTCCAGCTACATATCAGGTAACTCATTCTTACATGCTGTTTGCGTCAGGGCGCCATGGATGTCAACATGGTAAATTGATTCATAGAAACCAGTGCGCTGAACTGTTTGCATTGAACTCTAAAAGCCAAGCAGGTCTCAATATGCGACTGAAAGTGTAACCCTGCAACATGGTGCTGCAGGTGATCTACATGGCAGGATGGAGTCCAGATGTTTCACAACAGCGCCCAAAGCGTAGAGGTTCAGCAACTGTATCGTTCGACGATCTACATAAGGCTTTCACCGCTGATGGGGATACGACGAAATCCCCTGATGATGGATCTGGTGGCAACCTAAAGCAGGAAGTTCCTACAGAGAGCAATAAAGAGCCAACCACAGGTGATCACAAACCCGAAGTAGATGGTACTACACGATTGCCATCTGGCACATGGTACAAAATTGAGTAGGTTCCGTGTATAATTCTGTTCCATGATTCCTTCTGTCATTGGGCCTAGATTTCTACCTTGTTTGTGGGTACTCACTACTGGTATCAGAACATGTTCAAGATGAGTTTGAGTGCCACTTGTCATTGTCAACTGTATTTATCAATTTATTCAAGTGTTGTCACTGAATACTTTATTTTACACTTGACTAAGCTTTGATGCCATCCATACTCATTTCTACTCTGGTGGCTGCTTTCTCAAGGCTTCCTATTCCATTTCTGACAACCGTTAACGAACACACTTCTGCTGGTGGTGACTTCATTTATGCCATCAGAAACACCGTTTATGCTGTGGGAAAATCAGTAAAGCCCAAATCCATCAGGAGGCACCTCCTACAAATCCAAGCTCTCCCACAAACTCATGCCACTTCACACCATTCTCTCTCTTTCCTTCCTCTATATCTCCGTCTCCCACCCTCTCCCTTGCCGCTACCTCTTCCCTCATTGTCCGATGTTTCCCTTCGCCTGGAGAAAATCTCCGCTGCAGCTCACCTGTAAAAGAAAACGTCAACTAGATAAATCAGGCGAAAGAGCTCGAAAGAGGAACGGAGGGCAAGCTCAATTTCCCAAAGTCTCTTCTACGAACTACTAGTTCTTGGCACTCTTAAAACTAAGTCCTTGATTAAGAGATAGAATCCATACTATCTCCAAGAACTAATCAACCACATTACAGATTTTTTACATATAGAAGCTTTCTATGTGTTGTAAGATGGGCACCCCAAATGCACCACTGACCCAAAACCGCTAAAATTAATAGTATCTATGTGGAAGAAACAATTTTAGTACATCTACCAAATGTCACTTTCTTTGGTGCATTGGTGCACTTGACCAGTCTAATAATACCGGTAGTAACGAGGCACAGTAGCAAAAAGTGGTGGTTTGGGGGCCCACCTTAGTAGTTAAGATTACTTGTAGTAAAAAGTTCCGTAGAAACATCTATCAAACATCGTGAGTTCATCATCCAAATCTGGATAACCTCTTTTTATAACGTACAAAATCTATTAATTCATCCGTACCTGGAGGTGGTTTCTACCACCACTTGCTTGATCTGATATTTAATTTCTTTTCCACTTTCAGCTGTGGTAAAATCCAAGATGATCTCCAAAATTCATGGGTCCATATTAGCTTGCATTGGCTTGTGCTTTGAGCAGTAAAAGATGACGAATCCAATCAACAGCACAGAAGGTGCCAAACGTCTCGGAAAGCAAGAATACTCGAAATTCTGCGTCGCAACGTGGTCAATTTCCCCTGGGCATTCAATGCACCTAACAGTGTGTAGCTGCTTAACAGACTCCAAAGAATCTCAGTGGCAGGTGCATACTTGTTTTGAAATATCGTGCCTATGCATTGACTGAGACTTGAATGCCTTGCTGTTGGAGCTGATTTTGCTCAAAAAGTGAAAGGCCAGGATAAGCTATAACACTAGCACCGAGGCACACATCGCCATCGTACAGTACTAGTGCTTGTCCTGGAGTAATGGCCCGTGCAGGTTCCTCAAAACGTATCTGTGCATAGGAAAACAGGAGCAAGGTTACCGACTATGTTGGTTGCTCAGTGAATTCTGTTAGAAGTCCCTCATAGAATAATCAACATGAAAGTTCATGGACAGTCATTACCTGCAGCTGCTGCTTCCCTTCATTGAGTGTCTGACTAAGGCGGCAGAAACTGCTAGATTCAAACTCTGTTGTATCCGCTCCAGCCACACCCATACCTTGAGAGTAGGCCACTTCACTTTTTGAGTCCATGAAACAAACTGTGCATCTTTCTAAGGATTGCCGGTAACGGGCCTTGAACATGCATGTAAGAGGCTGCCCATCCTGAAGCACCTTGGGCGGGTGTCCTGATATCCAAAATGGATTACCTGTTGAAGAAAGCATTAGAATGACCGATCATGAAAATCGGAGCTGGATCAAAGAAGAAACCGGTGCTCAACTATTTATAATCAAGAAATAATCAAAGAGACAATTGATATGATAATTTAAAGAAGAGAACTTTAGCCAGACCATAAAAAATGCGTCCTGAAATCCAGTTCCGTGAATAATATTGAAAGCAAGGTAATCCAGACAGGAATTTCTTGATGTACCTGCAACAGCAGAAGTGCAGAAAAGAGCAGGATGGTTTGCACCCGATGCTACAAAAACAACACTGTTTTGTACATCCTTTCCCACCACGTAAAACGGCTTGGGAACTCCAGATATTCCAGCTCTTTGACCATGTGTGTACGCTGCCATGCCAGTGTGCGTCCCAAGCTGGCGGTTCCCATCCACGCACACAAAAGGTCCAGCCTTCATTTCAACATACTCGGATATGAAATCTCGAAAGTTACGCCTTCCAACAAAGCAGATTCCAGCACTACTGCGCTTGGTGGCTGTCACAAGCCCCTCTGACAAGGCTAGGTCCCGAACGTCAGCTTTCGTTAACGTACCCAATGGGAAAAGCACATTCTCAAACGCATCTGCACCCTATCAGCAGTGGAGGATTAATGATGAGCCACAGCTCGAGAAATGAAGACAACCTAGAACTGTGATTGCTATTCTTCACCAGACATCAGCAATGCCGGCACCATCGGAAGTCGAGACCATACCACAGATGCTAAGAAATAAGATTGATCTTTCTTCTCGTCAATTCCGCGGAGGAGCTGCACAGGCCCGCCAGACTGTGGTCGCAAGAGCCGAGCGTAATGCCCGGTTGCAAGTTTGTCAGCCCCCATCTGCAACGCATTCTCCAACAGCGCATCAAACTGCCACATGCAAAGTAACAATTAGGTGGATGATGTATCGATTCTTCAATGAGCAAAAAGACAACACATTGGGCGTCAAGTTATTTTTATCAGGTTCGAGTAGGTCACAAGGAGACTTTCTTTCATTCAGTTTTATTGTTTTCTGTCCAACACAAGCAATCATCTTCACGGATTCTGGTGATATACATTTTGGCCCCATCTGAATTATAATATTCACAATAACAAGACTCACAGGAGCACCATGATCAAAACGACGGAGAGAGCAGGAAGAAGACGCAGGATCTACCTTGATATGCTGATTACAAGCAAGGTCGGGGTTGGGAGTAAGCCCTAAAGCAAATTTCTGCGTGAAAGTCTCAAAAACCTGAGTCCAGTATTGCTTTTGATAATCCAAATGATGCAATTTTATGCCTGATCACATGAAAAAGGATATCAACCACTGTTCCAATCCCGCACATACGAAATTTCTGAGCCACAGAAGATAAAATTGCAGCACGAGACGAGAAGAGTTCGAAAGAGTGCGAGAAGGCACCGAGATGTTTGCAGACCCGTTGCGCATCTTCAAAGTCCTGATCAGCTGTGCAGTGACCCCCGCCAGCTTCATCCCGTGAATCCCAATTACGCATATAGACTCCAAAAACCTCATACCCCTGAAACACAGGAGGCACTTCAGAACCCTAAACAAAGTAAACCCTAAGAGAAACACCAATCCCTCATCAAGGTTCAGGGTTTAAGGCTATTGCGATAGAAACCTGGCGTTGGAGAAGCAGAGCTGCAACTGAGGAATCCACTCCTCCAGACATCCCTACCGCGACAATGCCTCGTTTGCTCTCTCGCAGGATGCTAATCCTGCGACATGATGCAAAACCTTCTTGCAAAGTAGTAGAAGAATTACCCCGCACTTTTTCATTCAAAATTTGGGAGCACAATTGCACGAAAGGTCGCACAAGGGCCCTTTCTCCGTGAACCATTGCATGGGGAATCGATTGCCAGAGACTGCGAACAAGGGCTTCACCGTTCTCCCACGTCTAGCGCCTGAATTGGAAATTGTGACTGGGTGCTTGCAATGTAGCCCGAGGCAGGACAAACAGTGCCTTCAAGTGGTGATGGAATTCCCTGAGAGATCGTACGATTGCCTCTATACACAGAAACGTCAAATTTGCAGCACAAATTCAAGGCAAGCGGTGGATGGGCAATCACGCTAGCACTTGCAATTCCTCTTGCAGAAGACACCTTCGCATTCACTATCTACGAAACACCAGACCCCAGATCTACCAGGCGTAAACCCTTGATTCAGCAGAGTAAGAGCCTACGGTCGCTCCAAAAAGTGCATTCAAAAAGCCGGTCCCACATTAAAATACTGGCGGGTATCTCAAGATTTTCTTACCTTTATTCTAAACCCAGACCTCTTTAATATAACCTTCTCTAGTGTCATGCCCTTTGCTCTCTCACCAATCATATTGTAGGAACATAACTAGTTCAAGATTCAACTTGTATTTTTAGTATTATATTTTATGTTATTAGTTATAATCATTAGTAAAGATGAGACAATGAAGATTTCAACAAGTATAAAGGGATTGTAGACCATATTTTTACCATTTATACTAATCTTAGCAAGATCATTACAATAATTGTGAAAGGAATTCTAGATCACATTTTTGACATTTATACTAATTGATCATTGTTGTTTTTCATAAATTTCAGCTATTGTAGCAAAATAGGGGCTCACTAAATTGAATTTCAAAGAAGGTGATAACTAAAGATTTTATAACATTGTAGAACCGAGTTCATTATTCTCCATGATCCTACAGGAGAGAAAGAGATATTTCCCAAGATAATTTCCATGGATACTTGGATGATAGGGTCGGACACCTATACCTAATCACTTAAGCATCTATGGAATAGATGATGAGCAATTGAATGTGATGAAATTTCAATTTATTTTTCAAATATTTTAGCAATGAATGAAGTAATGAAGCAAGGAATGTCAGTAGCTTCTAAAGTGACTAAAACAATGTCATTTTAACGTTATTAATTGCCCACAATTGGTAGAAAAGAAAAGGCTCCCAATAGCATTGAAAAATAATGTTGTACTATTCAAGGATTTTATTTTTGAAGGCAAATTTCTAAAGAGGAATATTCAACTTCTACAATAATGTACTTATAATTTTTTTAAATTCTATATATATATATATATAAAATTTAAAAAATAATGTCCTTTATTACATCTATTATACACTCTATTCTTTTTTTTCACAATGTTAGAGCATCTCCACCAATGCATCAAAACATAATCCTGTCAAAAAGATAGGTCTACTTGATTAAAAGAGATTTCATATATTTATCCCACTCGTACAACTTGCTATATAGGCATTAACTTTCAACCAATTGCAAATCTCCATATATACAAGAGGAATATGAATTTCCATCATTGTAATACCAGCGTACTGCTTGAATTTTGAAAGAAAAGAATTTGGTAGAGTTGGCAAACAAGAATAAATTAAATTGCTTACATGCCATAGTAGAGACTATCAAGTCTTACATCCAATTATCAATTGCACACTTTTCATCTAAAATTTGTAGATTTGTGGATTTCGGATGCAGTAGGCAACCATGCTAGATTGTTTATACAATGGTTTTGTAATTGCAAACAATGTTTAGAGAGGTGTGCAAAGTGTATGTATATATATATGCCCATACATTGAAATTTTGTAGGCCTTTCAATTCCCATAGTCAATTACAAATCCTGTAGACTATAGCATGCTCTTGCAGAGCACTCTATAAATGATAGCCTCTAGGCCATTCCCCTTGAGGCCAATTGCACATATTTCAACCTTTTGTCCAATCATAAGTGAAGATTTAAGGCCTCTTACACACTAAATTGGCCTAGACTCTCCGCTACATATTGAAATTAGGTTGCTTTAACAATTAGGTTGCCTTACTTCAAGAAATTACTTTACAAGTCATCAAAGTCAACAAATATTTTTATAGATATTTCTATTTGTACATATGAAGGTTTATGAGTCTCAATTACAACAATAATTAATTCAAAAGTAGTAAATTTTTGTAAAGAAACAATAAATATTCATATAGTGTAGAATGTTGAGAAACTAGGGTGAGGCAACCTAATTTCACTATTTAGTGTAGATGTAAAAGCGTCCCTAAGTTACAAAACTCAGTAGAACTGAATCAGTCATTTACAGGACCCAATATGTGACATTAAAGAGGTCTGAGTTTCCGTGGCGTTTAATTGATTAGTAACCTTATCCAGAACCTCGGCGTCCTGCTTCCGCTCACCAAGTCTCAAGAATGAATCTTCCATTTTACTCCTCAGACTGCGTGTCCTGGAGAACCGAAGGCAGCACTCGCCCTGGAGTGTTGGCCCTTGCTGTTGTAAAATTTGTGGAGCGTGCTTGAAACCGACTGACTACAGAAGCGAATTGGAGATGAACAAATTAGTAGGATCACTTTGAGGTTGTGTCATAGAAATTGCAGGATGGAGTTGATGAGGAGCTGCACCGCAGCCGCAGCTGTCAAGGGAAGCCCTTGCAGCATGCTGGCGAATGCGGCCCACAAGAGTAGTTGTAGCGTGGTTTCTTCCTCTGGAGCTTTTGCTCTCGAATCCCGGGAGTTCACCCTTTATGTAAGACCCCGACTTCAATCCCCTCGCTGTTGAGTCTGCTCTCGCCAGAGCAAAGGATTGCATTTGGAACTTGTTGAGTTTCAAACTGGGCAGGAATGAGGCGACTTGGTTGGGAGTCTTGGTTGAATGGCTATTCCTGGAGACCCCCATTTCGAATTTATTATTCCCACAACTTTAGGGTGAATCGCAATCCGTTTTGGAATTTTTTGCTGAAGTTCCAAGGCTGTGACTGATGGACCAGTTCTTTTCTAGACAAGAAATTACACACCTGAGCTCGGTACTGAGAAGAGTGCATATGGACGTGCAATTAATTCAAATTGAATCCAATTGGTCTCATGGACACGTTCATTAGGGTATTGTATGAGCATGCTCATTCGTGGGCTGATTTTCGCTCGGTATCCTTCAGTTAGAGGATTTGAGGTTTCAGAGTGGAACGTTTTAATTCAGCTCAGTATCGAAAGGTTTTGTTTTTCTGTTTTAGGTTTTGGTCATGTTTGCTGGTTGTGTGGGCTGACCAAGCAATGTTGAGGTCATCTCTAATTGCTCCGCTCTGTGATTGAATCATCAATGCCTCTGGGTTTTTAGGTTAGGAGCTAGCATTTTATCGTTCTTTATGTCGGATCATCCTTGTGAAGCTTTTCTTGCCTAAACAGAGTAGTGACTCATTTATATCTCCGACGGACGAGGGAGAATTTATAGCTTGACTTCTTCTACTTTTTCCTGGTTATGAATGAAACTTTTAGGTCGCTTATGCGCTTTTCTCGGGCATTGTGGATGCATGTATTTCAGGAGCGTCAGTGGCAACCGAGAAATAGAACCTGGAAAACTGGGGGACCAAGATTAAGGATAAATTGTATGAAGCATGAGGAGCAGCAAAGTAACAAGCGTGGACGAGAAAGGGAACGAGAATCTAAGAAACACGATCGGAATGGATTTGAGGCACCCTTTAGCGGAGGTTTTAATAGCAACATGGAGGGTTCAAGTTTTCAACTTTCAGATTTCCCAGATGGAGATTGGCTTTATAAGGTCAGTGAACTCATGCAAGCTCAAGAGGTCTTGCGAAGACGTACTACCAGATGGTGCCAACCAATTCTCTCAATTTGTGGCTTGAAGACAATCCTTGGATACATTGCTCTGCACCCACCCGCGCTTTGCTCATGAGGACTCTCCAATGGCTTGAAATGTTTGCAAATGCTTGGATTCTCAATTTGATTTGCTTTTGGTTGCAGCTTGATGATATTGACGAAGGCCCAGATGCTCCATTCCTAGACGCCGTTGTGAAGGTGCGTGATACCACATGCTTGCGTCCATGTACTGCCCTCTCCTGTACCTTTATCTGCCTTTGCTTTTAAAAAACTTTGAGTGTGATTGAAGCCGTTCTTATAAATTTTCTACTGATCTCTACGGAATGTTTTATAAGTATGCAGAGTTTTTTTGGTGATTGTCGGTGTTCGTAGAAACACTAGGATACCTTACAACTTTGAGCTAGCGATGAGTTTTGCAGTGTAATGCTAAACCTGAATTTCTACGATGTGTTGGTAGCTGCTTATGGTGTCCCCTTGTTGGTCTGCTGTTCTTTCTACCACTTTTGCTTCCCATTAATCAGGCATTTTGCTTTCTGCGTCAGGTTTATTGCACGCATACAGATCCTAATTTCTCCCTACCATGGCAAAAACGACGACAATATTCTTCTACAGGCAGGCAAGCTGAGCTCATCATACTGACACTTTGAACCTCATTCTTGGTTGAGCTTATGAGAGCCAGACGTGATTATAGCCCTTTCAGATAAGTAGTAGGCAAGGGCTCTTTACTCAGGCGACCAGTTCAAAATAGGTTTTTATTTTTGTCATCACACTTGTTCATCGTTGATGTTCCACACTGTGCAGCGGGTTCATGATACAGGGTAGGCGATTGTTGACAAACGCGCATTGTGTCGAACACCACACTCAGGTGAGGCTGACAGGCCCTCCATGAGAGTTGACTTATATGCATGTTGTGGGTGATGTTTTGTGGGCTTTACGGAACACTAATTTTCAGAGATTAAGGTTTCGGTGGAAGAGCCTTGGAGACTTAGGACGTTATAGCTGAATGAGCAGTGCAGCTTGCATTGATTTTGCTAAAATAGATCTGCTACTCGTATGTTTCTTTTAGTTAGTGTATGTATGCCAAAAATACAGGTGACTTTGGTCGAATGCTGGATATCAAATCAAACTTGCTTGGTTTGTTGGTCTGTCTATATTAATTGGTTATTGGGAAAACATGTTTATAATAACAGGTGAAGGTGAAAAGGCGAGGCGACGACACCAAATTTGTGGCAACAGTAAGGATGAAATCTTTCTAAAATACTTGATTTTATTCCCTTGCTCAGTAATTATTTATTTTTCTTGAACAGACCTGCTATTACCTGCACCATTCACTTCCAGAAAGTTAGGCATTATCTCACATTTTGTTAACATTTAGGTTGTTTGCTGCAGGTTTTAGCGATAGGACCAGAATGTGACATAGCCCTTCTTTCAGTTGAGGATGAGCAGTTTTGGAAAGGAGTCGAACCACTACGGTTTGGAAGCCTCCCACGCCTTCAGGTTATTTGCACTGGCCGATCCCATTTCCTATGTGTTGCAGCTGGTAAACTTGAAATGTTGGAGTTCAGTTGGTTGGTTGGCTTTAAGTGTTTGTTGGAATATATTAATTAATTTACACCCTCTTAGTTTTCTTTCTACATACCATAGAATACGGACGGACTTTGCTAGACTTACTTAGAGTCCATACACTCTTAGTTCCTTAAATTACAAGAGTACCGTAACTTATTCCAACAGTGTTAGTAATCAGCACAGTTTATTTACTAGTGTTGGATCGCCTGCAGGATGCGGTCACTGTTGTTGGTTACCCAATAGGAGGAGAGTCCATATCCGTAACAAGCGGTGTCGTCTCACGTATCGAGGTAAGAGCTGACACTATTCGATTACTTTCTGTTGACTTCATTATGCAACATTTCATTTTCTTTTCTTTTTTGGGTGCAAATGAAGATAACATTTCATTGCACTATGCAACATTTCCAGGTATTTATGTGAAGATCTTCTGATTCTGGTGTGTTGGAAACAGGTTACCTCATATGTACATGGCGCATCAGAGCTTCTTGGAGTACAGATAGACGCAGCTATTAATGCAGGTACTGTCTTCTAAATTGGTTTATTGAGCCGGTTCTTTAATTGGCCGTTTTCTATGACTACTGCAGTAGCCCATCAAATATTTTGCACTTGGAAAAGTCCATGGGGAATAAAACTTTTAAGGATCGTATGGATGGATGGACGTCTGTCCATAGTTAATTTTCAGTTGAATTTGTAATTCGGATTCCTTTGTTTGTATCAAAAGAGAAATACTTTCTTCAGACCGCAACAGAGCCCATAAAGCATGTGTAAAAAGATAAAGTCTTTACTATCTTTTAATTTCCAGTTTAGTTGATACTCAAGTAATTTTGTGGAGTTGTATTCGTGCAGGTAATAGTGGTGGTCCTGTTTTTCACAAGAATGGAGAGTGTGTTGGTATTGCCTTCCAGGTTTGTCACCAGTTCTCTGATTTTATCATGAGTTGAATGGATTCTTCAACTTTTCTCCTGGAAATATTACCCAAAAATCTAAGCTAACTTTGTGATGGTGATTGGGTGCAGTCTCTGAAAGGAGCTGATGCTGAGAATATTGGCTATGTCATTCCGACAACTGTTATTCATCACTTCTTGAGTGACTACGATACCAATGGACGGTACACTGGTACTCCTCAAGAAGCCCAAACACTATATTCCAGCATCATGTGCAAGTGCAACACCTTCTTCTTTTTAAATTGTACATTATTTTACCCGTGTTCCTAGATTTCTAGATTTCCACTTCTCTGGCTATATTCTTATTACAAATTGAAATATGAATTACTCATGCATCTGCTCTCTGAACGGTTTTTCTAGGCTTTCCCTCCATGGGAGTAATGTGGCAAAGACTTGAGAATCCGGCATTAAGGACTTTCCTTAAGATGCAACCTGATCAAAAGGTTAGTTTCTGCACTTGGAATGACTACATATCATGTACTCGCTCTATCTTTGAGCGCTGCTTTAAGTAAATTTCGTAATAGCCATGCTCGAGCTTGATGATTCTGGTTTCGCACTCTGCTTTGCTGCCTTCATCTTGTATGAATTTATATAACATTTTGGGGTTGTGAGCAGGGTGTCTTGGTAAGGAAAGTTGAACCAACATCTCCCGCTTTCCACGTCATTAAAGAGGTACGATGTTTGAGTCCACCCAGATGTCATTAATGTG
The DNA here is from genome assembly GCA_951230915.1 of Antitrichia curtipendula. NCBI lineage: Eukaryota > Viridiplantae > Streptophyta > Bryopsida > Hypnales > Leucodontaceae > Antitrichia > Antitrichia curtipendula. Next base: position 10,093,115 of record OX579634.1, read on the forward strand.
AATGGTTTCAGTCTTTTTTATCAAACATTGTATAGTTGAGGCATGTATATATGACAATTTGCTCCCATTTATTCAACTTGCAGGGCGACGTATTGTTGAGTTTCGACAATGTCCCAGTGGCCAACGAAGGCACTGTTCCATTCCGAGCAGGCGAGAGAATTTCTTTCGGGTTCTTGATCAGCCAAAAGTAATCTCCACTGCCCTTGAAATTTGGTTGTTGAACCTTTTTCACTTTAGACACCAATTTTCTTCTTTACGACTGTACATTCCAGAGCCTCCCTTTTCACTGTAGCTGCATTATAGTTTGCTGAGTACCTATGCTTTCATTTTTGGACTCAAGATGTGAGAGGATGGCTATACCGTAGAAAGAAGATGTCAGAGAATTGGAGTTTCTTGGGTACCTTGAATTTGCAGTTTGGCCCAAGGTATTTGCAGCTCCTTTCAAGAATGTCATGGAGTAGATTGGTTGAGATGAGTATGTATGTGCGAAACAGATTTTCTGGAGACACAGCGAATGTCAAAGTACTGCGCGATGGAAAGGTTGTTGAAATCGTAACAACTCTCAAGACACCAGTCCGTTTGGTATGCTACCTTCATCCCCTGTTTTGAGAGGTGACTGCCGTTTGTTCTCTGACCTTGGTAGCAACAACATCGCAGTGTCCTAATGTAACGTGAGAGTGTTTGTAGGTTCCAGTGCACATTGAAGGGAAGCTGCCATCATACTTGATTGTTGCGGGGCTTGTGCTCACGCCTGTTTGCAATCCTTACCTTGAGTACGAAGCACTCAAGACCTTACCTTCGTAGTTATACACTAGCTCGACCACATCATGTGGACAGATCTTTGTTTGGAAGTAATATAACAAGATGGAACGGATTTCTTCCTTTTCAATTTGATCTCATCAACCCCAAATTCTTCATTTTTTTCATATTCATGTTTATAGTGTGACTAGAATTTGTGAAACTCGTGCGTGACAGATCTGAATATGGAGCGGACTTCGAATTCGATGCTCCGGTACGTCATCCAGTATCCTAAGCTGAACTCATGTGACTTGACCCTCACAGTTTTATATCCTTATGCTTTTCACACTTTCTCGTGAGTTTGTTGATGACTCTATGGTCCTTTGTAACAGGTCAAGATTTTGGAGAAGGCTCGACATGGAATGGCCGAGTTTGATGACGAACAGCTTATTGTAGTTTCTCAGGTATATCAAGAGCCTTCATCTTATTACCGTACCCCTTTTGTTACAGAAATGATTCTGCTATCATAGACTAAGTCTTGATATGTGTGACGTTTTGACACATGGATGGTCAACTGCTTCGCAACTGAATGGAATTACTGACCAAAATCTGTGAAGTTTTTCTTCTAATGCTACCTTTTTTCTCTCAAACTGCCATGTGGTTTGTGAGCAGGTTCTAGCCAATGATGTCAACATAGGTTATGAAGAGATCACTAATACTTTGGTACGTTAGTTTCTCCCCATATTAACTCCTGGTACCGGTAATGTTGAATTGACCTTCAACGTGGCTGAAAGATTTGTTTGATTGCTGGAATATCCTTAATCTTCGGAATGGTTTGTCCACTTACTGAATGATCCCGAGTCTGTTGGCCATTTCTCAGGTGAAAACTTTCAATGGCATCAAGTTTCGCAACCTTAGACACCTTGCACATCTTGTTGACAGTAAGTGTTTCTATTGTAACGACATAACCCTCTCCTGTTGGAATGCTTTCATATGATGCATTGCAGTTGGAAAAGGAAAGGAAGTCCCGGAGTCCAGTGTCATAATTCAGTCCCTTCCTGTATTCTCAGAGTTGTATCTCCAAAATCTGACAGTCCTGATTTAATTTGGAGGAGAGGTTTATGTCTGGGTCATCTTGGGCCCAAGATTTCTGTTTTGGGCGATACAACTTACCAGTATGGCTACTCATATTCCTTTAAATTGGAGGGTTCTCATGTGTGTGTTGCATTGCCCTTAAAGAACCCCTGCTTTACGTTTTGTTGTTTGTAATCTTAACCTTGAAGAACTAGAAATTGTGACCTTACAAAGCCTTGCTTTTGCTTATAGGAACTAACGTGTACATGTTTTGGTGATCTGCAGCATGTACAGATGACTTCATGAGGTTTGAACTGGATTACTGCTCCTTGGTGGTTATTGAAACAAAGGTGGCTCAGTCTGTCACTCCAAAAATTCTTGGAGATAACTGTGTGCCAGCTGACCGATCCCAGGATCTCATGGACGTGGTGGACATCCAAGCCTCATCTGCTGGTGCCTCCGAGGTGCAGGAGAACGGTGGATTGTAATAATCTGGAAATTAGGTCTGATTATATGGTAGGGACGGATTCCAATTCTTTTCAATGCAAAAGCTTGGGTACGGCAGGTACTCTCGCAATCATATCAAACTTGGCACTATCACTGGAAGATGGATAGTTGTCAGTTCGCCATTGATAATGTGGCTGCAAATTCGCTAATACAGAAAAGCTCACTGTTGGTTCTACTGATCTAATTTGACCATGCTGCGGTATTTTGCGATGAAATCGACTGGTGCCTGTGTAATTTGTAGTCGGTATTGTACTGCATTGTGATTGGTGCTCAATGAATGTAATTTAGTGTTTTCTTGGTTGATAGATTCTCAGCTTGTTGGAAGAAATAACCATGATATCACTGGGTTTTTTTTAAACGAACCCCTACAGATACTTCTTACTTTTGAACATGAGAGCTTAGGGCTGGTTGGGGGTATACCTATGATTGGAACTTCGAAAATTCATTGTTTGTTTGTATTGCCCAAATATTTAAGAAAGTGTAGAATCTTCTTTCAATTTTCCACAAGATCCAACCGAAACAAGAATAAAGGCAATGTAATAATTGGATCCGTGCTTATATGCTTTTTCAGTCATTTTCTTGGTGCAAAACAGTGGCTCGTTTCATGTGAAAATTTGTCTCATTCTTTTTGCAGAGTTTATATAATAGATATGAACATCTATTATGTATGATACCGTCATGTCATCTATATGCATTATAAATAAATGAATTCCTCAAAACATACGTTATAATAGTGTGAGAAATTAATTTTACTTGTTATCGTCTTTAATTCTTTCGCTTTTTATGATATTCAATATATACAAAGAAATATGTGGTGCCACTTTTGGACAGGAAAAATAAAGCATTACATTAAGTTATTGCATGAATTATTGCATATGTTAAGAAATTATTCTAATAAGAAGCCATTGAAACCCACGAGAAAGAGTGCCCGACCTTCTACCGTCCACCAGTTCTCGGCTCTAGGCACACCAAAGTGCCAAAGCCATACTGTATCTAAGGTACAACAGCCCATTGTGGTCTGAATTAGGAGTTCGACCTTATGTGGTTGTTGATATTTTTTTTAAATTTCCCACAGTAGTGTAAGTGTGAGAAACAGTGAGAGCAATTGAAATTATGTTTTTTTGACAAAGTATGGATTTGCTATGAATTTTTGAAGTGCTCACTTCAACATGGCCCAAAAGAGTCTGTAGACTACCTTAGAACCAACAAAATCTGAATCCATCACGCTCATTTTGCTCACCTACAACAATCATAGTATTTTCTAACAAGGAAGGTCTAGAAAGTCAATTCTTACAATGAATTCTCACTGGAAAGTTGGAAGTTCCTAATGAAGTCACTAATCACTCCATTAGTGTCGTGTAAGGCATGCATTGAAGCCAAAATCTGAAAATCTGAAAAAAACATGACAGGGTCATTCCCTAGGCTGCTTTACGTTACCTCACTAGACATCACTTGCAATGGCAATATGCAGGACCTGAGGTGTGGCTGCTCTGAAAGTGGAAAACGGAAGGACACGGAGGTCGAGCATGTCACCCAAACAACATCCATTTGGATTCCAGGGGTCTTTCTTCAGGTTTCAACGAGATGGAAGTGAAGATTCTTAAGGAGAGAGTCAAATTTTACCATCTGCTTCTCATCGCAAGCACAAAGAAGATGATTGGCAATGAAATGACGGCAGGACGCATACTGTACGTACATTCGAAAGCAAAAACTGCGGAACCGAGTCCAGTTGCAGAGAAATCTTTGATTGAGAAGTACATCGATAACTTTTATGCACAGTACAGCACATGTCCATCACTCCACGAGCTACGTACATACAATATATGTATTGAGGAAACTCCTCCCACCGACCTCCTAGCTACGAGATATGACACTAAGATCGAGACACGAAACTACATGCCAAAGGAGGCGCACGACTGTAACCAATAAAACAACAATTGCCAACGAACGCCCAACCCAACCAACAATTGTACATGTCAACAACGAACCAACTGTTGCTGTGGATGGGTCCTCTTTCACATCTGGCCTAGCCTAGCCTAGCCTAGCCTAGCATGTACCCCTGTCTCTCCCTTTCTTATTGCTCTACAAACCATTGATGTGTTCTAAATAATCTTGAGAAAAGAATTACCGTCGTGGTGCCGCCATTATATTGAAAAGGGGGCAAGCATGCGCAGGAGAGAAACGCTGAGTACTAGTACGTAAAAAAGGATTATAGTAGGAGGAGACAGATCGGGTCAAGAATCGATCAACAGTTGATCCCACATAGAGATGTGTCCGGACCCTTGACCTTGGCCAGAAACGGGTCAATACGGACCCAAAGAAGCGAGAAGATGGAGGCCAAGAGAATGGACCACACAATGACAATGGTGGGAGTTCGGTTCTGCCGTCCCATGAGACCCTTGAGAAACGGGTACAAGTGCACAATCACCCAGAAGGCGAAGAAAAGCTTGCCGAAGAGAGGTCCCCAAGATTGGTAACCGTTGTTGATGGCATCGGAGATGCCCGCCACCACGCCGATGAGGTTGATGACCAAGAGAGTGGTGGGAGGGATGAGCAAGGCTGTCCACTTGATAGCGTAAAGCTCCGCGAAATCCTCATCTTCGGACTGTTTGGATGTGACCGTGAAATTGGTGTCGATACCTGCAAACACCTTGAGCAGCCCTTGGAACAAAGCGAACAAATGAGCGGAAACGCCTCCAATCACCCAAAACTGCTCGTTACGCCACCACTCGTCGATTCCAACTCCGGACCACCGCATTTCCAAGATACCGGTGGCGAAAATGGAGATGAAGAGGGATATGAACCATAAACTCGCCAGGTTACTAATCTGCACACATCAAGAAAAAAACATCAGAAACAAATAGATCAATATCTCCCTGCAATCTCGAACAGTCGCATAACCAAGATCTCTGAAATAACTGAAGATCAAATTATTCTTCAGCGGATGATGTAATGCCAACATAAAGGCTCAGATATTGAGATGTCCAGTTCGAAGGGGAAACGCAGAGATTGAGACGCTTGAAGGGGATGGAAGAGCACGTTGAGACAATTGAAGGGGAGAAATTTGAGATTTTGAGGCGATTGAAGAGTAGGAAAGTAGTTTGCAATCCACATACCGTGGGGATAATAAATTTTCCAGTGAGCAAACAAACGGCAGGAAGCACACAGTATGCCAGCAAGGGCAAGGAGGTGAGCGGGTAGATAGTGGTGTTGATGTAAGCCAGTCTTTCCAGGCATTTCAAGCCTCCATTTTTGCCTCCGCCATAGCCATACCACAGTGGGCAATGCCGACTGAGCGAAATTTCCACGGAACCCAGAGCCCAACGCAGCACTTGGTTCAACCGATCGGACAAATTGATGGGCGCTGAACCCTTGAATGCGGGTCGGTGTGGCATGCAGTAGATGGAGCGCCAGCCGCGGCAGTGCATTTTGAAACCCGTCAGAATATCCTCTGTCACGGACCCATAGATCCACCCGATCTGCACCCACGGAACATCCCGCGTGGCAACCACGTCAGTAACCCACTCCAAGCAACCCAAGTCTTGGAAGCATGCCAACCCTCGTTATAGACAAAATTGAAACAGGTCTCACATTTTTTCAACAGTTTTTAGTAGGTCATTGTAAGGACTTTCTTTGTTCAGTTGTTAATTAGTTTCTCACCAACACATGTAATATTCATTGCTGATTCTAATGAGATAAGATATAATCCAATTTGAATTATATTCTACACAAATACAAGAAACCAAAACTGGTCATTTCGAAACCACGAATCCTTAGTCTGTTAGGGATTAAATCTCACTGTAGGGTTCTGATAAGATTCTGGTAGGGATTAGAATATACGGAATAAGCTTACCTCCTTTCCCCAGTCGGTTTTATCTTCATATCCACAACTGATGACATGAATGGCTTCCTTGAGAAGCGACCCTGGATTTGCTGAGTGAGGCACGCCTCCATTTTCCAGGAGGGTGGTGGCAACAAACACGGGTGATTGCCCAAACCTCTTCTCAAAGTTCTTCAACGACATCAGCGACGACTTCTCCTCATCAATTCCTGCATCAATCACCCGAAAACATTAATTACCACCAAAGAATATCAATCAACTGAGGCAAGAGCATTAATAAAATCCGTTGTAGTATTTTACAGGCCTGAGTAAAAGTGAATTATTCAAAGGAGATATCTATCTAGAGAATCAACATCATGAATTATAAGTTTTTGCTTATTACCTTCAATGCCTTCTTCAATGTCCTCCAGACTGAAAATGGGAATGGTAGAGTCCGTTCTGTTGGGAGGCTGCGCCTTCTTCTTCCCCCCTTTGCCTTTCGCCTTGGGCGCCCCTTTCTTGCGAGGCCCACACAGCCATGCCGGACACATTCCTTGGCTTTGTCCGGGCTTCTGCTTCTTATCCTTGGGAGGGGGGTCATACCCATACAGAGCTTGTCTCTTGAACACACACCCTGTGCCCACGTACACTGGACCCTGAACTCCATCTAGACCCTTCAAGTTAATCTGCGAGGGAAAACCAAAAAAACAGGAAAACAATGTCAGCAGTTCCTCGAACAGGAATCAAAACATTTCACTAAGACACCGTTAGATTCGAAATTAGGAAAACTAGGACAGAGTTCGAGGCAAGTTTGTGTTCAGCTGCACAAAGTTGCGAATTCTATGGAATTTTTCTTTAGATCGACTGTGTGGTCGATCTACTTACGTCGAAGAAGACGGTGTTGTGATTGGCGTATCGATCGTTTCTATCAATGCCATCAAACCTCTGAGGGAATTGGACGTAACAGACGCGTCTGCCCACAATGGGGTCCATGAGGAAGCACATGGCTTCCCGAAGAGCCTTGCTGTTGTTGATGTAATGATCACAATCCAGATTGAGGAAGAACGGCGCGTTCGTGAGCACGGCGGACACGCGAACCAAAGAGTTCATGGCTCCGGCTTTCTTGTGGTGATTGAATCCAGGCCTCTTCTCTCGGGAAACGTACACCAGGCGGGGAAGCTCGTTGCCGTCTGTGTCGTGACCTCCACTGTGTCCCAAAAAGACCTGCATGGAAGTCAACCACAAATTAATTAACACCCGAAGTTTCTAATCCCAGGAGCTATAAAGGTTTACGTATAGTCCGAATGTTTCAAGACTTTACTAGAATATCAGATTCTAATGCAAAACAGGTCACTATTTCAGTGATCAGATTAGACATGTATTTATGAAGGAGAATCGATTACAAACCTGGATCATTCCAGGATGATCACGAGTGTTGTTTCCAGGCCAGGGAGTTCCATCCTGCATGGTCCATCCTTCATCTGGCATCTTCGTGGCTTTCGCTACCAAGGCATTAACCCGCACCTTGAACTCCTCATACTCTCTCTGCAAGGTTTAGTACACGTGTGTTACACAAAGGGTCATTTTAAATAAATCGCCGTGGATTCTTTAAAATTTGTCAGTTCGGGACCACCAGAAAACGTGAGCTTTAGAAGATATGTGTTGTGGGAATAATTGTGTGGTAAAGGCTGAAGCTGCTGACCTTCATAGCTCTGCGCTCCTTCACAAACGTGGGCTGCACCTTGTCCTTCAAGTAATCGATCTTCAAGGCGAAGTAGACCTCCGGTGCTCGAGGCTCGATGTTGAATTTCTTGCAGAAAGGCACCCACTTTCGAGCAAACTCGGAGGTTTCGGACAACGCCTCGAAGGTCAGCATGGATGCACCATCGTCAGAGATGTAGCAGGAGACTTTGTCCACCGGGTAGTCCACAGCCAGAATGGAGAGGATAGTGTTGGCAGTGACCAAGGGCGGCTCCTTCATGGGATCCACTGTACTCACGTAAATGTCAACGTGGGCTAACTGAGACGGCTCTCCTTCTTTGTCATACCTGGAAAAAAACACAAAACAGAGCGATTAGTATTTGCTAATTACAAGCAAATTGTAAGAAAAAAAAAGCAACTGAAAATAATCATTTAGGGTCTTTGAATGAAGGATAATTGATTTATTATGATGCTGAGTGAGAGGTTGGTGTTATGTACTACCTGAGGGAAAGGCGATCCAGGTAAGTCTCACGATTGATGGGGAGCCATTTGGGAAACTGATCCAGGATCCAGGATACGGCAAACCAAATCTCGCAAATGACGGAGACCAGCCAGAGGGCGTAAGCTTCATTGACAGGGTTCAAAATTCGGTACCGGAAGAAGAGACAAATGACCACCAGACGAATCACAATAATCATCCTGTATGGATTGATCTTGCTGGATGGAATCGGCACTTTTCTTGACAGAGGCTGCCTGGACTCGTCCATCCTGCAGGAAATCAAATAATAAATGCCCAATTCGTCAAAAATAGAATAATGGACCCAGCCCTCAGGGATTGAGTAATTGTTCTAACGAGCTCCCAAACCACCAGGAATATTATCTCAAATTGCAAAAATTAGAAGGTTTGATTCTACAGGAAATGCTAGCTTACATGGGCAGATCGAGGCCATTTGGACCGCTGTCACTATGGTCACCATTTCCGCTGGCTTGAAGCTGACCTCCCTCAGTGGTCGTCATTTGAAGCTTTCCGCTTTGCCTGAGCTTCCAGCTCTCCACCCTCTCCTTCCAAGCAATACTCCCATACCCGTAGGATCCCAAGTCCTTGCTCGGGTCCAGAGGTCTCGCTGTAATGACACGTGCATTAATACACGAGTCAGTCCTCATTGGGCTCGACTATCGAGTTGCAATAAATAAACAAATAAAGTGACTAAAAATAACCTGATCTTGACATACAGTAGCCAAGGCTAAATTCAATCCTTTTCACTGTCTCACCTGGGCTGCCAATATCACTAGTGGCATCACTGTACGCAACAGGATGGATCCTTTTCCCTCCTGGTCCAACAGGGAAAAGCGCATGATGCTCCGGTGATGTAGCATTGGATTCACTGACTCCAGACACCTGAATTATGTGCAAATGTGTTACTATTTGCACACAAGGGCAATGAAAACAAGAATTCGAGAGGAAGAAAAAGTAGAGTAATTCACGTTTGATTTGCATTCGCGATCTCCCAAATTGGACTTGATTATTACACAGTGCAATGTATACTGGAAAAACAGAGAGAGAATTTATTCAAGAGGCTATGTATACCGTGTGCCCGTGGCCATGTGTGAGGAGGGGATACGGAGGCTGCATTGAAGACATGGTCACGTCCGTGTCGCGACCATAGGCCATCTGGCTATGCAGCATCTCATCTACATCTTGCTGCTTGTCTCGCTTGTCGATATCGTTGTGGTTGAATTCATTGTCCAGATCGTCGGTGTCTTCCTCTTCGTCGTCACCTTTCACTCGAGGGCTCCCTTCAGAACGAAAAATCAGCTCGAATTAGAGGTTCGTCCAATTAGAATCGCTATAAGACCTTCCCAAACTATTCACGGTGATATGAAAAGCAACAGGCTGCCCAGTCCGTTCCACATCCAAATTAAAAGAACAAAACACAGTGAGCAATTCATTTTTTCATTAATTGAACTGGAAATGGTATGACGAGGCACCGACAAACCTAGATTACGAACTAGGTTCGAGATCTTTATGCCAGAAGTGAAGAGACTCTTGAGACAATTACGTTTATGGAGAGACATCAAAATTGGTCTCTTGAAACGAAGTGGATCGAAGGCACGAAATGCTGCATAGTTTGCAAGAGAAGGGTTGGGTAGCAGAGAAACTGTCCAACCTTTGTGGCGATTGTAACGGGTCCTGCACTGAGGACAGGCCTGTGTGCCATCCTTCCGTTCATACTCGTAGCAAGGGCGGCACACTGGAAACGCACACTCGTGACACGCCGCAAACAGCTCGCCTTCCGGGGTCACGCCCACGTCATCTCCACAAATTTGGCATATGTGGCTATTCACATTGCTCAGCGGCTTAACAGGCTACGCACAAGAACACAGAACACATCAATTAAACCACAGCCGATTCTTCTTGCACCACAAGCTCATATTGGTCACCTTCCCTAACAGATCGATGTCACAGATCCACCAGTCATGGACAATAGTCTACACGTACAGAACTCCCCTATTGTGCTCTGCAAACAAGGTCATTGATGCTTTTCCCAAAACGTTGCAAGGTAGATCAGTGGAGGGTACAAGACTTCAAGTTAGGTCAGACCACTTAAAGAAAACCCGATCTATACTAAATTGCTAAGGACACCAAAGTGCAGAAAGCGCGGAAGGGAAAACAATGGAAAGCACTTAGATTTGCAACACAAAAACAGTAATCTACTTATCCAAACGCGACGTGACAAAAGTCTTTGCCTCGCCATGGCCAAAACCACTGTCGTACCGACTCCATAGAAAAACGTCTGCCCTGGCTTATAAAGCGATCCAGATTACCTCACGTTTAAAGCGCTGTGCGGAATATTCGATCTGGTTAAAGCTTAGAAAAATGTAAACTGGGGAATGCAAAGAGTCCGGGCGTTATAGATGGATCATTACCCCATCAGCAGGAATGACGACGAGCTCGTTCCTTTTGTGGGATCCAGCCACCAGGCCCGCATTCGCCTCCATTGCTCTCACGTGCAGCTCCAAAGGCAAGCAGCTCCCAAGGGCACCCAAGCTATCCTACGTATTAATTAATTTCTAAGTGCCCCACGACACGCTCCACCTTGGCTCTGCAGCTTCGAAATCGCCATGCACCTCGCTCACCAACTTGAGTTACACACTAGATTCAAGCGCCCTCGCGGTCTCCAGCTCCTCAGAGGTCAGCTAACGAAGTACATATACCACCATAGCCACTTCCTGTAAGCTCCTGCTCCATGTCCAGATTCAAGCTCACTAGAAGCTTCGTTACCGCCACTGCAACCATGTAGCTCCCTAACAAACACTGCTTGCTTCACAATCCTCCCAAGGCGCCACCTTCGATCAAGCTCCCTTGAAACCGCGCTCCATAGCTAAAGCTAGCGAAGGCCGGCTGGGTAGACCGATCGATCGCCCTTTGAATGCGCGCAGCTAAGTTAGCTGCAGCAGAATGATTCGGTTGTCGTCTCTCTCTCTCAGAGGGAGAGAGCGCCAATATTCCCGCTGCAGCTTGTCAAAGAGGGCTGCAAGCTTGGGAGCGTGGGATGCTTGTCTAGTAAATTTGCTGCGGTAGCAGCAGCCCCGGGCCCCAGCAGATGCTTGGGACGGTGACTCGAGGTGGAGCTGGCAGAGCAACTCCAATCATTCAGTAAAAGGCAGACTCCAACGAAGGGCGGGGCTTCAAGCCTAGCTACCACTCGGCCCTGCCTCAGACTCCATTATGCAACGAGTAGGCCCTTTTTGCTGCTGCAGCCATAGCCCATCCCCCTGTAAGTTCTGCCTCCCCTGCTTCCGCTTTTTCCCCCAACCCGCAGCCCTGAATTTAAAGTTACGAGCTCACAAACTTAGTGCAAGCTTTCATTAAGCTTGACCTCTTGCGCTAACTTAAGCTAGCCAGCTCCATCATTCGCCTTCAGTCTGCCACGCTCCATTGCACCACCGGCATTCACAGCTGCATCACCGTCATTATCAGATACTCGCAAGTACTGCTGTAGGTATTGGACCTGATTTAGACCTTTATACGAACTTAGAGTAGAACCCGGCTTGTAAATAAATAAATACACCTCACTATCTGTAGGTGAACTGCCCCATCTCGGTAAATCTTTTCCCCCCCTCCCAACTTGGACCCTTGGGCCCTGGCTTGGGTAACTAAGATGAAAGTGTGGACTGCAATGAGTTCATCATTGTCAACGAAAACTTCATTTACCACAGAGTCGTATTGATCTCTCACTGCATCAAACTACATGTTGGCGTTCATCACTCACAGAGGGAAGATGATTGCGAGGCCGGGGTGGAGTCATTATTGGGGTTTGTCACTATTGCTGCTTCGCTGTCTGCATATGAGCCTTCAGCCAAAGCAGACTGAGGGTCGGATGAATGGTACCTTGGAAAGGGGGCAGCTTGGGGCAAGCTGTAAATCGGCAATATTGTCTCTCAATGTAGTGACGTGCACCGTGATACTTTTTCTCTCGGTGACGGACTTGTGATCCAATTGATGGATTGCCTATGTGGAAATTAAATAAAAAATACCCCGCCAACCCTGGCATATGATAATTGCAGAAGGAGAACTTTCTTCTGCAAAATATACATGACCAGATTGCCAGGGGGGGGCGGGGGGGGGCGAGCTTTAGGGCTGCTGAAGTAAGTACTTAGTATCTCTGCAATTATGTATTGGTAACCACCAGCAGCAGCCAGTGTCCTTTTAAGGGGATTGGTGGTAACAGAGATCTCGAACCCCCCCTGCACTGCACTGCACTGCACTGCACTGCACTGCTTAAGTGAGTTCACCCCATGTAAACATAAAGTGTGAGCTAGAGGACATGCATAACTGTAATACTGTATAAAGTATAATATCCTGGTCTCCTCTCAATGTTTTCTGAATTTCCATTTGTTGTAAGTATTTGGAGATCCCCATGCTCAGACAGAACACAGCCCTTGATTACTTACGGGGCTGACATTCTGATCTGACCACGCTGTTGTTTGTAAACTTTATGGACTTCCGCGTGCCTGCTGTACATTATTCCTTCATACCACCACTACAGTGTACAGTAAGTATTCTCTGGTGACACGGTATCTGGCCCTGTAAAATGCTAAATGGTAGAGGCTCTGTGTATGTACGTCCTTTACACGTATTGAATCCTCGAATAGTAGAGGAACACCTAACTGATACTAGAGACCGTGTATTATGGTATGTATGATTAGCGGAGTAAACCGTGTAGAAGGTCAGTCAGTCAGTCAGTCGGTCCTCCCTTGGAAATTATTATTTCCCCTTTTTCTCTCAGTCTGTTCTGTCCCGGACACCTGAGTGCAGACGGAGGTCCCCTCCCATGAGTTTAGAGCGCTTCCTTTTATATGAATGAATAATTTGGGTCCCAGACTGCCATGGTGTCAGACAGGATGCCTCCGTCTCTCCCAATTACATGACAGCACCCCAACCTCAATGCCTATTGATTTTTCTGTTGCTTTCCGTGGCAACTTGCAGCTGATGACGGCATGAAACACGCTGAGGAAATCAAAGTCTGTGCGGGGATGCTTGCTTGCTTGCTGTCATTCAAGTGTTTCCGCTGCTGCTGCTGCTGAGTGCTGAGTGCTGACCAGGGTTAACATAAGTTCTGAAATGGAATGGTATCGTGTTGGTTAATAAACCTTTCGTTCAATTTTTAAGAAAAGGACAGATGTTCCATGTTCCCGTAGTTCATGTTCCCATACACTTGAGGTCAAACTTTCATTAGTTTTCTATTGATTCAAACACACCTTTTCTTTTCTTTTAATTTGGTATTTTTCTCGTGTAGTAATGTATGTCCGCAACTCTAACTTGATTTTAGGTAAAGGTAAGCCGCGTGGATTGCAAGATAAAACCATTAAAATTCATTAAAATTATTGAGAATACTCCCTGCAAAAAACTGGGCAGCTGCACTTCACAAGCTCACTTTTCTATGAAAAAATTTCCAAAATGGTGGTGCTTCTTTGGATTCATTTTCCTAAAGAAGTTGTCTACATGCTTGAAAATTTTCACTTCATTTGGAGTTGTCCAAGATTTAGGGGAAAAAATAGTAAGTAGAAAGAAGTAGAGAATGATTCAAAATACAAATTTGTTAAGAATTTAGTTATGGAATTGAAAAATGCTAATCCCAATGGTTGTAATGTTGTGATAAACAATCTACATCCTATAATTTTATTTTTTTCAAAAAATATTGAAAATTTAATAAGATAAAGGACTTCAAAGTTTATTTTAGAGTAGAGAATCTATAACTGCCCGCAAACTAAGACTCCTCATAACTTTTGACTCATTGGTCAGAATGGAATGATTCAAAGCTTTCCACATATATACAAATCTAGAAAATCAATTTCAAATTTTACTTTTTGAAGAAAGTGATTATTTTTTATCTGCCTGAACTGCCCAATTACAAAAAAAAATAACATATTAGGTCATAACTTCTTACTCGTATTTCCAAATGTCATGAAATTTAGTACATACGAAAGATATTCCTCGCACACAACTTCTATTAAAGTTCCAGTGAAAAATATGAAAATCTCTAGTCATAGGTACCTGAACAAAATTCATGTACTGCCCAAAAACAAATGTTGGTCCTTTAGGGGATAATAATAATGAAATTTCAAGAATGATCAAAAATCCTCAAAAACAATAAATTTTAAGGATAAATTATAAGATTTTTATTTCTATATTAAGATTAATCAAACATAACCAAAACCATCCTTTCAAAAATTGAAAGAACATGAGAAGCAATGCATAAAATACATAAATTTATCAAACTTTCATCCGATTAAAAAAATAAATAACTCAAATAATAGCTCTTATTAAGATTGACCAATTTTTAACCCTTGAAGGATGAAGATGCTCGTATTTGGCCTCACTTCTTATTTGTTTTAAAGAAAATTAGATGGGGATACCTACTAGTTCAAATAATACTTTGGAGGAATTGAAGTAAACAATGTTCTTCACTCGATCTAATGAAAATAATAAAGATTTTTCTCATTTAAGGTATACTTCCTAGAGTATGATCAATCAAAATGGTTCATTTTGAAAATCACAAATATTTTGTCTTTGTAGGATTAGAAAACAAGTGTGACCCAAACTTGGTTAGAATCTAAAGGAGATTCACCAAAGCAAATGCATTTATATTAGTGAACTGAAGCCCTGGATTAGTATTGACACATGCATATCAAAATGGTTTAACTTTGAAATTTAGATAAATGAATATAATATATGTCACCTTTTTTAAAAATTCAATTTTTTTTCTTATTTTAGTGTTTCATAATTTACAAAGAACTACACTGAATGGGGGATTAAAGGGACTAACAAATTAAAGGAACTACTTGTGAAAATTGTAGATGTTTGAAACATGATGTACAACCCCCCAAGACACTTTAGTAACTATTGATGTACAACAAAGGTAGATATTTATATAGTATGTAATGTCAATTAATTAGTATGAGTCCCCTTGATACCCCTCTTCAATGTAGAAATCTTCATCGAAATATTCCTTGATATTTAGATATTGGTCCAGAAATCTATCAAACTTCAGTCCAACATGTTTCAGATTTTGTTGAATTATTTACGAAGCTGACACATTGCTGGGAAATCTGCAGCAAGATGAAACAAATGGACACGTGTTGGATGTGATTCAGATTGCTTTACACTGGCTGTCTGGCTGGGGGGAGTTGACCCCTTCACTAGTAAGTAGTAACTTACCCTTACTGTTAGTCAAATTAGTTTCTAGCAGAGGAAATAGTGTATGTGGTGAGCACTGAGCACCGTCAGTTGAGAGAGAACTGTGGCTGCTGGCCGTCAGATTTAGCTCCCTGCAAACAGACACCAAAGTACCAGGAGTAATGTAACGTGGCCTATTCATGGCCACTACTCCACTATATAGAGATGTAATTACATTATGGCACTTTGAACCTTACGGAGGAGCATTAAGTAAACCTGTAAAGGACTGAGGCACATTTTTCGGGCAGAAATTGTGAAAAAAAATAGCCGACCTTTTAGGGGCGATGAGAAAAAACTGAAGAAGAGAAGAAGTTTTTTTTTTTTCTGAAATTCAACCGTACAAATTTGTATTATATAATACTATGGAACTGTGTGGGAAAAAAATTTAGAAAATTTGACTGTACAATTTGAAAGATTATAACATTTGAAGTTAGATGAAAAAATTATTTTTTCAACCTTGGCCAATAGGTCTAGCAGACTTTTCCTTCTAAAGTGAAATTTTTACACTACTTACTATTGCATGGTTATTTTTTTTAACATTTTCATCTTGTATTATGTAAATGCATACCTACCAAATTTCAAAAGTAGAAAAGGAGTTTTGCACATGTTGTCCGAGTTGCCCAAAAAATTAAAGGCAAAATAACTTTCAATCTAGACAACCGATTAGAAAAAATTCAATACTCCCATTATAGGGAGGGGGGGTGGGGTATAGTATATTCACACCTTGTGTCAAAATTTTGTAAATAACTATCCAAGATCTCTTATGTACGTTGAACAGTTACTTGGTCCTTTAGGGTTTAACTTTGTAGCACTCCGATGTCCAAAATATGGACAATGATAAAGAGGTTTCAAGAGCTTATTTGACCACAAAACTTCTCATTCACCCAACCAATGCTTGATTTTTTTGAAACCACACTTTCGTATGATGAATTTGATGAAATTGAGGTAAACAATTTATATTTGTAAAGGTATAAGCAAAAATATGCACAATTCAAGAAATGATTCTTGCGTTGTGGGGGTAAGGTTAGAGGTCCATGAAACACTCAAGTTTTTGAAGTGTCTATTAACACAAAGGTACATTTCACTTTCTCATTGCATCAACAAAGTAGAAATAGAATACACTTAGGAGACACTTTTAGTGACCACTATGTTTCAACTTCAAAAATTCATTAATAATTCTACAAAGCTCCCAAATATGAAATGGCTTAGGATGCCAATTCCATTCTTCTTTGAATTAAAATTCACTAAAAAATATTTCAGAAGCCTAAACTCTCCAAATTATTTATCAACTCTTAAATGGGTATTTTATAGACCTCTACCATAACCTTTAAAGTGCTCAACCATTTTGTGGGTAAATGATGAATGTTTTGAAAAGTGCACTCTTCATCAAATCAATACTAAAAGGAAATTTATTGCACCAAAAAAATTTCATCAAGGTGCAAGATTTCAATACTAGGCATAAGAGCATAGAAAAATAGCTTAGAGTATCTCCAGTGATAATGTTTCTAGAATATTTGGATTTTGGAGAATCATAGCTTGTGACATACTTGTTTTTCCTTGAAAACAAGGGAAATTACATTTTTCAACTTCCATACTTCCACACCCGCTATTGAAATGATATTTAGATGTCATTGGGATTTAATTAGTAAGACCAAATGTATGAAAAAACATGTATATGAGAATCTGATAAATGAAATTCTGACACAACTTGCTTCTAATATAAAAGCTTTGTTTTAAAAAAGACAATTTAATCCCTAAGTGATCAACCTAAAGATGGTTATAATAGATTTGAAATTTTATTATATATATATATATATATATATATATATCATTGAGTCATGTACCTAGAATACTCTTTATTCTTTCCATTGATATATTATATGAAGCTTCCTTAATGAATACTACTTGGATGTTCACTTTTTGCCACATTATCTTCCAACCAATAGATAGTTGAGTGCATAGGGGATAATAAAGTGGATCACCTATTACTAGAGTAATTTGTAGTCTCAATATTTTGGACAACTATTTAAGTGGTAAAATTGATTTGCACTTTGGTCACAAACAAAATCCAAGTAGATTTATATTTTGTGGATTAAAAGTGAAGTATATTTGGTTTTTTAGATAGGTTTGCAAAAAAATACAAAACCACCTATAGGCATGGGCACGAGCATCTAAAATGTAACCCAAGACACCTTTCAAAAATCTGAAATCAACTCCCTTGAACCCAATTACCTCCTACATTGCGTCAAAAAACAACTCCCTTGACGCACTTCTCTAATGAATGAATAAGGATTCAATTCTAAATTGTTGAGTGAGTCATTTAGAAATTGCACATGCTCCATTAGTTAGGCAATTGACATTCATTGAGAATTGTCAAGGCCTTTTAATTGTCTCCCATTTACATTGCTCATTTCATTCACTCTGATAAAATTAAATTTGAACAAAAGTGGAATTGGGATGATTTTATAGGTTGGTTTACCTTATATCAATGCAAAACAAAAGAATGTTCTACATAAATTGATGATGTAGAATGAGTTACTATTACTCATTATGATTTTTTTTTTTTAATTTCTTGAATTTTTTTGAAGTACCTATGCAAGAAGAACAAAATTTTTGTTATCACTTGGTATTGAGACTGGTATTAGCGAGGTATTAGAAATGGATTTTTATAACTACACCTTTAAACAAGGTCCACTTTGTTAATACAACTTTTAACACCAAGTGAAAACATATTTAATTGTTGTGTTTTCTAATCACTTCCCAAAATAAAATTACAAAATCTATTGTTTTTTACAATTGTCTTCACAATTGCAAAAAATTGTACTTATAATTTCAAAAAAATTGACGTCATAATAATAAACAATCAAATATATGTGACTAACAAAAAATAAAAATAAAATTTACAAGCTTGAAACAAGAAAAAGGTCTACAGTCCATTTTAGACATTGATCTACTTAACTTCACATTTCTATAAAAAAAAGTTTTTTCTAAATTTGTTTTGATACATGAAGTAAATAATAAATAATGTATGTGTACTTCATTTCATTCATTGGAACTACAAACAAAACAATCATTTACAATCTTAACCCCTAAATGACGGAACTATAACCACTGATTTCAGGCCTCAGTGCCTATCACTCAATTTGCTGCCATTTTGCAACTAAATATGTATGAAAAAAATTTATTTTATTTTTCAGAGATGAAATTACATGTCTTCTTTACTTCACAAAAAATTTAGATTTTTTTGTGGAAAACTGATTTTTTTGAGAATTTTTGAAGAAAAAGAGAAGAAAAATCACATCAAATAGAAAATTATTTCAAAAAAGCTGAAAATTTCACCATGTGTGTATATTACAATGACAAACATCATGGTGTAAACTCAATTTCCGTCTCATTCTATAATTAGAAAATAATAGACATTGAAAATACACCCAAAGTTCAAATTGCAATAAAATATGCAATATTAAGAATTTTTTCAAAATTCAAATTGGAGAAGAAACTAGATTAGATGACCTTCATTTTGTTAGTTGGGCTCAAACTCAAAAAATATCATTTTTGTGGAGAAATTTCAGATTTAGAGCAAGGAACAACAACTTCCCAAAATACACTAAAATAGCATATTTTGTGATCCGTTTTTTTTAATAACTTCTCATTTATGTGAAGATAGACACTTGCATGACTACAAATTCAACTATACACTCTTTGTAATCCACCATGGAGGGTGAACAAAAATGAAATGGATGAAAAAAAATTCCAAACAATGTACAGATGACTGCACAGTCATCCAAACGCCACAAAATGGCTGTCCCGGCGTTACAGGGTTAAATTGCAATTTTGCTGGAAGGCACAAGTAATTTGGAAAAGATAAAAACCCAGAAGTGACTAGTATTATAAGACAAAGGGAGTATGAAGAGTGATGAATAAAATTATTTATATCGATGAAATTAAAATTGAAATCTTGGTTTATGTAATACAAATTTAAATATATTAAATTGGAATTTTAAAAATAAATTAACTGTTTTTAGCTTAAAAATTTGGTACAAATTTGCTGGCGGGGTTGGTTAAAATTAAAATCTGTATTCATAAAAGAACACATAAGGATTCCAATGATCATATTATCATAATTTTTTCTACACAATATGTTTGGTAATTTTTACAATTTAATTTTTAATTTTCTATATTCTTTACATAATAAAATATATAATGTATTGATTTAGATTTATAGAATATCTCAATTGTTAAATTTATTTTATTTTATTTCAACTACAGGAGTATTATTATTTTTAATTCCGGAAATCCAAAATGGATATCTAGTAGATAGGCACAATCTAAAACTGAAATTATTTTTGTAAAAAAGTACTAAGTACCAATAGTAATATAATTAGCGAATAATCTAGTATATATGTATCTATCTCTCTCTGTATTTTTAACTTTTAAAAGTACATGGAATCTTGAAGATGTTTGTTCTTATGTAATGTACTCTAGAAATTTATGTCAAACTTTAATATGAATAAGTACTCATGTTATAGGTGATTTTGTGTTATTAATATTTTTTGGTATTTATATATTTTGCATATTAGAATTCAGTTTTCATTTGGAAGTCATTAATGAGAATTGAATGTCTATTTCATTTGGAAAAAAAGATAAAAATATAGAAACTGCTATAAATTATAGAAAGCACATGTTGTTCTGTTAATTTCCATGGGAAATGGTTTCTATAAAAGTTCATTATCCTACAAAAAATTTAGACTATTGAATACTCATATTTTCTTTATTTGAACAAAACATAAAATAAAAAGACTTCTAATTCATATAATTTTGAAAACGAAGAAACAATATTTTCAATGAACCTTCTCAAAGTCGTATCACCATACAATGCTATTTCCAAAGTGTCGATGTATGAAAACACTTTTGCCTACACAACTCTTTTTTTAAACTGTAGCTGGATTGCGAAGAATGACATTATTATAACTACGTTTAAAATGGACCACTCCTCAAAATCAAACCATATTTTTGAAGGAAAAAATGAATAGGGACAATAGCCTTGATGGTGCACATTACAAGGACAAATAAAAGGTGGAGTTGGGGACCATTTTGAACAGTGTACAACTCTATTTATAATACTCTCGATAATACTGTGGAGGTGGTAACCTTACAAGTGGTCAATTTGGGGTACACTTTGTGTTGTTTTAAGTTTTTCTTAATGAACATGTTTTGATATTACTAGTGTCATTTCTTCATATGCATCAAATGCATTTGGCATCACCTACACGACACTTTCACCACCCTACAGCTTGCATCTTTGAAAATTTGTAACTACTTCACAACGTGTCCAAAAATGATAGAACCACTTGCATTTTGATTCATCGTCCTTCACCAATGTGCAAAAACTGTTGTTCATTTTCTAGAGTATATTGGTTATGCCATATAGCTTATTTGTGCGATTTTATGTGTTTACAATTTTCTTGCTCTCCAACGTAGCCAATGGAGAAGAATGCAAAAGTAAGCAAAAACTCGGTCCAAACAAATAAGAAGAATCTAGAATACCGAGTGTTGGTTGAAGCAGTCTATTTATGTGTCCAGCATCTTCTTTTTTTGATGTTGCTTTCTCAATAAAGAACCTCACAAAGAACCTGAATAGTGGATGAGATGAGCCCATTCATTCGTAGAGGCTGATATTGAAACGAACTTATCATGTGACAGTTGACAGTATCCATAATGTACAGTACCCGGCAACTCTGAATCGTCCACCCCATTCTGCCATTCAAAAGAACTTTGAACGATATATATTATGATTGACATTTTTTGTCTTGCATGATCAACATTCAATTCTTACGCACTTCCAATCAAGCATACCAAATTTGGGTTTCAAAAAAGTAAAATTGCATATTTAGTGAATTATTTCATTTAAAATTCATAGTTTTATATGATAATTGATTGAAAATCGTTGGTGATTAATTTTTTTAATTCGATTGCGACAATATATAGGAAACATTTACACGCACATCTTTCCTTCAATAGACATTTCCAAAAACTTTTAGAATTTCCTCACAAAGGTTTCAAAGGTTGTCGTGACAATGTCCAATTTTTGAAAAATAGATATTTCTTTATTGTAATTAGATTTTTCTATTTGACCTTCATATTGTTACTAATTTTGTACATTCAAACATGAATGTATAGTTGTTTTGCCAAAATCTAATTACAATAAAGAAATATCTATTTTTCAAAAATTGGACATTGTCACGACAACCTTTGAAACCTTTGTGAGGAAATTCTAAAAGTTTTTGGAAATGCCTATTGAAGGAAAGATGTGCGTGTAGGTATTTCCTACATATTGCTGCAATTGAATTAAAAAAATTCATCATCTATATTTTTCAATGAATTATTGTATAAAATCATTAAAATTTAATGAAAGAATTCACCAAAAATAAAATTTTGATTTTCTGAAATTCAAATTTGGTATGCTTGATCGGAATTGCATAAGAAGTGAATGTTAATTATGCAAGATGAAAAATGTTAACCATATGATACATTCTACAATTTTCTTTTGACTGGCAAAATGGAGTGGACGATTCGTGCTTGCCGGGTACTGTACAGTACAGTACAAATGAAGTTAAAAACCTTATGCAATTGCTTTCTGTGGCCCTTTACACATCTTTGCTGTCTAATTTCCTTTGTGGAAAAAACTAATTTTGGGGGGAAGTACGTCCTGTTTAGTTCTTTCCAACATTGTCCGGGGCGACATAGACTAGCAAGTTGTTTCACGTAAGGTAACAGGTCCAGAAATTGCCCATCTAAGAGCTGAAACTGAATTTTGGGAAGGCAAAACTTTTCGAAATATTTTTCAGTAAATTTTCCTCGAAAGAGAAGTGGATTTGGCATCTAATCTAAGATTGTTTCATATTTTTTTTGGAGCTTTTTGAAATTAGTTATGAAATTTTGAAGTTGAATTGACATAGGGCTCCAAAATTGTCCACCCCTTAAATGAAATGTACATTGTTTATATGTCGATGAAGGCTATGAAAAAACAGCATGTACAAATCGTGTACATTTCACAGGTGGGCGGTTCTTAATGCCCAAACTATTCTTGAGCCTTCTACCTTAGTCCAACTTTTAATAAACAAAACCTATTGTCGCACTCATTCAAACAGGGCTGCACAAACATCCACTGAAAACTTATTGCCTAGTTCAACATCCTCTCCCTTTCCCAGTCAACAAAACTGAGTCACCTTTGTTTTCCCCAAACCGTATCAAATCTTAATTCAAGATCTTCTGTGCCGCAGAGAGATCAGACCAACTACAGAATGGCAATTCTGAGTCCATTACTGACTCTACATCATCTCATCTCATTTCATTTCATGGGAATTTGATTCTATTCATTTCATAGGTGCTAAATGAGTAGATTTTTTTTTTTTTTTTCTATATCATGGGGTTGAGGCACAAAGAACATTAGTCAGAGATTATTAGACGGCGCTCACTCCTTCGTTGATTATTGGCAAAAGCCAATAACTTCTATATATTGCCAAACTTATCTATTGCCACTCGTGCCAACAACCAAAGCTAGAAACAAAAGACGACTGCAATCATGCCGCATTGAAACGATTTCCAGTGGGGCCACACTACATACAGACCGGAGCGGACCGGACCATCGTTGTCGTTGCCTTCGGAGTGCGCCTTTTGCATTGGATCGGACCCACGCATATGAAGAATTGTTTGAGAACAGGACCCCCAATTGGCTCGATGGTTTTCAGTGTCAACCAACCGCACCCCCAACCAAGGCGATGTGCAATCAAACCACCCTTGGTATATATGAAATTTTTTCTGTGGCGTGCATGATTGAGCTTCAATGAGAGATATGATCATTCAAAGGCTTCTGGCAAGTACAAAAACGGAGCTCATCATCCACAGGCAGGCAGGCAGGCAGCTAGGCTATGGCATATACGTTACTCACAACCCCATCCAAGGTGGAGTGTTTTTTTGCAATTGAAGTGCACAAGTCACATTGATGCCGGTTCCCAAACCAAACGCACTGCTGCAGTGCGTGAATTATTTCACTACAACTGGAGCAACTCATGTGGGTAGACTCCTAGCAGTCTCTAAATCACGTCTCAATTTGGCATCAGTTTTTTTCATGAAACACATTATTTTCAGAGTGTCCAAAATCGAAACCAAAGATGGTCATATCTGTTAAATGACAATTTTTCAGAGTACTAAATTACTACATGTGAATGTTATGTTCATATGCCTGCGACCCTTTAAAAAAAATCTTTGGCAAGCGTAGATTTGAGTTTTTTCGTTCGGGAAATTTTAAACGTTGGGCGTCTCAAAAGCATGAGAGTTTGTGGTTTGACAACTTGACCATGGGTTGCCAAAACTTTCTGGAATAATTCTGCTCGTGAACTGAATACCTAATGACCTCTGTCACTGGAAAATCAATGTATTCAGTTGCGTTGAGATCTTTTTATGCATGTTTGTGGGAATGGCTGTTACAGCCACTTTTGGGTGCATTGGGGTGCATTGTGACAAATGCACCCAAAATCCAATTCTTTTTTATTAATTCTCTGGTACCCCCCCGGATTTTTTAAAATTAAATTACATTAATTTTTTTGCTCACTTCCCCCTTCCCCCCCATTTGTAATTTTGAGGTGAGGGTGAGGGTGCCTTTCGATATGGGATAAATCCCATATTGTTGTATTATAATTGTATCTCGTATTGAGGTCCTATCTGTATCCGTATATTATCATATCCATATAATATATATATTCACATCTATATTTATATACCATATCATACACCGTACAATATCTATATCCATACTTCTACTTGTATTTGTATCCAGGAATGTTTTGACGATCAACGGTATCCGGGGGAGGGGGAGATTTATTTTTATTTTTAAATGAATGGTTCAGAATTTTTTATTTTGGGGAGGGGGGAGGAAATGGAAAACCCGAGGTGACGGCTTCTTTTCACTAGATTGGGATTGTAATAAAGATGGGAAACTTTTGTCCTGACTGTTCTGAGGTTAAGGTAAGTTTTACCCCTGAACGGCTTGGAGGCCCTTTGTGGCTGTATGTGCTAGTTTTTCACATATTTGTGGCAATAAATGTTGGATTTAGGGCTTTGTTGAAAAAGCAAAGTTTTAGGCGTTGCTAGCGTGCATTGACTGTTGCCTTCCATTCTTCGGAATACCTCGAAGAACGGGGTGGGAAGAAGATAATACGTGAAATTGCCTACGGTACGATCCTGATTATATATCCAGACAGACCCGTTGATGCTACGGGTCGCTCCTTGCTCGCATGGCCATGTCCGTTGGTAGGAGGAAGCGGGAGAGCGAGGTTGAAGGCGGGAGAACAAGCTTCGGATTCCGCTGCGATGAGGGACACCTTGAGGTTCACACAGAGTTCCACGATGCAATTTTCATGATGGAAGGTAGTATTAGTACTGCGTTTGAGGTAGTTGGAGGGATTAGGGATTGCAACAATAGGTCTATTTTATCCACGATGGAGGATAGAGCGATCATGGACACAAGAGGAGTGCACTATTGCGGCATGAAGGCGGCAGTTTTACTCATTTGCAAGCGTGGGAGTTGGTTTCCATTGCTTGTGCACACAAGTGCCGGAATGCTACGATTCACTCAAACCTCCACCATGTTGTTGCCGGATGCGCAACCCCATCTACAAGAGGAGGCGAATATATTGCGGACTTGAGCAACACAGCGTGGTGCCAATTCCAGGCAAGCTCAACGGATCATAGCATTGTTGAGAGTGGACTACTTTTGTAGTATTCCGAAACCTCCTTGCACTTATCAAAAATCGGGCACTCCAGAACATCTCTAGCTACGATACCTCTTTCAGAGACACGTTGAGCACATTCTGAAGTGGATGACTAGGCGGGAGGAGAGCAACCCTCACGGTTTTGGAATCAAAGTCAATCGAATCATACAGGAGACGCTCTTCCCAGAGTCCGAAATTCAAAGCCATGGCGAGACTACGGGCGGATGCAAGTAGGGCCGCAGCCCACCGTCAAACACAAGACAACAGTTGCCCCCTTGCGGAAATCGTGACGGGCTCAAAAAACCAGGTAGAGATGACAGCAACCACCTTGTTTTGCTCCATACCTCCGTGCATTCTGGTGGCAAAGATAGGATCGGGTCCCCCATTAGGCAGCCAAGACTATTCGATGACACCGTCAGGGAGTCCACGCAGCCCGTTCTATACGTGGGAGCACAAGAGCCTTGTGAACGGCTGAGCATTGGGCCGATTCATTCTTCACCTTGGGCCAACTCCCCGACCATTGCCAATGTCCTGTGATCCCCCAAATTGTATTGTGACGGGGAAGCAACTGAAGGAGGTGCTCTGTGGGAAGGTCAGTTGTAGCCGAAGAGGAGAAAGCAGAGTGACGGCGCGATTGGAGGATGTAGCAGCAACTAATTTGCAAAGAGGAGGGCGCACAACCTACGCTATAGGGGCGCGTGAAGGAGATAGGGGTCACAGTGCGCACACTCCTCAAAAGCGGCAATTGTCATTGCGTGGGCAGCACAGATCGATGGCAGTGGCGCCCCCAATTTGGGAGTCATTCCAAATTCAATCAACAGAAAGGAGTCCAGTTCAATTGCGGCCATGAATTCAGGCCATTGGTGGAAGCCTTACGGTGGGTGTCCCATGTGACCTTGTTGAGGACATTACGGGAGTCTTTGATGCACCCTTCATACTTGATGTTGTGACATTGCCTACATCATAGTCCCTTGTACAATGCAAGGCAACATCGGAAGTCAGCAACGACATTTGCTTTTTCAATCCTGGAGCGAGTCCTCCGGAGTCGCTCCACTGCGACCTTGCTCATTCGCCAAGTGATCATGCTTTCTTGGACGAGAATGTCTTCTCCAAAAGGCTGAGAGTGACGGTGCACAGTGAGACGTTAGACCTGGACCCGGGTCTTGTGGGCAATGAGAATGGGATAAGTGGCGTCGTAGTGTCCCAATTTTACCACCATGTCATTGGGACGCCCATGTTCCACATCGATTTTGGTGACGGGATTGGCACCCACTTCGTGCGCGTCCGTGACATCACTTTGGATGTGTCGACAAGGGTACTGACTGAGCATTGGAACTTGTGGTGCAGGTATATCTCAAACATCATCGTCTACCTCGGAGCTGACAATGCGCGTACAGAGGGTGATTCTGTCGGAGAAAATGTGGTGCTGACCTCTACTACTGGGCTTGAAGGGCGCGGCCATGTCATTGTAACTGACAATTTTTTCACGTCCCCGCGCCTATTAATGGAGTTGATGAGGCGTGGCTTTTGGGCGACTGGCACATGCAGAAAGATGAGGAAGGGGTTTCCAGCCAGTTTGCCTGGGTTTGCAAACACGAAGCTGCCAAACCGCGGCCACTTGGTACTAAAGATGCATCGCACTCGGAAGATTGCAGCCGTCTACTGGATGGATGCCAAGCCTATATTCCTGCTCTCCACTGCGTGTGATCCTATTGGAGAGGACTCGTATGCTGGCCGGTGGATGGGGCGGGAGCGTGTGGAGTTCCCAATATCCCCAATTCTTTTACAATACTAAGCCAGGATGCGAGGTGTCGATCTAGTCAATTAACAGTGGCAAGAGTATAGCACCCAGCTGCACTCCCATAAGTGGTGGCACATGATATTCATGTTTGTGTTAGATTCCTCATTCTTCAATGCATACATCTTATATGCCTTTGATCAACGGGCCTTGGGGGTGCTAGTGCATTCCCGATTGCTATGGCACTATGGCATGGCCACGGAGCTGTTGAGACACTGAATGGGCGTTGGTCACATTCCAAGGCCGCTTCAGAATTTGGCAACATGTGGGCTGCATTTCAGTTCAAGCCACCCCCAACTGTGTCGCCGTTGTGTGGTTTGTTTCCGTAGGACGCATCGATTGTGCCTAAGTTGTGGTGGGATGTTCCAATGCTTCCGGGCAATGCATATACAACATGTTTACCGGCCCTACATGCGTGGTGCGTTGGTTTAGTCCTAGGGAATTTGTTTCTTCTTCATAGAGTGCCCAAGTGCCTTCCATTTGCAGCAAATAGTAGAGTTCTATGTTCTCCCTTCTTACGTTCACAAAGCCTCGTCGTGTAGAGGCATTTTGATGAGGACTTGAGGAGAGAATCCGGATTGTTGTTTGGTACAAGGCTGGGAGGTGTGTAGCGTCTCTCGGTCCTTTTAGGTCCGTTGGTAGGAAGACTTGAGTAGCACGTAGGCGGAAAGACAGATTTCCATGTGTCCATGGATAGAAATTTCCGCTTTATATTTTTGGAATACTAACTGCTGAACGTTGAGTTTTTTCTTTATTTGTTTTGAATTGAAACTATCATGCAAAGTTGTTGTGTCTCGGGGCCTAGCTCCAGGGTTGTATGTATCATCCGGAGCGGTTACTCTTGTCCTGTTGCTGGGAAACGTTGCCAGGTGGTTTCCTGACAAAACCAGTTACCTTCCCGCCATGACGTGCAGCCCGCCTGTCGCCTCAGTGTAGCATCGTACAAGCTTTAGACGCCAATGCGGATGTGCCTTGTGGAGCGTATTCTACACTATAACAAAACATGGTAAAAAAAAACCGCACTCAAAATCGAGTGCGGTTCTTTTGGCCACGTTTTCACTATAATAAAACATGGTAAAAAAAAACCGCACTCAAAATCGAGTGCGGTTCTTTTTGCCACGTTTTTGTGCATGCGCGCGTAGTGGGCAGTCAACTTCTTTTGCAATTTTCCACTGCAATTTTTGAAATTTGAAAGCGTGTTATATACAATTGAAAAGGTATTTTTAAGACCTTTCCAATGGTATATTACACATTCTCAAATTCTAAAAATTGCAGTGGAAATTTGCAAAAGAAGCTGACTGCGCGCGTAGTGGGTCTGCACATAAACGTGGCGAAAACAAC
Source organism: Antitrichia curtipendula (assembly GCA_951230915.1). NCBI lineage: Eukaryota > Viridiplantae > Streptophyta > Bryopsida > Hypnales > Leucodontaceae > Antitrichia > Antitrichia curtipendula. The sequence goes on from OX579634.1 coordinate 10,121,608, forward strand.
CGCACTCGATTTTGAGTGCGGTTTTTTTTTACCATGTTTTGTTATAGTGCTAGAATCACCCGTTGCACCTAAAGGCGACCTGGCGGTCAATACATACGGTGATTGTATGTGCACAATCTTCCATCCACGTCGAGTTGTAAGTCCAAATTTTTTGTGCACAGTCCCTGTGGCATTCTAAGTGCACCCACCACAGTGATTTGCCGTTGCTTTGTAGTAGAATTTAAAAAAAAATTAAAAACCGGACGTAGAAGACTGTGCGAGGAGCTAGGCGGCACATTTAGTTGGAATTCTCCAAATTGCTTCGACCCCACGCCTCCCAAAAAATTTGGCATAATCTGAAGCACGCAAGAACACTATCTGAAAGGCTAGAATCTCGTTTTCTGGTTTCCATCACACTTCTTCAAATTGGGCGTTCACCGTATAAGGTAGTAGGCTCTAAAAGCGACCCTTTAAGGGCTGATTCGCCTTTTTTTTTTTTATAGGTTTCTCATGATTAAAAATATTTTTAGCTCATTTTTCAAAGAAAGTCAAATAGATGTAACACAAGTGGTTTCATATTTTTTGAAGCATTTTTGAATTAGTTATGAATTTTCAAAGATTTCTGTTGTAGGTACCTATTTGTGACCCTAGGTCTCCCAAAATCTGTCCCCTTGCAACTTCTAAAGTGATTTGAGGAAATCAAGATCAATGATTGGCTCTTGCAATAGAAAAACAAATTTTCCTAAATGCATTCAATAGCTAAAGTGGTCCATTCAAGGATCACCTCCAATCGATTCTACAACTAATTATAGGGTCAGTTTGAAGGAGAGGGTCACAATTACAGCACACTACCTTAGAATAGATACGGTGTCGTAGAAGAAGAGCCCGAGGGCCATTCAGGGGTTAAAGCTTTGAGGCTCCGTCCATTTGAGATTTTTTCTTTTTGTTTCTTTCTTTCTATCTGTATGACGCCAGCCGAGTACTGCAGTACAGTTGTGCCACTTTGTTTCCAAGTCCTCCCTGTAAGTTAATCACAGAATCAGTCAAAACAAGAGTTGCAGCCCGGGCTGACTGCATGCTGATGTCCCTGGCTGGCTTCCTCAGTTCAGCCTGCGGCAGGTGACCCTAGGGGAAGTCCCGGATGAACCTGGAACAGGGAAACAATTCACCCGCCCCGCCTTGCCCAGACCCGCCTTTGCAAATGGACAGCACACGAATTACTGCCTGAGCTCAGTGGGCTAGCTAGTGGCTCCCCAGTCAGTCCGCCAGCCAGCCAGCCTTGCCAGGCAATTAGTGTGCAGGATGCTGGTCTTGCCAATAAGGGGAAGGCTCCTTAACCCAAGAACACATTCCTTGCCACATTAATGTTGGTGCAGTTGATTTGACCAACCGTTGCGGGAAATATGATACACACATGTATATATATATTATTTTTAATGAGGAGTGAATTATTCAGTAACAGGCATGCTTGTTCACTACTGCATTGATAGAACTGGAAATTCATTTTAGGAGGTTAGAGTTCTTGAAACAAAATTCAGTAAAATTTTTTATTGAAAAGAAGAATGGAATTGGCATCTAACCCAAGTCGTTTCATATGTTTTGGAGCTTTGTGGAATTAGTTATGAATTTTCGAAGTTGTTGAAATGCAGTTGTCAACTAGAAGCGAGCATCCACCCGCCTCCTGAAATGTACCACTATTTGTATGTTGCTGAAACAAAGAGAGAGAGAGAAAAATTGTGTAAATAGTGTACATTCAAGAGAGCAAGTGCAAAAGTGTACGAATAGTGTACATTTGAGCCTGAGTGCTTTATGAACCTCCGCGCCCACCTTAGTTACTGCCATTCCAGTGCCATAGCTAGTTATAGGTTTGTTACCTCGTTGCACTGATTCCAAAAGCGCTTGTGGGGGTGGCTTGACTTGAAAGAGCAACTGGACGAAGCATTTGCTTGTGGCGACATTATTGAACCCCAAAGCACTACAAGGCTGCATCCGCACTGAAGGCCGTAGCACAGTAGCAGTAACATAAAAAATTAAGTCCTGGCAGTGTAGCCAGTATTGCAGCAGGCAGCATTGTATGTACGTGGTCGTCTCTCTGTTTCCACGTGGAAGTTGAAAGTAAACAAGTCGGTGGGACTGATGAGAGAGAGAGAGATGAACAAGGAACAAGCTTACATGGGAGAGATATGGTCAGCAGCGCAGACAGAGCCCCAGATCAGCAAAGACCTGACCTGAAGCTGCAGCCAGCCTCACAGACCAAAAACTGACCCTAAGATTCTGTTTTACGCTGACAGTGTTTAGATCATTCCGGGTTATATAGCAATGGAACTGTGGCTGCTATTTGCGCTGGCAGAGATGGAGATGAGCATGTGAAACAGAATCCTAGTGTGGACTGATGCTTGGTAACTACTGCACTCCATGTCAATAAGTTCAACTGTCTTCCCTCTAAGGTGAATTTAAGGTAAAAAAGGCCCCATGCTAACCGCCCACATTGCATCGGTTACTGGCCATCATGTATTTATGAGTGAGGGTGCATGTTTCTGGTCTTATTTTCTAACGAGGAGCTTTGCATCAATCTTTGTTTTTGGTCTTATTTTCTAATGAGGAGCTTTGTATCAATCTCGTGGCAAGGGAACAAAGTTCTTGCTTCCCTCTTTTCCTGACATTGTCCTGGAATGTAAGATGTCACACAATGTTGTCCTGGAGTTCTATGCTCCTACCTGGGATACTTTCTCTGATATATGGAAATAATGCCGGCTGATTTTTTTTGATGTGACCTGTTTGTACTACCAGTGCATTGGGATGGGAGTCAATCACAAGACTGAACAAGTTTTGCAATACATAAGGTAGAAGGCTCGAGAATAGTTCGGGCATTAACAACCGCCCACCTGTAAAATTGTACACGATTTGTACATGCTGTTTTTTCATAGCCTTCACTGACGTACAAACAGTGTACATTTCAGGGGTGGACGATTTTGGAGCCCTATGCCAGTTCAACTTTCAAAAATTTATAACTAATTTTCAAAAAAGCTTAATTCATGCCCAAGCTTACTTCAACTGTTCTCTCGTCTTCAAATTGGAATTCTGGTTGTACTGAATTCTACATTCTATTATCCCAGAATGGGATTTGAAAATCATTTTCGTTAGTCTGCTACTATATATGGATAAGTACAAAAGAGGTAAAGTGACTGCGCGATATAGAATAATTAGCATGTCTGTAGATGTGTACAGTTTCTGAGGAGAAGGACGCATAAACAATCCACGTTTATCCAAACCCAAGAGCTCATCCGTGTCAACAGTTCACATATGTATTAATGGTAATATATGTTAATCAGCCATGACGTGGGCCTCAGACTGAGAGAGAACATCGATCACTGACATTCCATCAGGATTCTTTGGTGAAAAGCACGTCCTGGCTTGCCTTTGTGTTGAGTGAGAATGGATCCCGAGGTGATGTATCTTAATATATATTGCTCACGCTTGAGTTGCGTCGGCATCGAGGCGCGAAACAAGCTGGGCATATAGAAAGATCTAGACAGAGTTTCATGGAGCTCGATCATTCCGGACGTCAAAGTCTCTCTTACATACAATTCAATCCCTCCAGCTGCGGCTAGAAAAGAATCACGTGAGACTAGTGCCTGAATTTTGTCTCTGACATGGCAATGGAGGATCAATATTGTGATTTAAATTCTAGAGATACAATGAAGTAATTTCGATCCTCACTCGAGCTTACTCACTCACTCACTCGATCGATCGATCGATCCGGCCGATCTAGTCTACGCTGCTATAATTTCAATCTCAAGTATTATTATCTACAAACATTTGGTTCTGTCACCATGATCACTAGAGAGTGGACAAGCCTGCCTGCACGCCAAGGAGCACTCAGGCAGAGATTCTCAGGAATCCTGATTATTGGGATTGGGATTGAGGAGGGGGGGGAGGATAGCAATTCGTTACGTGCAGGTGAGGCCGCACGTCACCAGGTTGGGGCCGTTGGACTTGGCCAGAAACGGATCAATGCGGACCCAAAGAAGTGAGAAGATGGAGGCTAAGAGAATGGACCACACAATAACAATGGTGGGGGTTCGGTTCTGCCGTCCCATGAGACCCTTGAGGAATGGGTACAAGTGCACAATCACCCAGAAAGCGAAGAAGAGCTTGCCGAAGAGAGGTCCCCACGAGGAGTAGCCGTTGTTGATCGCGTCGGAGATGCCCGCCACCACGCCCACCATGTTGATGACCAAGAGAGTGGTGGGCGGGATGAGTAGCGTCGTCCACTTCAACAAGTAAAGCTCCCCGAAATCCTCGTCCTCCGCTTGCTTCGACGTGACAGTGAAATTCGTGTCGACACCGGCGAGGACCTTCAATAGACCTTGGAAGAGAGCAAACAGATGCGCAGACACGCCTCCGATCACCCAGAACTGCTCATTGCGCCACCACTCTTCGATCCCAACACCCGACCACCGTATCTCCAGAATTCCAGTAATGAAGATCGACAGGAAAAGGGAAATGAAGTACAAACTGTCGAGGTTGCTTATCTGCACAACACATTCAAAATCAGGTATCCGATCAACAAATCCCAAACTTTCAAACCCTCAAACCCTAATCCCTGAATTCCAAACCCTGAAACCCTGAATCTTAAAACCCCAATGGCCGAAAGTGTCCGTCGATAGAAACATGTTTTGAAAGTAACTAGAATCGGCAATCAACTTCAAAGTAGACCTATCAATTTTTATCTTGGACACTAAGGGGTGACTGATCGTCCGGCATTGAAGTGACTTACGGTGGGGATGATGAATTTTCCAGTGAGCAAACACACGGCCGGAAGAGTACAGTAGGCGACGAGAGGCAACGACGTCAAGGGGTAGATGGTGGTGTTAATGTATGCCAGTCTCTCCAAGCATTTCAAGTTGCCAGCCCAGCCATACCAGAGCGGGCAATGTCTGCTGAGCGAAATCTCGACGGAACCAAGCGCCCACCGCAGCACTTGGTTCAACCGATCGGACAAATTGATGGGCGCTGAGCCCTTGAATGCCGGCCGGCGGGGCATGCAGTAGATCGATCGCCATCCCCGACAATGCATTTTGAAGCCCGTCAGAATATCCTCCGTCACCGACCCATAGATCCACCCAATCTGGGAATGCAATTCAATCAATCAGTACAATTGCAGGCATGCACTGTACGCACATCGTCAAGTTCTATAGAATAACTAAATTTCACGAAATCGGCGATTTTCCAGGCTCAGCTTAAAATCTATTCCAGTTTCCAGAGCTCTGTGTCACAATTCTAGAGCCTTGAAACTCGCAGTTTTAACGAATGTGATCGACCGTACACGAAGTTGTACCCAAAACTGAAGTGCTCGTGAATCATCCCCACATAATGAATGTGATCGACCATGTACGAAATTGCACCAATTACTCGTGAATTGCTCATCCCCACGTAAGCGTACCTCTTTGCCCCACTCGGTCTTGTCTTCGTAGCCGCAGCTGATGACGTGAATGGCTTCCTTGAGGAGCGACCCAGCGCTGGCGGAGTGGTGCACGCCGCCGCTGTCCAGCATGGTGGACGCGACGAACACGGGCGACTGGCCGAACCGCTTCTCGTAATCCTTGGTGGAGACGATCGACGGGGCGTCCGCCATGTTATTGATGGTGTCGTGGTCCACGGTGTTGTCGTCCATGCCCTCTTCCACATCCTCCAGTCGGAAGATGGGAACGCTGGAGTCCGCACCTGATGGCAGCTTCGACTTCTTGGAGAAGAACTTCCCTTTGCTCTTCTTGCTCTTCTTCTTGCGAGGACCGCAGCAGCACGACGGGAGGAGGCTGCTGCAGCAGCCGGCGTTTTTCCCTTTCTTCGACGACGGGGGCTCGTAGCCGTACAACGCTCTCCTTCGGAACACACATCCCGTGCCCACGTACACCGGGCCTTGAATCCCGTCCAACCCCTTCATGTTAATCTGCAAACCACGGGATACAAATTAGCAATTTCATCGATCAACACAGGGAGAAATGCCAACGGCTATGGAACCAAACGTACACCCATATGTGGTTATGAAACCTTACGTCGAAGAAGACGGTGTTGTGATTGGCGTAACGATCGTTGCGATCGATGCCGTCGAATCGCTGCGGGAATTGGACGTAACAGACCTTGGGTCCTACATTGGGGTCCATCATGAAGCACATGGCTTCCCGAAGCGCCTTGCTGTTGTTGATATAGTGATCGCAATCGAGATTGAGCATGTAAGGTGCGTTCGTCAGCACGGCGGAGACGCGCACGAGCGCGTTCATGGCGCCGGCCTTCTTGTGGTGATTAAACCCGGGTCGCTTCTCCCTGGAGACGTAGACCAGGCGCGGCAGCTCATTTCCATCGGTGTCTAGTCCCCCACTGTGGCCCAGAAACACTTGGATCATCCCCGGGTGGTCGGACTTGTTGTTCCCCGGCCACGGCGTACCGTCCTGCATTGTCCAGCCATCGTCCGGCACCTTGAGCGCTTTCGCCACGAGCGCGTTCACACGCACCTTAAACTCCTCGTACTCGCGCTTCATGGCGCGCCGCTCCTTCACGAAAGTCGGCTGGACCTTGTCTTTCAAGTAGTCGATCTTGAGCGCGAAGTACATCTCTGGCGCGCGTGGCTCGATCGTAAATTTCTTGCAGAACGGCACCCACTTGCGCGCGAATTCCGACGTCTCGGATAGCGCCTCGAAGGAGAGCATGGCCGCGCCATCGTCAGACAAGTAGCAGGAAACTTTGTCCACGGGGTAATCCACGGCGAGAATCGACAGAATGGTGTTCGCGGTGACGATCGGCGGCTCCTTTAGTGGATCCACGGTACAGACGTACACGTCCACATGCGCCAGCTGCGACATGATCCCGGGCTTCTCGTAACGGAGCGACAGGCGGTCGAGGTAAGTCTCCCGTTGGATGGGCAGCCATTTGGGAAACTGATCCAGGATCCAGGAGACCGCGAACCAAATTTCGCACACCACGGAGGTGATCCACAGCCCGAATGCCCCCTCCACGGGGTGCAGAATTCGGTAGCGAAGGAAAAACGCTAAACAAACAAGTCGGATGACGATGACCATCCGGTAGGGGTTGATCTTCGAGGACGCGATGGGGATTTTACGAGACAGGGGTTGTCGTGATTCGTCCATAATGGGCAGATCCGGGCCCAGCGGGTCGCCGTCCATGTCACTGGGATGCAGCACCCCGCCATCGCTCATCATCATCTGCAGCTTCTCTTGGCGCTGCTTCCAGTCTTCCACCTTGTCCTTCCATGCCACACTGCCATAGCCATACGCCGCCAAGTCCTTCGAGGGGACCATCGGCCGCGCTTGCACTGCAACACACACGAGGTCACGCACTCAATTTCCAGTATAAAGCGAATCCAGATCGTCATATTCGTCAAAACGGCGAAGTTTCAAGAAATTGGAACCTCAGAACAATGCCCGCCCAATATTTCAGAGCGATCTGCACTTGGTTGACACGATTTTTGCCAATTGAAAACCCTCTTTCAATGTAACGACTGTTCAGGGAATGATTGTGGATTGCTATTCATTCAGGGAGAGTGAGTACCAGGGAGGTTGGAGTCATGGTAATTGAGGGGATGGACGCGCTTGCCGTTGGAGGGCACGACGAGTGCTTGATTCTCGTCGTCCTCACAGTCCCCGCCCTGGCCGTCGGTGATCATGGGGTAGCGCGGCGGCTGGTGCAGATTTAGGTGGTGCGTGGCCACTTCATGCTCATACATTCTGCCGTAGTTCATGCGCCCCGGCAGGAATGTGTCCGCGGATGCCTGCTGGTCTTGCTTGTCCATCTCGAACTCGTTCTCCAAGTCGTCCAGGTCGTCTTCTTCGTCTCCTGGCACCCGCGCGCTTCCTAATTGCACCCGCAACCACATCCCCCATGTCAGCGATCCCCAATCTAGCTACAATCAGTGACTGAATTCCCCTCTAACTCAGCTTGATTCAATCAATCAAGACATTTCAGGGGCCGACAACATCCTTTCTGAATACGCACCTTTCTGACGTTTGTAGCGGGTCTTGCAATGAGGGCACACGGAGTTGCCCTCCTTGCGCTCATATTCATAGCAAGTGCGACACACAGGAAACGCACACTCGTTGCACGCCACGAACTGTTCCTCGTCGAGATTCAGACCAACAGGGTCGCCGCAGATTTGACACACCAGATCATTGAGAGGTTGATTCATGCGTCTCGGCTGCAATCCACCACCACATCAGATTCAGTACTTCTCATTCAGATTCATTTCTTTACGGTCGGCATGTCACTAGAAACGTCGGCACACATCCAGTTTTCAGGTTTTCAAAAACAGAGTAGGGGACATTATGTTAGCCATAATACATTGCAGCCTAGTAAATTAGTCGAATCACTGGCTCATGTTTCACGACGAATTAGTTCTGGCCAAATCTAAGTAGTGCACGAAACCCGAAGTGCCGGATTCAGGCAACGAGATCGAATTGCAGTAACTCAACCCAGTGATTCACTTCTGCTGTACCGACTCCATTCCCACATTGACATTGAGAGAACTAGGCTTAGAATGTCCAAACTAATGGATTGAAGAATAGGTGAAGGTGTTAGCTAGGGCGTGACTAGTGGATTCGATCATTACCCCATGGATTCCCTCCGCAGGAATGACCACGAGCTCATTCCGGTTGTGGGATCCCGCCACCAGGCCCGCATTCGCCTCCATCGCTGCAGCAGCTGCTCACGCACCCTCACCTGCAGCTAGCTAGCGAGAACCCAATGCCCCAACCGCTACTCAAAAGTTCCAAGCTCCCCAGCAAACACACGTTCTTCAATCTGAAGGCTGGGCTTCCCAATCGCCATACACCTCAAGTGCTCCCCACGAGATTCAAGCTATGGCCACTACTAGCTAACGACCCCCCGCCTTGGCAGGCTCCCCGCGTATCCACTTCTTCCCCATGTCCAGATCCAAGCCCACCATCAACTTGTGCGATCACGAATCTTATTCCCAGAAATCCTTACTAGTACCCAACCCTCGCAGCTCCCTCCCAGCCACGCTCCATCTCAAACAGAGGCGTCTGTCGAAGCTACTGGCCTGGCCGGGATTCGTCTCTCTCTCTCAGAGAGCTAGCTAGCTAGACTGAGCGCAGGATTCCCGCTGCAGCTTGTCAAAGAGGGCTGCAAGCTTGGGAGCTTGAGATGTTTCTCTAGTAAATTGTCGCGGTAGCAGTTGTCCCGCGCCGGGGCCCAGCTGCTTGGCTGGGACGGTGGCCTCGAGGTGGAGGTGGAGCTGGCAGAGTGACCCCCAATCATTCAGTAAAGGCAGCGAAACTCCAACGAAGCTAAGGAGAAGGCAAAGCCTAGCTGCTAAGCTAGACAGTCCTTAGTCCGTCCTTACCCCCCACCCTGCCTGGCTCCATTATGCAAGGCTCGCACTGCTGCTGCTCCTGCAGCTGCCATAGCCATGGCCGTAAGTTCCCCTTTTTGTTCTGCCCTGCTGCTCCCTCTGCCTGCCCCGCTCTGCTCAGTCTGTTGCTCCAAAAGAAAAAAATAATCCTTCATGAATAATTAAGGCTTGTTAACCTCTTGCTCTTCACTCGCCTCTGCCCACTCAGGCTCCCACCGGCACTGCGTCACCGTCATTATCAGAAGTGAAGGCCACTCCACTGTGGAATTGGCTACAGGTGCCACTGTCTGAATTGAAACCTGGTGTTTTTCCTACGGAGTATATTGTAGGTATTTCAATACCGGCACGCTGTACAATACAGTAGTTCAGTTAGTAGCGTGACTGGTTGAGTAACATGATTCATTATTTAACTGGTCGATCAGTTGACTGCAATGGGGGATTCATCATCATTGTGGCGGGTGAAAACTTGAGGCTTTTCGGGGAACCGGAAACATGGAAAAATTCATCAGTGAGAGAGGGGGCCGGGAGAGAACGGTGGTGTAAGGATCGATTGCCGTAGGGGAGTCATTATTGGAGAGGGGGGGGGGGGGGGGGGGGGGGGGGGGCGCTCTATTGTTGCATTGCTGTCTCACCAACATGAATGTTCAACAAAGCGTGGGATTGTACGGTGGGAAAAAACCCCAGAGCTGAGTGTCTGTGGATTGTCTCATGTTAAACTTACTGGAACTCAAGTGGTGTTGGGTTAAGATAAGGTTATACATGCACCTGCTTCAATTCTGAGGGCTCGGATTCAGGCCTTGCATCTGGGTTGAGCCTGTGTCACAATTGTGGGTGCGACTTCTGCACAATTTGAGTGAAAATGCTCACCTTCAGCCATTGGTAACTACTATCACTGAAATGGTTATTTAATTATGGTCTAAACTATTCATCACAAGGACATACTACAGGTAAAATCCTCTCTTCTTGCATACTCCCTTAGTGCATAGTATGCAGTAAGAGAGTTTGGAGGCAATAGGTGGCCCTACACCTGATTCAAGATGGAAAGACACTTACTAGTTTTGTGGATTCAAGATGGAAAGACATGTGGTATGTGGCCTCTCTAAATGCATGAAACCTCTCTTAGTGCATAGTCCCGGCACCATGTACTAAAAAAGATTCTACCTATATTCAACATTGGTTGTAGGATTGGCATTGTTGCATTTTGTGGTGTACTTAGAGGGGTGACATTCAATTGGTCACGCTAATTTTGTACTAACCAATTATTCACTCCGTCATACTAAATTGTCGTGAGAACGTGGTTGTAATTACAGTCTGCCCTCTTTTCTTCTTTTTGCAATTTTTGCAATTTTTTTTTTTGTTAAGCCAAAAGGAGTCTGTGACGTCCATTGCCAATGTTACACCCAACCCAATGCCACTCATGCTCCAAGTGGTCAGCTCCTACTCACTTTTTCAGTCACTCTGCTGTTGTGTTAGAAGAATTGACAGAGTGGAGAATCACGACAGGAGGGGGAATGAATGAATGAATGGGGAAAGCATTGATTGACTGTCTGCCGAATTCATACATGACAACCACTCCTCACTCACTGGCAAGGGGAACCCAATTCAACATCATTTGGACACAAGTGAGAACTGAGAAGGGCAATTGGGGATACAATACTGTACAGTACATGATGCTGGTTGATTTATGATATTTTTATTAATGCATTTTATTTTAAAAATAATAATAATGCAAATGAAGAGATTCTATTCCATACTCAAACGTGACTATGTTGGCCTTGTGCCTGCTCCACACACAGTTGCTGACACCACATTGAGGGCAAGCCTCAATTTGAACACAAAATCAAACGACAACTCCTTAACCCCTAAAGGTTTTTGACTATGTTTTCACAAAAAAAGCTCCCAAACTGCCATTTCTAGTACAAGTACCAAAATTTGGAAAAAAAATTATTTTTGGACACATGTAACCGTAGGATCTTGTAGTAAATTAGTTTGAGAAGATGTGGAAAAAATTTCAGAAATTTCCAGCGTGTAGATTGCAAGATATTAGCATTTGAAGTGATAAAAACCCTTTTTTTGTCCCTGCAAAAAACCGGGCAGCTGCACTTCACATGGTCACATTTGTATGAAAAAATGTCCAAAATGGTGGTAGCTCTTCGGATTCATTCTTCAAAGCAAGTTAGCTACATGCTTGAAAATTTTCAGATGATTTGGAATTGTACAACATATAGGAAAAAAATAGTAAGTAGAAAGAAGTAGAAAATGATTCAAAACACTAAATTGTTAAGGATTTAATTATGGAACTGAAAAATGCCAATCCAAAAAATTATAATGTTGTAATAAACAATCTACACCTTGTGTTTATATTTTTTTCCCAAAATATTGAAAATTGAGTTAAATAAAAGACTTCAAAGTTTATTTTAGAGTAGAGATTCCATAACTACCCACAAACTACCCACAACTAAAATTCCTCATAACTTTCATCTCATAAATCAAAGTGGAATGATTCAAAGCTTTCCTTGTGCACATAAATCTAGAGAACCAATTTCAAATTTTAATTTTTCTAGAAAATGATTTTTAAAGAAGTTTTTTTTGCTGCCCGGGCTGCCCGCCGAACAATGAAAACTACATATCATACCATAACTATTTAACCATGTGGTCAAAAGTTATGAAAATTGTTGGGCCCTAAAGCTACTCCTCGGGCACATCTTGTGTTAAAATTTCAAAGAAAAAAACTAAAAATTCCATTCGTGGTGAGCTGCCCCAAAACGCTATGTTGTCAAAATACGGTGTTTGGTCCTTTAGGGGTTAATATTCAAAATATTAATTTAGTAGCATCAACCTTGGTGCAGTGGAATGTCATTCTTTTTGTATTTGCATATCCATTTCACATTACCTGTAATTATAGGAGTGAGGGCTACATGAGCTTAGGTCATCAGCTGCAAAGTTGTGGAATCATCATTTTTATTTTTTAAGTGCTTGTTAACCTTTATTTCAGAACGCCTCTATGTACAACAAATTTTTTTTTATTTCAAAATAGTTGTGTGCCTATTCACCTTCATCACTTTTTTTTCTTACTTTCAATATGGTTATAACATCACAAAACTAGTTTGAATTTCTTATAGTTTATTTACAAGGAAGTTATATACTAATCTCAAAGATGATGCACTATTACTCTCCGGGGCTAATTTTTAAGTCTTTATTCTTATAATGGTTGTTTGAAGTAGGGACATGACATTCAAAATGCCCATCAAAATGGCATTATCTTAAACTATTAGTACCCCGAAGTTCTACTTTTCAACAATGAACAAATGAATTGAGTGTATCTTTTGAGTGCCTTGAGGTGCTCTTTTCATTCATCCAAATTGAAAAGTTTTTGAATTTAGTGATAGTTGAATTCTACTTAGAAAATATGATAAAGCTAGTCAAGAGTTTTCTATAAATTATTTTGGAAAGTATGCTTTTGAAGTAGATGCCAAATTTGCAAATGTTTTCCAAAGATATTTGTTTTTACTAGAAAAAATATAATATTTTAGGCATCCAATACATTTAATGATTGTTGAAAGACTTTGCTATGCGGGTAGAATAAACATGTACTGGTGATAAGAGTTGTACATCTATTTTAAATTTTAAATATGCAAACTTTTATTTACACTTTGGTACCAAATTATTATTCCAAACCGAAAGAAGAAAACATTCAATTCTTTTGGAGGCTAGTTTGATTCAAGAATTAATTGTTCAAGTCCCTACACTACTTTAGCCCCTAAAGGATTTGGAAAATGACCTTATCGGGATTATGTGCAAACTATGAATATTTGCATAAAGTGATGATGCAAATTGTCTAATTCTTTAAAAAAATAAAAGAAGATTTATAGGTATTTAATAGCCTATAATGTAAACGATTTTAAATATCCTAGGATAATTACAATGCAATGTTATTGAAACCAATACAGTTGATATTTTAGAAAAACTATCTATTATATTGAAGAATGCAATAGGGTAGGTAGAAAAGGGATTGTAAGACGGTTCTACTTAGAATCCCATATCAAAGTTATCCACTAACTCTTTAAAAATTTGACTTAATTAATTTCAAAAAACAACATCTACAAGGTAGTTTCATTGGCTAATCACAAATGCATGTCACTTTTTGTCAATATTTTCTATTTTCACATACTCATGAGTGAAGTTACTCTATTTTTGTAGCCTCCACAATATATAACATGTTCATTTGGCATGTTGTAGTGACCTAGTGATAATCTAGGCCACTAGAAAAATCCAAAAATAATTATAACTCTTTCATTCCGCATCATTTTATAACCAAGTATGAGGAGGCCCCATGCTAAAAAGGTATTTATCCTTTCAATTGCTAGATACGTGAGAGGGTGGGAGGGACTTAGCAGTTAATTCAAGGATTGGAGTTGGTTAAGGATCTATATAAAATAATTGTGTTCAGTATAGAAGGCGTCTTTTTAAGGATGTAAAAGAGATTTTGGTTTTGTAGGTAAATAATGATATGTCCTCTCTTATTTTTTAAACTCTTGTGTTTTTGAATTAAATTTCTCCAATCACCTTACTTACAATGCTTGCATGTACTTTACAATGCACAATGCACTGAAAAGAGGCTGTCAAGCAGTTTTTTGCTCTTGTTCCACCAATCCTCCCGATGATTTTTGAGAGCCGTTGATTTTTTTTTTAAATCCTCCCCCCCAATACCATTGATCTAGATCTGGATCTGGATACGGTACAAATATTGTACAGAGACAGATATGGTATGACACACATATATACGATATAGGTATGGTATTGAGTACGAGATATAGGTACGGATATGGGTGGGATATATCCCATATTAAATGCCACACCCACCTCTACCTGAAAATTACAAAGGGGTGGGATTGGGGGGATACAAAAAAAGGTTAATTTAATTAAAATTTAATTTCGAATAAAGTTCAATTTAATTTTTTTTAAATTGAGCTTACTGAGGGATGGAAAAAAAAATTGAGTGCATTGTGACATGTTTGTGACAATGCCAATGCACTCAAAAGAGGCAATAACTGCCTAATTGATAAATGTTTGCACTTTTCTTTCAATTCTAGGTGATACCTATTAATTAATGTGGGTACACTCTAAAACACCACTTCTTGCTATTATGCCTAGTTATTATTATTAGAATAATCAAGTATTCATATTTTCTTATTGACAAGTGAAAAGAAGTTCCAACACACCAAAGGACACAACATTTGGATCCATATGCAAAAGTTATAAAGGTTCAAAGTTTTTTTGTATAGGTTCTAAAATTGTTTTTTTCATACACGTACATATTGATTTTGGAGATGCACATAGAGAGATGATGGCAAGTTTGAGTTAGTGGCGCATTTTGGAGGATCACCAATGACCCTTGAAGGAGCATGGCCTTTTCTTCATAAAAAACACACTCAAAATTGTCATTTCTATTGCAAAGAGCAAAAAACTATGTGAAAATCATTTTTTTCTGTATAATAACCTAGTTGTAGGATCTTGCACTAGAGTACTATAAAAATGTTCAAAAAAAATTTCAAAAACTTTGGCTTCTTAGATTGCAATTTATTTTCAATTAAAGTGCAAAAAACAAGTTTTTTGCACCTTCAACTGGGAAACAAGATTATTTGACTTTGAACGTTCTTAACTTAGTTGTTTTTTTCACTATAGAGTTTGAATTAAATAGTTTTTATCATGAATAATTGAGAGTCTAGGAAAAAAAATTAAAATTAAAAAATTTAATTTTTATTTTTAAGAAAATTATTAAATTGATAAATAGATACAAGATAAAAATAAAAATAAAATTGTTAATATCTCTAAAATAGAATTGAAATATACTAATTTTAGTGAAGAGATTGTTCTAGCAAGCAAACTAAAAAATTTTAAACTTAAATTTATTTTTTTATTTTTTTATTTTTTGGAGGGAAATCGAGTTCAATAACAAATCCAATATGTTACTTTCTCAAGAAAATGCTATGATTGTCTAGAAATCAAGATACTCCGTAACTTTTACATCATTAAGCCAAAATGGAATGAATCAAAATTTTCTATGTAGACAAAAACATCATCTACAAGAAAAAATAATTCAAAATTCAAATTTTTGTGGATTCTTTTTGTTGCTTGGTGAGATGAAAATTATACTTAGGATGACATAATTTTTGCTCCAGGGTACCAATTGAAACCTAATGCACTTTTCTGTTCTATTAAAAAATTTATAAAAAATTTATAAATTTGAGACTATAGGAGCTTGTTTGAAATTCATTAACCCTCAAGCGTTTTGACGTCCACTTTTGGGATGATGAACAAATTGAAACTTTTGTTTCTTTTTCATTACTACTTGGATAAAAGTCATTATAATTTGTGGAGATACTTTATCAAGTTGTCGTCCTATCTAATGGTTGGACTTGGTGTTACTAGAGTACATTTTTTTCTAAAATTATAAATGTAGAAATATGTCAAGTGGTTGACCTAGCCAAAATTACATTGATTGTAGTTCAAAACTGGATTTGCAAAAATGAGGTCATAGACTTAAAGAACACAAAAATTTCAAAAAATTACTATGTCGAGAGAACCTCATTTCAAATCCATTCCAAAAAAATTTATTCCAAAAATGATAATATTTTGCTTGTAACTGAATGTAAAAGGAATTTTGAAATTCCCTTTTAAAATTTGTTAAAAAATATTGTTGATAGCATTGGTGAATCTAAACATATGGATGGAATCCAAAACCCAAAATTTGCAACTTTCATTTGTGTATCAATTCCAAATTATTCTTCCAAATAGTATTTTATGATGATTTTTTCCAAATCATCAATTTTAGAAAAGACTCTAGTACAAGTTTTGGGGTTTAAGGGTTTGCAATTACAACATCCAAGGCACACAATATTCAATTTATTTCATTTTACATGGTTGTAATATATACCGCAAGTTTATTTTCAATTTTGAATTATCTAATTTTAAAAAATAATCTATTTATAAAAAGCATAGTATTTACAAAAATGCTTAAAACAAGGTGAAACTTTTTAAGAGAAATAAAGATAATAGTGAGAAATAGCATAGTAGAATTGGTGAAGTCCTAGAAATTACTCCAAGAAAATTACATATTAGTGATTGGTATATTAAGTGCATTTAACACTGAATTTTTAAATTTAAATTGCATTTGGTAATGAACTTCAAAAACTAAATTGAAGTAGGGATTCGAAATTTGTTTTATGATTACTCTAAAATTGAGTTGCATTCTTCATTCAAAGCTAGGATTAAAGTATTTTCATATTAAAATCTCAGTTTAGTGTGAAAATGCAATTGGAATTTATTAGACACTGAAATTGTGATTTTATTTCATATGAAAATTGCATTGTGAACTGATCGTCAAAATAGAAATCTAAGTTGATTATTCAATTTAGTTCAAAATAAAAACACATGTCAAAAATTTAAGTCAATAATTTACACTTAATATTTGGCATTGGAAATTTAAATTTCTAATTTCAATTCCAACTAGAATTTAAAAATACAGATAAATAAATTGTCCATGGCCAATACAATGTCCTTGACCCAAAAATGTGTGAAGTAGAATAAATCCTATGGAATTATTAATAGTATATTCAGACCTAGCTTTATGGATAAGTGTTTTAGGTGATGTTAGAAGCAAAAAGTTGCGCTTGTTCTAACCTATAGTGTTTAGAGAATGTTGGTCCTATGTAGACGCTCATTTGGTAGAAGAAAAGAGCTTTGGTCACTCCATTGCTACAAGGCACTATAGAGAACTTAACATGATTTGCAGCATGGTTAAAATTGCATTGGAATCAATAGAAAACAAAGATTTCAGATTTATATCATTGCTCTTAGTTAATTGTTTTCAAGTGGAGCGATTAAGTAAGAGTACCGGCTTTAACAATTCTCCAAAGGATAGGGCCCACTTCCAAATCTGACAACAATCTAACCGAAGATGCATGAGATTAATTGGTGGTGGTATTTTTATGGTTGACTTGTATATATAAACTCGTTGACACATCTTTGTTGAGTATCTATCTCTCCATACACTGTATTGCAAACTGCTTCAATAGTCTTTTACAATTCCAATACATATTGTTTCATGTACAAGACGTTCCTTGTAAAGTGCATTACTACAAGCCGTTTATCTTTTTGCATACATGAATGTGACAATAGAATGCTAAACTTGTGTGAGCAATATAGGTTGATGATTATAGAAAATTGATTACATGCTAGAAGCCTAGAAGTTACGGCACGCCTTCCACGTTTGTTGTTGTCCTAGGTAAGCGATGGATATCTTATATTATAAATTGCATTCTGGTAAACAGACACGGACCTTGAGAAATTAAAAACTCCAATGTTCAAGTTAATTTCTTCAGCCCATTGTGTGCATAACATTTGATTTGTGATCATCATTGAAAGAACTATAATACTATTGATCTCCAACGTGCTTTTCACTAGAGTTCCAGTGTTCATATCTATGACTTGCATTTTGTAATTGGCACTTACAATACAAATCATGGCAAATTTGATATGTAGATTTATGGAACCAAGGAAGGTCAAAGGCAGCAATTGCACCTATTCTCCTTTTAGCCAAGGGTGAGTTCTTATTTCAATTGCATTACAATTTGATTCATCTAGACTTGCACAACACAAACAAGGACTCTGACGCTCAAACAAGTGTTAGTATAATGAATTCTCTAATAATTTAGGTATGAAGGTATCATTAGCTATGCAATCCAAGAATCGGAAGCTCATAGATGTTCCCTCGTCCCACAATTGGACGCTGATTTGAATAGTGCACCTGCAAGCAACCTAGCAAAACATGTATGCAAGGACCAAGGTCCAAATTGATCGCCTCAAGAGATAATTATACTACATTTAACTACTTCTAGACTACTCATTGAATTTTGGATAAAAACATTTAGAGATATCTAGATAATAACATCTTAAGATCTTTGGATGTTAATAGAGATCTTTGAATGTTTTGCATAGATCTCCTGATGTTTTGCATTATCTCCAAATGTCCATTTTTTTCTATCATAATTCTAGACCCTTCAAAAGTAATTAAATGCGGCATAACTGCTTTGGTGAATGCTAAACATAACATGTTTTTGGAAGAGTTAGACATTGTGGATGGCTAGGACCTCATAAATATGGATGCAAGCAAGTGGATTATAATCAGTGTGGAATTCATGAAAGTTGGATTTTGCCTTTACAATGATCCTGCATGAAAAACAAAGTAGAACCAAATCATCCTAGAATACAAGCACATTGTAAATTTCTTTACAAGAAGCGAGACAAATGGTGTTGAATACTAGAATATGATACCACCAAAAAAAAGAGTGAGGGCCTACCTTGTTCTTTTTCTCAAGACCTCTTCAATAACATTCAAAATGGTTTAACAATCAACCAAGCATGCAAACCCTACACACGAGAGATTTGTTTTCAATAGAAGATAGCAATTCTAGCACCCTAGTACATCCCAACCAAAGTGATTATTTAGTAGAAGAGCAACATAGAGCCCAGAACAAAAGACCCAAATGAATGGACTTTGTTGATCCAATGGAGGGCACAATTGCACGAACTTGTGGTCTATGATTCCACCAAGCATTGGAACAAGTTTTTTTATTGTTAAATTTAGCACCCCAACCACTATTCCTAGTCCCGTAGGGTGCAACGGTCTTCCACCTTGGATATCCTCTTTGCTAGTGAGCTCTAGCAATACATTTGCATTCATTTTGCAATGCAAGGAGGGAAATACAATCCAATGCAAAGGAAACACCTATCCTACTACAATGTCATTGCAAAGTCAACAAGAGCTAGTAGAGATGTGATGGCCAACCTAATGCGAGACAAAATAGTGGCTGACAAAGAGTTAGAGAGATTCAAAATTGAAGTGCAATTGAAGCTTTTTACATAGTAGATGGAATATCAAAGAGGAAAAAACAGACGCCTTCTTGAGAACATCCATATTGCCAATGAGAATGCTAAATTGGAAATAGAAAAACAAAGAGATGTTGTAAAGTGTCTTACCAATATCTCATCTGTGCTAAGTGTTGGCTTGCGTTTGTTTAAAGAAGGAAAGTCATAGCCGGACCTAAAGGTAGCCCTTGTTGAAACAAAAAAAACCCGACAACGGAAGGTAAAGTGCCCTCAATCTTGCCTCCTAGTGTTGGACACCTTAGCGATGCTTGGACAGACCCTGTTGAGCCACAATAATAGTGCCAAAGTATAGGACGTGGTACTTGTACAAGAATGTGAAGATGTTGTTAGTATTGTGTTGGTCCTTGTTGTCTTTAAAGTTAGTGATTTTTGTATGTCATGTATAACAACCAACAATAATGAATACGTCTTCACACACTTTGGTACTAGAAACAAGTTGGAACTTTGGGATTTAAATGAAGTTCTAATTTTGGGAATGTAAAGAAGTCTTGATTTTGAAAATTGACAAGAACTTATGATTCTGGAAATGAAAAGAAGTTCTCGTATTTTGCAATGAAAAGAAGTTGTGAGTTTGGCTATGAGAACAAGTTGTGATTATTTCAATGAAAATAAGTTGTAATTTAGGCTATGTAAAGAAGTAGTGATTTTGGTTTATCTACATTTGAGTCCAAAATTGCAATGCCAACTTCAAAGTCTGACATTCCTTTGCATAGCTAGAAACACACCTAGCTGTCTACGTTTTTCTACTGCTTGAGGAAATCCCACATTGTCCTATAGACTGCCAAGCAATTCTAGTGGTGCACCGTCTTTACGTCTTAGTCCACCACCACTAGAAGAAAAACATGCCTACCACAATCAATTGAAATGCGACTAAGTGTCCTATACAATTGTCATGCTATTGTAGTTGTAGAATGAAGTATAAAATCATGGGACTATAACAAAGTAGTCATTTAGAATTAATGTGAGGTATTATACATCCAATATTAATCACAATTGTTGATGTGAACAACTCTACATTGTATGGAGTCTACTCTGTTAAAGCACAATTCTTAAGATTCAACATAAATATCCGTCCAGTACAAATGGATAATTTTATTAATAAAAATTTCACACAATTGTAATACCAAGTTCACAATTGCATCTCATTATAAAAGATTCCTCACATTATGTAATAGAACTTATGTTTTGGAGTAGATCATCTAAAAATATGGAATACATTATGAATGATTCACTATAGATTTGTAATGCTTTTGGTAGCAATTGGCATTGAATTAGGTCCCAAGAACAAATTATACATGATGCAAATAGAAAATAAAGCTGAAGATTACCTTTATCTATTTCACCAAAAAGAATTGGCCTTCACCACCCCTGAGTAGAACATACCCATCTCAAGTTGTTGACTTCCATAAAGGCCAAATAACATCCACATTGATACTGCAAGTAGTCATTGCATTGTTGTATTCATGGTCGTGGTTGGCACGGAGGTCCTTTGATTTTTTTCTCTTGTTGTTGTGAGGTTTGGGGAGGCAGAGACTTGTTTGTGTTGAGGTAAAAAATTATAGGGCTTCTTCATTTTCATTATGTGCATGGAGCGGATTTTGTTAAAAGGTGTTGCTTGTGAATTTGATCCATATAAGGTTTTATGGTTCTCTCATGTACCCCCTCCACAAAAGAGATTAGTGTGGAAGCGCTTGGTGAGGGGATATAACACCGTCATTTTGGGTCTTATAGGAGGGTGCTTCGCAATTTTTCTCCTATTGCTGTGAGGTGTAAAGAATTTTGTTTTTTCTTGAGGTTTTGCGTTCATTTCAATCCCTTGGTGGATGAGCTATTTAATTATTGTGGATACAAGAGGTGCAGGAATTAGGCTCCACGAAATCTAGGTTGTCTGGCATGGCAAGAGTTATTTGACTCTCATGGTCTCTTATGTAAATTAGAGATGGAGCCTAAGAAATTCCTATGCTCAACAACCATTTCTATAGGCCCAAAGAGGTAATTAATTGTTTAGAGTTGAATGGGGTGTTTGCTTTGGACCTCAAAGAGTTCAAAGTAATATCCCAAAAAGAATTCAATGTGATCTTGCTATTCTATCAATGTAATTCAATGTTTTGGTCGTCTACGGTGTAACGATGGAGCAATTGGAGGGAATCAAGAATTTTGTCAAGATTTGCACAAAAGACAAACTTGTCCCCAATTTGAGAAAATCAAGTTTGGTGAGAGACAACTTGTCCCCGAGGTGGTCTAGTTTTGCATCACCATTAACTTTAAGAAGGGTTTGTGTTTTTTTTGCTTAAACAATAAAAGACACTACATAACTATCTCCATAGTGCAGTTACAATCTTGCAGATTTGGTGACCTTTTATGGTGAAATTGAAGCTTATGATGATTTTAATTCCCTACATTCATATTTTGAATATTCTTGTCATGATGAACATTGAGTCTATAGCCAAGCATTATATCTTTTTTAATTTGATTTCAACCAATCATGATAATTGTTGGAATGCTTCATCCATGAATTTGATGAATTCAACATGGTCAAAAGTTTTAGTTGCTATTATGAATAATTTTTCATTAGTTCTTATTGGATATTCTACCTTTGAATTACTTATTTAACGAGGCAATAATTTTTATAGGGTAGAATTTATGATCTTACATGTAGAGTGCTTTGTAACGCATACACATTATTGGTGGAATTTGTATCTTTTATTTGGAGAGAGCCAATTTGTATAAAAGGCCTCAATTTGAAAAGAGTAGATTCAAATCTGGTAGAATCAATAGCCAAAAAGAAAAGAACTATACATCTGTAGAGCATTGTTGCTAGCAAGTTAGAATTAAGTATAATTAGTAAATATCATTCTTGTTGTGTGATAATAAAGATAAGTTTTTTTAGCCTTATTAAGTAGTCTCCCTTTCTTTGATTATGCACTAGACACCTAATATAGTCATTGGATACTTTTGGCAGCTTTCATTTTTTGTACTTTGAGGTTTCTAAATTTGATAGACATTAGACTTCATTGTATGATTCATTCAATCCTAAACCCTAATTTCTACTATCCTTAAAAATTGATTTTCAAGGTTTCTAGTGGTCTAAAGAGTTGGTGTATGACTCAATTTGGGCATGCTATTTGCATTTGATCATATTGATTAGTTTGTCATCAGAAAATGACATTTATGCTAAACTAGACTCTTGTACCTCTTTGATTGATTTTAAAAGTCTAGATACTTGATGAACCCTATCATACCACATCACATTACTTGTTGTGTCATTATTGATGATGTTGTTGCAGGTCTGGATTTTGTTCATCACTCTTTTGGCTGCTATTCTAAACTTCTACTTGTAGCAGACTTCTAGAGCCTGTCATAGGTACTTATGTTCTTACCTCTAAGTCTTTCTAGTCCTATCATGTTCATGCTTGGCATTAGAGGAAGTGGTTTATATATCTTTGGAACCAGATTGTTACAATAGATATGAAATGATTTCCAAGTGTGAATTCTATGATGCGGAAATTATGTGCAGACTCCTCGTCATATTCCTCAACCCTCGTGAAATCAAGCAGTTTGTTTATAGTGAGTAGTAGAAGCAGCATAGAGGACAGTCACCTATGACATAACATCCATGAAATTGCTAAAGGAATCCATTGCCGAGCTCATGCATCAACTTAGAGAAAAAAACGGTCAAGAACAACTGAACGTCACTAAAAAATACAACAACAAAGGGATCATGAAAATGATATCACAAGACTAGCAAAGGTGTTGAATCCTAAATATTGTATATTAAGGAAAGGAAGAAAGGGGGAATTTATTGACATCATTCAACACTTGGACTTTGGAAAAATAAGATCTCAAACATGAATGGAATAAAAAAAAATTGACAATATGAAATGCAAGGGGAAGCAAAAACCGAAGTTCACAAAAATTGTAGATTGTTCACACCACAAACTAATTGTGGATATGGTCCTAAAAGTGCAAAGAATTTCTTCAACCAATTTCGTTGCTGCAATTCCATGAATGCTCCATGAATGCATAAGGAATTAGAAATCGAGGTGGAATTAAAATGGCAAAAACTCTTCAGCAAACCCTAGGTCATGAAGGCAAACACTTGTACAAAGATTTGTCATGGCCCTATAGAAGTTGACACTCAATAACAAACATAAATAACATTTCTGTTTCAATTGAAGTTCAAGACTTTTACACATTGTCACCACCAAAAAGGAAATGTTGTTGTAAATTTTGTTAGGTACCTGCAAACATATTGTTGTTGCAAACGTAGTGGTTGTGCACTTGCCCGAAACATGGTACGTTGCAAATCTTCTTAGGGAACACAATTGCCAACAACCAAGATTCTTTAATTTAGACGCCTTTGACTACGAAATAATTTACAATAGGAAATCCAAGCAACAATGGCTTAGTGATGAAGATACCACAAGCTACTAACGAAGAATGCACACCAAACATTCAAGTGCAAAACAAAAATTATGAGAACCATTGTATTAGCAATATAAACAACTCATGCAATGATGACAACAAAAGAACACAAGTTCTACGACAATGACCAACATGATGAGGACTTACTCTGCCTCATTTCTCCTAAAACTTCACCTCGGGTGTGACAAGGTGGTCTCAATTAAGTAGTCTCATCAATTGTGCCATACTAGATTACAACTACATAATGATCATCCCATATGAACACCAATGGAACCACTAAATCTGCAAATTAAAGCAAAATTAACACTACCTTATCTTAATATCAAGATGGAAAAAATAGCATTTTGTTTTGGAATTATTTTTATCTTTAAGACTTGCTCTTTTTTAAAACTAGATCTAAATCTACCGTAAGACAAACCAATTTTTTTGAAATGGTAATTTGCTAGCTATGTCTAAATTACTTTAGTACTTGAAGAAAGGAGCCTTGTCCATTACTAGACTTTGGTTGTACCTGTAGGAAATGCCATCCTTAAACGACACCTACTTCTATAATTTGTTATTTGAGGCTAATCCTTGTCAAGATTCACCCACTTTTTTGTATGCATAAATATACTATGAATTTGTCATTTAATCAAATAGACAAAGGCTTTATATAAAAAAAAATTATATTTGAAAATTCCCATATCATGGTCCTTAATGCTGACTTCCTCATATTTAAGAGGTGAAGAATCAATATCAGTACAAAAAAATTGCATAGACAGTCAAATTATTCTTAGATGATTGTGACTTGAAAAAGATTTTAGATCTTTGATATTAAAATATTCAGATAATTTTTTTGTGGCCTTGATAAATTTATTGTATTATATTTTATCTTTTTAGTGTCATAAGAATCATAAGATATATTTTTATTTTGACTAAAACTTTTATGTCTAATGTATTTATTGCATGGCATTGGAGTCAAGCTACATTGAAATATCCTTTTATCAAAAGATCAAATTAGTGTCACTTATAGAATTAGTATCATTGCTATACTAATTTTTTTTTACAAAAAATAAAACATTTAGTCCACTTTTATATGATATGCATGGGTCAAAGTGCATATTATTATTTAATTTAACTTTTACTTTTATTTCCAATGCACAAGAGCACTTTAACCCTTAAACCCTCGAGGGTGTTTTCTGTCAAAAACCAATCAAAACTATCACTTCTGCTGCATTCACTTAAGGAAAATAATAAAATAATTTTTTTGGAATTTAACCGTATGATCTTGTACTTAACTCTTGTGAGATCATGTATTAAAAATTTCATCAAATTTGACCGTATGGATTGGAAGATATTAGCATTCAAAGTTGGACAAAAAGTTTTTTTTCAAGAAGATGCTTAAATTGCCCGGAAAACTAAGATTGTCCATAACTTTCTCATCCCTAGTCCAAATAGAATGAACAAAAGCTTCACATATAGATAAAAACATAATATTCTAGGGGAAAAATTCAAAAAAAATTATTTTGATTTTTTGTAATTGTTTTTGGGCTGCCCGAGAATCTCCATTTCTGACTTAATGTGCCATAACTTTTTCATCCGGCATCTGATTGAACAAAAATTATATATCCACAAAGCTCTTGCAAAACTACACAGCCTCAAAAAATCTCAAAAAAATGCACTTCAAATTGAGACAATAGAAACCTACCCGGACCCAAATTGTCCCCCAAAGGGACAAACGGTACTTTAGGTATTGTATGCTGGTGTCCCAATCAAAATGGCGTTTTTGAAATCGCAGTGAAGAAAATTTCAATGCTGCCAACTTTGACAGCCTCTCAAGAGCTGAAAAATTAGTTTTTTACCACGAAACTTTTATCACAGCATCATATTTATGTTAATAACATGTGTAAAAAATTTCAAAGCCAAAAGGTTCACCAAATGTTTTTTATTAAAAATCTACCAACATGGATAGTAGTGAAATGGCTTCCCCCATTGTTTCCCACAACTACACATGTTGGTAGATTGTGTATATCTTTTCTTGTATAGATCTTTTGACTTAAATTTTTTTCACACATGGTACTAACGTATAGAAGATTTCATGAAAAAAAATTCAATGTAAATAAAAAAATTTCAGCCCTTGGAAGGGTGTCAAAGTTGGTAGTAGAAAAATGGTTTCTCAAAGCTATCCATGTTGGTAGATTTTGAATATCTTTTTTTAAAGAATTTCTTGTCCTTGAAATTTTTCATACATGTTATCAACATATAAAGGATTGTGTGAAAATAATTGCATGATAAATAGAAAATTTCTCAGCCCTTGGGAGGGTGTCAAATTTGACAGTAATGAAATGGTTTCTACAAGTGTTTTGACAAAACAACACATGTTGATAGATTCTGAATATCTTTTTTTATATTGATCTATTGTCCCTGAAATTTGAAAAATATATTATTAACATAGATTAATTTTTGTTCCAAAAACTTCATGGCAAAAAAAAATTCAATCCTTGGGAGGCTGTCAAAGTTGGCAACAGTGAAATTTTTTCTACAACTACCCATGTTGGTGATTTTGAATAACTTTTTTTGGTGAATCTTTTGGCCTTGAAATTTTGTACACATGTTATTGATATAAAGATGATGCTATGATAAAAATTTCGTGGTATAATACCAATTTTTCAGCTATCGGGAGGCTATCAAAGTCGGCATCATTGAAATTTTCTTCACTGTGATTTCAAAAACGCCATTTTGATTGGAACCCCATTGTACAATACAGGTTCAAATTAGTGGTACATATTGATACATTTGCTAAATCTTCTCATTGTATCCATGTCCAAAGGTGAGTCTCATCTATCTTGGAAAATGAATGTCAAATAAAAGGAAATAAATGTCGCACTTCATGTATATGCGGTACTTCACATGAAACAAAGGTCTCTATTCACACATAATATCACCAATTGCATATATGCACAACCATTCTACTAATACAAAACAAGTTTGTTTTGTTTTTAAAACACATGTCATAAAAACTTTTCTAGGATTTCTACAAAATAGGTGTTACAAAAATGTTGCTACAACAATGTTCTTTATATGCCAATATACCCCCCTCCAAAAAAAATGGCATCAAATTTTGAGCACTCTTCTATGATCAGTGTCCTACTAAAGTCAATGTATACAAGAAATTTCACCGGTTTGACCAATTTTATGTATGTGTACAACACTTTGTAGATAATGCCTCCTATTGTCAAAATAATTCTTGAAGTTTGCATAGCATAAAGTTTTGTATTTACAAAATTTACAAACAAATTCAAAACATTTAGAACTTGCTTCTCTATTCAAATACACCTTTATATCCAAAAAAACATTCTACATCCTAGAGACCAAATGTATTCAAGTTCCTTCTGGGATTAATGTCAATAAAAAAATCCAATAAACATCCCAAGTTATACTACCCATGTATACAATAATTTTTCAAATCAACCCTTATTGTAAAATAATGCTCAACCATCCACTAGAATGAATCAAATTAATATTCATTGGAAAAATGTCAAAGAAAAATCATGTAGTATATCAATGGAAAGAAGTAAGAGCACTTTTATTATATGAATTAGTGATGTAGTTATGTTAGGAGAGTTCAAATTATTACTACAATTTCTATAGTAAGTTGAATTGTGATATTTAAATTGAGCATGTAATTTTGACCCTTATCTAAATCAAACCCCTACAAATTCTTGTCTAAAATATACAACCTCTATTTTTAAGAGTTTAGGTCTATTTTGGATATTTTTAGAAATTTTTAATTAAAAAATTCATAGTTTATTTGTACACTAATAGAAACACAATCTATGTAGACTAAGTTTTAAGATCCACACTTAGTTTAACATATTAAGTTAAACAAGTGTGGATCTTAACTACTAGAGTTTTTAAGGTCCTTCAAGGAAAAAATGAGAACTCAGGTAGGTTTATATGATTTCAATTTTTGACATGATTTTTTGGAACTTCTTTTTTTAAAAAAACAAAAAAAAACATTAGCTTTCTGAAAATACATATAATGATTATTTCAATTGGTCTTGGTAGCAAAAGTTATGCCATCCAATGCTCAAAATGGAGTTTGTTGGGCACAACAACAAAATCACAAAAATTCAAAATAAAATAAAATCCTTTTTTTCCATGAAAAATACTTTTGTCTACATGGATATATTTGATTAATTCTATATTGACAAGTGTTACAAAAGTTGTGCAAAAGTTTCTTGTTTCGAAGGCAATCAGAACATCTTCTTCAAAAAAGTAACTTCTAGAATTCATTTTTAAACTCAATTTTTACAATTTTTCCCCCAAAAAGTTCCACAAGGCACAATTCACTTTCTAGAATAATATCAATCTTGGGATCAATGTGTTTCAATTCCACCTTAAGCAATAATGATATAGTTGTTGTTTTTGTCTTTTACTTGCTTTGACTTTACAATTTTTTTAAAGTATGAAATCAAGTGTTTTTTAAATAAAAAATTTTAATCAATTCTACAACATTTAAAATTTAGAATTCGAAATCTATAGTCCAAAATTTTTAAGTTAAGAAGATTCAAAGTCTTATAATCTAGTTTTGCAAGGTACAAAAAAGGGTTAATTTCTCTTTCAACGCAAGTATCTTGTAATGGATGCACTCAAAGTTTTTGAAATTTCTTCCATTCATTCTAATACTAGTTTAGTGCAAGATCCTACATTTAGATTTGAAAAAAAAAAATTTGAAACTTTTTGCTTAGTCTAAATAGACCATATTTCTACTAGTCTTATAGTGTCCAAAAATGCATAAAAAAGAGAATCTAAAACTCTTTTAACTTCCAACAAGGTCCAATATAAAATTAAGGAATTTAATAATTAAAAAAATGCTTAATTGCTTATTTAAGTGCAATTTGGGTGGTAAT
The DNA here is from genome assembly GCA_951230915.1 of Antitrichia curtipendula. NCBI lineage: Eukaryota > Viridiplantae > Streptophyta > Bryopsida > Hypnales > Leucodontaceae > Antitrichia > Antitrichia curtipendula. The sequence continues at coordinate 10,150,240 of OX579634.1, forward strand.
TATCTTAGGGGTTAACCCCTAAAGGACCGAGGGGTTTTTCCAAGGAGACATTCCAAAAACTGCGACTTTGGGATATGTTGTTCAAAAAAGAAAAGAAAAACTCTTTTTTGGAACTTCAACCATACAAAACTAAATTAAATTATATTAACAAAGTGTAAAAAAAAATTCAGCCCTTTTCACCATGCGGATTGAAAGATTATAGCATTTGAAGTGAGAAAAAAAACTTTTTTCCAATCCTGCGAAACAGGGTCACCGGACTTCGGGCTCATTTGGAGTAAAATTTTTGTTCTACACAAACATGAGATTTTTGACCATTCATAAGTATATGAAATTAGGTTCATTCACAAAAAAATTTAGAAGAAAATATGGAGTCTAGCTTATTCTAAATCACCTTGCAATGCAAGTAGGTTAAGTGAATTGGCAATGCACTAATCTTTTTTTTGTGCAATGAGGAAATATTTTATTTGAAATCCAAACGGTAAAAATTAGAAACAAACATTTGAAATATGTGGAAAAAATTTCAAGAATTTTGACTTCACCGATTGCAAGATAATAGGGCTTGAAGTTAGAAGAAAATGTTTTTTCTTGAAACTACCCCAACATAGCTAACAAAGTTTGACTCCTCTTACATTGTGATTTGACAACTAAAATTTGTTTTTTTGGGGATAATTGTATGCCATATTTTATTAACTACATACATGCCAAATTTCAAAACTTCATGATCTTTTTTGCAAAAGATTCTCCAAAGATTTCCAAATTGCCCAAGCTGCTCGAAAAGTTCAGAGCAACATAACTTTAGATTTAGGTACCCGATTGGAAAAAAAATTAGTTTTTCATGAAGGAGGTACATGATTACACATTGTAGTCAAACTAGGATTGGTTTCCAACCATCACATTGGTTTTCACTCCCCCTTACATTGGTAACCACATGCAATAATAGAGTATTAAATGGATGGTATTTATCTCCTTCCCATTTTTTTTTACCTCCCTATTTGTAGATTAAAATCTACATGCATGTATTTTCAATACTCTATTTTTTTTATAAATGGGTGGGGAGTATATTTTTTGGCACCCTATTTTTTTGGTACATTTTAGAACTACGGAATACCAAAAGGAATGTGAATACATTGCAAAAGCAAGCATGCAAGCAATAAGTTTTCCATAACATTTGAACTAGCACTAATGCACCACACAATACTAGCAGTGTAACATTTAAAAGTTAAATTGAAAAGACAACCAATGGCTAATACTATTTACAAGATAAGAAAGTCTAAAATGCATAACCAATGAATTGTGGCATGCAATCTAGAATTACTAAAATTACTACGCAAGAAAAGCACACAAAAACACAAGAAAGCCAAAAATATACTAATTTAACATGCAAATTGTGTTTACAAACACATGTATGAGTAGTTCGAACCCAACAAGAATTCTGAAATTTACAAGTTGAAGCTTTAGTGGTCATCCACAAATTGCAACTATCACTACACATTCCCAACATGCTCAAAACAAAACTTTGAGGACAGAGGATGTAACAACATGTGGTTTATTGCCAATACTATCTAAAACACACCGAGGTTTCTTAGCTGCAACATTTCACGCTAGGAACCAAAAAAATAGCAATGGAAACATAGGAAAAAAGAGTAGCGTTCAAAGATCACCAATTCAATCATTGGTGTAATCCACAGATTCATTATTGATTGGAGGATAGTAGTATCTGCCCAAAACTTGCATTCCTCTCCATCCACTTTAATTTTCTTCATCCCTCAGCATAAGAATCAACGACGCTAGCATGTGAGCGTGAGCCTATGAGTGGTGAGCAGGGATTGTGTGAGCCTAGAGCCTAGAAATTTTGAACATGATGTAATTTCTAATTCTTTTGGTTAAATATTTAAAAGATTGATGTTTTTCAACAAAATTTATTATATTTAGAAAAATATGACCTATTACTATGGGTCCTATGACCTTGGATTTAAGATCTAAAAGCTCGAGAAGTTGATACTATTGTATGTTTTGAAAATTATATCATGTTCTAAAAGGTCGTTTTAGGGTGGGTTGATAAAGTAAAAGTACAAATAATTTGGAATTAATTCTAAGGATGAGAAGAAGACAAGTTCAATGAAAATATCCAAATGTTTTGCATTATCTTCAAATGTTTTTTTTTCTCCCAATGACCAGTATTAATTTTGGACTTTCAAAATTCTAGAAGTAGTTAAATGTGGCATAATGACAGTCCCGTTCATGCTTCTATAATGAAAATAAGTATAAGATGGAAAATTGCAAAGTATGATGTTATGGACCTTTTGGTTAGGATCAGTCTTGGATGAAAGCGTAATAATAGCGGCACTAAGTCCAGGGCATAAAAGGAAGTTTACCTTAGTCATACTTGTGGTAACATTCCTTACACTTTCCTATTTATTGTGGTGATTTTCAATGGGTGCTTTATTGCCTTGGCGAACTTGCTTGCCATTCCAAATGGAGGAGATTCTTTCAACATGTGCTAGTCGAGGATGAGTCTACAATATAGGTCAAATATCCTAGAAGAAGTGAATAAACGTCAAAGTGACATTGGATCAGTGGACAACATGTAGAATCCAGTTTCTTCAAGCTCAATGATTTCAGTATGGGTAAGAGTGGTATGAAGAAGAATAGGACAAATCTTGGGTTGGATAAAACATGTACAAACTTAGGTTCCATAATGTATCATGCTATTTGATTTATAAAAAAACAAAAATTGTCTTGGTTTGAACTGTTATGCCTTTATATTCATGCTTTTGCCCTTTATAAACAAGGGCAACAATGGATTTTCCATGCCTAACAATCAATAGCTTGGATTTGGCACGTGTATACCTCTAAATGGTGTGACATTGTTTCCTTGACTTGTATGAAATTCTCGCTAATTATGTGTCATTCCAAAATATTGCAATCTATTTCCACCATAAATTAGTTATAGTTAGTTATATGACCATGTTAAATTCCTCAACCGTAGTCCCGAGTTGCACTCTAGCAATGACTAATCTAGTTTGAACCCAAGGATGAGAGAAGATGACCTTGTTGGGGTGATGAGAATCACCTTCAAAATTGATCAAAATATCCAATTTCTTTTTATTGGACCTAAATATCTCTTCCACCTCTGAATGAGGAATTTGAATGCAGATGTCTTCCGCTCCAAGCATCTCACTAAGGATATCTATGATTTTCTTTCCATCTCCAAATGTCATAACTCTCTTCAATTTCAAATCCTTTTTAGAGGAACCTTTTCTAGAAGGGCTCCCGCAAAAGTAAGCCCTATAATTTGTCATTTGCTTGAAGGCTCAAACCCAATCTAATGATATCAAAAGTACCAAAAATTTGTGTGCTTTTTGGAAAAAAATAAAACCATAGGATGTAGAATGCTTATTACAACATTGCAACCATTGGGATTGAAAATTTTCAAGTCCATAAATAAATTATTAACAATTTAGAAGTTTGATTCATTCTCATTTATTTCTATTTACTATTTTTTCCTGTATGTTATACAATTTCAAATGATTTCAAAATTTTCAAGCATGTAGAAAACTTGCCTTGAAGAATGAATCCAAAAAGTTGAAACCATTTTGGACATTTTTTCATACAAATGTGACCTTGTGAAGTGCAGCTGCCCGGTTTTTTGTAGGGCCCAAAAAAGGCTTATTGTCAATTCAAACGCTAATAACTTGCAATCTATATAGTGAAAAAATTTGAAATTTTTTCCACATCTTTTCAAATTAGCTAGCTACAAGATCCTATGGTTGGATGTGTCCAAATTAAATTTTTTTTTTTTTTTGGTACTTGTCCTAAAAATGGCAGTTTTGAAGCGTTTTGGATGAAAACATAGTCAAGGAACTTTAGAGGTTAATGTTGGCTTAACCCCTCACCGCCTAAGGTTGGTTTGGGTTCAAAAACATCATTTCTTTTGAAGTGTTATAGATCTAAATGTCACTAAGTTATAGAAATCTCAACCGTACAATCTTGTAGTGTACATGTTGTAGATGACGTAGATGAAATTTGGAGTCATTTGACCACATAGATTGCAAGATTATAATGTTTTAGTGTTGAAAAAGGATGCTGAAATTTCCTAAAAACACATTTGGAGGTGAAATTTGATTTCTAAACTTACTCAAATGAAAAAACTGTAAACTATAAAGTGATTCAAAACCAGCATACAAACACATTGGTGGGAAAAAAAATCATTGGATTGTCTCATTGTGTCTGCAAAATGGCTTGCAAATGTTAAAAAAACAGTAAGGAAAGTTGAAAAAAACACATCTAAGGCTGAACCTCCCTGTACTAAAATGCTTCCCAGTCACTGATAACTTTTTAGATTGATATGAAATTTTATCCACATAAAATAGAGTAGTATGTGCAACTTTCCCAAAAACTTTTATTGGAAACGGACTCTGTATGAAGAAGATACAAGCCGCCGAAGTTCACTGTAGTCCAAGAATGGCAGGATTTTGAATTTTGAATTGCTCCCAAACATTCAAAACAACTTGGATTGACATGAAAATTTTAATCACAATAACTAGAATTCAAGTGGAATTTAACACAACAAATTTTATTGAAATCTAACATTGGATGAAGGAGATACAAGCCCCCGAAGTTGCAGCCATGAAGTGCACTTTGGTGAATCAAATTGAATCTGCGAACCTCGATTGGCTTTCAAGAAATCAATACATCTTGTATTGATCTAAATTTTTTACCACATAAACTAGAAGAGAGAACGCAACTTTTCCAACAAGTTTTATTGAATTTGGACATTGGATGCAAAAGTTACAACACTTTGAATTAGACGTCAGGACACTTTTGGTCCCCTCCGGCGATGAGGGGTTAAGCACTATCACACATGAATCTTTTGAAGGTTGGAGCTGACACCCTATTTTTTACATTGGCCTATAACAATGCCAAAAATGAGCTAGCCTTCAATGTGTTTAGGTTGCATATTACAAACAACAATGGTCGTAACTTTGCAATAAGTAGAGTCATAGATGTGGCAAGCGATAGTTGTCCATGATTTCACCCTCTTCACATTACTAAACATGAAAAAGTAGTTCTTAAAGTTGCCACTTGGTTGCACTTGTTGTATGAGGTCAATTCCATTCTTAAGTCCATCTACAATCATCTTAAACAAATAACATACTCATATAACAAATTTGGATTAAATTTACTAAAAAACAAGTGCCAAATTTTTTTTGCTAAATCTAGGATCAAACATCTAAATTTATAAATAAATGTAATGATGGTTTGCCAAAAATACAAAGAATACAATAATAATTCATTGAACCATATATCAACTATAATTTGACCATCTACCACTAAAGAATTTCTTTGATGGTTGCATGAAAGAATTACTTATTGACATTAAATGAGATTGAATTTACTAAGATTGAAAGATTGGGAGGTTGTTTTAATAATGAAATCCATTGTCCGTTATGAATCCTCAAAGGGCATGGGAAAATTCAAAGATGAGAGCTTAACCACTCATAGTCAAAATGCAGGAATTGTATTCAATGTCAAACTTCAGACCTCATTTTGGCATAATGGAATGATTATATATTTTTTTAAATGAGTTGAAAAAGGTGGTAAATCAATCTCATTTTCATCTCCAGAAGTCTATTTGTGATTTTGAGTTTCCAAAAGAAAGTTGTAGACAAAATTCAGAGAGGATGTTTGAAAATGTCAAAGAAATTATCCCTTCCAACCCTTCTTTGAATTTTGTCCATAATTTTTTATCTAAGTCTTAAAATCTCATTTGGATTTTTAGAGATAAAATTTAACTTGATTTTCCAACTTTTCATAGTTAAAAGTTTTTTAGAAAAAATTATTTTACTATGCCTAAATGAGGTCCAAAGTTCTATATTGAACATAATTTCTACTTTTAACTTAACTAGGTATGAGTGGTTGAGCCCCTAGTACTCCTAATTTACATATCCCACATGGGTTGTTTTACCTTGTACCACCCCACTTGTATAAAGAGTTTGTCTTCTCTTCTAGATGCTTTGAAAGTTAGTGGCTTCCTAATCTACGAGCACAAATCTTCAATTCTTTTTGGGACAACCTAATGCACAGCCGTTAATGGCCATGGTTTTGGAGATTCAAATTTGCTTGCAACATATGCAGGAATTTTGGTCAAATGCTAAAAAAATTTGGACCTTCCTAGACCCCAGCTGTTAACGGCTACGGTTTTAGGGACTCAAATTTACTGCAGTATATGCAAGAATTTGGTCAAATGCTGAAATTTATTGGGCCTTCCTAGACCCCCAGACATTATTTTTAGAGACTCAAATTTATTGCAGTGTATGCAAAAATTGGTCAAATGCTGAAATTTTTTGGGTCTTCCTAAACCCTAGCCGTTAACGGCCATGATTTTGGAGATTCAAATTTGTTTGCACCATATACTAAAATTTAATCAAACACTGATTTTTTTTTTGACTTTCTAAGGCACAACTGTTAACAACCACAGTTTTGGAGATTCAAATTTGTTTGCACTATATGCTAAAATTTGGTCAAATGCTAGAAATTTTTTGCCTTCCGAGTGCATAGCCGTTAACGGCCATGGTTTTGAGGATTTAAATTTGCTTACAACATATGCAAGATTTTGGTCAAATGCTGAAATTTTGGGGCCTTTCTAATACAAAACCATTGACGTTTGCTATGTTGAATTACATGGTGTACAATACATATACACAATCTAGAATTTTTTTAATCTTGATTTAAATGTCATTTCAAAAATGTTGATACAAGGAGATCCTCAAGCACAAAGATTAGATGCTATACTTCAATCTCTTTCTAAAGATCAATTGGACTTACAATTGCATGGCTATTTAAAGAAGGAAGTTGTGAACACTTCTTCTCGTCTTGAGCAGTTGAGATATCAACCAAGGACAAAATCAAAAATCAATATTCCTTTGTGCTATATGATTTTTTTCCAATTGTCACACCTATGGTGAAAAATGATGCCATGAATCTAGCTGCACATTTTGTTACTTGTAGTTACTTGGAAGGAAATGGAGTTTTTTATACGACTTTGGAGAATAATGAGGGGAAAATAGTAGATGTCATAGATGATATTATTAAATTGTAGAGTGCCAATTAGGTGGGGATAAATGGTACATTTGAGAAAGAATTGAAAAATGATGAAGATCTCAAAGTTTTCTTGGGCTAGATGTTTATGGTGTAGGATGACAACTACCATTTGCAAGCATAATTGCCTATTATCAATTGTGATTACGCAGACACGTCATGTGGCATTATGCTATTAAAAGTATTGTTTTAGAGATCAAGGGGTACATTGCAACTATATTGGCAGTATGATATAGTCAATTAATAATCCTTTATATTTCATTTCACTTCTTAGTCTCTAAAACTTGTTTGGTTTGGACCATTGCAATTGTCACTATTCTATCTTTTTTGCTTTGATATTCACTTCACATATTTAACACAATAAATCTTGTTTTGCTAGGAGAAACTATAATTCTCATATTTCTATAAATCTTGTTCACAAGCTTCATCGCATTAAAAGTATTGTTAGACAACTGCTCTCATATTTTTAAAAATTTGTGTCCAAAGAGGATCTTGCTATAGTTGGAGCGAGGCAAAAGTCAAATAAAAGAATTTCACTTTGACTACTGAGGCTCTAAATAGAATCTTATACCAGATTCATTTCTAAGGTTTTATTTTACATTTTACATTTTTTTCAATTTTTTGGTCTTCCCGTTATTCTTGTTGTTAATTTGAATTAATAATATGTTGCTCTAGTATACATTTTAACATTTGTCATCATGTGCAATTTTCCTTATTCTTATACGTCATTTAATTCATGCAACGAGAGTTGAAGGAAACTGCTTCTGTAGTTCAAATATTTTTATGAGAAGTACCACAATCCAACATATTAGACTTCACGTGCATTTGATGAATGGGTCTCTAAAATTCTTGGTAAAGTGAAGGTAGTTTCTCATTTTGAGTAGCTTCATAAAGCTACATGGTGGGCTCATGTGAGTACTTGTCTCTTTTTATTGTTTAACTAGTATTATTTCTTTGAAATTTTTTATTCAATCATTACATTATTCTAATTTAAATTTTGTATATGGTAGTTAGCTATCGGGACAAAAAAGTTTTGATGCTATAGTGGTTAATCTGGGCATGTCTATTAACTATCTTCTAGATAGTATGGGTCTTCTGTCCACTATTTTTTATTATGTAGAGATAGTGTTCATTTGTATTGTGGGATACTTCATTATTTAGTAAATCATGAGCCTTGAATCACACTTTACTACTAAAATTTATAAAATTCTACAAAGGGAAGTTTAATTTGAAATTCAATGAAACTAATACGATTGGAATCATTATGTATCCTTTTTTTTAGAAATTATTATTATATTTAGAAGGAAATTTATTAAAAAAAAAGACAATTTAAAAAAGGGCTTTGATTAGAAAAATGGTTATTTAGATCATTTATGGTTCATACATTTATTTGGTGTTTAATATATTATTACTATAATTATTTTAAATATTTCATGTCCAAAATATTTTTGTTTTTATTTTCAAGTATAGTTATAAACATAAAATAAATTAAAATAGATGGACCATTTTTATTCTTTAAATTTATATGAAAGCCCATGATGAAGACTACGTTTATCACTTAATTCTTCAAAAGCATTGTTCATGATTTAGTGCTTGTAATGTTTAGAGCCTTTGCTTATCACCAAATTATATTTAGCGTCTACAACCGACTTTGGTTGCTCCATTGATTTTAGACTTCATAAATGTCCCCCCTATGATGTATTGCTATTTAAATTTAGGTACTTCGTAGTGAGACATGTTTATCCACTACACCTATTTTCGTCATCTACTTGCTTACAAATACTATCTGTTTTAACTATACCTCAATTTTAGAACTATATAGTTTAATTTCTTGTTACAAAATTACATAGCGCCATATTTATTTGTTGTTCATTCGGATTAAAGATCCTTACATCTAATTCCATGGTCATATATTTGTAATGGATTCACAAACCCTAAATGAAGCAAAAAAATGGAGGCTCACAGGCTCACAAGCTCATAGGCTCACGCTCACAAGCTCACATACTAGCATCCCCGGCACAAGCGTTATCCAAAATATAGACCCTATAAGAGACCATCAATCCAAATCTACAATTGTCACCATCCACAGAATTCATGCCTCTCTAAACTCTAAAGCTTGAATACAAAATTTGATGTACAAGATAGTACCACGTTGAATACATTAGGAAGGTGCACAATTCATACACCATAGTAAATTAAATCCTACTCGGTCCCCCATCAACAGAGGGGTCAATGAAACAACAAAGAAGACAACCACAAAAATGAATGTTGTACTTACTAAAACTTAAAATGGCAGCAACATAGAGAGCTTCAACAAATTTGGAATGGAGATTTCTCGGATTGCAAACCTTACACTCTCAACTGGTCACCGTCGATTAAAGCCTTCCAACAAAACGTGAAGAAAATCCTAACAACCTAAATAAATGCAAAACTCAAGGAATACCAACCCTAATGTGTAAGCCATGTACAAGCACAACAAAGAACAATGCGGTCCAAATTACAAAACCAGTGCGCGAACTCTAATGCAAAATAGGATGTTAAAAAACCCTACAACAACGAGGACAAGGCACCCATATAAACAACAATTGGAAGAAGTAGTCCAATAAAGACTACAACGCATACTAGAAACAAATTCCACGGCCATTGCAAATTATGAGTGCCAATGCATTCCCGCCACACAAGATTAAGCCCAGGAGCATTTTCCACTAGTCCAAGCTAAAGCACATAATTATAATTCAAATTTAGGACAGCCATTACAACCACCTTCTAGACTATTCATTAAGAAACTGAACCTACTAAGCACTTTCAAAGATATCCAATGTTTGGCACCCTATTTTTTTTTCTATTATATAGAAAAATATAGTCTTTTTTCAATATCCTATTCTATATATAATTGTACACAACACATATTACCAATGCTATGGTAGATCTGCCAAAAGTATAGTTTTTCCCTTCACCAAATTAATTTAACACTATTTTTTATCTCATGCCATTTTCTATTGCGCCAATGGTCTCCCCTCCCTCCGAGATCAATTCTTGGAGTGTCGTCATGACACATCACCTTCAGAAAGTAGTCTCTGAATGAGTGGTTATAGGACACTCTAGACATTGGTTATGGGTTAAGACCAACTTTAGGCTTCAAAGACGCAAGAGTAATTTCAATTCCAAGAATAAAATTACCAAAATATTTGTAGATCACATGATTTCTTTTTTTTTCTACATAAAAAAAGTTTGCATTGCTTGAAAATACCTCAGATCATGAGCAAAATTGCATAAGTGATTGGTTATGGGCAGCTCCTCATTTAGTTAGTTTAGAAGTTCAGGAGTTAACTTCAAGGTTGCTTATAACTAAATGAATGGTATTAAGGTAAGTCCACCCTATTTCCAACAATTGCCTAATTCTGTCATCCTACTTTTAACCCCAATTCCACCACAAAACTCATCCAAATCTGTTCATTTTTTGATTGAAGTAGTGCATTATAATTCCCACAAGGGGTAACATGTCAATCCTTTAATGGTGAATACTTAAGTATCATTGGACACATAGAAAGGCAATTATGGTTTGTTTATAGGACATTCATACTCCACTCCATGGGTGGTTTTGTAATTTCAAGGCAAACCACTTCAAAAATTCATAGAAATTACAATTTTAATCGTTAAACTATAATTCCACTTGGGTTTGATTCGTGAAACAAGCGCACACCTTTGGAAAATATATTCTCCTCTTGGAGTTGGCCCCAAAAATATTCACATTGTGAATCAGGGTGCTAATAGGCTTGTCCACCTTAAGGACTTCTTGATAGTGATCCTTCAGCTACCTTTAAATTACAGGACAATTTAGCTCCAATGTTTTTGTTTGTACATTCTAACTTACAGCATCAATACCAAGTGGACATATTGCAGTAACTTAGTGCTGTCTGTGGCTTGTACTGGGACTAGCAAATCTCATTAAAATGTTCTGTAAGTGCATGGCATTCTTATCTCAAACACATTTCAGTCATGAAAGGGTAAACACATCTAAAATCACACACACGCACTAAGGTAAATCAGCCCATTGTGGTCAGAATTTTGAGTCTGCCCTCATGCCATTGCTGAAAATTTTCAAATTTTTTCTCACTCAAAGATAAGTGTGAGAGATAGTGAGAGCAATTGAAATTTTATTTTTCAGATAAAGTGTGAATTAGTTATGTATTTTTTAAGTGATTGTTACGAACCCGTTCGTAACAAGGGAACGGTTGTAACGGTTAGGGTTAGTTGGCCTCTCCCTTCCCTTTAATAGTCAAGTGAGGAGGCTTGTTCCTCACTTGACATTTTGTGTAATGAAGATAATATGATTTTGGATACAATGTGTAAGTGTGCTTCTCATTGTCATTATTGTAACTTGGTGGTGATTTAGTGTTGGTTTGCTTTGAATGCAATCTAAGTAGAGCATCGACTTCTTGGTCAAGCCGATCCGTAACATAATGTCAAGTCATGCAAAGTCCATGCTCTAATTCGGATTTCCACGTTGAAGGTGCATTGATGGCTTTGGACAACGGCCGTTACCATGAGAGATTTTGTAGGATTATTTAATTCGGAACCCTAATCTCCTTCGATGGATCAAGTACCACCGGTGATCCAACCGGGGGAAGAATTGATGCCGGATGGGATGGGGTCGGAGTGGGCGGCCTTCATCCAACAACAAATCCAAAGTGTCTTCCAAGCCACACTTCCTCAATTGATACAAGAGATTTCGAGTCGAGCAGCGCAAGGACCACGACCGGTGGTCTCTCCCGTCTCCAATAGCGGAGGGGTGTTAGGAGGGAGGTGTGCGGAATCCAATGTGGAACTCAAAGAATCGAAGGTAGCGGAACCGGAAAAATTTTCCGGAAAGAAGGGAAATGAAGTTTACCGGTGGTTTGTACAACTCCGTCTTGTATTTCGAGGTAAACCGTGCACTTATAGCTCTGATGCAGATAAGGTAGCTTATGCGCTTTCGTATATGACTGGAGCAGCACAAAATTGGGCTATGCCTCTTCTCCAAGCTTTGGACGAGGAGCGTGATCACGAGTTATTGGGCGATTACCAAGCTTTTCGGGAGTCCGTAATTTCCGTATATGGGGATATTGACCATCGGAGCAATGCGGAGGATCGCATTGGGAAGCTTCAACAAACTGGGTCAGTCGCGAATTATATTTCTATGTTTAATGAATGCGCGGCGCTACTCGATTGGAATGAATCCAGTTTGGTAGCTCGCTTTCGTGGAGGACTCAAGGATGAGATTTTGGATTCGGTGGCGACGGCGGAGACTCAACCACGCCGGCTACAAGATTGGATGGCAATGTCATCCCGAATCGATGAGAGATTATGGGGTCGGCGTCAAAACCGCCGTTCACCTTTTGAGACTTCAAGTTTCCGCTCCCCAACAACTTTGCCATGAGATGCACTGGGGAAGGTACAATCTAACTCGAATACCTCCGGGCCGGTGCCGATGGAGCTTGGAGCGGTGCGTACTCCTTCTACAGCCTTGGCAAAAACGGCGGTGGAACGGCAAGAATATCAACGCCAAGGACGTTGTTGGGGTTGCAGTGGAGTAGGTCATATTCGATCGCATTGCCCCACGAACCCCTCAAAGCCCTTGTCGATCTCTGCCACCATTGAAGCGGAAGGCACCTCTTCGGGAAAAGAGAAAGCCCGGGACTGAAGGAAAATTTTCAGTACCCGGGCACTGTGCAAACTGCCGCTGCCATCATCCACAAGACACCCACGCTGGACGCAACAAGGAAGGTGGGCAATATGGTGGAGCGGCCTCTTGAGTCGGCCGCTTGGGAGAATTTACAATGGAGTAACATATGGTCGAATACGGATGTCGAGGTTTCGAAGGAGGTAAATTGCGGATTAGATCCGTTGTGCTTACGTGCCACTATTGACCTTAGTGCACATGTGACGTTGGATGCACAACTCAATTCCGTCCCAGGTCTCACGTTAGTGGATTCGGGAGCCACAGGAATATTCATGCATCCCAAGTTTGCGGAACAATGTAATGCGGAGCTGCAACTAAAGCCGGTGCCGCGTGAAGTTAGGGTGATTGATGGCCGAATGATCAGCTCCGGGCTTATAACCCACGAGGCTATTGTGGAGGTTATCATTGGAAATCATCGTGAAAGATTGGTAGCAGATGTCACGAATACAGGCAAGTATCCATGCATTTTAGGCATTCCATGGTTAATCCGTCATGACCCGACTATTCGGTGGTCTCAACGAAGTGTGGTATTTGATTCCCCATATTGTCAGGCTTGGTGCATGGGGCATGGGGTGCAAGGAGAAAAAGGAAATTGCAAAGCTATGGAGTGCCACGGAAGTTCCCAATTCACAAATTCGGAGGAGAATCCATTTGGAGGAAATTCCTCCAAGGCCGGGCCGGCATCCCAGCCTACCGGACCGGGGGATTCCAATCAAGGACGGAATTTTTTGGTGCGAGCTCAAGGACAACATGAGTTGAATTTCAAGGCAGAAAAACAACTTTCAAAATTAATTGCTCCAAAGCATGCATTGGTTTCTGAGGCAGCTTTTCGTCTTTCGGCAAAGGAGGCAGAAATTTATGCACTCGAGATTTCCGAGGTGGATACTCCACTATCTTCTTCTATTCCAGAAGAATATCATGATTTAAAAGCAGCTTTCAGTGAGGTGGCATCCAATGAGTTGCCAGCCCATAGGACTTGCGATATGAAGATTGAATTTAAAGAAGGACAAGAGCCCCGTAACACTGGGTTGCGGCCAATGTCCCCGGTGGAGTTGGAGGAGCTACGGAGGTATTTAGACGAGAATTTAGGCAAGGGCTGGATTCGAAGATCCAAGTCTCCTGTTTCAGCACCTATTGTGTTCGCTCGGAAAAAGGACGGTTCAATTCGGGTTTGTATAGATTACCGGAATCTCAACAAGGTTACCGTGCGGAACCGCTATCCCCTACCCCTTATCCCAGAGCTCACTGACCGGTTGGTAGGGGCTACGATTTTCTCCAAATTGGACATTCGACAAGCCTATCATCGACTTCGTATGGCTGCGGGCCACGAATTCAAAACGGCTTTTAAAACGCGGTACGGATTATTTGAATATTTAGTTATGCCGTTTGGGTTGACTAATGCCCCTGCACAATTTCAATCGTTAATGCAAGATATTTTTAAGGACCTTTTGGACATATCTGTTGTTATATACTTGGATGACATCTTAATTTTTTCAAAGAATCTTGAAGAGCATCGGCAAGTGGTAAGGGACGTATTACAAAGATTACAGAAACATGGACTATATGCTAAAGAATCCAAATGTCAATTCCATCAGCATTCCGTTGAATTTTTGGGAATGATTGTCTCGGCTAAAGGACTTGAAATGTGTCCAGACAAGGTGCAAACTATTAAAGATTGGCCCGTTCCAACCTCGGTTAAGGAAATTCAAGCCTTCCTTGGATTTGTGAATTTTTACCGCCGGTTTATATGTGATTATTCCAAGATTACCGTTCCTCTCACTATTCTAACTCAAAATAACAAGCAATTTGAATGGGACCTACAAGCAAGTCAATCATTCATCAACCTACGATCAAGATTTCTTCAAGCACCGGTACTACTCCATCCTGACTTTGCACGGCCTTTTATAGTTGAAACGGATGCGTCAGACATGGCAACAGGTGCAATTCTTTCGCAGCACGGGGATGACGGTCACTTACATCCGTGTGCATACAGGAGTTCTAAAATGTCTCCCGCTGAACAGAACTACGACATTTATGACAAAGAACTCCTAAGTATTATTTTAGCTTTCCAGGATTGGCGGGTGTATTTAGAAGGGTCACCTCATCAAGTCCGTGTAATTTCGGATCATAAAAATTTGGAGTACTTTATGACTACGAAGCAATTAAATAGAAGACAAGCTCGATGGTCAGAATTCTTATCCGCGTTTGACTTTGATATCCAACATCGGCCGGGTTCATTAAATGGGCGTGCAGATGCCCTCTCAAGAAGGGTTGATCTCATGGAAGGCCGACATGAAGAGAATCGCCCCCTTCTATGTTTGGCATCATTGGAGGACTGTGACCCCGTTTGGAGCGATGCTCAAATTCTAGAACAAATAAAACTATGCATTGACGAAGACCCCGCATTGCAACCACTATTGGCAATTCTAAAAGGGGGATTAAAAAAGAGCCCGCATGACATCCGTCGACGGTTTCAAGAATATAACCTCACAGATGGAATTCTTCGGTTCAAAGACATGATATATGTGCCAAATGATGACGAACTTCGGCGACAAATATTGCGATCGAGGCATGACGCTCCCGCCGCGGGACATCAAGGCCGGGCTAAAACTTTAGAATTGGTGACTAGAATTTTTTATTGGCCTACTGTTCGTCGTTATGTGCATCAATATGTTGATGGGTGCGATTTGTGCCAGAGGTCAAAATCAACACGTCATCCTCGATATGGCCTACTACAACCAATTCCAGCCGCTCATGCTCCATGGAAGCGGGTTTCTACGGCTTCATCGTTAAACTACCCCAAAGCAAAGGGTATGACTCTATCCTAGTGGTTGTTGATAAGAATACTAAACTAGCTCATTTTGTACCTACAAAGGAGACCATTGACTCCAATGACACTGTATCGTTATATTTAAATAATGTATGGAAATATCATGGCATGCCGGAGGAGGTCATATCAAACAGGGGCTCCGTTTTTGTGTCAAAATTTATGCGTAGACTATGTGAACTCCTTAAGATCCAGCCATCACCAACGACGGCTTTTCATCCCCAAGGGGATGGCCAAACAGAGAGGGTGAATCAAGTAATTGAACAATTTCTTCGAATGTTCACGACAAAGCGTCAAGATAATTGGGCGGATCTATTGCCATTAGCCGAATTTGCCTATAACAACGCCTGCCATTCGGCAACAGGGTTCTCTCCATTCTATGCCACGTACGGTTACCACCCGGCATTATCGTTTTCTATACCTACAACATCCACTGTTCCAACGACCGAGGACCGGGTTCGACATCTACAACAAGTTCATGAGGAACTCAAAACTATGATTTTGATTGCGGGGGAACAAGCTAAGCGAAATTACGACCGAGGGGTACAACTACAACCGACCTTTCAACCAGGTGACAAAGTCCTCTTGCGCCATGAAAATATTGCAACTACAGAGCCCTCTCATAAATTAGCTTCTAAGTTTCTTGGACCGTTTTCAATAATAGCTAAACTCTCCGATCTCGTTTACCGGTTAAAACTACCTAAGACATTGCGTATTCACAATGTTTTCCATGTTTCTCTACTTGAAAAATACCGTGAGGATACCATTCCCGGACGTCGCCGCATACCACCTCCGCCGATTATTACCCCAATTGGAGATGTGGAGTGGGAGGTGCACAAGGTTATTGATTCATGTTTATTCGGTCGTTGGAAAAAACTCCACTACTTGGTGTCATGGGAGGGCTATGGCCCGGAGGAGAATTCGTGGGAGCCGGCGGACAATCTTGAAAACGCACCGGAGGCGATTGCTGATTTTCATAAACTCCATCCAACGGCACCGGGGCCCCAACCTAGAAGGGGGGGTAATGTTACGAACCCGTTCGTAACAAGGGAACGGTTGTAACGGTTAGGGTTAGTTGGCCTCTCCCTTCCCTTTAATAGTCAAGTGAGGAGGCTTGTTCCTCACTTGACATTTTGTGTAATGAAGATAATATGATTTTGGATACAATGTGTAAGTGTGCTTCTCATTGTCATTATTGTAACTTGGTGGTGATTTAGTGTTGGTTTGCTTTGAATGCAATCTAAGTAGAGCATCGACTTCTTGGTCAAGCCGATCCATAACAGTGATCTTCCCAACACAGTCTACAGGCTGCCCCCATAACCAACAAAAAGTGTATCCAATATGCTCATCTTAATCACCTAAAGTGGTCACAATAATTTCTAATGTGGAATGCCATGAAAAATCACTTCCTACATTGATTTACACTCAAAAAATTGGGTGTTCCTAATGAGGTCACTAATCACTCCATAGGTGTCAAGTTAGATATTGATTGTGGTTTGAAAAACCATCATGGGGTCATAAGTTGTCCACTATGGGTCATTTGACCGTAATGGGCTGGTTTACCTTAGTATTTAAGTACAAAATTGTCTTCATTTTAATTGAAACTCATATTTTTGGCAATCCCTGTCGTTTCTATCTCTGCACCTTTGGAAATATTTGTTTCACCTTGCACTACTCTAGATCATGTCCACAACTGCTTATTTGATTGGTTATGGATGGCTTCACCTACTGTAGAAGTGTAGTTAAACTTGGTTCCTCTTTGGAAATTTACACCAAGTATAGTTTAATTCGTTCCAGGGAGGTCAGTCAAATATGATTGATTCCTTAAATTACCTAGTGGGCATTGCAACCTAAGAATAAAGAAGTAATTCATTAATCCACATGCAAATTTGTTATCCTCACAAGTAAGTCTAATTACATAATTTGTCACTCCACTCTTAATGGCCACAAGGGTGAAGTGATTATCCAATTTGGAAGCTTTTATCTTTCAATCTTTAACTGATCATTCTTTCTCCAAATTGCACTTTTGCAAGTACGATTTGACAGCTTCTTGATCTCCAACTTGGCTCAGTCACTT
This sequence comes from Antitrichia curtipendula, assembly GCA_951230915.1. Taxonomy (NCBI): domain Eukaryota; kingdom Viridiplantae; phylum Streptophyta; class Bryopsida; order Hypnales; family Leucodontaceae; genus Antitrichia; species Antitrichia curtipendula. The sequence goes on from OX579634.1 coordinate 10,167,967, forward strand.
GTCACTTGGTACTTTGTCTTCCTTCAAAGGAACCACCAAGGTTGTCTCCACCAACTTGGAATTCACATTCTTCATCTCACAGTGTGGCTTGGAATAGTTTTGACATTTACAAAACTTACACTCACTTCCATTTAACTTAGAACCACTCTTTTCACTCTTAACATTTTCCATTGCTCATAAATTCTATTAACACACTCACATACGATTAGGAAACAAAATAATGACAACAATCAGACTTTAAAACTCTCCATTCGTATATCACTCAGATCACATTACTTTTCATGACTTAATCTTCACACCAATTTGGTACTGCTCTCAGTTTATCAAGAATAAAGTTACATATTAAACCAAATTGGTTTAGGCACACAACCAGTTACTCTAGCAATCAACAAACCAACTTAGAACTCATAGTCTCATACTAAGCAGTTGATTAAAACAATTAAAACCATGCATAAAAAATTCCTGACTAGGACTCACAGGCATGACACACTGTATAACTCAAATCACACACCCATGTAATTTGACATATACTCAGCCAAATTAAACATACATATGACTCTCATACACATCACAGGCAACAACCAACTCGGTTTAAGCTTAGCATAACATGTATTAACCGAATTGGCGAATAAAATCACCGTTTACAACTTAATGTTCTGTGATTCATTTCAGTTAAAGTCTAAATCTTTCAATCCATCTCATCCTCTTTTAATTCTCATTTGCACCATATTTAATACTACTTCCCTATTTGGCTGTCCCCTTCACCACATACACACATCCATCTCAATCTTAAAATTCACCAACTGATTTGGCACACTTCTGTGTCTGCAGATTTAATCAACTCTAATCCACTCCATCCCAACTAGGACAGAACTCAATCTCCACCCTTCTGGGTCACCTTTGAAACACTGCAGGAATCACGCTCACATTAACACACTCCAAGCACCAACTTGGAAGCACACAAAATCACAAAACAATCAAAAACAGCATCACTCGCTGGACACACTCCAAATCTCTCAAAATAAGTGGTCCCTACTTGGCCACTCAAACTCCCACTAATACTAGAAAATGACAGTTACTCAAATGGAGAGATGACTAACTGCCTTGACCAATTCGGAAACTACCAACTGCCATAAACCAATTTGGAAACTTGTTCACACCCACTGCAACCTGGATTCCAGCTCACTCACCAAATTGGAACCTACAAGGACCCACAGACTCCTACTTGGAACTAATCCCCATCACATCCAAACTTAACACATAAAACTATACTTCCAACTCGGTCTAATCAACCCAAAATCACCAATTTGGAACTAAACTTCAAAACAAACCTGCAAAAACATAACAAAAAGGCATACAAAATTACAATTAAAAAAACAAAGTGTAAGGCCAAATGTCCTATCTACAAGAAGGGATGGTTTTAATAACATGGTCAAATAAGGTAGAAATACCAATTATCAACCACGCCCAATATCCGACATGTAAGGTGCACTTTAGGCTAGAACTCAAGCTTGGAATGTTTTTCTTTTGTCCTTATCAAGGTTGGGACTAATAAAGTTATGACACATGTCCCTAAATAGTGAGCAAGAAAACAGCAAGTAGTTCTTAAATGATCGGAATTAGAAGACTCTAGACATTGGCGATGGGTCAACAATACTTTTTGGCTCTCAAAATTCACAATATCTTCAATTTCGGGAATAGAATTCTCAATAATTTGGAATCCCCATAATTATGTCCTATCTTCCTACATGGCAAGAATTTCCATCACCTGATAGTCCTCACCATATGCTCCAAAATCGCTTAAATGATCCACTACTAGTGCTTCTACCTCATACGTGTACTTGTTTTTTTTAATAACAAAGTTCAGGATAAACGTACCGTATTTGATATGAGATGGAAACTCTGTTGAATTTCATCAATTGACCTCAATGTTAACTAGGGTGTCACTGTTGCTTTCTGCCATAAAAAATTGAGCCATAGAAACTACAAAACAATATGCTTACAGATAAGTTAGGATAGTATACCATATTGTGGAGAACTAGGTAGGCATACCTGACAACGGCAGCCTAACACTAACTAAAGGTAGACAAGTCTTTAACCACCCTCATTTGCAATTTAAACATCTTGGGGCTAACTCCAAGACGGAGGGGAACATATTTTTTGAGAGGTGTGCACTTGTTTCATAAATCAAACCCAAGTGGAATTATAGTTTTACAAGTAACCCCTATAGTCTTCAGGTCTTTTAACCATCAAAAATTGCTCAAAACTATCATTTCTATTTCAAAGAGAAAAAAACTTTAAATATTGTTTTTTTTTCAGCATATAGAAATCTAGCACTAGACTAGTATAAGAATGTGAGGAAGAAATTTCAGAAACTTTGACCATATAGGTTGTAAGATATTTGTGTATAAGGTGAAGAAAACAAGTTCTTTTACACCTTGCTCGACTAGATTCTTTGACTCTTAATCTTCTTAACTTAAGTTTTTTGCACTACTAATTTTGATCTTCTAATTTCTAATGGTGAAGAATTGAGTTGAAAATTTCAAAAAGAAATTCACCAAAAAAATACTTAATTTTCATTCATTAAAAAAATGTTAAGTAGAAGTACGTTCAAGATTGAAGGGAAAACTAAACTGTTCATATCTCTAAGATGGAAGTGAAACACAATAATCCCAATGGTGAGATTGTTCTAGCAAGCAATTTAACCATAGCTAATTATTTTTTTTGAAAAATTATAAAAATTGCATTAAAAAATGAGTTCTGTAACTTTTTTTTTTTGAAGATGCTTAAATTGCCCAAAAAACAAAATTGTCCATAACTTTCTCATCATTAGTCCAAATAGAATGTGTCAAAGCTTCAGATGTAGACCAAAATATAATATTTGGGGGAAAAAAATGAAAATGATAAAATATTCAATTTTTGTGATTATTTGGGGCTACCCTTTGAGTTGCTTTTTGGACTTAGGGTGGCATAACTTTTGCTCACGAGCACCAATTGAAAACAAATTATAGCCCTAGAAAGCTAATCTAATTTCCTATCTTCAAAAAATATTTCAAAAAATCATGTCAAATTTTGAAATCACACAAGCCTACCCGAAATTCCAAGAATCTCTTGTAGGGACTTTGGGACTTTAGAGGTTAAAATTGCAATTTCTATAAATCTTTGAAATGGTTTGCCCTGAAGTTACAAAACTGCTTATAGAGTGGGGTCCTAAACGTCCTAAAAACAATCCATAACCACCTTTCTATGTATCCAATGGTTCTTAAGTATTCACCATTAAAGAATTTATACATTATTCTTTATTGGCATTAATGAACTGATTTTTTTATAAAATGAACACATTTGGATGAATTTTGTGGTGGAATTGGGGCCCAAAGTAGAATGAAAAAATTAGGTAGTTGGCAAAAATGGACTAGTCTACCTTAATTCCTTATCATCTCCATCGAATGTAAGCTTGATATTTACTAGCATTAAGATAAATATGCCTATTACCAAGTAGATTTGCTATCTAATTGCTTTAGATGAGCTATTTGTCAACTCACATATTTTTCAAAGATTGAAAATTTTGAGAGAAGCCATTTGCAATTAGAATCAAGACATTGCAAGAAGAAATAAATTTTCTATGATGTTTCAATGTTTGTTGGAACTAAATTGGTAAAGTACAGGTAGACCCATGCTAAACCACACACTAAATGTATCCCCTTCCCAAGTGCATTGTCATGATGTTAAAGGATTGTAATAATGAGGTAGGTGATTGATGCAAATGGGAGGGTCAAGTAGATGTCAGAATTGGGTGATTGACGACATTGGGTTGTTCTACCTTACTATAGATGAGAGTCCAAACCACTGCACTTGTTCTTCACTAAAAATAGCAAAGTGTAAAATCATTTGAAAAAGCTACTTATTTGGGCAATGCTCAAAACTTACAAAGCCCAATTTCAAATGCTTATAAGTCAAAATCATGTGCTCATATGCCTTTCCACTTTTGGGATTATGTTAACAACCTTGTCAAGAGTATGAATATAAAAAAATTCAGCTCAATTGAACCTATCTAACATGGTTGCCCGAAATTGCCCATAACTCCAAAAAAAAATGTCTTTTCGAGGCATAATTTTTCAACTGCAATTTGGATTGGTGTGAAACTTTCTAAGCATCAAACTCGTAGTGAATTACACCTATGGTAAAAATTTCACAAAAATCCAACAAATATTGTACCGTGAAGGGCCTGCCCCAAAGTGGAAAATGGCCTGACAATGTTATGATAGATACAAATGTTTATATTTCGCAGGCTACCACTGAGTAGGTTACATTTCAGCCAATTGCAAAAGTATGACATTTTCTCGCCCCCAACAAACGAACAAAAAAAAACAAGCAATGAAAATCCAATTATTTCACTTTTCAAACACAAATCACACGGCGTCCCCCCACCACCCACATCCACTTGGATACTTCCCTCTGACAACAGAATTGAGATTTGAATGGATTGGCCCCACACGAGGCTCCACCTTTTGCGTAGGCTTCGAATGATGTGTGTGTGTGTGTTTGCGCGTGCGCCAGTGGGTGCCCTCACCAAGACAAAAAATGCAATCAAACAACCCTAGTGTATGAATTTGGGAATGGCATGATTGCTCAGTCCTCAATGAGAGCGATGATCATTCAAAGTTCCATACACGGCTAGGGAAGGAAAGGTTCATCCTCTGGTGGTTGTGTGCAACGCAAACGCAAGTACAGTCACCACTACTCGACCCCCCAAAGTGTGTTTCTTGAAAAGAAAACCCCCAAATGGTCGAACATTTATTTCCAAGTAGGCACAACTCCTGGAAAGCCATTCCAACTGGAGAAAAAAAAAAAAGCATTGATCTGATAGATAGTGTGTAAAGATGGCCACCGTGCTGAAAGCATAAGGTGGGTACACCCAAAATCGCCACTTTTTGCTACTGAGACTAGTTACTACTATTAGATTGGTCAAATTTTCATATATTCTTGTTGGCAAGTGAAAGGAGGTTCTAACGCACCAAAGAATGTGGCATTTGGACATCGTATGCAAAAGTTATTAAGGGTCAAAGTTTGTTTCTGAAAGCGCTCCATCCAAATAGGTACATAACTGATTTTGGAAATGTACACAACCTGTAGATGGCACTTTAAGGTCAGGTGCCATTTCGGGGGGTGCCTACCTTAGGAGAGTAAATAAGGATGGAAACTTCAATTGAGGATGCCATTGAGAAACATGGGATTGTACTATGATTGCAAAGTCTGTGGGTTCAAATCCAGGTGTCTTTCAATTGTGGTGGAAATTTCAACAAGGCTGCGAAAACCCAGAAGGTCAGAATCAATCAAAACGAAATGTTGCTCTGTCTAAGTTTATTTTATTTTAATTTATTTTTAAAGTTCTAAGTTACCAACAGTACCAGACAAGCTGAACTCAGTGAAGGAACACAACTAACATAAGGTAAACCTGCCTATGATAGGCAGAATGACTGATTTGTTGTATTGCCATTAGCAAAAATAACCAATTTTTTTTCCATACAAAGACACATGTGAGAAATGAAGAAAGTAACTGAAATTTTATTTTTTGGATAAAATATGAATTTTTTGTGAATTTTTGAAGTGTACTGTTCAGTAAGCCCCAAAGAGTCTGTAGACTACCCCAAATCAGCAGAAAATTGTTTCCATGATGGTCATCTTCCCACCTAAAACAGTCATAACATTTTCTAAGATGGCTACAAGACTTTCTTACATAGACATGACATGAAGAAATTAAAAAACTACTTTTTACTACCAGTTTTAGACTAGATTGGTGTAAGTGTTCATAACAGTTACTAATAACTTCATAACCATATCCCAAGGCTTTAATAACAACTACAAATCAACCTTATGCAATCTTCATCCCATTTTTAAGAAAAAGTTTCTCATAGATTGATAAAAGACTGTAATGGGGGGGGGTCAGTAAGTGCCTGTCATGGGTGGTTTGCCTGTCATAGGCAGGTTTACCTTAAAGTTAGTGACAAGTTTGTTTTTATGTTTTTAGTTTTAGTTTTTAGTTTTTTTAGACACAAACAAAACGGAATTTCATTGCAAAAGGCATTAGTGACAAGTTACATTTGATTGGTAGTTAGCCAGTGTGATTACTAACAGACGATGGCAGCAATTCTGAACCAGATTTCATAATAGTCAACTTCCATCTGATGTCTCGAGGAAATTAGCTTCACGGTTATAGTAAATTCAATAGGCTGTTCAAGGCTTCAAGCACCTGATTTCGGGTAGATAACAGAATTGGATCAAAGAAAGATGTTTTGGGTCAGAATTATTGCACATTGCAATGAACTTTGCAGCTTTAGTAATGATGGACAACATCCAACATTCAAGCTGCCAATGCAAGTAAAATGAAATGATGAGCTGCTGCAGACATGTAAGCTTATGATGACTTCAAACGGAAGTGCAGAAATGGTCAATAAATAACTTAAGGAGTCCAGGTGTCCATAAAAGCATCCTCCCTTACCCCCAAAATGACCCTGGAAATTCCTGAGCTTCTAGGAATTTGTTCTAAATTGAATTAAAAGCCAACATTTTGATAAGTTGTATCAATTTTTTTTGAATTGTAACCGTATAAAATCAAACTAGACATGTTAGACATCATACTAGAAAAGAAAACACAACAATATCTCTTACGGATTGAAAGATTATAATGTTTGATCATGAGGGTGTTAAAACTGTGAAAGTGATTTGAAGTCTTTCAATCCTCTTTTCACATGTCAAATCTAAAAAGTTGGTCACCAAAAAAATATGAGGTTGAAGGGCCTAACATGCAT